>PVKB01000281.1:0-600000 GCA_004027205.1 Ctenodactylus gundi
GGCTTCCTTATGTCAAATTATCCTTAAATTCGGACAATAAACCTGCTGTGGTCATGATGTATGACACACTGTGAGGTTTGCTTTGCTAATCAAATTCCTTTAAAGCTTTCAAAGCTTTGCAACTACAGTGAAATTGGTCAGTCAGTTTTTTAAAAAGTAGGTTTTAATATCAATGTTAAGCTGTTTTAACAAAAAGGAAGAAAAAATTACCCTTTTGGTATCGATTAAAATAATGTAAAAACTATGGAATTCTTTCTGTGAAGACAGTACCGCCTCCTTCATGTCAGTGTTTTCCCTTCTCTCTCGGCCTCAGTGGCATTCTAAGGCTTGGGTGATTTCTCATGGACACCCCATTTTGCTATTGAGCCAATATAGTGGTTTTTTAAAAATTTCAAATCCGATATTTTTCAGTTTTAAAATTTCTACCTGTTCTTTATAGTTTCTATTTTATAGGTGAAAACTCCTATCTTACCATGCATTTTTCCCCTTGAATGTTTACCTATTATTCAGGCCAGCATGTTTACAGTAGTGTCTTTAAACTTATTTGATCATTCTGACATCCTTGGTATCTCAGTTGATATCTATTTGGTATCTTTTCCCTTGCATTTTGATTATGATGCTGGGATATTATGGATTTGGTTAAAGTCCCCTGGAGAATGTTGTTTGTTTCAGCACATAATGAATGTGAAGATATTTAGGATGCAGGTTTTTTTTTTTTTTTCTTGAGACAGGGTCTTGCTCTGTGTAGCTCAGGCTGATCCTGAACTCACTATGGAGCCCAAGCTGGCCTTGGACTCACAGCAATCCTCCTGCCTCAGCTTCCCAAGGGATTACAGGCATGCAGCACCATGCCCAGCTTTTCTGGTGCTGAGAAATCAAAATCAGGGCTGTGTGCTTGCTAGGCACTTGCGTTAACCGCTGTGCCATTCCTCCAGCCCTGTCCAACCCTGTAAGCACTGTAGTTTCAGTATCAGCTCAAGTTTCAGTGCTTGTGCTGTGTTGCTAAGGACCTTTCCAAAATGTGAGTTTCTGAGGGCCTTGTTTGGGAATTAGGAGGTAGGCAATTCTCAGAGCATTTGTCATATTCTTATTTGAGTGCAGGATGTTTGCCTCTGGCAATACAGAAATAAGAGATCCCCTTCTTCGACTTTCTCCCATTTAAGAGTCTACACTATGCACTGTCTCTCAGAAGCCTCTTTATACAATAGTTGAAAAGAGTTTCTCTCAGAGATGTAGTTACAGCTACTTGATGGGGGCCTGCACTTAAGTCAAGGCAGAAAGATTAAGAGGAAAAGAAAGAGGAAAGTAACGTCAAAACAGGGACTTCCTGCTTCCCATGTGTGCATGTGCGTCTTCAGATCATAACTTCTCTCAGAAACCTGGCAAACCTCGCAACTGGGGCTGCTCCAGTGGGAGAGAGGAGAGAGGAGAGAGGAGAGAGAGGGGATGGGGGGGAGAGGGGAAGGAGGGATGGAGGGAGGGAGGGAAAGAGAGGGAGAGGGAGGGAGAGAGAGAGAAAGAGAGAGAGAGAGAGAGAGAGAGAGAGAGAGAGAGAGAGAGAGAGAGAGAGAGAGAATACCCTGAAAACTTCACTCCTACGCACTTTGGCTTGAGCTGATTCTTTTTCTTGATTTTGTGTCTAGAAAGATGGGATTTTATCTCATCCCTGCTGTCTTGAACTTCTCTAGTTCCGGCACTGTTGCTGGAGACACCATGGCTGGATTTCTTAGAAGAAAAGAAAAATAATGCCCACTCCTCTATAAGTCATTTCATTATGTTTTGGCCTTTCTAATCTTAATCCTTTCACTTTTCAACTTTAAATGGCTTCTTTATTTTTCCCGAGTTTCTAGCAGTACTCAGCAAAAAGGTAGATTAGAATGGGTTAATTCTGTCTTGGTTAATGATGAAAGTTCTTCCAGGTACCAGTATCTTTTTAAAAACAGACCTTGATCTGCTGTCTTCCTCTGATGTATGATTATGGGTTTCTCGAGTTTTAGTTTCTTCTTGAGCGCATCCTTTCACTTCATATTTTTCTAAAAAATAATTCAGTTCTAAATTTTCAAATGTATTGTTATAAATTTACTTCTCTACCCTCACTCTCAATGTTCTTGTCTATCTCTTCCACATATGTAGTTATAAATAAATCCTTAAATCCAAATTTATCTGTAATATGACATATCCTTAATGTACTTTTCTAAAAATCAGGGAAAGCTAGGGTTTCTCTATTTTATTCTTTGCTGTGCAAACAGTAAACAATTCTTATTTTTAAGTATTCAGTCTATACAATTACTATCATTTTAATATTTTATTAACTTGGTTAGTTTCTTATTATTGTAATAATTTACTTTCTCATTTATTTCTCATTTGTATCCTTGTAAGTAACCTACCACTAAACAATCCTATTGCTTTTCACTCTGATTTTGAGGTAAGGGCTTGCCCAGGCTGGATTTAAACTTGTGATCTTCCCATCTCAGCCTCTCAAGTAGCTAGATCATGGGTATGTACCACCATGTCATCTCATGTTTTTACACTTTTCCCCCAAAAATACAACTTTAAAATTTTTTTTTCTGAAATATAGTAACATATGCAAGTTAGCACTACCATGGATTTTGCTATGACATGTTCTTACAGTTACAGGAATTAAGAATGTAGGTTCTTTGAATTCCATGGTTATCCTTCTCTTATAATCTCTTGGGCAAGCTACTTAGCCTCTTTGCACCTTGTTTTCTTCCTCTGCCAAGTAGGAATACTCACAGCACTAAAAGATTGACATTCATGACTGGAAAAGAGGTGAGGGGTGGGAGGGCTTAAAAGGTGCGTGTAGCACTGAATAAACACTCATAAATTTTGTTTTTCCTACTTTCTGTATAATTTTTACTGAGCCCCACTTAACTATAGCTTTTCCTTGTTGGAGTATGAATTTTATAATCATTATTTGTATGAACAAGCCTATTAAGTTCTCTTGAGTAGAGGCAAATGGGTGCAGAATGGATGCCAGTGATATTTCTCTGGCTAGGAATTGTCCAGTGATTGTTCCTTGCTAAACAGGGAAGCACAGTCTCTAATGATAAGCCTACCAGGTACCAGTAAAGGTCTTCCCCAACCTCAGGAACTGCTGGTGCTTCTGCCTGCTGGTGGAAGTCCTCTCCTTTTTGTGCAAATTTCTTAGGATGGAGTGCGCTGAGAATCATATGCATCACATGAGCAAATTTTTACCATTTGGGTTCCCTAAAGAATTTGCAAATGTATTGTCTAAGTCTCTAGCCCTTAGGTAAAGGAAGCTTCTTTTCTGTCATTGGTATCCTTGCGTTCTGTTTGATTCCAGAGGAAGTCCAGGGAGCATTAGTATTAGCAAGCTGAACATGAGGGGCAAGAGTCATTGCTAAGCAAAATAAACATTTCATTTTAATGGCAGCAAAAGCTAAAAGATACTTACAAATAAAGAATGCTTAATATTAAATGTATAAGCAGTTTAAGGAAATGATGAACTATTTTTAAATGTTATACACTCAAAGACAAATAAAACATGGCATATTCAAAGATACAGAACTGCATAACAGTCTAAAACTATTTTAAAAATTAAAGTTTAACATATACAATAATGTAATTTAAAGTAAAATTTCTTGAATGTGGGAGGTGATGAGAGAACTGGGTAAAATTATTTCCGAGTTTATATGTAGTAAAAATGTTAAGAATATCCCTGAAATTTTTAATTGAAGAATAAAGCAAGAATCGATTTTTCTAGAAAGTAAAATCTAAAAATTATGCTAATTAGGATAGTATGCCTTTGGCATAGGAATATATAATGGAATTACTGGAATGGAAAAGACCAAAAATAAATCCAAATATATGGATATTAATTTATGACAAAGATGGCATTTCAGTTCAGTGGAGAAACTAGAATTTAATAAATAATGCGAGCATAATTGGTTGAAAAGAAGCAGAGTTAAATTTTGCTTGAACACTCAATACAAAAATTAATTCCAGATGGATTAACAATTCAAGCGTAAATGATTTTTAAAATATTAAACACTAGGGTACCATTTACGCAAGACTTGAGTAGGTGAGATTTTCCCAGGCAAAATACAAAACCCAAAAGCTTCAAAGAAAAAGAAACATAATTGAGCACATAAGGATTTTTAAAATTGTTGTAAAAGATGGCATAATTGAAGTTAAAGATAACAGAGTGGGAAAATATTTGACAGACATTGAGTTAATAATCACAAACAAGCAAAACTCCACACACTGATTAGAAAAACACAAGCAGTCCAATAGAAAATTGTTTAAATTGTTCAATCAGGCAATTGGCAGAAGAAAGAAGTGAAATGGCCAATAAATGTATGAAAAGAAATGCAACATTACTGGCAAAGCAAAACAAGCGTTTCATGCACAAAAAGTGTGCACAGGGTAACAGGCTGTACTGGCAGACAGCGAGGCAGGAAGAAAGCACGCCAGTGGGAGCACACAGTGCCACCCGCAATGCAGGTGGGCCTGAAAAAAAGTGACACCACACAGGAAGCACCACTCATTGCACCTGTTACAACAAGTTTCACCGTTCGTGAAACCATCACTTTTGAAAAAGTATCTTGCTGAAGCGCAAAAGATTAGTACATGAAGACTTCCACTGAAGCATTTTGATAATGGCAAGAGTGTAATCTATTTGATTCATCTATTAGTAGAGAAATCACTAGATGAACTAAGAGTGTGGAAAAAACTGCACATGTCTGCAAAAAAGGGCATATCAATAAACCTGAAGAGACAGCCATTTTCAAGTACAAAATCAAATTGCTGAGTGATATACATACTAGGCTATCATTTAGAAATAAAACCTTACCAATAATCTAGATGGAAAGGATAAAAAAGGTTTGAGATTATACACTCCCTGGACTGTCAACACCAGCTTTTCAAAGAGCACAGAGTAAGACTGAGAGTTTATTGACCCTTATTTATAGCTTTGATTTACTTCTTAAAACACATTCTCATTTTCATGACTTTATAAAATACTAAAGTCATTTTAAAAATAACTGTGCTCATGGGGGAAACCAATTAGTGCAGCTGAGTAGACTAGAGCTTAATGATTAAGAAAAAGAAAAAAGTGCTGAGGATTCAAACTCAAAATAGTGAGGACCAGGTTAAGAAGGATAAACATGCTTCGGCTCTATTTAGGTGTATTTTGTCTTTAAGAAAGACAATGACCTAATCATAAATGTACATTTTAAAATGTAGAAAAATTTCAGTGCAGGAGAATTCTAAGGTGTCCACAACACAGAATTATTAAAATATTCCAGTCAGAAAGTAAGGTAGAAAAAATATGGGAATAATTGCTATTGAACTACTGGTCTTAACCCATGCGTGTGTCTTGGGATGACTTGAACAGCTTGCTGCTAACATCTTTGGGGACAAAAGGAAATAAAATATAAAATGTAAAAGAGCCTCACCGTTCATAAAGATATCATTTCATGAAATATTCAGGCATATGATGATAGAAAACGGCAATTACAGAAATTATCATTCACTGGATAGTTGGTATACAAATTACTCATTTATTCTAAGTACAAAATATATGATAAGTGTGTGTTTTAAGTGATCTCATCTTTTAGTAATACAGACTAAAATATCTCTCGATGATCTATTGTGATAACTGAGATTTATTTCAAAATAATACAGTGTGTATGGAGACAGATGACACAGGTGAGCCAAGAGCATGAAGTGAGAACATATGAAACCTGGACAATGGATACATTTGAAATTTTCCATAATAAACAGTTATAAAGGAGATTCTATCCTCAACATCCTACTTAAAAATCTGTGGGCAGACTGCCAGTGGTCAAGTGCCCGACTATAAGGACATCTCTTCTGGTCATCCACACAGCCCTTGCTGTACCTGCGATTCCTAGCAATCTCTATATTTTGGCATTCTTGCTTTTGATTTCAAGATAGATTCTATCCTGATCCTTTTTTACTCCATTTTTCTGATTGCAGAGTTTGGTAGGGACAGGCCTATAAAGAGCAGTGCTGAATTAGACAGGGTCAGTCCTGAATTAAAGGAGTCGGCAGGACTAGTGTAAAGATGCAGAATTCAGTTGAGAGACCAGAATTGGAGCCTGAAGGTAAAAGATCCACATTTCATTTCAGAAAAAGAGGGCCAGAATAAAGAAGAAGAAATACTTTGCAGGTTTGCAAGTTGAATAGAATCAAAGACATGTAAAGATTCAAAGAGAATCTCGTTTAAATGTCAGTTTGAAAAAGAAAAGTGGCCTGAGCTTCCATTCCTAAGTCTCCAGCACCATCACGGCATGGCGATGACAGCATAGGTGCTACCCCAGGCAGCAGCCCACCTCCCAGACAGGAACTTCTGTCTCGCATATTATGGACTCCAGGTGCCCCTTGGTATGCAGCACGTGTCTGAGTGCCTCCCATGTGCTCAGCATATTATCCTAGTTCTGCTTCTCATTTTACTTTATTCCAATTGTTCTTAACCTCGTTTCGGTCAAAAATTCCTTTGGGAATCCAGGAAAGGCACGGGCCATTTCCCCGGGATAAAATGCGCATAAACACCTACACACGAAATTTGGCATGCCATTTATTTTATTGCGTTAGAAACTTGCTTCACAAAGGCAGGCTATAAAACAATCTTCCTTGTGGCATGGAGTTTTTAAAATCACCATTTTTTGATGATAAAAAGGGAAAAGTACAAACTGTATATGCAAATGAAAGGTAATCTAATTGTGCTGGAGGGCCACTGTAAATGCTTTGTTTTAACTTGCAGTGAAGTTGTAATGGAACATTTATGTCATCCTTGTATACTCGATTAATGTGATTGTCCACTTAGTTAATAACTACAGCTAAATATCTTATTTCTAAAGGTATTCAAGCAGAAGAGATTTTACCTTGCTTTCTCTAGTAAACGAGGGTGTCACAAACCGTGCTTCATAAAGGGTAGATTATAGGACAACTGGCATACATTTAGATTTGCTTTGAACATAATTTTTATTTTGTATATACAACTTCTATTTTTCCTTTTCTATAATCAGAAAGTTTGCTAGGAGATGTTATTGGGACCAACATTGTGGAAGTATGGGGAAGAAAGTGATATCGGGCAGACAAAGAGGTTAATTGCAAGGCAGCTGTCTTACTTTTTCATTGCTGTGACTCAACACCCCACATACACAATTTATTTTAGCTTTCGGTTTCAGAAAATCCCACTCCATTCATAGGTGGGCAGCTGGAAAATGGTGGAATCACATGGTGGGCCCACAGCTAGAGCCAGAGCCAGAGCTGGTGCTCCAAAGAAAGGGAGGCTAGTCTAGGAGGAGGGGTTCAATCAGCACATACCCCTCCAGGTCAAGTCCCAGGCATCCACCCCTTCCAGCCGGGTCCCACCTCCCAACAGTACACAGTATCCATAGGTACATGAGGCTTTTGGGGGACACTTCAGATACAAACCAAGACAGCAGCCTATCTCTAGGAAGGCCCTACAACACGAGAGGAATACCCTAAAGAATTATTAAGTTGTGGCCAGGCCGAGCCATCATGTGCCTGTATCAGTGAGTTGTTGGATGCACTTGCTAAGAGTGTGCTGCTGAGGGAGTCTGCGCTTTCAGCCAAGGCAATTCCCGAGGAGAACTAGCAGCTGATGCACAGCTTCCAGCAACACCCCCAAAAGCAGGGGGAGTAAATAGTTCACTCCACAGGGAGGATCTGGGTATTGCTCAGCAATAGCCCCACAGTAGGCTTCCATCAAGAAATACTGGAATTCTCTAAGACTTCTTAAATTGAATTCATGCATGGTCCACCATTTTCTGTGTACCCAAGCACATATCATCATCTTTGAAGTTTAAAGTTTTTCTAATTTTGACTGCATAGAAATGGCTAGAGCTTTGCAAGGAATGCCTGACAGTTTCTGAGCATTAAAAAAATTGATATTAAACTTACCTACAGTTTCCCCTCTTTTGGGGGGGGGGGGGGGATAGGCCGAAACAGTTTCCTAAGCTTGTTTTGAAAGTATTCCTTCAGATTCTTAGTCAAAATATTTACCTTAAACATATGTGTCAAATTTTCCAGAAAAAAAACCAATTTGTGTTGGAACTCTAGCTAGTCAAATTCTTTGAGCAGCTTTTCTGTTCATTCAGAGGAAGTGAAACATCCATTTGATAGCTCAAAACTGTAAAACCTTCATCTCTGAAAAACCTGGGAAGGGAACTCCTCAAGCAGAGAAAACCCTCATGTTACTTTTCCATTTATGAACTAACCTTCTGTAAAAAACAAAAATGTAAATCTGTGGCTCTGTTCAAGCTAATGGTTCTCAAATCAACATGATAATTTGGACTGTCACTAAAATGACAACATCTGACGTGTTCTGGAGCATCGTCGGAGCTCCATATTTTCACATAAGACCAATATTTTTCTATGACCAAAACTTATACACCAAATTCTTTTCGATGGCATCAGAATGCAAATAATAGAAGACAATCAAAGGTTTTGGGTCTCCTGAGAAACTCCAGCAATTGTATTCAGCAGCAGCCTTAAGGAAACTGGGGAAGAACCAGTGCTTCTGCAGTAGGTGACAATCACTGACAAATAACTTCAATTTTCTTCCTTCTCTTTGGCCATTTCCATAGTACTCAAAAGGTCTCACAAATTCTGGTTCTTACCAAAAGAAAAATTTTCATTAATCATTTCGTTTGGATATGAGACAACCAACCTTATTGTAATACCCACAGAGCTCGTAATTACTGTGGAGATCCTTCTCTGTGACTCTGTTTTACTACCTCAATTCTCACAACTCAGTGAAGGAATGCTACTCTTATCTTAGAGGCTCCTATTTCCATAGATAGAAAAACTGTTGGAAAGTATGGTTACATAACTAGAATGACCTCACAAAACTAGCAATGGTGAGGCCAAGATGCCACCAAACTCAACCCGACTACGGAGTCTGTCTTCCCATCTACGCTACATGCTGTTTCAAGCATCCCTGGGTAATAAATGTTAGTTCGGGAATTGTCTCAACATTTTAAAATTGAGCTTTCCTCTCATGAAAAATAAATTCCCCTTGCCTGGTATGCTTTCAGGCCACCACACAAGCTGCTCCTTCAGCTGCCTTGGCTTCTGTGTTTGTAGGCAGGAGTTGGCCACCAAAGCACTGCAGTTCCAACATGGGAATGACAGGAGACCAGTGAGAGCCGGGCTCTTCCCATTTAAGGCCAGATCCAACCTAAGCCAAGACAAATTCCTATGACCGCAATGGCAGGATGTTTTGATGGGTCCTACAGATAAGAAACTGCACAATATGTGACAGATACACATTGCTGACCATGTCCACCTTGTGCCTCTTTGGAATGTCTGTGTTTCTTTGCCTGTCTTTCACCACAGTCAGGTCAATTCTTTGTTCTTCCCCACCTACTGTGCCTCAGAGACTGAACTGCACACAGTGTCTCACCCTGTTCCCAGACGGGTTCCAGTGGGAAGCTTCGTGAGGGTGGCCACAGGGTCACATCTAGAAAGAACACGCCTCCCCGAGTCATTCATGCTTTGTGTCATGGTTCTGAAGAGCTGTGCTCCTCCAGGACCAGCATTCTTCCTTGGCAGCCTCTTCTTTACAGTGCCCACACCCCTGTGCCCCCCAGAGCTGCCACTCTCTTGATTCCTCGCATCCCTCACGCTTTCAGTAAGTGTGCTTCGGTTGTGCCATCCAGATAGAAACTTTCCTCCTGCTAGGACTCAGACTGGCTCGTATTTCAAAAATACAAGGTATGATTGAAATACATAGTGAATGCTTTAATAAAAATAAATGTATTAAATGACAATAAAATAACCCCTCTTGCTTTAAAAACACATTTTCCACTGTTTTTTGCTACTTTCTGCAATAGCTCAAGGAGTTTGCTTGTGTGGTTGTATTTATAAATATGATTGAATGTGCAGCGAGTGCTGCTGCTGAATGCCATCCAACAAGACGACTCATACAAACGGTACCACGTGTCCTTACTTACTTTGTTGACCGGAGATGGCATCATATGACTGCTGGCTCTTATAGTCAAAGTGACAATATAAGGTAAATGTTCTGAATTGATTCAGAATATCAAAGGAGCTGCTACAGTGTAATTAAAGAAATTCATGAATGAGGTCTTCCAAAGCTGCTTCAGAAAGTGATGAGAAAAATGGGATAAGTTTGTTTCAAGTGATGGGAAGTATTTTGAGGGAGATTAATTGGTGTGTTTATCACTGCAATGAATTCTTAAAAAATATTCACTGTATTTTTATCATACCTCATACACACACACACACACACACACACACACACACACACACACACCCTAATAAAATATTTGAGACACAGAAGAAAAATTATCTAACTTTAAAAATAAGGACAAGAGTAGGAAAATGAAAGGAAATAGTCATTTGGAAAAGCTTACTCATAACCCCGAGTCAGTCACCTTTCTCTTATGATTACCTGGTAAGATTAATTTGTAAAAATAAATTATTCAGGCTCACAGTTTTAGTGGTTCTACTGCATCATGAGTAAATTTGTCTGTAGGTCTTGGTGAGCAGGGCTGGATATCATGTCAGGGAACTCATGATGGGGCCAAACCATTCACTTCATGGCCAGGATATGAAAGACCAAAGAAGGAAGAGACCAGTGTCCCCCAGTCCTTTTCATGGGCATGCCCTCAGTGACATAAAACATCTCAACAGGCTCCACATCTTAAAGTTTCCACACTCTCTTGGAGGTTCCAAGCTGGACAGTAACATTTTAACACACGGGCCTTCGGTGACACTTAAGATCCAAGCCATAGCATGTTAAAGCCCATGACTATGAGTTTTAAAAACCCTGCTTTATACAACATTTCTGGGTGATGAGTACCCATTCAAAGGATTTTAGGTGTCGCCTATAATCTTGTACTCAAAGTTTTAGAGTTTTTAGGAATCAAAACTCTCAGACTCTTTCTGAACCTGCTGAATCAGAATTTACATTTTAATATGTTCTACATTGGTAAAATTTTGAAGACCACTGCTTACAAATATGATGCACCTCAATTACATACCTTTCACCCAGTAGATCTCAACAGCTGGAGCAGTTTCACCTCACAGGGGCATTTACTGATCTTTGTAGAAATTTCTGGTCACAACTGGAAAGTGTTATTAGCAACTAATAAGTAGATACAGGAATGCCTGACAATAAACCACACAGCCCTCCAACAGAATTACTCACATTTTCAATAATGCTGTGATTAAAAAACCTTGCTCTCCTTCCAAGCCCCTGATATATATTTGATGGTCAAAAAGATCTATCTTCGTGTCTAGAATCGATTCAAATTACATTCTTCTCCCATCACTCTCCTCTAACTATATTGGGCCCTAAGCCTACAAGGCATCTTTCCTAAGTTAGACACCTGGAAGTCAGTCTGTCTTCATCTGTGTCACCCAGGTGCGCATTACATCCTGCCATTTCTAACCCTTCTGGAGCCTCCCTGATGCCCCTAGGCACAACTTCGTTCTCTCATCAACCACAATAGCATCTCAGAGGGTTTCCTGTCCTTTGAGTTTCCCTAGTCCTACCCATGCCTAGCCCTGAGACCTGAATCATTTTCCCAAGCATGCCTGTGATTCTTTCAATGTAAAACTTCATTTTGATCATCTGATAGTTTGTGATAATATGGCAAATTGATATCCTCTGCACAGTATTTTTAAATTGGGAGGTTTAACATAAAGCCCCACATTTTCAGCTCTTCCTGTAAAATTAGAAGAGGCATCGGGCCTGACTTGGGAGCCCATCGGTTGCTTCTGCTACTCTCTTTTGAAGGGTCACAAGACCTCCAGCTTGCTGCAGTCCCCATCACGCATGAGCCCATTTCTAATTCAAGCCCGTAAGGACTTTGGCATGCAAAAAAATGCCGCAGCCTTCGATATGACTTACAGTGCTGTGAGTTTACCTTTCTTCTTCCTTATCCCACACATAGCATCGATCTTTAGGAAATAGACTTTCGTGAATATTTAAATGCATATATTACCTCAAAAATGAGTAATATATATATATATATAAACTGGGCATTGTGAGTCCAGAAGAAAACAAGTAGAGCAAATAACACTGAACTCCTCTTCTGGCAAAATAGTCAGAAGTGAAAAAAAAATCTCAGATGTCTCTGGTACCACGAAGAAAAGGAAAACAGAATGGGACAAAGAGGATGGTGATAGGGCAGGAGTTTGTCACCCAGTATCGGGATGCTTTCTGAAGACACTTGGAGCCTGAAGGCAGGAAGGAAAGAGGCTTTGGAGACGGCTGGTAAAGAGCAGTGGGGAAGACCAGGAGGCCAGAGCACACCCAGGAGTCTGAGAAGGGAGGGCAGAGTGAGACCAGAGACACACGTAGGGCGTCCAGTTCTGCAACGCTGTAGGCCGTGATAGGCATTATGAGCATGACATGAGGATCCACTGGAACTTCTGAACAGAGCCAAGACAGGGAGATTCTTTTTAAAAGCATCACTATGGCTGCTGTGTGGACAACAAGCTTATGGGTGACAAGGGCAGAAATATGGAGACCAGTTAGAAACTATGACAAGAACCATGCATAGATACCACGTATATAGTATTCAAATCATGTGCTTCTTACTATCTTAATTTAAGGCAGCACAAGTCATACTGAAAGAATGCTTGTTGTTTGTTTTTGAGACAGAGTCTCACTCTGCAATCCAGGCTGATCCTGAGCTCATTATGGAACCCAGGCTGGCCTAGAACTCACAGCAGTCCTCCTGTCTCAGCCTCTAAAAGAATAATTATATTGATGAGATCTGATATGAGACTTTATACCATGTATTGACAAGCATTATCACGGCACTCACTAAAAACTCATTCCACCATAAACATACATATTTATTTCTTTTATAAAGGCTGTCAAAGTTACATCATGTCTCAGACTTGCTTGAGTTGTAGGGGCAAAGGTAGAACGTGACCACTGAAATCAGATTGACACTAGGTTGAAAATTTGAAGCTAAAAGATGGTTACCAGGAGTTTGTCAAAATTTTTAATTTTTGTCTATTCTGAAGTTTCCCATGAAAGTTTATTTTTAGATTAGAATTTAACATATTATCATTAACATTTGAATATGGTACCCTTTTAAATGCATATTTTCACTAATTCCATACTTATTCCTATATTTCAAACCTAAGCCACAGTTGATACATTTGATAGAAGGATGATCATAGAAAAGTTGTCTAAAATGAGCTACAAAATGTGCTGGGAATATTTTAAAAATTAGCCTAGAATACTAAAATACTTTACAGCAACTCTCTTGTCTGTTTTTCGGACATAGTAATTTTAACCCCTATTATAGTAGCTTTTAAGAAGCCTAAAGCCATATTCCCGTTAACGTCGGCTAGATATAGTATTCTGGATGTATTTAATAAATCACACCTTCCTTGAAAAGGAAAGGTGACGGGTTGAAAACTGTTTAGCTCTATCATGCATAATTGATAGGCTCCCTAGTGCAAATAAGTGTCTAATAAATAATTAAATTTAATCTCATTATAAGAGTTTTCATAATGGGATAATTTAATTAAATGAAAGCCAAAAGGGTTTCTAAGGGTTGGAAGATGTTAATGTTACTATATTTGGCTAATGGTCTGGGGACACTACAGTGAAGAAAGCAATTCACATGGGTGCATGCATTATTTAATGAATTCCTCTGAGAGGGAAGAGAGAAGAGATCAATGATAAGTTGTCATTTCATCATTGCTTACAAAGCACATTTAAACAACCTAGGATAAGTTAAGGTGGAAGACATTCAAGAAGAATTCTCTTAAAAAGAAATGGAGGTGCCCTGATAATATCATACTGGAAAGTTTTAATGTATTATCATTCACATTTTCTATACATCTTTATTTCTAATTTTTTATGTGCTACTGAAATGAAAATAAAACCTTATAAGCTGCCATGGAGTCAGGTCCGATCTGTCTCTGAGTGAAAGTCGTAATGGCCACAACATGTATATCTGATACTAAAAAATTGATAGCTGAGTCATCAGGGACCCATTAACAAGCTTTTTGAGTGAGCTGAGTTTTGTGCTTCAAGTCTCCAGAAGCACTTAGCCAGACTAGAACAGTAAAATTGTAGTCTAAGTAGTTATCTCAGTTACAGGTGATCAGTTATGAATTAATACGAATGGTCAGAGGAATCATTCTTCTATCAGATATTATTTTTAAAAGCATCATCTTTGTGAAAGGCCACAGTGCAAACACCACAAAATTTGAGCTGGATAGTGCAGGCAGTCCTTAATACTCTCCCCCTAGGAACACAGCAGACCACAGTGGGAAGACCAGGCACACTGTTGAATTGTTTTAAAAAGTGAAAACTTCATTTTTCCTGTTACGGCCATGTATAAATTTGCATTTCAAGCAGAATTCACTCACTGGCTGGAGAATACCATGTCCATGTCTGAGGAAGATAGTCCCTCCCCTGAGAGTGGAGACCTGGGACTCCCTGAGCCTTGGGGAAGAGGCGCCATGATTACAAGGAAACTGTTTTTGTCTGGAATAAGGGGATGGATGAAAGTGGACCATTCCTTCAGTTCCAGGGATGACCAAACCCATTGAACCGATGACAAATGCTTCTTGTGGGTAGGAATTTATCACAGAATTGCAGAATCATAGAGATGAGACAGGAGACATCTCCTAGCTGGCTTCTTCCTTATAACATTGGAAACTAATGGCCAAGAAAGGATTGGCTCCAGACTCTGCAACCATTTAATGGCAGAACCAAATTGAAAATCCAGATTTTCTGGGTACCAACCTAAGGCTTTCTCCCTGGGATGCCAGGTTGCCAAAAAGAACTCTTTAATAACGATGTCACAACACACTGCTTCTCAAAATGCAGATTTACCTGTAAGTTCAAGTGTGCATGGGTGGTAGGGAGAGACAGCGTGCGGCTGGGATAGTCCTAAAGGCCGTGCACACACATGGTGCAGCACTTTGAACGGCTGTCTGGTGGTAGCAGTGGCCAGCTAGAGGTTCCACAAATGCAGTGAGCTGGCTCTGACCTGCTCTTCATCGGGCCTCCTCCAAACTTCCTCCCTTCTCGCTAACAGTCAGTCAAGACGCGTGGGATTAAACAACAGGTTATGTTGTCTAAGCGTATGTATGTGTAGAAATTCAGAGGACAGGTTGACCCCAGGCAATGGGAATCCCAAGATTAGGAAATTCTTGGCATCAATATCCAGGGTTTGTACCTGTGGTAGCACTGACACCATGATGAGCTAAAACTCGATTCTTAAAGGAGATACATTTTCTAATAGAATAGCCTGATATCGATCACTTTTTAGTTTTTTTTTTGTCTGAATGTCTTCTTTCACTTAATGTAAGACAAGAATTCCTGTATCGGAAATTTCTTATATATTAAAATTTCTTATATATTAAATATCTTATATATTAAATATTGTCTGGATGAGTCTGAAAAACAAACTGATCACTTGCTTTGATGAGAAAACCTCTCAGCTATATTTTTGCCAATTAATTTTTCCATAAATATTATTGTTATTAGTATATACTTGTGGTTCATAATATTATATTCAGCTTGGGGACTTGGTGTGTGTACATACCACACCTTAATCATTTTTACTGCCCTTTTCTCTCAGATAGTTTGCTTTATTCTGTTTTACAAAGAGTTGGGGATAATCTGGTAAACTTTCTGTGCAAAGGCAAGCAGTATGGCAGGCACATCTGCTGATCCATTCTCCTACTGGATTTACTGAGCCTTATTCTGTAGTGATGTTTCTGTTGTTGGTCACTGGTAATGGTAACGGGGAATGAATACATCTGGTAGGACCTTTGTTTCAGTCAGTTCTCGGGCATGGAAAGTGTACTGTGCTCAGCAGACTCATTGGCAACTGTTCCTCAACAGGGTTTTTGTCTTTGTGGGGGAAGATTCACTTGCATTTGATAGAAATAATATCTGAAGAAAAGTAGAATCATTCTTATTTTCCATATGAAGACTCTAAAATTAGAACTGCCAAAACTTGGACAATCCACTTGGAGCTCCCTCCCAGATAGTGGGTATCCTTATCTCTGTCTTTTGTTTCTAAATAAAGACCTGTTATACATCTTGCCTCCTTCCTCTGTGGTGGGTCACAAACCCGGTACAGACAGACCTGCTAACAACTTTAAGAAAAAAAAAAAAAGGAAAAAACTTGCCTGAATTAACGAAATGCATTTTGTATTTTTTTTATCTAAAATGTGTTTTTTTTCTCTTTATTATAAGATGCTGTCAGGATATAATATTCTGAAAGGCATATGCTTTCGTATTATTGTGGTTGGGTATAGAGTCTCTTTGTCACCATTCTAAATGCCAGAAATTCTCTAACAAAACAAAAATAGTTGCACAAAAGCATTCCTAAAATCACATGTAAGCGACAGTGGCAAACTCCTTTAAAGCAGCTGAATAGTGGCCCCCACCCCACAGCACTTAGAAAATGGGTTGATTCTCACTTCAATGTCCCTGCATACAATATGACCTTCATGATTATTTAAAATGTTTTCCTATTTTCTGATCTGTCTAATGAAATATTTGTTTTTATTCTTTAGTTTGCAAGAGAAATCCATAGGTAACTTGATTTAATTCCTCCAGGATATCCAGATAATGGTTGTAATTTTCAGTATGCGGCCATATTTCATTGTCTTTCTTGTTTAGTCACCCTCATTTTCTTCCCATGGTGACCAAAACTCTTCATACAGGATTGCTGATCCATAATAAGGGTAGGGAGGGAAACAAATGTCACCTTGATTTCATTTGATATTTTTCAAATATACAATACCATTACTTAAAATTGTCTGATGAAATGATTGATTGTCCCCTGTGTACCCACATTGTGTTTTGCATACAATAATTAACAATAAAAGATTGAAATCTTGTGATTCAAAAGACATACATTCCCAAATGACTTCCTATTACACGAATTTCCTAGAAAATGTATAAGCAAGACTTGAAAACTATTGAGTTTGAATCGCTATAATCCAGCAGGTTGGAGTCACTCTCTAGCTAGCTCCACTGCTTCTACCTTGGTCCTCTGTCTTTGCTAACACTTCTTCTTTTGTAGCTTTAAATTGATGTTAAGAAATACATATATATGGTTTTGAGATAGGGTCTTACTCTAGAGTCCAGACTCATCCTGAACTTACCACATAGCCCAGGCTAGCCTTGAACTCAAGGTAGTCCAATCCTCCTACCTCAGCCTTCAGTATCTCCCAGTATTTTCAAAAATTTCCAGCAAAAATTTTATAGAAGTTGCAAACTTCTTTCTGCTTTCAAATACAAAACAAGATGTGATGAATTACCTAAAGACATCTCTCTCCTCTTAAGCTTCAACACCACCTATCACATGCCCAAGTTCTCAACAACAGAATGTTTCCAAAGAAGTAGTTTGAGACATAAGAAATAAGGCTTTCTATAACCCTTACAAGTCAGATCTGCAATCTCTAGTTACTGTGTTCACTCCCTCAACATATGTAGGTTCTCATGTGCTAAAATTCAACAATTCAGACAGTAATGATGGTTTATATAAAGTTTTAGAAAATATGCAGGACCATTGTTGCTAAAATTAACATTCTAATATTGAAGTTAAAATAGCCTTTTAAGAATGTTGCAGTTTTACAAAAATAAAGCGCACTATAAATGATGCATTTCTACAAAGATGTAAGTTCCCTCAAATGCAAGACTCACCTTAATAAAAACATGAATCTCATTCAAATAAAACTGTATTAGAGATAAAATTGTATAGATATAGAGGCCTGAGCTCTGAGAACACCCATCTCAGCAAGATGGCAGGCCTGGCAAATGTCACCTTATCTGCCTGGCCAGAGACGGGTCTGCAGCGTGTACACTTTTATCTCTCCTCTACACGATCGATGCTGGTTCCCCTTGACATTTCTGCCTACTAAGGTTTTTCATTTTAATCGTGATAAGCCAAGAGGTCTTTCATACCATTTAGTACCTGTCCTCAGCTTAGGGTGGTAGGTGATTTTCTATGACTGGCAGGCTACAGATGCCTTCCAGTGCTCAGGACTTCAGGGCTAGAGGCACTGACGGCAGCATTCTAATAGGCAGTTACAAGAATTAAAAACAAACAAACAAACAAACAAACAAAAACCCCTGGGAGAACTTCAGAAAAAAGGACAGAACTTTGACTTGTTGAAATTATGCTAATAATGTTATAAATCTGGAGAGGTCTTCCTTGTTTCTTTTTACAAAGCCTGTAAAAATATCACATTAGCTTTACTTATCACATTCTGAAATGGGATTAAACATTCTTCCTGCAGGAGCCAGAACGTTATCCTCAGCTAATGAAGCTTGTATCAGTAAGCATCACATTCCTGCCAAAGTTGGACAGTCTTGGATCACATAAATTACCTTCTTTAAGACTTGAGTTTTCCATGAAACTCTTACTTGTGTGATACTGGGGATCCAGCCTTCAGCTATATCCCTAGCTTACTAAATCGCTCAGGCTGGACTTGACTTCGTTATCCTCTGGACTCAATCTCCCAGAGTGCTGACATTACAGATCTGCACCACCAGCCTTGGCTAAATCCTCAGTGTGTGAGCATGTTTGTGTGTGCACACATGCATGTGTTGCTCTGTGTATGTGTGGATGCCTGAATACATTTGTTTGCTTTGGCATCACCGATATCATCTCACTATTCCAACCCTAAATACGGCACTGCTTGTTGGAGGAGGCTAAAAGAAGGACGCTATTGTGGGGAATCCCTGGGCAGACCAGCACAGAGAAGGCAAGGGTGTAACAGGGAGAGAATCCTACAGGGCAGTTCTGAGACAAAATCAGTTCTAGATTGGATGCCTATAGTCTGGGAGCACAGACAAAGTGAATAGGTCTTGATTAGAGGTGCATAGATCTCATGAGGCTGAATCTAATTTCTAACTTCATGTTTATTTTCCTAGGATATTTGCATTCTAAGAGTGAGAACAAAGGAGGAAATACAGCATCCACTCGGGTTGCTACACAAGGTTGAATTTAAGTGTGTGCACAGATAAGTTAATCATACTCTAGCATGACCTAACTTGATTATTACGGGTAATTTTCTTAATTGATCACAGGATAGAAAACATAGGGTTCAATAACATGATTTTACAGTCCTAAGAGAACTGAGCTCATTTTTACACGGAGACATCAACAAGCAAAGTAAAATTAATGTTTACGTGTGAAATGTTTTCGAGTTGTAGAAGCTGAAGTCGGGCCCTGATGGGTGGGAGGATCTAAGGTGTACCGGTTCTATCTGATGTACAATAGCCTCCATTTGCACAAGAACCTTGCTAAGGAGTATCATTGGAGTTTGGGAGACAGGAAAAGTCATAGGTTTGGGAAGGATGAAGCATATGCAGTAACATTAACAAGGACAGTAGAGAGGCAAGTGTCCCCTTGCTGGTTCCTGGCCTAGGAGGAGGGAAACCTTTGAGAGCACTAAGACTTTTTTGCCTAGTGTTCAAAGAGGGTACAGCTGACATATTGATTGAATTCTGTGCGCATTTTATACTTTCTCTCCAATATTGAAACAACCTTGTCTACAAAACAAATGTTTGGTTACTCAAGTAATCAAACTAAAGAAAAAAATCTTTTCCAAAATTGAAGACTGATGATATAATTTTTTTCATAGGTTCAAAAATCTCAATTCCCAAATCTAACCCCCATTGATGTTGCTTGCAGTGGTCAATAACTTTTTTTTCCTTTTTCTCCTAAAATAGTTATTTTGAAGAAAATGGTCTTTTTTGTATGACTAAAAATTTGGTCCTACTTAAAACAACACAAAGTATACTTTAACCTTGAGGATTACTAAAGACAAGAATACAAAAAGAATTAGGTGGATAAGGAGGAAGAGAAGAAGGAGGAAAGACGACAAGAAAAACTCAGAATGAAGAATAGGAAGCTGTTATTTGCATGCCAACAGGACGGTATGTGTTGAGTGACAGGAGAGGTTCCTACTGATGTACCAGGCTGAGGTGTTTTGAAATACTACCCTGATTTTTCCCTCCTGCAATGTGACAGGCCTCAGCCTAGGAGTGGTTTTGGAGCTAGGTTTCTGTTCTCTTGAGACACTGCAATTTCTGTTTTCACATCTCCTCTTGGAAGTTGAAGTGGCTGAAGGTGGGTGTCTGCATGAGGCAAGCCCTGTTGTTTGGGAGCTTCTTGTATCACCTCCTCTGCTGTTTAATGACCTGCTTGTGGTTTTCTTTTGTGGATTTCCTTTTTAAATGACAAAGCAAAGAAGAGACTAAATTTCCCATGCACCAACCAAGTAAAGAGAAATGGAGCTGTTAAAGCTAAGTTCCTATTGACCAATTGAGTAGAGTTTACACTAGCTGGGGTTTTGTTTGTTTTGCTTTGTTTTGCTACCATTACCTCCTTGAAAGCTACTGCATAAATCCCGTGCTTCTCTGTCCTTGTGGGCTGAGATTATGTGCCCTTTTATTTATTCTGTAATGCCTTAAGTCATTAACTTAAAAATTAGTAGTGTGTTAACACATGGAATACCGATGAAGTTCAACATTTATATTGAAAGCCAAAAAAAAAAAAAAAAATGTGGTAATGGTGCATCTCAAAACCTGTTAAAGGTAGAGTAGTAATATAATTTATATCTCCATGGAAGAGTCATATGGACAAGTTTGCATGGGCTTGTGACCCTGTTTTCTCTGAATAAATCAGTGAAGTAGGAAAACTGAGGTTTTGGTGCACAGGAGAAAAGTATTACCAATAGATAGACTGGAATGGATTGCCTAGAAAAAGTTTCATTTAGTGTTATTCTTTTTCCAATTTCTTTTCTATGAATGGGGGTGGTTGGGGTTGGGGGGGGAACAATAGATATTTCTTTTAAGAGGAGAGTGTTAATGTTTAATGTAACCCAGTTGCTATTTTAAAACAATGGTAGCCTAGGATTCTGTGTGGCGATGATGAATTTTTAAAGAAAATCTAACAAAATGTCAGAGCAAGATTTATGCGATTGTCACCAAATTAAAGCAAATTTGTCAACTCTCTTATTGTATACAGAAGATTGTAAACGTGTGAACGAGATCAATCTTCAAGGCATAAGTGTTCAAACACCTCCCTTTTATCAAAAATGGCCCAAGCAAGGAAAAAGACTCCATGTAGCACATGCAACTCCCAAACTTTCCTAGAACAAGATCCTGCTGTAGCCAAATCTACCCCACTCGCTCATCTAGTTACCTCAATCTGAATAAGAAACACTGTTAAATTTAACAAAGAACATCTGGTTTTCATTTGAGTTGCATTCAAGTGTTCATTAAAGTGTCCTAACTGCTCTTTTCTCTTTCACAATGGCTTTCCTTTCTAATACTGTTGCAAGTTCAGCATGTGACTTAGAAAACCTCAGAGTCACTGTGGCATTTCCTTTGAAAAATGCCAGGAGAAACAAGAGCTAAAGCTGAAATCTCTAAGTTTAATAACATTTTTATTACCATTCACCTTTTCCATACTTCCTAGGGGTGTTTATTTTCTGCAATTATTCAATCGGCTTCAATGAACTCAAATACTCAAGTGGCCTCAACTCCTGTCTGCAGGGAGGCCCAGGAGAGCAGAACTTGAAAGTGAGTTATTGGTATTAGCCACTTTGATGGAAATATTTGGTCACCTTGTACAGGAGAAGAAATCAGTTCAAAATAGTTTATCTGCCATGTCTCAGAAAGCTTCAGCCTGCCAAATTCATTTGAATATATAATTATTCTGGATGGTAAAGTCATCACTTTTCAAACATTTCCTTTGTTCTTGTGGCAGCATTAGCTCATGAAAATTAACAAGTGAGCTTGATAGTTACTGACTTTCTGGAAGAAATGGAAAATAAAGACTGCACAGACACTTCATATTTTAGCCAATAAACTGCATGTAACTATAATCCAAAACATTTTCATTTAATAACTGAAAGTCACTAATATGTACTCCTTGAGTACTCGATTTAAGTGTACTCTAATCACTTGAGTGCACAGTCAAGTTGACGTGAAAAGTATTTTAAAAAAATGTTGGCAAATGTACCTCTAAAATAAAATTTTTGCATATATAGGTCAAATTGTTATTCTATGTTGGCAAGCATTGTCAATAAGGGAAAAATTATTTGTGGCTGAGAAGAGGACAGAAATCATTAATCCCTGTATGAAAGATACTTTTGTCAAAACCACTCAGTATGATGATTTCTTCAAAATATTGTAGATGGAGAAACAGCCTGACGCATATTAGGCTCTCAATTAACATTAGGCCCTCAAAAATATTTATTCACCAGAGAGATGAAGATAATGACTCTAGAAGATATCCTACCTTATGGAAAAAGGGATTTGTGCACTTTCGATAGCATATCTGAATCCTCACCTAACCGGCCTTTTGGGGTGATATCTTATATAGAGAGGAGAGTTCTCACTGTGTACCAATACTACCTTATGATTCCTACTGATAAAATGAACTATGACAATGATTTAAAATTTTTTAAATTAGGGGTTTTGATAATTTGGGCACGGTCATATAGTAATTTCATTTTGACTCTACCAATACCATTAATTAGGCACGCTACAAAAAAGTTATGAAAACAGAAGCTTAGGAATAAGATTCTCTACATATACATGTCTTTAAAATACAAGTAAAATAATGTTAACAGAAAAAAACAATAGAACAATACCTTGTGGGCATAAACTAAGCCACTGTAAAATTTTTGAAAACATATATTTTATGAGATTCATTAATCCTATTGTAAAAATATTAATTCTCAAATTTCATCTAGGATGTCCAATAATAACTCACCCTAATTAAACACTTATTAGCCTATCATCCCGAAATTCTTTGTGTTATCTTACTTGATTTTTCTCATAACCATGAGAGAGATATCATAAAAAAGATAATCATTTGCATTTTCATGTTAATTATAGTTGTAGAAAAGTGATTCTCAGAGTGGTTGGATGCATTCTCCAGAGACACACAAAATGAGTCAGAGGCAGGACTGAAAGTCCTAATTCACAACCTATTAACTACATTTGAGAGCAAATATTATTCAGAGACTCCAGTAGTAAGATGCAGTAAATATGTAAATGAATGCTGAGGAATCTATATTAGAATCTTGGAAAAGAAGGGAGTTAAGAATGAGACAGAAGTATGAATCAACAACGTTTGGGATAGTGCCCTGCATCATCAACCCCGATTTGGGCTTAGAACGTCCAGTTGCGTTGTGTCCAGAAATAACTCATTGTAAATAATTGATTCCCTTATGAGAGGCTGGAGCCAGCCCATCTGGGATGTTAGCCAAGGAATTGTTACCCCTGCAAAAGTTCCTGAAGTAGCCAGAAATGGAGAAGCCGGAGGGTAAAAATGGAGTCCTTGCAGAGTGCAGAGTCGAAACTGCCTAAGTCACTTCAAGATCAAACTCAAAACACAAAGTAGATGTTTTCCCCAAAGACAGTTCAAAATGAACTCGAAGAGAACACAAAGTAGAAAATTAAAATGAAAAATCCTAAAGATCACAGAACACTGGACAAGAGGAGGCACGTCTGCTAAGAGGGTTAGGACTGTGAGGAATGAAGGTAGACACACCTTGGACAAAAGTCCAGGGTATAAGAGGGCTTTTTGATCTAGTTTTTATACTGATGGATAGCCTAGAATGTGATGTCTTAAACAGTCCTCTCCCTGGTATTAACTCAGACACTAGACAAGCAACTTTGTTGATTACATAGATCACCACTTCAGAGTCCCCTGCTAAGTAGAAGAGAAAGGAAGTACAGTCCTGGCTTGTGTCCTGGATCAGGAGCTGAGAGTCATCTGTCTGTCTCCCGCAATTTCTATTCTTTCTCCTTTGTAGTCAGGGAACATCTTTCTCACAAGACCCATGCAGATCAGGTTAACTCACTCCGCCTTTGAGCTGTGTCTTGACTCTAATATTATTTTTTTCTTTTCTTCTATTCTTTCCACTCCCAACTTCAGTCTAAGCTCACAAGTCTAGACCCGTAATTCCTAATGTCACTCTTTTGCGGATGACTAACTCTGGGGAATAGTTAGAGACATTACTTCTGCCCGAACCTAATAAAAAAAAAAAAGAGGAAAAGGCAAACAAAAAAAAAAAATAGAGATGAAAGGAGAGGAGAGGGGGACGCACGGGTCCTAGGACTCAAAAATATAGAAAACAGGATTAAACATCATTAAGCAAGTATCTTTACTGAGTAACTGCTTAGAGCCGATTAAATCAACTAATATGCCTTGTGCTTCACTCACAAGATACTATATCCCAGCATCTTCCCAATTTACGTAATCACAAGTTTCTTCTTTTAAGGAAAGTCTTCTTTTGAGGAAACTTGCACAATGCTCTGAAAAACATTAGCGTATGTTACTAAATTGGACGGCCAAGGATGTCTTCTTTACATAACCCCCTCACCATTACATACATTCTGCACATTTCTACCAGTATTTCCTCTGTGTACTATTTCCTATGTATCATCCACATAATCACCTCCTTCAGAGCCTCCCTATGCTTACTTTATGGAGTCTGAATTGGACAATGGGTCAAGGTATCACTCCCCTATTCAACTAATCTGTTATATGCCCTAGTTTACACCAGCCTTCATGTATTAGATGTTTATATTGAATGGAATACAATTCTTCCTACTCCACACATCTCAGTGTCACAGTTTTCAAGATTTTATTGTTATGTCACTGGCATTTCTCTTAGTTGCTTCTATGAACTTCTGCTATGTATATTTTATGGGTTATAAATATTTCCTTCCTTAATTAAATTTTATAAACTTCTCTAGTTTAAAAATCACATTGTTTTATTTTTATTTGTATACATAGGACCTAGAACTATGTTCTATGCAAAGATATAAAAGATGAAAATATAACAAAAATAATAAATATAAGGAATCACAGTTCAGAATCTCATGAAGCCTTGCCCCTCAAATATTTACCAAATGAGAAGCAGAGATGCAATGTGCTTCCAGTGTGGTTTGTGAGTATAGGAATGAGTTTGGGACACCATAGACACTCAGGTTACTTTTGTCAACAGAATGCTGTTTCTCAAGACCATCAGAACAAACTATCACAGACCAGAGAGTCTAAACATAATAAACTTACTTTCTCACAGTTCTAGAGGCTACTAGTCCAAGATCAAGGTGTTTTTTTTTTTTTTTTTTTTTTTTTTTTTTTTTTTTTTTTTTTTTGCTTTGTTTTGCCTGAAGCCTTGGCTTACAAATGGCTTTCTTGCTGTATTTTCACCCGTTTCTTTCCCCCACGTGGGCCACTTTGGGTTCTATTTTTTTCTTCTTTTAAAGACACAGGTTAAATTGGATTAGGATTTAACAGCTCTGCCTTATTCTACCCTAATAATTTCTACAAAGACTCACTCAATCTTTAAATGCAGCCATAAACTAAATGATTAGAGGATATTAATATACAAAGTTTGGATTGACACAATTCAGCCCATAATGGATGCCTCTGAGTAACTTGAGAGAATCATCCGGACTTTGTTCAAAAACTAAAAGTAGACAACTGTTATGAGTCACCACAGTGCTGTCGCAAACCTTTATTTTAAAGTTGCTTGAATGTTTTTAACCTAAATTATTCTTTACTTCACAATAATGTCTGGTGTATAGCAATAAAACCTTCAAAATTAAAAGCAATTACTTTATACGCTTCAGAAGACATAAAAGCAGAAGTTTAAAAGAAACATGGGCTATGGCTAGCACCAACCAGCTGTGCGGTCACATGCCAAATTGCCCATACTCAGGAAGCCTGCCTAGGGCAAGCACCCCTAAACTCCAACTACTAGAGCTTCTGGAAATAGAAAATTTAGAAAATTTTCCTTAAAACTTTCACATACTTCTGGTGTCTAAAATGTAATAATGCATTGTACATACGGAAAGGTGAGGAGAAAGACTTGAGGGGAAAAATGACAATTTGAAGACTAGTTTCTCGTAAGATTTCTTAGAATACTCAACTGTTAGGAATTTAACAAGTAAGTTTATTCACAGTTATAAGTTTATTAATAGTTAATTAATGTCCTATTAATGCCTTATTACAGTTTTACATAAAAAGACAAATTCTTAGAATCAAATAGGGAAAAAGAAACAAAAGAAATAAGGAAAATATCAGTATATTCAATGGTAAATAGTACAATAAAACAATAGTTTCTTACTGCAGTTGAGAGAGGTACAATTTCTTTGGTAATGCAGACAAGTAAATTCTAAGAACACAAGTACCATGTTAGCAAAGACAAGAAATTGGTGGGAGAAACCTCAACAACATAGATGTCGAGAAAGATCATTCTAGACACCGGGAAGGACACATACAAAGGGCCTCAAGGGGACAGTGATTGAGGGTCTGAGAGCAACAGACCAGCCAGCATACCTGAAGCAGTGGCAATGAGGGAAGAAAAGAAGGTGATGTTGGTGAGGCCACTGGACCAAACCATTCAGAGTCCGGAATGTTCCTAGGTGTCACTCGGAGAAAGATGAGAAGCCACACGGGGTTCTGGGCAAAGAAATGACAGAATCTCTCTTGTATTTTAGTGAAAATACATCTGGTTGTGGAAAACAAACTGAAGTAGACCAAGTAGGGAATTCAACAGAGTTGGCCGGCACTAGAGAAGAGTCCTTGAGAAGCAGTCAATTCTTAATACATTTGATCCTGAGGATGGGTTGAATGTGGGTGTATTGGCCAGCTTTTCACTGCTATGACAAAATACCTGAAATCAAAGCTTATAGGAGGAAGGGTGTCTTAGTTCCATTTGCACTGCTAGGATAGAATGCTTGATGTCCACAACATAATGGAGGAAATACGTCATTAACTCACAGTTTCAGAAGGTCTCGGTCTATTCACGTGTGGGTAGCCTAGTTGGAGGAAGCTCGTCATGGCTTGGCATACGGGAACCCAAGCAAGGAAGAAAGAGTTATCCTTCTAGGTTCTGTCCCAGCCATTTGCTGCTTCCAGGTCAAGCCCCAATGTTCCATCCCTTCCTACCAGCCCCAGTGAGCCACCCTTCTAGCTCACACACCTGTAATCTATAATCTACCACATACCTGTCCTCCACACACCTATAATCACCCCTTCTGACCAGGCCCCACCTCCTATCAACACATGAAATCCAAAGCTAATCTATAACATCTAAGTACATGAGGTTTTGGGGCATATTCCTGATCCAAATAACAAAAGTTCATTCTCATCCCATAGTTTCGGTCCACAGTAAATTAGATCCAAGGCAGAAACGGAGTTGGAAGGGTCTTGTAGGGCAAAGTTGTTTAGTTTATAGCAAACAGGAAGCAAAGCACCAGACACAGCAGAGAGGGAGGGTCCAGGAAGCACACAGAGGTCACACTTCCATACCCCACCCAGACATGCCCAGGGTGCGTTTTCCTCATCTTGTAGGCATCTCTCAAGCCAATCAAGTTGAAAACCAAGATTAACCATTATACTGGTATTAAGGACAAAGCAGAATCAAAGATAACTGCAGGATTTTGTTTAATTACCTGAATAATAGAATTTCCATTAAATGAATATTTAAATATTTACACACATTGCCATCCTCAATGAGATTAACTACTTTTAGATAGTATTTTAATTAAAAGTTGAAATGTATATAAATGGTAGAATAAAATATCTCAGTTTTCTATAAGCCTGTTTCTCAAAAAGAAATTTTTGCCCATTACCCCAGCAATAAGTGGGCTATTGTAGGAGAAAAGGCTTTAAACTATTAGCTTAGTCATGGCATCAATTCAACTGAAAGAATTTTCTCCTTTTGTTCTCCAGGTAGAGACATGGAATCTCAAAGAACTCACACCAAAAGAAAAATTAAAGCTACATAGAAGGTAGAAGAAGGTTGTT
Source organism: Ctenodactylus gundi (assembly GCA_004027205.1). Taxonomy (NCBI): domain Eukaryota; kingdom Metazoa; phylum Chordata; class Mammalia; order Rodentia; family Ctenodactylidae; genus Ctenodactylus; species Ctenodactylus gundi. The sequence goes on from PVKB01000281.1 coordinate 27,852, forward strand.
GAGAACATGAGGTTTTTGAGAAATTTGGCTTAGGTGTCTGCTGATTGTCATATGTTGTAACAATAAGTCATTTGAAACTAACAACTCAGGTGGATGGGGACAAAGGTGATTGGTCAGTAAGATAAATTACCTAAGTGGCTATAGGACACAGAAAACAAGAACTGGTGAGTGACAAAGTTTTTACTGAGCCTGAATGATAAAACAATGTAAGAGTGCAGTGTTTACAAAAGGTACGTGGGTAGCTGAAAGTGTACTCATAGAGATAATCAAAAATGTTTAATGTTTACCAAAGCAGCAATCATTTTAAAAAAGAGTGCATATACATACACTCATGGTGTGTATGTATACACACATACGTGCTCAATGTTGCATGTGTGTATGTATACATGTACATACGTTATCTATGCCAGTGTAGCCTTGTTTTATAGATTTATGAAAGTGTTCACAGTTCTGAAAATGTGAGCTGCATCATTCAAGGAAGCAAAGTCAGTTCCTCCGTAACTCTGCTTCCATCTGCCCAATTCCAGACACCATTTCTGAAGCCTGACATTCCTCCAGCTCACAGTGGTTCTCCTCAGAACTCACACCGCTTCTGTCTTTGTATGTTTCCCTCAGGGGAGAGTGCGAATGTAGCTGTCCACTACCACAAATTACACAGTGGAGTTTCCTGCATTTGGAGAAATCACAGGGGTCAGCACAATCTGAGAACAAAGGATGAGCTTCGCCCCAGGAAAACCACCTTTCTGATCACGGTATCTCCCCCTGCCTGACTTCACTCCCCTGACTCATGGCTTCCTCAGGAAACATGTTACAATACTGGACATTTATATCTGCTTTTTTTTTTTTTTTTGAGACAGGGTCTCTGGTATAGCCCAGCCTGATCTTCAGCTCACTGTAGAGACCAGACTGGTCTCAAATTCACCCAATCCTGCCTCAGTCTCCTGAGTGCTGAATTACAGGCATGCATCAGCACACCTGGCTTATGCGGTGCTGAGGAATCGAATCTAGGGCCTTTTTCATGTTAGGCAAGTGCCTTGAATGCCGTGCTATTCCTCCAGCTCTAAATCTGCTTTTATTTTTGTCATCTGGTGTTGAACTTGCACTATTAACGCAAACTAGAAGCTTTTGGAGGGCACAGAACATGTAGCTAATTTCTTAGTGTCTAATGTGCAGTGTAAAAGGGGCATTAAGAAATTAATTGAATAAATTAAATATGTATATATTTATATAATTGATAAAACACATTTTCTTCTGTTCATTAAAATTATTAATAGGAACACATACTAAATCCAAAGTAAGTGATGAAATAAAACTTTGACTTTGGGATAAAAATATCTGCAGGTGAGCCATCATTTATGAGCTGGGGAGAGGTGAGACCACCAGTCAGATAAAGCAGATGACTGTTCAGACATTTCTCTGTTTTTATAACCATGTTTATGGCGTTTTTCCATGCTGCTTCAATCGCAAGCACATTTATAAAACAAGAATTAAACAGATTTTTTTTTTTAGTGTGACTTTATACAAGAGATCTACATAATTCTACGGAGTGGCTTTCTAGTAACTGTCTTCATTGCCAATCTTGGAGAGGATCTCTCCCTTTTGACCTCCTCCTGGGAATTTTTAGTTCACTCCAAACACACCAAAGTCTAGTAAAGATACCAAGGTTCCTGTGTTGCCCCACTGTACTATTACAAGGTTCCATGATGGACTTTGAAAGTAGGCAATGTCTATTTCTCTCATATGAGCAAAATCCCTTTAAAGTTAGTCCTTGACATCTTTTGCTACACGTTGTGTAGAATTTCACCATGTAATGACACTTTCTTGATTGCACAATTCAACAAGCCTGTAGAGCCATAGAAATCTTTTGGAAGAACAATGGAAACCCCTGAGTATTCCAGGCTTAACAATAGAAGGGAAGCGGCTGACACAACACAGCCTAGAGTATGTGATAGCAGCCTAGAAACTAGTAAACTCTGTTGGAATGGAAGATCAGATGAGAGGCCCAGAGACTACCCGCGGCAAGATTCACATTTCACTTATGTGTATTTACAGTAAGTACAACAAAAAAGTTTTAAATAGTCTATCCAAGGAACGTACCCTAAGATATGATCATTATTTATGTGCCTCGCGTATGAACGGCAGACTTAGAACACTGCCTTTCCCAATAGTACCGTTTAGTACAAACAGAGGAATAATTTGTTTAGCTTTATAATCAGGAGAGGCTGCACACAATAAAAGAAAGCATTCTGGTTTTTAAATGAATAAAAATTGATTGTGTCCCTATAAAAACTAAATTGGCGGAGTGTTAACTGCGTTTCACATAAACATCTGCAGCAGACTGCGCCTCTCTGCTGGGCCGTAATGCAATATAGGACGCTGAGGAATAAATGCGTCTTCCAGATGACTTCAGAGAGGTTTGCTAAAAGCGCCTGATGAGATTGTAAAAATCGAATTAGTCCGAACTGCTAATGACACTTAAAACAAAGGGAAATCTTTAAACAAAATTATTTTGCACTTCTTCTCTCTTGATAAATTATATGCAAATTAGTGCTGATTGAAAATGTTTGCCTTGAAGGAAAATTCACCCTCATAAAGTCTTTTTCAAACACAGTACCTGTCATTAGGGGGACTTCAAAACAAATCGCGCTACTTCTTGTTTGTAAACTATGTCAATAAAACAGTATAATTATGTCAGAGACATTTGTGTTTTACCTTTAGTGCACCTGGTTACTGTAATTTTTACATGCATGTTATTTTATTCTTAGATTCAGGTGTGTATACATGTGTGTGTACCTATGTTCTATCTTTAACCTATAGGTGGTATATAGGTATACACACATCTATCTATGTATACAGATATATGTGTGTGTATATATATATATATATATACACATTGTGTATGTATATCATCCACATATGTATATAAATATATATATATTAAAAAGCATCTTTTCCCCATTTTGTTGATACGTATAATTGCAAAATTTGAAGTTTACAGTGATCTCGAGCATTTTATGCACATACATATCTTGGCAAGGTTACAAGACATTCCCCTCTCTCCTTCTGGCCCTCCCCTACTCATCCCACTCCCCCCAGTTCCCATTATTTTCCACATTAAGTTCTGTGAGATAATTGTGATCTGGGTTTCTCATATCAGAGAGACCATTTGATATTTCACCTTCTGCTTCTGACTCACCTCACTAAACATGATGTTCTCAAATTGCCTCCATTTGCCTACAAAGCCTCCAACCTATCTGACTTTATAGATGCACAGTATTCCAAAGTTTCCCATTTCTTTCAGTCGATTTGAGATAAAGTTTTCTTTTCTGTTAGGAATTTGCAGATAGTTTCATATTTGGCATAATGTTTGAAAAATTTAGTCATAGTGTTTCAAGCAATTATTTTGGTGTTTACTTCGACAAAAATATCAATGTACTATGGCAGAAAGAGCAAAGTTCAAAGGCATGATTCCCCTTGTGCCAGTTTATAAAGGAGCAATTTTAAAACAAGAAATCTCAAGACAATCTTCTAAGCCTCAGTATTTTTTTCTTCCATAAGAGAATGCACAGCCCTTTAAAATGTGTAAGTGCATGGGTAACTTAGGTTAAAATCTATATGAATATGCATAGCTCCTAGGTTTTCTGTGACCAGGTGACATGCACGGAGCTCAATATTACATAGAAATTTTTCCTGGTACCTTACTTGCACTGTTTTCCAGAAGCTTAGTATTAAGACAAATCATGCTTTGAAACAAAGAGTTGGGGTATAGCTCAGTGATGGAGCCTTTGCCTAGAATGCATGAGGTTTTTAGTCTGAACCTCAGCACAGCAAAAATAAATAGTAAAATAAGAGATGTTGGCTCTATTTAGAAAATAGAAACAAATTAAAAATTCCAACTTACCAAAAGTATAATGTAATTTCTATTTATATTTGATATTAAACTAAGGTAAAGTGATACAGGTACCACAGAGTCTATTGCATTAACAAGATAAATCTGGAGGGCTATGGAAAAATAGTGTTACATCACCTGGGCAAAACACAGATTGACCAAACTGACACTTTCAGGAGTTTTCTATCAACTCTGAAAGGGACAAGCAGTTAGAAAGGCATAATTTTCCACAGATAACAAAACCAAGAAGGGTGTTACAGTTTGAAAAGCAAAGTATCAAAGCCTGATTACTTGGGAATATTTAAAATTGATGACACATGATGATTATTTAGGTCAGGGATCTCGAGAGAAATTCTACTGTCAACAAGTCATATAGGAAGAGCTCCAGAAACAATTGCAAGCTTCTTCTGATCATGCATTGGGATCATGAAGTGGTTTTTCAAATCCCCACAAACTCATGAGCCTTATGTAATTCTCTACTGTTTTGTTACTCCTCACCAAAACCCAGCAAACGCGAGCGTCCTCAATGTGCACTTTTTTTCCTCAAGAATATAAAAACATTTGCAATTACTCTGAGGTGCTAAGAATGACCTTTGGACGACAATAGAACAAGTATGTCTAATACAGAATTATAACCAGCTAACTTGATGACAATCAAACGGTCTTCCATGAATTAACCTCTCTAATGCATTTATGTATAGTAAGCAGGCTGAATCAATAAGTTCAAACATGGACTACCTTCCACATATTATCGTGCTGAACACGGAAGAATGCAATAGGCAAAGGTCGCAATTCTTGTCCCCCAAGGACCGTGAGATCTCTTAGAAGAATTACAGGCACTTAAACTATTTAATAAGATTAAAGTAAGTGGTACAGGCAGGAAGCGCTGTCAGGGTGGATGAGTGCAGATGGGGAGTGAGGAGGGATGGTGTTGTGGAGGATGTGAGGAAAGTGTGCATGAAGGAGGGAGAGGACGGTGCCCACGTGGAGGGCCCTGAGAAGCCGGAGTGAGCACAGCACATACGGGAAAGAGACTGAAAGCGAGTAGCTCTGGGAAGTCACAGAGCTGCTGCTTCTGTAGCAACACAGTGAAACGCCCAAGACAGGGCCAGATCTGCGTATTGAGGTTTGCAGTGGACCTTCATGTGTCTGATGACGGATCAGAGAACTTAACAGCACTGAAATAATGGGGGAAATCCTGAAAGGATTGGTCAGAACAGACAATGAGTTGAAATCAAGCAGCCAGGCGAGGCTGGAACTTGAACATACAGGCCACACTAGATTTAGAAGAAGCGAGGCAGTCAGGGATCCAATGCAGAGGCCGGCAAGTTTGATACAGAGATCCCATTCGGGTGTTGAGCCAGCTGGGCCCAGTGAAGGCCCACGGGCGATTCGGTAAAGCTGGATCTTGGAAAGGTGGTCACCTTTCATCACGCTCACACTGTGAGGTAACAATGTAGGGGCTAGACACAGAACCCCTATTTAATTTATAGCTCTTTTGCGAAACCAACTATCAATTTTTCTGACTGTTTGGCCTGAAATGAATGAGAATTGTAACCAGGCACTTAAAAGTTGGAGAAGAGATACGCCAGAATCTTGGAAATGGCTGCTCCTAACTGAGGACTGACACAATAGAAATCTGTTAATGACGACTCTGTTCAAAGAACTGATTATCTCAGGAATTATCCTGAGTGCTGTTAAATATCTTCCAATATGACCGTGATTCTGAGATCTGTACTTCAGAGTAAACTCATATTTTCCAACTAAGTTATTAAGTAAACGCTCGTTAGTCCCTCCATAGTCTCTGTCACTCATGGATTTATCCTGGTTACTAGTGGCATAGACATACAATTAAGTTCAGTGATATTAAATCCGTTGTAGGAACATTTGCTCATTCATCCCACAAATAAACACCGACCTCTCACAGATACTCAAGGAGATAGAGCAAGTAGTTTTGCTTCTCCCCTAAACGACCTGTAACTTAGCCCTGCCCATGAACACACACATCTTGCAGGGTAAATATGAACAATTATAAATATATTCAGACAAGTAAACATCTAGAAGATTAATCAGCACACACTAAGTCTCCAATCAACATTACTATTAAGAGAATTATTGTCTTATTTGTTGCCGTGACATCTAAATATCCAACATCTAAAATTCAAGAGAAGCAAGAGTTACTCAGCTCACAGTTTCAGAAGGTCTCTCTCACACACAGTCCACTCATAGGACAGCCGGCAACGGTGAAGGCCCATGGCAAAGGTTGGAGAGCTGTTCACTTCCCGGCACACAGACGCCAAGCGGAGCAGGAGCGCGGAGGAAGACTCAGTGTTTCGTCTTCGCTCCTTAAGTACTTCAAGCTACCCCTTGGGCCCCTCCCCCCAAGGGCAGAGGACCCTCCCTCATTTCCTGGCCCAGGAGTCAACAGCACACACCTGAAAGCTATTCCCTCGACATTTCCCAGTTGCACCAAGTTGACACAATCTTTCCCGGTCAAACCCGGAGCACCTGCCCCTTCCCACCACCTCCCAATAACACGCAGTTCCAAATACACGAGGCTTTGGGGAAAACTCAAGATCCAAACCACAGCAATTATTTTTAGAGACCGGGTAAGCCAAGTCCAAGCTATCTTCTAAAGTTACCGATACCTGTGTAGTAGTACCTCGATGTATTAGTAGGTACAAACATTTTCTCTTAAGACCAAATAGCAGAAGGCCATTTGAGGCAGGTGAAAATAACTTGTGAAAATAGTGAAAGTGTTAGGCAACATGACAGAGACTACTTATTCTGGGTGGAGCTAGAAGATCTGGCAGTAGAAAACCAACCACAAAAGGCTGTATGTTAAGCTAGAAAGTCTGGATTTTATATTTAAATCTCCAGGCAGACCCTGGAAAGTTTTGTGACAAGGGAACGACATGATTGTTTTGCATTGGAAAAAAAAATTTGGCAGTGGTAATAGAGCATTTTGAAGCCTCTGAGCAACACAGGCAGGACTAGTGATGATGAATCCAAGGATAGAGTCAGAAAGATTTAGGGGGAAAGCTTAGATGAGTGGTCCTTGACCTTTGTGTACCACGGACCAGTTTCATGGAAGGCAATTTTGCTATAAACCTGGGGCTGGGAGGAAGAGTTTCAGTGTAATTTGAGTGCATTACATTTTTGTATACATTATTTCTGTGATTATTATGTTGTAACTGAGAGACTCAATATCAGACAGGAGAAGCACCAGTTTTAGAGGAAAATTTGGGAGTCCGTCATTAGCCAGCAACTGAGAACAGGCTCGTGCCCCAAGAGAATTCTCGTGGTTAAGCAAGGGATTGGGTTGGGCTTATAAAGGGAAAAACCACAGGGATGGGAAGGTTACAAGAACAAAAGGGAAGAGGTAAGGAATAATTAGCAGTAGGTTTACAGAACAATAAAAATAATAAGAAAAATCTGTCAGTGATTTGAATTTCAGTCCGTGCCTTGTGCCTGATTCCCGGTGTTTCCAATAGCAGCCTGGGATCAGCGTAGCAGCAGACAGTGAGCCACGGGGCCACTGAAGCAGCTAGGCAGGAAAGAGGACAGGGCAAAGAGGGTATCGGGAAATCTAAAATGGCAAAGCTCTCGTCACTTCAATTTCTTTGTCGTGTAAAAGGAAATAATTATACAACTCACCACCATGCAGAATCAAGGAGAGCCTGTTTTCGTGCAAGTAGCGTGTGCGTTTTGAAGGCGATGGGAGAGAGTGCCACCGAAGTGTGTTGTTTAGGCCCAGGTTTCTCTGTGGTCGCATTTAATTATAGTTGCTGTCACCTTCTAGCATTAGCATCACCATCTCAGCACCACCTCACATCATTCAGCATTTGATTTGCACAAGGAGCGTGTACCCTAGATTCCTCACATGTGCACTTCACAGAAGGTTCAAACTCCTATGATAATCTAATGCAGCCGCCAAAGTGCGAGGTGGAGCTCAGGTGGTAATGGAGTGATGGGGAGCAGCTGTAAACACAAGCGAAGCTTTGCTCTCGCCCACCTGCTGCTCCCCTCTGTGGTGGTCAGTTCCTATAAGTCTACGCACTGGCTCTGGAAAACGCAAGATGACATAGTCCTGAGACTTGGCCAGCTATATCAAGGATGGGGTGTTTCCCGAGATGGGCAGGCTAAACATACACAAAGTGGTGACAACAAGCAGGCTTTGAATTCAGACCAGCAGAGGTCCTGCTCAAAAAGCCCACCTTAATTCCAGACGGGTGTCATGTTACAGAACAGGACCTTTTTCTGTTTTCATCTATTTTCTCCTTCTATAAAAGAATATCACAGATCAGTTAACTGATAAAAATAGAAATTTAATTGTCTCACCACTGTGAAGGCTAAGAAATCCAAAACCATGGACCCAGCCTCATATCATGGCAGCCGGAACACACAACAGAGAGGACACTGAAGCTGTCCTTATCAGGAACTCACGTTCAGGATAGCTAACCCACCATTGCAACAACAGTCACTGATTCATTCAAGATGACTAAACTACTCTTAAATGTCCCACTTCTTGCTAATATTACACAGTACAAGCTCCCAGTAAGGTCCTTAACATCAGAAATCTTTCCTCTCAAAAGCAAACACATGTTTAGGAACTAAAACACAATTTGAAAGTTTAAGACCTGCATGACCAGAGAAATTATAACTCAGGGGTCACACATGAAGCTTTCATACAGAAAAAACAAAATAGACATATATCTGTAACCGACTTCTGAGTCACTTTTTAAAGACTGTCAAAACTCTTACCCAAATCATCACAACGAAGGATAATTTCTGTCTGTATGGTATAGAAACAAAGCTGGAGCAACGGGGCAAGCCTTTTCTAATGCTAGAAATCCCTCAACTGCAGCTTTCTTGCAAACAACATAGTGTGGTATCCATCTGTCCAATCATGAAGAATATACAAATTAAACATCTCTTGATTCAAATCCAGCTCCTCTACTTGCTAACTATGGAGCAATAAACAAGTTAATACATTTCTTCATGTGTCAGTTTTCTAATATTTAATTGTTTATATTTTCTCAAAATGTATGCCATCCCCTTATGCAATTCATACATTGAAATCTTAATGTCCAATAAGATGTCCTGAGAGCTAAAGCATCGGAGAGGTACGTAGGGCTAGATAATTAGATCATGAAGGCTGGACCCTTGTTGTAGAACCAATGGTCTTGTAAAATGAAGAGATGCAGGTTCTCTCTCTCTCTCTTTCTCTCTCTCTCAACACAGAAGTAGGAAGAGCCATGTGAGGATATTCTGAGAGGAGAGCTACCTAGGAGACCGAAAGTGAGGCCGTCAGCACACACAAACCTCTTGTGCTTGGAATTTGAACTTCTCAGATTCCAGAACTATGAGAAATAAATTTCCACTATGTCAGTCACCCAGTCTGCAATATTTTGTTACAGTGGCCTAAGTAGACCAAGACAATAAATAGAAAATCTACAAGCTATTCTGAATGCAGATAAAGTTAAATAAGTTATAATAGTTAATATTACTTATCTCTTAATACAAACAATACTAAGTAATACACTGAGCCTTCACATGCAATGTGCCAATTCTTCTAATAGCTCTCTGAGGAAATGGACTAACCATTAATTGATGGGTCCCCTGAGAAATATTTCTTTTAGTTTGAAGACATTTGAATCCTGAGACAATTAAACTGCTTCTAGAAGATTTCTAGATAACAAGTCTTATTTTATTGTTTGTGTATGCTGTCATAACAGGCATATGACCACCAGCTAATTTTAACTAGAAAATGATAGTGGCTCAGTCTGTAACTCAGAAATCGATGAATTGTAGACAATTTCTGGCTTTGTTACTTTACTTAAGGGTGTGTGTAACACAGCATAGGCCATTTCTTTCAAAACTTTATTAATTGTGAAAGGCAAACATTTTCTGGAATTCACCAAAACTTAATTGTCTAATTCTCACTTTATGTTTTATTGACCCATAGCCTGGGTACCATGGCAGGAACTGTACTAGGGGTTCCTATTCATGAACTTAGCCTGTCACAGCATCTTATGTGGGTGGTTATTCTTATCATAGTTTTACAAATAAATAGCCTGAAAAATCGTGGTTACTTCACTCAAATCATAGGTCTCAAACACATAGTATAAAAACAAGTACCCCATTTATCATGTCTTGGCCAATACTGATGTCATACTATTTATCTCAAGTCCTTTATGTGTGTTACAGCTCAGTTTTACTTTCCAATGATTTCTATCCACTATCAATGACAGCAAGTAGTGCATTCTCTATTTTATAGCCTCAGCTACTGGAAATTAATAGAGAAAATATTATAAACTAATCAGCCATCTACAAGACTATCCTAGACAGGCTACTTAGAGTAGAATCTAGCACTAGGAAAAAATATGCTAGGTATTAAAACATGCCCAAGGAAGTGGCCCAGGATACATACCATATCCGACCCTGAAATCATGTGGGCTAGGATGATGGCTCAACAATTCTGATACGCAGATAGAAAAATATGCAGCCAAATACAAAAACATGATTTCAGGAATTTTAAGAAGGTGGAAGAATTGGTTTTAATGTATAATCAGCACCTCAGGAAAACTGTACAATACTGACTACCCATAATTCTATACAGGGATGATTCAATAAATATTCATACTTCTAAGAATACTTCCCTTCACATTCACCTTCAAGCCGTAATGACTGTGCATGTTTATGTTTGGCCTGACTCACCGAACAACATCACTCTGACTGCGGCTGGGCCCACTCGTAACTACTCCAAGTTCAGAGACCCCCAGCAGCACATGTCTTAATATCTAACTTAAGTTTTGTCCTTATAGGAGCAGGTTTAAAAATAAGTAATTATGGAACTTAAAAATAACATGTGGACACCATCTAACAAAGTTCTACAAATAGAAATTAACTTTTTGTTTTCTCTAGGAAGGAGAGATACTAAATGATTTGAGTTCAGAAGTCTAGAAAACCTGGATTCCTGCATCTACAAATGACTAAATTTTCATAAATCCCTACCAACTGAGATGAAGGAGCAGCAGTTGCAATTACCTAATCCACCTTTTACTCACTTGACCTCAACCGAATTAATTTAATGCACTTTGATTTCAGAGCATACAGTCAAGACCCAATACTCCATTCAAACAAAGTAGAAATCACTCGTGAGCAGAATGTGTAGGAAGGGAACAGAGAGAGATTTTCACGATTGGGTCAAACACTAGTACAATTGGACACTAGGAATTACAAAGAATGATAATAGGTAAGGACAAACATTCAGAAAAGAAAGCAAACACTAGAAGGAATCATTGGAAAGCATCAGAGAGCACAACCAGAAGTGAGACATCATTTGCTGAAAACACAGCACATGGCTACAGATCAAGGAGCTGAGAGTGCTACACATAAAAAGGGCTTAAATAGCTAGACTTCAGTACTAAGGCGATTATACACAGTATGAAGAAATTAATCAACAAAGTTAATTAATGGTGTGTGTTAGTTAGTTTTCTGTAGCTATATACTTGAGGGAAAAAACTAAGAGGAAAAAAAAGGGTTTAACTTGGCTTATGGGTTCCAAGGCTCCAGTCCATAAAGCTGGTTCCATCGGTAGAGTAGAGGCCAGAGGTGTGTCAGGACAGCGTGAGGGCAGTGTGGCAGAGCAAAGCCATTCATGTCATAGCATCTGGGAAGCAGGAAGGGAGGGAAAATGTTCAAGGAAGGGCCAGATGTAGTCTCCGTGGCTGACTCTCTTCAAGCATGCCCTACCTCTTGTTTTCATCACTTTCAACAATGGCATGAAATTAAGATTTTTATCCGTGGATTAATCCATTGATGAGGTCAGAGTCGTCACGAGTGGGTCATCTGCCAAAGTCCATCAACAACCCAGACTTCAGCACAATAAGCCTTGTGACCACAAACTATAAGAACACAATTTCACCCTTTTTAGTATTTAAAGTGTCCCATTGAGTATATGTGCTACAATGTCTTCATCCATTCATCAGTGGATGCACAGTTAGGCTGATTCCATTTCTTGGCTATTGTGAAGAATGTTGTGAGGGGAGAGTGAGGATGACTCTGGCATATAGAGCTCACTGCTGCACAGAGGATGACTATAGATACTAATTATGTTTTCAGAAAGCTGGAAACAAGATTTAGAATGTTTTTATTACAAAGAAATGATAAACTAAGGAGACAGCTATGGCTATCCAAATTTGACCATTACACAATACACAGACATGCAGAAGAATGAATCTAGACATGCACCAATCACTATGTACTAAAATCAAATCAAAGTGGATCAAAGACTCAGATACTAAAATGGAAAGAGGACCATCAGGAGGATAAAACAGATAAAAGCCTAGTAGATGTAGGTGTGGGCAAGGACTTTCTTAATAGGACACCAGAAGCAAAAGAAATAGCCCCAGGATCAACACAAAGGATTATATGAAATTAAAAAGTTTCTACACAGCAATGGAAACTATCAATAGAGCGAAGAGAGTACCAACAGAATGGGAAAACATTTTACCACCTACAACTTGAACAGAAAGTTAGTAACTAGAATACAGAAGAAACTGAAGAAAAAATAGGCTCCTTACCATCAAAGACCCAATTTTAAAAATGGGTAACAGAAATGAATAGGCAGTTCTCAGGTGAGAAAGTTCAAATGGCCAGCACATACATGAAAAAAATTTAACATCCTTAGCCATTAGAGAAGTGGTAATCAAATATCACTAAGCTATCATCTTACCCCAGTGAGAATGGCCCACATCAAGAAGTCCAACAGCAATTGATGCTGGTGAGGATGTAAAGAAAACGGAACTCTTTACGTTGCTGGTGGGACTATAAACTGGTACAAGCACTATAAAGCAGTAAAAGCAGCATAAAGCAGTATAAAGATTCCTCAAAAGCTTTTAAATAAATATTCCATTTGATCCAGCAATACCTTTTCCGGGTATCTTTCCAAAAGAGTCAAAAGCAACATACAACAGAGATACATACCCCTGTGCTTAGAGGCACGACTAAGAATAGCTAAATTGTGCATGTTGAAATATCCATCAACAACCAATGGACACAAAAATTGTGTATATGTATACAAGAGAGTAGTATTCTTCCATAAAGACAGAGAAATTTGAAGTTTTTGTAGGTAAACGGACAACTTGAGACCCTCATGCTAATGTCAATGGAATAAAGGAGAGATAAGAACAGGAAGTGCTGCTGTTCAGAGCCCAGGTCAGGCGGAAGACTTTGGCTGAAGTGGGAGAATGACTAAGTGTTGGACCACGGGGCACCCTTGCATGCTTCCTCATAGCAGCCACCTAACACAGCAGTAAACCTATGAAATCAGAAATGTAGGGGCTGGAATTTTACACCTGAATATATAACTTTATCAAGGGATTATACCTTAGCCACTGAAATTAGATTTGAACTGTCTCTACAACATCAACTGGATTTCACTCCATAGGAGATAGTATTAAAGTTGTCCTTAGAAAACTGTTTCTCAAGATAGCCATTACAAACCTTATTGTAAAAAATATTCAATTTTACATACAATTTAAAATGTAATATTTTTGTGCAAGAGGTAGTGATGCCAATTCAAGACATATGTGGAATTGGAGAGAAATGAAAGCAAAATGACATTCTATTAAAAATATGCCCAAGATCTCACAAGGTAATTGACTCAATGTTTTAACATTGTCACTATTGGAAAATCGTTTGTTTTGTTTTATAGACTATATATGTTTTGAGGGATTTGGGCTCTGCTTTTAGAGTCTAGTGGAGTTCAGCAATTAAAAATTCACCTTCATTATCCATCCTTGCTCTTTTTAAAATTCCCACCCCATGTTCCCCTTTTTTACTGCTATTGCTACTCTGGATGAATTATTCTGGACAAAAGGATCAGATTTTATATTTTCACTGATGATGTAATACAAACAGAAACTGGTAGCTGAAATGCAGACTTTGCATCAACAGGTAATCAAAAACCAGCTACCCAAGAACATTAAAAAAAAACTACCTATATCATGCTTAGTGAAGTGAGTCAGAAGCAGAAGGTGAAACATCGAATGGTCTCTCTGATATGAGAGTCCCAGATCACAGCTCTTATGGAACTTAAAACAAAAAACAGAGTGAAACAAGGAGGTAGGGCGGGGGAGGAGGAAAGGAGGGGAGGGTAGGAGGAGGGACAAAAGGAGAGTGGGAAAGCCCTTGTCACCTTGACAAGATACATATGTGCATAAAAGGCTCGACTCCATTATAAACCTTAAATTTTGCACGTATACATATCAATAAAATGGGGGGAAAACTTATCTATTAAATAAAATCCAAAATTAAAGTTACTCTTCTTAGTATATCCTGAAGACAAAATGGTATTTTTGTCTGTTTTGATACTAAATGACAGTGAGAATACAGATCTTGGGGACTGTTTTCTTTCTAGCAGCATGATATTATTTAGTATGGATTTAAGCTCTCTTCAAATGTACATTATTTCGCATTAAGACTATTCGCCCGAAGGAGAGAGATTCCAGTTCCAGCCAAATCCAGGCAACTTAGCAGCTTAGTGAGACCCTGATACAAAATAAAATGTACAAAAGGGCTGAGAAGTAGCCCAGCGCAACGACACTGGGTTCAATCCCTAGCACTGGTGGGTGGGGAGGTAAAGACTGTTGTTATAACAACCCTTGTAAACATCTTATAAGTTGATAAATATGGGAGTGCTACAGACCTCCTTCTTGCATCGTAACCTTCCTTCTGTGTTGGATTTACTCATTTTCTGTCTAGAACTAGTGAGTAGAAGAGTACAACGCACTATAATATTACTACAGTCGTTTCTGATATAATTTGATTAATGTGCTGGACATTATTTCTGAAACCTTCAGAATTATAAAATTATATTAATATTTTGCAACATTTTATTTAATATCTATTGCCCTCTAAGGCCCATTATTTTAAAAGATTAGTCAATTAATTAATTTATTGCGGTACGAAAGGTAGAACCCAAGGCCTTCACATTGAGCTACCTCTCCAGCCCATTTTAATTTTTTTGATTTTGAGATGAGTTCTCACTAAATCACCCATGCTGGGCTTGAACTTGAGACGCTCCTGCCTCTGATTCACAGAGCACTGGGATTATAGGGCCGAGCCACCAGGCCCAGCAATTTCTGAAACATTATATCTACTATGTAAAGAAAATCCCTTGTTTTGGCACATGATAGAATTTTGCTCTGTTTTCTGTTATGCTGCACATGTTGACGGGTGATGTAAGAAACAAGAAATTCTTCACCACACTCAGCGACATAGTTAAAACCGTCTTCCCGAGGCATGGCAGCACCTTCTACTTGAGGGCTGGCGGGTTACTTCTGACCTTGTTCTCTCTGCGTCTGCTTGATGCCTTTGCTCCGGGTGGCCAGTTTTGATTGTGCATACCATAACTGCTAATATACTCCAGATTTTCAGAAGTCTAAAACAACACTAAACTATTTCATGTTTTACTAAGTAGTTCTTTATAAACTGTTCCTATCTGTACTATGTGTGGCTTATCTTAAAACAGCAATTCCAGCAATCCCGATGGTTCCTCTCAGCCCACAGGTGTGATATATTAACAGCCTCATTACGTGCAGCCAGAGACAAAGGCTTCAATGCACTCCTAGGGTGCTCCCAAGCCGGCAGGCCTGTTGTGCTCTAAAACCCCACTATTGATAATCCAGTCTTACAGCTAATGTTACACAGTGGTATAAGTGATAGGCTCGAATTCTGTGCTTCTTCCAACACAAAAACCAGTAGCCTTATTTTTTCACCACTCATCTCAAGGCCCTGCTCCTCTTTGAAGTCCTGGGCTTCCTGAATTTTCAATCCATCTAACCTTGCTTTAGGCTAGTACAAAATGGTGCCCTGCCATAATCCCCACCCATTTGTAAAAAGTCTGAAATAACTGCAGCTACGAAGTCTGCAAGTGGCCAGAGTTACCTCTAGAAAGCTCTATCCTTGTATGCGGTGCGAGGTGCCCATTAGTTCATCTCTTCATTAGTGTTACTTCGTAGAAAATGAAGGACATCCAGCAACAGCGTCCCTTCTTAACTATACTGAGGTGTCAGAATGTCTAGAACTTTCAGATTAATCTGTTCTGCTCAGTTCACATTTATGGGAAAAGTTTTATTGAATTACGTTGAATGACATTGTGGTAATGCCCTGCCATCAAATGCTAATATATATATATATATATACACAATGGAAACTAGAAAAGGTCCCACGGAAGACCTCAGCAGGGTAGAGATTACAATCTGTAGCTATCAGATTCACTCTGAAATTATAGCTCTGGTGTGTAAATTAAAATAGAATTACATTTCTATAATGCTTTTAACTTCCCTAAAGTAATTTAATAAATAAGTAAAGGTCACTAACTAATAAAACATGCAAGAAAGAAATGCAAACAGCCAACAAACAGGAAAAATATTCATTTGCATTAGTTATTAGAGAAATCCATACCCTAATATTATCAACCATTAAATTGGAAACTATTTAAATTATATTATTAATGTTAATGAGGGTATATCGAAATCAAAGGTATTTTTGTTCACTGCTAATGGGCACATAAAAAGTTCAGTTGTTCTGGAAAATGATTCGACATTATGTATCCACAACTTTCAAAGGGTGCATGATATTTGCAACAATATTTCTGTAACAATTTCTAATGTATGTGTGTGTGCTTACCACAGCAGGAGGCATAATAGCATAAATTTAAAACAACCAAATATTTAAATATAGAAGAATATTTTTATAAATTGTGGTGTAAATGAGTTAAAAATATAATATTTAAAATTACATCTTAGGGCCTATTCAGTTGTATGGTAAGATGTAGTAATGCAAAGAGTAAGAACAGAATATAAAATTATGATGATTTGAGACAAATACATATATTCTGTATGCACACACATGCACAGAAACATTTACACATACTGTCAGAGACAAATGAAATATCGACTTGGTTTTGCGTTTATAAAAAAAGTTTTTCTTCATTTTTCTCAATTTCCTTTTTATTTTATCTGTTACTCTTATAGTCATGGTTCTTATATTTTTAAATGTTTTTATCTTTTGTTACAGAAGTATCTCATAATGCCAGTGTTAATTATAATGGTGCTTTCTTAAACTTTCATCATTCATTATTTGGGCCAGAATTCACTTACTATTTTTTTGTAACCCTAAGAAGAACTTACAGCCTACTACTTCACATGGCTAGAATATGCTTTCTTTTTCATCAGGCACATTCTATCAGCTCCCAAGTATTGTAAACTATATTACTAAAGAGGCTACTAGGTTCACAGAGCTCCTTATGAAGCTATTTATAAGCCATTCTGGTCAGCTCAAAATGAACTAAGTTGTCACTGAGGAACCAAACATGGATGACAAAGGAAAAAGTGGTAATCTAGAGGACTCCAAGATTGAAAGCTTGGGTAACTGGAGAGTTGGGAGAGTCACACTCAAATATAACTAGAACCGGAGGAGACTTAAGCTTGGAGGAATGGCTCCTGAGTCCAATTTTGTACATGTTTTTAAAGTGCTTCTATGACATCCGAAGTTAAGAAATCAATGTAACAACTGGTTAACATACATGAAGCTCATAAGCATGAAGAAAATGGATTAATGTGTGATTTTTACCAGAAGGAAGAAAACCTCACACTAGCAAAGAGGCAAGAGAGTTTTAGATATTGACAAGAACATTATAAAAATTATGGTTTGTGGTTTCTTAACCAAATAGGGGGAAAAGGGAAGATGGAGAGAGGTTGATGCCTACAAAAACTGGAGCTAATAGATTGACTTACAATTCCCGGAAGTATTTTAGACAAATTATAGGAGATTTCTCACATTTCTCTGGCATCATCTGAGAGCTGTCCCTGTGTTCTCCTATTTCTATTATGACAAACACTTTGGTTCATATCTTTACCCATTCACTGAAGTTTGTGGAGGGAATTCCAAAAATCTGATGGAATTTGGCCAAATCTTTATAAGCATTTCTCACCTTCATAACCGTGATCCTTTCTCTCAGTTTTCCACGAAAGCAATGCTTATCTCAATTTTTGTGTCATATCTATGCTGGATTTCAGAACTTTCCCACCTATCTTCAAGTTTTGGTGCGGTGGGCTTTCTAACCTTCCATACCTCATCCTCTTCATCAACATGAAACTCTAAAACATTTGAGAATGTACCTTGATTCTCTAGCGTTCATATTAACCTAGGTCTACACAAGCTTCTCACAGTGCTAATTTTGTTATTTTTGTTTTAAAACAATCAATCTTCTTTAATACTGTTTGTGGCTTTTTCAAATGCAAATATTCTCTTTTTATATGTGTGTCACATCCTTTATTATTCATAGTACTTTGGAAACAGAAATTAGTTATATGCATTTATTTTTTTCTTCCAACACTGCTTTTAGAATATGCTTTTATGTTACTGGGCCAATATCCTTCTCATTTGCTAAAGTATTCCTTTTTCTTATGATCCCAAGATAACTTTCAATCTGCATACTCAACGTCTGTTCTTTTAGTAATAAATTAGTCATACAAGCAAGCCCGTTTGCTAAACTGCACGTTCTGCAGTCTGTGGTAGGCCATGGAAATTGGCTATCAGCATATGCATTCAGAAAAGTGTGCCTACTAAGGTTTTCCAAAATAGACTGAAATTCCTTCCTTCGCATGCTACTTTCTGGTACCTCCCTCAACTACGGATGAACACGTACTAGGTGAAATTCATTCTGAAAGAAGTTAAGCATTTTTACATGGTTGGATACAAAGATGAAAAGACGTAAGCCACTCCTCCAGGTGACAAAGAGACAAGTAGGAAGAAATTATTACAAGAATTTGTGGGGAAGCTCTGAAATAGGAGTTTGCTCAAACTATCATGTGTGATTCCCAAACCAGGATCCTGAGATGGTTCAGAAGGGGAAAAAATCCAGTTTCTCTGGCCCAGTGCAATCTGAATAATTCAAAAAATATTAGAAATTTAACCTGAGCCCCGGATTATTTTTTAAAGTTTTAAAAGTTACATGGCGATTCAGATATGCGGTTCGGCTTATATATCCTTATAGTAGAAAAAAACAGAGAGCACATAGTTTTTCTTGGAGTAGAGACTACGAAGCCAAGTTTCTCCCAGGGCGAATGGTGAAGAGGGATAGGGCCCGTGAGACCGAGGCCAGGAAAGAGGCACACAGGGCAGGGGAGGACAGAATCCCAACCCATGGCGGAAAGATGAAATGTGCAGGTCTACACGGCTGGAGTATGGTGCCCATGAGGTGAGACTAAGGGAGCCATGACACAAGGGCAGGGCTGAACTGCTCTGCGAAGGGCTTCAAAAATTCACTCTTTGTCTTACAGAATTGACATCCTAATGTGGAACCTTCTTGTGTAATGAAGGATTTCAATACAGGCCTGCTCTGGAAAGCCATTGCGATCCTAAGACATCGTGGGAGAGGTTTACACGCAGAACGTGAGCAACCAAGGAGATTCTGCAAGTAGTGGAAAAACTGTTGATGGTGTGTTAAATAACACAATCAGTAGAGAAGGGAAAGTAGCTGTGGTGACTTTGAAGTCTGACTAGCAATTTAAAAACTCGAAGTGTAAGACTTTATACTAATCACCTTGTCTGTGACAGCTGAAGCTTAGAAAGGAAAAAGAGATATAATTTTGAAAAATGACTATAAATCTGATCTGAATCAGCATGTCTCAGTAGAAATATAATGTGAATATGTACTTTTGAGTTTTAAAAAGTTTTAATGTAAATTTTTACCACTCAATACAATACAAATACAGTAAGTATAATACAGTTACTATATTTTCAGTAACTGTATTTTAAAAACTAAAAAAATGTCAAATTAATTTAGTAACATGTTTTATTGAACCCAAAATTTTATCATTTCAATAGATAATATTGAAATTATCAGTGAGATCTTATATTCTTTTCCTTGCATTAAGTCTTCAAAATCTGGTATATATCGAATGGTCTGAGTGTTGCTATGTATCAGCTGCTCCCTGGATACGCATAGTATAGCAGGAACTATTGATAACTCAGGCCCCTTTGCTCTTCTGCCTCTGTCATGTGAGTGTGTCACCTAGAGCAGATGTTTTGAAGGGACAAGATCCTCCAGACACTGAACCTGCCACTGCCTTCATCTCAGATTTCCAGGGTCCACAACTATGAGAAGTAACTTTCTGTTGTTTATAAATTACCCAGTCGATGGTACATTGAAAGTAACATAAGTAAGCAAAGACAGTGATGTGAACCTCAGTTCTTATCTTTAAAGACTGTGATTCAAAATCTATTTTCACATAAACCACATCGATAACATATGGTGTATGAATAACAGTTTGAGCATGTCAGACTGGAGCTAGAATTCTGACACCCATGCAATACCCTTCTACATTGTATTATTAGTATTACTTTTCCTCTTTTGCAGTAGTTAAGACCATACGTAATTATGGAGTAAAAGTTGTTTGCTTGTCTCTCCAGAGAACTACAGACCTCGTCATGGAAACAACTCATTGTTTTTATATAATTTCTTTGGTTTGTGCGACATTATCTGCACAGCACACATTACTTTTATCAGCACGTTGATCCATGCCCTAATCCCTAAGACAACTTCAGGTGAGAGACACAAGTTGTCCCAGTACCTCCAGTCTAAGGAGTTTTCCTTTCTTTTCTAAACCATCAATTTGTTCTTTATCAAGCAAAGTTATATTGTTTTGTTTACTAATTAAACTCATAAGAAAATAACAATTTTTACCAGAAGGAAAAGCCTAATTAGAGAAAAAGAAAAAAGAAAAGTTGGAGGTGCTGCAGGCAGAGTTAGAGCCTATGAAAATGACTTCATGATCAGTCATCAGATTACCACATCAACACGTAAGTCTGACTGGCTGGTGTGCAGGGATGCTGAATTTCCTTTTGTAGGCAGCACACTCATCTCAAAGAATATGGCATCTACATATTTCTATTCTAATTAAAATTTTAATTGCATATGCATGCTCTACTGTGTGCCATTGGTGCACTCGGATGCAATGTTTAATTGATGTCATTTGTCACATTGCTTTAAGATTTTCAGAGGGAAAAAAAACAATGAGAAGAACTCATATCCTTTATTGAATAATAAATTCCTTAGAAATAATAAATTTCCTTAGAAAATGTAGAAATTTCATATAGTATGTTCAATAATTTGTGTCACTAATAAATAATATCCATGTGAGATATTCCTCCCCAAATTTTGTAAGGATGCAGATACTACTTGCAAAGTCAGAAAATATTTGTGAAAACTGTTTTGAAATCATAAAAGGCAAAGTAAAAGTATTAAGAAGCTTAAAATCATTGCATTATGCATTAATCCATCTGCTTATTTCTCAGTCACCTATTTTTCTCATGTGATAGGACAGAGATTCTGTAAAAACACAAAGAAAAAGGTCACTTTTATATTTAATAGAAAAATAAGGTGAGAGGATTTACAGAAGAAGGGAAACCCATTGTTCTAGATGAGTAATTGAAATTTCCTGCCCTGAAAAAGTATGTCTTTATGTAGCAAATTAATTTTGTTGTTTTCTTAAAATATTAATTAAAAGATTTCAGAATAAAGCTAGCAACATTTCTAAAATGATGGGGAAGTTGTTACTAAAGAGCTTCCCAGTGACTTTGACAACCTCAGGTTGAACGTAGAAATATCCAAGCAATAATTTCTTAGCAATATGATATTTACATTAGAGCACATATAGAAGAATACTCTCTTTTCACTTGTACATGCAAGCATAGAACATAAAGAAGGCGATATTATCAATCATGCAGTGGAATTTTCTTAAAACACCAGCATTAGAAGATAGGAATAGCGCTTATTAACATATACCCTTTGCACGAGTGCTGTAATGTGTAGCACTGTACATGACTACAGTATAATATGACTCAATGACAGTTGACCCTGAATCCTTTGAAAAGAGAATGATAACACACTGACACCAAGAATGCATAGCACACTATGCGGGCAGGAGTATGGATATAATTCTTGATCAATATTCAAGATAGCTGCACACACTTCCACTGTTTGACCACAGATTTATAGGTCCTGACAAAATGTTTCCCAATGGAGCACCTTAGAAATGGTTTTTAGGCAAGTGGTTTTCCAAATACTGTTGCTTTTCCATTGAAAGAGAAGAAAGTGATAAAGCGAGGAGAAAATACTTTTATATCTTTACCAGTAGAACCCCTGGAAGGAAGAGGAGCTCCCTAGAGACAGGCTCTCTCTCATAGGTTGACTTCACAACCCTTCTCCGGATTAAATGGATTTGTCTTACCTCTGAGGTCTGGTAAGAGCCTTCCAAACACACGAACTTTAAAGAGACTTGTTTAAACTCCGATGTTTACTAACACGAGATTACTCTGTAGACCTTCAAACACTTATTTACATAAAACACTAGTTGGAATTAAATAGGTACACAGCCACCTTCTAAGCCATTTTGGGCTTTGTGAGTTAATAAAGTTACAAGTTTATTCCACTCTGATATATTGAAGCCTATTTTTCTCTTAAAAATATTAGCAAATAAAGGAGAAGCAATGACAATGGCATTAAATGTGTATATAAAATAAATATACTTTATAAGTACACTTTTTAAATATGCATTTTTCAATATGTGAAATTAATGTATTTTCTTGAGTCAAATAGTTTTCATCTCCCTGTGTTTAAGACAGAGCCCAATGGTCTACCAATCAGAGTCATCTCAGATGTTTGTCAATTAGGGTATTGTTGCAGAATATTAAATGTTTTTATAAATCAATATCTTTTCTCTGTTACATATTTCCTTCTGAGAAGGAACTGCAAAAAATTATAGAACCTAGGGAAAAATAGAAGTCAGTTGTTTTTTGTTGTCCTTATTTGTGTATTTTAACATATTAAATAAGTTATAAGCTATTTGCTTCTCTCAAGTTTGATAACTTTGGAATCATAAATGATGTTTTCAAGTCTCCAGAGTGTCATTCAGAACTCACCATTTTGTAATTAACTTTGAAAGTTTCTTTTCTGGAAGTTTGTTTGTATGGCAAAACCTTGGATCCTATGAGATATAACAGTGTTCCTTCAATAAATTCTCTTTGCTATTACTAGAGTCAGTAATAGTTACTTAAAACGAACAACAAACTAGCATAGGGCAATTCTCTCTCTTCACTACTGTTCTCTTGCCAGACGGGCTTGATGATTTCTTTTTTCATCAAAACCTGTGGGAGTCTCCCTGAAAGTGTCTTTAATCAATTGGCCAACACAAATGCTCTCCAATAATTTTTTAAAGAATGAAGAGAAAATTGCATATTTGATTTCAAATGATTAGTTTCTATGCTGTGTTTTCCTTTAACATCTGAGACTTAGTATAAGTCAGCACCTACTTTTCTGTCCCTTTCATTTTTCCATTGGTTAGTAGAAATAAGGTTACTCTTCGTGTGTAGCCTGTACACTATTTATAAATTTCTTAAGGAAAAAAGAACCAACCCTGAGTTCACTGCAGAAATTGAGTTCTCTTTTTTAGAAAGTAAAGTACTTGAAATATCTAGCCTCTAAGTCACCCACGATGGCTAACATGTTATTCGAACTTGTCACATTGATCAAAAAGGAAAGCTAAAAGAAATATTGATAAGATAATATGTAATGACTGGATTTAATTCTGAATCGCTGAAAAATGCATCATTTAAAAGTAAACTAAAAAGCCATATCTACTTAACACTACATGAGGAAAGAAGTGTTTGATTTACATTTAATTTCTGGCTAGAGCTGTTGCTGTAGCAGCTCCAAATGTAGCAACATAGTAAATGGCAGTGTGAATGGACTTTTAAAAAAAGAAAGAGAGATAGGAGAAAAACTTTCCCTTTGGACATTTTTCTGTATATTCCCGTATCTTCTAAAAATGTACTGCTCTTAGTTAAATCATCTTGAGACACTAGTAGGTCTCAAAGAACGTGTACCTCAAAATTTTACTCTTGGTGGTCTTGGTTAAAGCCCAGAGATCAGCCAACCCTGTAATGAAGTGGGAGTTTCGTAAGACCTATAGAACCCAACTAGCAGAGAATCTGAACAGGTTCTTTCTCTGGGGAAGGGGTTACAATTCAGTTCCTTTAGGTAATATGAACACAAATACAACCATTTTACAATCATGTTTCAAACTTAATTTCAGGCACGATAGATTTATGTGCTCCTTATGATCTGAGAGGATACAGAGTTCGTTGTTGTAAATTCTGTGCAAAGTAAACTACATCATAAGTTAATTAATCTACCTATCTACTTAGATAAATAGATGTGCCAATAGCTTGAAAATATAGCTAGTGTGTGGACACATAAGAATGATATCTGTACAGGCAATTAAGTGCATCTATGTGTTTATGTGTGTAAATGCTTAGAAAGGTACATATCTTTATATTCAGGTACATGAAACCTAGAAAAATAAATGTTTTCTTGCAAGTAAAATATAAAACTTACTAGTATTACATTTTAAAACTACGTCTGCCCAAGTTACATTCTTTCTGAAAATGATATATGAATATATTTTGAAATTGTTCAAATTGTTTGATTATGAACACATTTCTCATAGCATAGAGCTTCCAATTTCCCAAACTATAGGAGTGACTTTTTTGGTATGTTGTGGGTGGCTGAATTTTGAGGCAGCATGGGAGAAAGGATGTTATTATACCACGGAAATTAAATTTCTGGAGTTGGGGCATACTTACAGCTATCAAATGTCTAAACTTGCATGATTTCAAATCATGCAAGCCTGTTTTATAGCCTGTCTTGTTCTCCATTTTAAACTAGTCATTTAAACTGGAAATACAGAATAAACCCTTTGTGCTCCTATACTAAGGCTCAGGTCTCCTTCAATCACACATCCATTGTGCAGAAGGAACCACTGTCATTCCCTGGGAACCAAGACACCCGCTTCAAATGGTAGAATTAACAGGCACAAACTTCTTTTGGAACTTAATGTATGTTCTCTATTCCACCATGGAAATAGTTACCTTATTTTGCAAGTGCATTTCTCTCTTTTATAAAATAGTCTATGCGTCTGTGCTAGACTAGTGTTTACAAGCGGGTCTTTTATTTTCCACTTTAAAGCAAGGCATTCAACCAACCTTAAGCATTGCTTATTTCTAGCTGATTTCCTTCCCTT
Source organism: Ctenodactylus gundi (assembly GCA_004027205.1). Taxonomy (NCBI): domain Eukaryota; kingdom Metazoa; phylum Chordata; class Mammalia; order Rodentia; family Ctenodactylidae; genus Ctenodactylus; species Ctenodactylus gundi. The sequence continues at coordinate 52,899 of PVKB01000281.1, forward strand.
TCTGTCAACATTTTTTTTGTAAAGGAAAAGCTTGTAACCCTGAGGAAAATAAGTGTAGAAGAGCCATACCTCAAGCTGATAGAAGCCATACATGCCCAAAGTACGGCCAATATCAGAGTAAACTGGAAGAAATAGAAAGCATTTCCCTTTAAATCAGGAACATGACAAGGCTGTCCACTTTCACCACTCTGATTGGGCATAGTCCTCAAAACCCTTGCCAGAGCAATCAGGCAAGAGAGTGAAATAACGGGAACATATATTGGAAAGGAGAAAGTCAAACTAGCCCTATTTTCACATGCTACATAGAAGACCCCAAAAACTTCACCACGAAATTCTTGGAAATAATAAACAGCCAAATTGCAGGGTATAAAATCAATACTAAAAAATCAATAGCATTCTTCTACACTAACAATGAATCCACTGAGAAAGGGTTCATAAGAAAAATTTCATTCTCAATAGGCCATCAAAAAATTACATACCTAGTAGTAAATCTAACCAAGAACGCGAAGGACCTCTAAAAAGGAAGCTATATTATACTCAATAAAGAAATTGAAGAAAACATCAAAAAAATGGAAATACATCCCCTGTTCTTGGTAGGCAGGATTAATATAGTCAAAATGACTATACTGCCCAAACTGATATACTGATTCAATGCAATTTCTGTCAGAATACCAACAACTTTTTTCATGGAACTCACAAAAATAATCCCTGAATTCATATGAAACCAAAGGAGACCTAGTACAGCCCAAGCAGTCCTGAGTAACAAGACAAAAGCAGGTAGCATTATGATTCCAGACATCAAGTTATATTACAAAGCAACAGTTATAAAAACTATATGAAACTGGCACAAAAGAGAGGTTTGACCAATAGAGCAGAACTGAGGATGAAGACACAAAGTCAAGTACCCTCAATTTCCTGATTTTTTGTAAAGGAACCAAAAGTATATTGTGGAAAGAGGATAGCCCTTTCAACAAATCATGTGAGAAAATTGGAAATCCACAAGCAGAAGAATGAATCCAGACACACACCAGTCAGCATGCACCAAAATCAACTCAAAGTGGATAAAAGACCTAGATATCAAAGACTGAAACACTCAACCCTCTGGAAGACAAATCCAGCAAAAATCAAAGGATCTAGGTGTAGGTAAGGACTTATTCAAAGTTACCCAATGCAAAAGAAACAGCTCCTAGAATCAATAAATGAGATTATATCAAATTAAAGTTTTCTTTATGGCGAACAAAATTATCAACAGAGCGCAGAGAGAACCAAAAGAATGGGAAAAAATTTTTTCACCAGCTATGCCTCAGATAACACGCTACTAACTAGAATGCATAAGGAACTGAAGAAAAACAGATCCCTCAAATTCAAAGACCTGTTTAAAAAATGGGCAACAGAAATGAATAAACAATTCTCGGAGGAAGAAGTTCAAATGGCCAGTAACTATATAAAAAGATGTTCATCATCCTTAGCTATTAGAAACATGCAAATCAAAACATCACTAAGATATCATCCAACCCCAGAGAGAATGTCATATATCAAGAGCTCAAACTGCAGTCAATGCTGGTGAGGGTGTGGGGAAAAAGGAACCTTCTTACACTGCTGGTGGGCATTGCAAACTGGTACAACCACTATGAAGGGCACTACGGAAACTCCTCAAGAGGCTGAAAATAAACATTCCCTTTGATCTAGCAGTATCTCTTCTGGAAATCTCTCCAAAAGAGTTAAACGCATCATGTAAAAGAGATACATGTATGTATACCCATGTTCATAGCTGCACAACCAACAATAGCTAAAATGTGGGAGACAATAAAATACTCATCAACAGACCAACCAACACAAAAATTGTGGTATATGTATATAACAGAATACTAGCTACTTCTCTATAAAGACAGTTTTGAGACTTTTATAGATGAATGGACGCAAGTTGAGACCATCACTGTCAGTGAAGTAAGTTAGAAGCAGAAAGTTAAATATCAGATGGTTTCTGACACAGAATACAGTCACTGCTCAGAAGCAAATGTGGTGGGGGGGGGTAGTGGGAGTTGAGGGGGCGGGTAATAGGATAGTCAAAAAAAGGAGAAAGGGAGGTTTGCAGCTCTGATGCACAAAATACTCAAGTTCAATATAAACATATAGTGCGCACATATATATATATATATATATATATATATATATATATATATATGGAAAAAAGAAAACAATAGAGAGACTGGTTAAATAAATTACTGTCTTCCATACAATGGTATATTCTGTGTCAGCTAAAATACAGCTGAAAAGTTATGCTTGCAGGGAGGAGGTATAGAGTCAAATGAAGATTTGCTTCTCATTAACCTCTCATCCTGCTGGAATATTTTAAAACTTTGGACATACATTCTTTCCATGATAATAAGAATAAGAAAAGGCAAAGTGAACTTAGACTCAGATTTCAACTCCTAGTTATGAAGATATGGGCAAAAATATATAAGGTAAAGATAAAAGAAGAGTAGGCGGCGAATCGTATTGAACGTTTCTTGGTTATGCCATTACTCCCTTTCTGCAGGTACCAAAGCCTAACTCCATGGGCTCAAAATTAGCAGGCAGAAGACTCAACATGGACAAAAACAAAGCTTTGATTCCTCCTGCAAGTTCTTTTTGTGCCTGTCACATTCCTCCTCTCTCATTTGCAAATGGTTAGACATAGAATATTTTTAAAAGACAAACTTCTTGCTGGTCATAATTTTCACTTGTTTATTTTATTACTCAGTCTATTCTGAAATAGAACCTCAAATTATTATCCCAATGCTGTTTATAACTAAGAGCAAATTTCAAACTAATAACAAACTCTTAAAGACTTTTTTCATGGTCACCAGATACGCTCCTTAAGCAACCTAAAAGTCATAGAATATTTTGAAATTTGGTTTCCTAGTCTAAAGCTATTCAATAGAATGACTGCATCAAATTATCTTAGTCATTCCAAGTTACTATTCACCTGAAACTCTTGTCTGTAACTTCACAGTGAGTGAACTGATACAGGAAAGTTGATCTTACAACTTTAAATTTCCAAAAATCTCAATTTCTGCTTCCCTTTTCCTAACCCAAACCCCCAATCCCACATGTCCTCTTTAATCATATGATATTCTCCAAGTTTTAGAAACTACAACATTCTATGCATTACCCGGGGGTCTCAGAGGGTAGAGAGCTTATAAAGATTTTGAAAACTCCATTTTTTTCTGGGCCAAACAAGACAAATTTCAAAAAGTACATTTTCCTCCAAATCACTACCTTATGCTGACTTAAAAAATTGTAATTATGAATTCACTATACTCAAGTATTTAGCTACATTGATTCATTAAGGATTAGCCATATAGGTGTACTTATTCCTCACACTATTTTGAATTATATACTTAAGATTTGTGCATTACCTTAAAAAGAGTAAGAAACTAATTCCAGGTACTATAGCATCAAAAAATAACATGATTAACAATAAATATAACCAATGAAAAGGTAAGACTTAGACATTGAAACTATAAAATAATGTTGCAAGAAATTTTTAGAACGGATATTCCATGCTCATAGAATGGAAGATTAATACTGTTAATATAGTATTACTGCCCAATTGATGTATAGATGCAATGTTGTTTCTATCAAGATTCCAGCTGACATTTATTTTTATAGAAACAAATAAAGTGATCCTAAAACTCATATGGAAATGCAAAGAACACAGGACAACCCAAATAATCTGGATAAATAAGATCAAATATGAAGGACTCACAGTTCCTGATTTCAAAATTTACTACAAAACTACAGTAACCCCAATAGGGTTATGTAGTGCTAAAAGGACAGATTTATAGATCAGTGACAGAGAACTCAAGATCCAGAATTAAACCCACGCAACTGTGGTCAATTTACCATCAACAAGGGTACCAAGAGCTTTCTAAGGCTAATGATAGTCCTTTCAACAAATAGCCTGGGGTAACTGGATATTCTCAAGCAAAAGGATACACTTAGGACCTTATTTCACATATTAACCTAAAAATACTTCAAAATGAATCAAAGATCTAAATATAAGAGTAAAACCATAAAATATATAAAGAAAAATAAGAATACATTCCCATGACATCAGGTTAGCTAGTGATTAAGATACACTACCAGAAGCATATGCAATAATAAAGAAAGCCTTTATCAAAATTACAAACATCGGGCTGAAATGAAAGTGAAAATAAAACATATAGAATTTGCAAAAAATATGTGCGTGTCATTTCTGCAATTCTGTACATTGAACTATCAAACCTCAACAACAGAAGGTATTTTAATTTAAAAAGAGAGATTAAGATGTGAGTAGACATTTTTCCAAAGAAAATATACAAATGGTTACTAAGCATATGCAAAAATGGTCAATATCATTATTAATTAGGGAAATGCAAATCAAGACCATAATGAGATATCACTTCCCGTACACTACGATGGCTAAAGTTAAAAGAATTAATGAAAATACAGGGTGTGAGAAATTGGAACCTTCAAGTGTGACTGACGAAATGTATGACAGGGCAAACACTGTGGTAAACAATTTAACCACCCCTCAAAACATTAAACAAAGTTACTACCAAATGACTCAGTCATTATACTTCTAAGGAAATACCCAAGTGAAATGAAACTATGTAATTATATAAAAATTTATAAAAATGTTATAATAGCTATAGAGTGAAAACCATGCAAACATTTGTCAACTGATGATGGATAAATAAAAGATGGTTTATCCTACAATGAAATACTCTTCAACCATAAAGAATGAGTATTGACATGTGGCACAATATGGCAGAAGCTCAGATATTATTATGCTAAGTGGAGGACATCATCACAGAAGCCATAAAAACAGGAAGTAGCTTAATGGTTGCCAGGAGGTGGGAGGAGAGAAGAGTAAGATGTTACTGATAACAGATGTGGGATTTTGGGGGATGATGGTAATGATATCAAATTAAGTACTGGTGATAGCTATAAACAATGTGAATATATTAAAACCACAATTTTATATAATGTGCAATAGTTAAAATATCAGAAAAGATTTGTATGTTTGTATGTAAATAATCTTTCAATAAGCCTGATATGGGGTGATTAAAGGTAAGCAATAATTATTTTTAAGAAATATGAGAAGTTGCCCTAAGTGAACAAAGAATAGAAAAAGATTAACACTCAGCTGTATAATCAAAAACATCTACTGGCATTATTTGGTATAAATATATCAGCACGAGTCTACCACCGATATTGTAGAAAGAATAAAATATGAGGGAGGAATATGGTCATGCTCTCTAAAACAGCTACTTCAAGAAATGCCATCCTTGGACGGAGGGCGTATTTCAGTGGCTAAAGTGTTTGCCTTGTATGTGCAAGGCCCTGGGTTCAATTCCCCAGCACCACATAAATATTAGCCAAGGTTAATGGGAGGAAGATTACCACGAATTCAAGGTCAGCCTGGGCTTCACTGGAGTTCGTAACTTGTCCAGAGTACAGAGCCTTCTCTCAAAAACAAAATAAAATAAATAAAATAAAAATGCTGTCCTTGAAGAACCCATGGCTACACTGAGAATCATGAGAGTAAACAAAAAGGACTTCAAAAGGCAGGAGTTACATCTTACTTCAAATATTTCTACCTGTGAGCAGTCACTCAGAGACAGCACCAGCAAGAGACTTACTGCATAGATGCAGTGGACATAGGTCACATAAAAATCCTTTTCAAGTTAGTATGTCATCTGACCGGGGGAACAGCTGCCACGGCCTTAGTGCGCGCAAGGTGTGGCATCAGGAGGCGCCTGAGTCACAGAAGCAGCAAACATCTCAAAACAAGAAGCTTTATCACCAGATGGATGCAAAAGCTGTATGCCGGTGTCCTGCTTTTCCCCTTTACCCATTTAACAAAAATTTACTGAGCATTTACCATGCCTGGATTTTGTGGCGATGTAAGAGAATGGTTATTGCTGTGTAACATTCTTTCTGGGTACTGGGAAGAATTCAGAACGACAGGAGTCTCTGCTCACAGCCACTCACTGACGCCTTATTTTTTTGAGAAAAAAAGCCAAACTCCTAGAAGGACCTATGACGTGCTATGTGAGGTGAGCCTACCCCCTACTTATCTCTGACCTCTCCCCCACCTCTTCGGCCCTGTTCCTCTGGCTGGAGCCACTGGCCTCTCTGTGTTCCTCCAACGCACACGGCACATGTCCTCGTTTGACCTTTGCACCAACAATTCTATCTACCTTGAAAACGCTTCAGTTGATTCCCCTTTTCCAGTTTCTTCAAGATTTTGCTCAAATTATGTTTCTGCAATGAGACTTCCCTGTTCTGACCAACTTATTCAAAACTAGAGCCACTCATCTCCAGTACTTCCGAACCCCACTGTGTTAATTACTTTCTTGTCGCTGTGACTTAATATCTGACATGCACAACTTAGGGAGGAAACATTTATTGTAGCTTATAGTTTCAGAAGGTCATAGTTCATTCCCAGGTGGGTGGCTGGAAAATGATGGAAGCATATGGCAGGGCTGGAGTGGAGGCATGGCAAGAGCCAGAGCTCCAGCACAGAGATCCTCACAGCAGGGTGGTACAGAGACTGGGAGCAAGGGCAGAACCAGCACACAACCCTCCAGGTCAAGCCTAAGCATCTGCCCCTTCAAGCCACGCCCCACCTCCCAACCCTACATAGTATCCATAGTAACATGAGGCTTTGGGGGACTCTCCAGATCCAAGCCACCACACGCATGCTCCTCTTATCTCCTTTCGCTACATTCCATTTTAACACACTACGCCATTTTCTTATTTATTACGCGTATAGTTATTTCTCCACCCCCAGATGCTAAACTCCACTAAGGTAGAGATTTTTTTTGTTGCTGCTGTTCGTGTTGTTCATTAGTCTCTCTCTCTCTCTCTCTCTCTCTCTCTCTCTCTCTCTCTCTCTCTGTCTTCTCTGTATTCCCCACCCCTCTCCTCTCTTCTCTCTCTCTCTCTCTCTCTCTCTCTCTCTCTCTCTCTCTCTCTCTCTCTGGGATCTAATAATAATGCTTTGTTGAATGAACAGAAATAATACCGGTATCTTTAAAACATTTTCCTTAGGAAGAAAGTCTCTTTGAACTGGTTCTTTAGGGACATTATTTGAGGGCCCTTAAAATCACAGCTCTAATCTTAGGGCACTAGCATCTACAGCCAGCCTCTGAGACGTGAAGGTGAAGACACTCCATCACTCGCATTTCCTGGGATACCAGAGCGCCGTCCAACTGTGCTTCCCACCCTTCTCTGCCCTTTAACAGCTGTCAGTGAGCTATGTGGGTGGGTGGAAATTATTTTTTTAAATAAGTGTTTATTATGCCATGGTCTGTTTTCCACAGTTTGGGAAATATTGAAAAAGAAAGGTACTCAGTTTGTAAGTCTTCTCTGACCTTCATGATCCGTAATGACTAGGCTGAGTCTCGTCACCACTTCGAATTTTCATTTCCTCATCTTGTAATTTCTTTCACTCCTCCCTCAAAAAAATAAAGCAAAAAGGAAAAAAAAAAAGTCTGATGTTTTACTCCCAAGAAAAATCTATCCATAGTTCATTGTGAAAGTGTCCTTAATTTTGTTTGTAATTCTTGTCTAATTGTGTTCATTCACAGACTAAGAAACCTAAAGTCGTGTAATCATGACAGTTCTAGTCAACAGGAAAGGCTTTCTAAGAAAATGTTCATTCGGAAATGTGTGAAAGTTGCAGCGGGGGATCGTATGTATATGACATGAGATTACCAGGATACAAAGTGGGGACATGGGAGACTCCTTTGTTTGACTGTATACAGAAATATAAAAGCACTCATTCCACAGAGAAAAGATGCTGCTTTCTGTTCTCATCACCAGTTAAGCCATCTTGACACATGCATTGTCTTAAACGATTTCAGCTAAATTCCATGGATTTGTAAGTAAAACTGAGAGATTAAGACTAGCCTATGCACTACTGATTTACTTTCTAAAGTGGAAAAAAAGAAGCACCTTCACCCAAAAAGAAAAGAAAGATTTCATAGATGCTTCTCTTATTTCCAAAACCTGAGTTTAATTTTTCAGAACTGTGAGTCCAAAATAATAATTTCCCAGCACTGTGGAGTATGTGTTAATAGATTTAGCGTTAAGGAATTATAACATTATATCTGAATCATCAAACCTTCAGTACAAGCAACAAGATAAGCTTCTTAAAAAGTATTTAGCAAAATAGCAATAGAATATTCTAAAACAAATATGTTTTTATATCCACTCATTACAAGGAAAAAGGTTTTGTCCTAATATATACATTAATTTTAAATTTTTGAGTACAAATTTTGAGATAAATTGGCATTTCTCAATTTAAAAAACTAGATTTTTTTCTAATGAATGAACTCTCAAAAGCAAATCTTAAACTCTGTTCACAAAAATATTGGGAGCTCTAATTTAATTACTAAAGCTAGTGTAAAATAAATCGCAGGTAACAAGTTGTATATCTATGAAGAGTATTTGAAGACATTAGGCACATATTTGAATTTCAAGATTACAAAAAGTAAAATTGAGCACAAATGAATAAAGAATGCCTGGGTTTTACCTCATTGGTTTAGAAAATTTTAAAAAATCTTCACAAAACTCAGCTATATTTAGGAAAGAAATATAGCAAAACTAAAGTTAAAAGTAACATTAAAAGTTATTAAATTTTAAATCAATAATCAAATGAGGTTCTATTGTCTCAAAATATTCATTTATATATGCATAAGTAGTAATTTTTGTGAAAACGAGACAGTAAACACATACTAACCCAAAGTGACATCGTTTGCCAAGACGAGAGCCATTGAGTGGCAGGCAAAGCATTTACCATTATCTTCCACACTGAACTGGGAATAACCATGACGTCTAAGATGTTCCATTGACTACAAGAACCTATTTCTTGATTTTTGTTATTGTTTAAGATCAATCCACTTAATCCAAAACATATTTTTGGAGTGTCTACTCCGTGCCAGGACCATGCAAGGTAGTCCCAGAAAGCAAGTTAATGTAAACATAGCCAGAATGCAAGTTGACCTCAAGAGTCCTCTGTTGTACTCTGCCCCACCCCACATGATCTTCCAGTGGTCCAGACGACCAGGCTTGTGATTGAGCAGCAGCGTCAATTGTTGTCAGGCGATGAACTGACACCAAGGCAACCTGGGTTGGAATTGACCTTGTCATAAAGAAGGCAGTTGAGATATTTTAGTGAGTGGTGAAGTATTATGCCTACCCAACAGCTGACTGAATCAAAGTTGGTTCCTAATCTATAATTTGTCTGTTTAGAAATAGAGAGGAAAACTATATTTTCTTTATCAGGACATAAAAAGTACGACTCATAAAAGAAAAATCATATCAGTAAATTAACCTCATTAAAATTTAGAAATACTATTTGACAAAGATATTGATAAGAAAGTAAAAAGGTGGGGCTGGAGGAATAGCTCAGCAGTTAAAGCACTTGCCTAGCAAACTTAAAGCTCTGGGCTCAGTTCCCCAGGACCACACAGGCTGAATGTGATAGCACACATCTGTAATCCTAGCACTCGAGGGGCTGAGGCACGAGGATTGCCTTGAGTTTGAGGCCAGTGTGAGTTCCACAATGAGTTCAGGACCAGCTACAGTACAGGGAAAGATATGCACAAAATATATACCTAAAAAGAACTTCTATCCAGAGAACATATAAAGAGGTCTTCGAATCATAAAACTGACTACCAAACATAATTCGTATTGAGACAGGGTCTTGCTCTGCCACCAGGCTGGTCCTACTCACCATGGAGCCCAGGCTGGCCTTGGACTCACCACAATCTTCTTGAGTGCTGGGATTACAGGCATGCGCCACCATGCCTGGCTTATTTGGTGCTGGGGAATCAATCTTGGGTACTTAGCCCTTGATTTAGCACTTGCTAGAGCCACTGAGCCTCCAGCTCCCCAGTATAAAAATTGTCCAAAAAATGTGAACAGGCATCGCACAAAAAAACAAGCACACGGAGAGGTGTCCGACATCTTTATCTATCAGGAAAGTATACATCTAACCACAATTACATCTTTCTATCCAGATGGCTAAGGCTAACGGGCAGCACCAAGTGTTGCCGGGAGTGTAGAATAACTGCGGACTCATACTTCGGGAGGAGGAGTTTCAACTGCTTCAGCTACACCGGAAGGCTGCTAGTCAGCATTTTTTGAGGGTAGACCTATCTCGAACCTATATTCCAGGAAGTTCATTTCCAGCTTTATACTCAAGAGAAATAAATGATTTTGATTATCAAATGGCATGCACAGGTCCATTCACAGCAGCTTCATTCATAAAGGTAAAAAATTGGAAACAATAAGGCAGCCATTAATAGCAGCATAAATAAATTGGGATATTACACAACAATAAAAAATAAGCTACTAACGTAAGTAGTAGCATGGGTAAAACTCACAGAGCATTAAGTGAACAAAAGATTCCAGATACAAGAAAGTACATATTGTATGAGTCCCATTTGCATGAAGTTAAATAATGGCAAAAACATCCAGCTGCCAGAGAAGTACTTTCTTTTGTGTATGTTAATAGAAGAAGGGATACGATGGAGGTATTGAAAATATTTTTTATCTTTACTTTGTGGTGCAGATGGGTATAAATAAACAAAAATTCATGCTAGGATCTTATCACCAGATCACCTGATCTTTTCAAGACATAGACGGTATGTATTTTTCTTCACAAACCAATCCACAGCTCCATGTCACTTGTGTCGAAGTCAAACTCCTTATAAAGAGTTACCATTTGGCCCCGCTACTCTTCTTACTTAGGCTGTTGCTTGATGCTGGTAAAGCCAGCTTTGAATACTTCTGTCTGTGACAATTAAGTTTTGTTATCAGCTTGACTGGATTAAGAGTCCTGGAAAGGTGACTGTGACTGGATGACAGGTGCACTGTGCTCACCAGATTATCATTCTGCTGATGCTCATAGCTGTTTTTAGGAGGTGGGGCCCAGTAGAAGGTGGATTGCAAGGGACATGTCTTTTGGGGTATTTCTTCATGGTCCTGTTAGCCTGCTGTTTCCCAGCTGCCATGGACAGACTGAGCACACCCCACCACGCACTTTCAGCATGATCTTTCTGGCCCAAATCCAGATGACCACCACACACTAAACCCTCTGAAATTTTTAGCCAATTGAAATTCCTCTCCTTTAAGTTGTAGGAGCTGAACAATGGGTACTCGCAATAGAAAAGCTGAAAAACACACGGTCTGAAGAGTCCCTCTCTGCCTGGAAGGTTCCTTTAAAGAGCTCTAAAGCTCACTCTCACCTCCTGCAGGTTGTGTACATGTAGTCCTCTATTCGGGCACCCTCCTGATCTCATCTTATTTAAATCTACAAAGTGTGTGTGTGTGTGTGTGTGTGTGTGTGTGTGTGTGTGTGTGTGTGTGTTTAGAACACATATGCAGATTGACCACTGACTATATTATAAAGATGAAAAAAGCAGCAGTGCCTGAAAATTATCAAGAACAGAAAAGTGTTTAAACTTAGAAAAAGTTAAACGTTTTTAAGACTCAAAACTCGTATTCTTTCCCTTTAGTCATTAGCAAATATTTTAAGTATACAAAAAAGATTTCTTAATGTGACCTTTGGTGTAGCTCGGAAAAACCAAGAATGAGAGAAGATGAAATCCACAGTAGTGTCCATGTGTGCACACACATATTAGTTTGCGACACCTTCCATAACCAAGTGCCACAGGCGGGGTAGTTAAAACAATGAAATTTATTTTTGTATAATTCAAGAAGCTGGAACTCTCAGATCAGGATGTTCAAAGAATTGGTTCTTGTGATGCTTGTCTCCTGATGTGTTCACTTGGCCTCCACGTATGTCTACCTATGTTCTAATCTCTTCTTCCTCTTCAGTCCTGTTGGATGAGGCCCACCCACATGACCTTTTCTGACCTCTATTTCCTCCTTTTTTAAAAAAATGCTATTTCTGTAGATAGATTCATTCTGAGGTACTGGGAGAAGTCAGTCATCTTTCAATTACTGTGACAAATACCCAAAATAAGTAAATTGTAAGGAGGAAAAAGCTTATTTGGGTTCATGATTTCAGAAATTTCAGTCCATGGTAAGTTGGCACCATTGCTTTGGGACCTATGATGGCAAAGTACATCACCTTTGTGTGTTTTGCTCATAGGTATATCCAGAAGGGGAAGCAAAAATTAAAAGCAGTGATGTAATTCGTGAAAATGATTTCAAGTGTAAAGTTAACCAGGGCTTTTCCTTCATCTATCCTTATCTTAACACCCAACTATAGCAGAAATAATTGCTTGTTTCTCCATCAACCTGAAGAATTGAGATCAGCTGAGTAGGAATAAGGTACTACACTGGGAGTGAGAAACAAAGGTAAATCAGAACTCCCAATCCAGCCATGGAGGTTAAAATCCCTTAGAGACCATTCATTTGCTGTGGGTTGGGATGATGGGTCCATTGTCTTTCTTACCTCACCTCAGACTGTGCACTTCACATCTGGTGTAAAAGTTATGTAACCCACATAACTCGCTCCATTTAATGGACTGGGCTATGCTGGAATATCCTTTCTGAAGAAAGGAAAGTCCGTGCAGCTTGTACCTCCTGCTACTGAGAAGAAAATACCGCACTTGATGGGCTTCTATGGGCTGTAGATGCAACATGTTCTACACAGATACGTCTGCCTTCATTCCCTTCTTAGTAACAGAAGACATTGGCAGAGTCCTTACCTAGAGCGGTACAGGGAGCCTGTCAAGTGGGCCACCTGACCAGGAAGGTAGTATCTGTAGAAGAAAAAGATAGTATGTCCAACTTCAATAGGAAAATCACTCGGAAGACCTCCAGGATTCTGGAAAAAGATCATGTTTCCTCCAACTTGGAATTGTTAGTAACCATTCAAAAAGCAGCCCCTGGCATGCTGCTGGGCCACGATGCTTTCCTTTCTAGTGCTTCTCTTTTTCCTATTTACAAGGGAAGCTCTTACCCAGTAGTCAATACCGGCCCCCATTGACACCTCATGGGAAGCGCCTGTCGGTGGGGACAGCCCTAGGAATCTGTTAGACCTCAAGAGCCTGGGCCTCGTGATCACATTGCCGCCCACTACCTCATCATCCCCCCATGCCGTCCACCCACCCGAAGGCTCAGAGCTCAGGTCTTGGTGCCAAAGTGGCTTGGCTCATGAGAGCGGGAGTGTAGGGAACAGGCGCTATGTTGGAAGGCAAGCCTGGGAAATTCTTCGTAGGCCACATGTATGCCACGTGCAAAGCTGGGTGTTTCTTTCGGCAGCTGTCACCTGCATTTGCCAACTCTCCTTAAAGCCTTATGAGCTTACCCAAGTGAAACTGGTTTCCAAGGAGGCAAACTTAAGGGGGATCCAACTTTGTGATGAGCATTTTGCTCCCCAACTCTTGTTGCCATATATTAAATTTTGCAAATGAAAGTAGAAAAAATCTCTTCAGAGTCACACTAGGCACTGCTACATAAAGGGTCAAGATGTTTTCTTCCATACACAGACCTATGTACATTTTTTAAGGATCAGAGATTTCATTTTGAGAAAAATACATTATTTTCATGTATGCCACCAAGTAGTTTATTTTCCAGATTTGAAGCGTTTGATTTCAGACTAGCAAAAATAAATCCATGTAAACACAGATAAAGCGGCAAAGTTGGGGTAACGTAGAAATGGCAGAGTTTGACAGTGGAGAAGAACCTTTGGCTAAGAATTTCCAGCTCACTTGTCTACTGCATTTTCTCATATCTCAAACTCCTGTAAGAAGGTCATTTAATCAAGAAGAGAATAGACTTTACAAGAATAAGAAATACAACTGAAGGAAGCCAATTAAGAAAACAATAATTTACTAGTTTCGGAAGTTGTCGTCCCAAGTTGTTACTTATTGCTAGACAAAGATTATAGGCTTCGTTTTTCTTTCTCTTGAAATTGTTATGTGTATTAGGTTCAGCATAAAAACCTACAGAGTTACTATCTTAATCCAATTAAATTCTTACCTCTGTAGAGTCACTAATGTTTCCAAATTATTTAGTATCCAAAACAAGTTTTTCTTTTCTTTCTTTTTGTTTTTTCCTTCTGGTCTCAAGATAGTCTTCAGATTCCTTGGGTAGGGTGATGGCTTTTGGTGCCTTTTGAAACAATATAGACCATTCTTCTTTAATGTGCCTTATTTGGAGAGGAACCCATGTCATTTGCCAAATATTAATGAACTTGTGACGTCTCTGCCTTCCACCCAGTAGGATCTAAGAAACATAGAGTTTAATTATTGCTGATAGTTTTGGGGAAACCTTGATGGTGAGGTCAGGCTGTACAGTTGGTGAGGTGGTGCAGAATCAGCCCAGCACCAGCACACCTGGCAAAAAGGCCCCGTGCCAAGTGGGGAGGAATCCCCCTGAGCATGCCGAAGGAGTTTCGCATGCTGATGTGGAAGAGGCAGTGAGCTTATTATCACGAAGGGCAATGCTTTCGGCCGCATTCTCTTTCTCTTAGGCTCATAAGAACATTGCAGGTCTGGAAATGCCTCCTCTTCTGGGCAAGGAGGACATTTGTAAAGGACCCCCGGGGCCAATTCCCTGAAGCTCTGTGCACTTCCTCTCTGCAGGAGGGATTACCTATTTCTTCCAGATGTGTGAGGAGAAACTGGCCATGATTGTCATGCTTTCCTTTTAGATTCTGCTGGGTCCACCCTCCAGGTAGTAGGAGGGATCAGCTACCCGCAGCTGTGGCCTGAATCTCAGAGGCAGAGTGGAAGTGTGTCTCTCTTTCTCTTTCTGGCCTGCAGAGGATGCAAGGATAGAGCTCTGGGCACAGATGTCTGTCTGTCCTGTGCAGCTCAACTTTCCTTCCAGGAACTTCTGTCAATGTCACATGAGGAGAAGACAAGGAATGAATATTAGAGGCCCTCCTGTGCCCTGCACTTTCTAGCACAGCCTTATCAGTCACCAAGGGGCTATTTTGACCTTCACTGTGATTCCTATGCCACAATCTTAGGCAGGTACAAAGTCAGGAGTGGAGAACACAGTGTGACTCATAAATGCCCAACAAGATTGATAGACTTAAGTGATTTCATCAAGATCACACATCTGGCAACCAGTTTACCAATGCCATCCTCATTTTCACAATGCCCTCCCTGCCTAAATGGAATGAGGCCCAGAAACAATCTTCGAAATTCAAGTACGGCCAGGTCTAGCGGTGCAGATCTACACTCCCAGGACCCTGAGATGTTGAAGCCCGAGGATTGGAAGTTCTAGCCCAACCCAAGCAATTTAGAGACTTAGCAAGACTCCGTCATAAAGCAAAACCAGAGAATATCATCTTAATCTTCAGAGAATATTATTTTAAACAATGCATATTCAGGATATAGAAAAAAATTCCTACAAATCAGAAAATACAACCAATTCAGTTTTTTTTAAATGAGCAAAAGAGCAGGCAATTCACAAGAGAGTAACTGAATAACCAACAGGAGTCAGAAAAAAGACAATTAATCAAGGAAATAGAGATTAAAGTAACAATGGAATATAAATATATTATAACCAGAATGGCCAAAATTTCTAGATTAACAATTCCTGAAATTGATGAACATTGGAACAACTGGAAACATCAAATATTGCTGGTGGCAGTGCCTATTGGTTTGGCAAAACAGTTTACAATAGCATCTGAATTCAAACATCCATCTTCCCCACGAATATTAATTCCATTCCTGGAAAAAATGAGCACATGTGTCAAACTAAAGACAGGCACAAGAATTTTATATAGCATTTTTATTCATGATGGCTAAAAATGAGAGGTGGAGCAACCCAAAGATACCTCGGTGATGTACAAAATGCACTGCAGCATATCCACACAATAGAATACTGCACAATCATAAAAACAAATGGAAACAAATGAATCGCACACAAGGTTGAGCAAAATTCAAGACATAGATATAGATGTTATATAATTCAATTTATATGAAGCTTACTTCAAAGCACAGTTAATTGTGACAAAAATCAGGGCAATGATAGGTATGGGCTGAGAATATGGAGGAGGAAACTTGTGGACTGCAAGAAAGTTCTAGACTGGCCTGAGTGATAGTTTTAAATAAATATCTATGGATACAGTCTCCAAATTTCACACTTAATAGTAGTTGTTTTTTTATGCTTCACTCTGTGTACACTACATTGATTAAAGAACAATAATAAAATAATAAAAGACTGAGTTTATACAAGAACTGAAATAAAAAGAGTCTCCAACACAAAGGTTTCTTGTGACAATCAAAATTTTACTCTTGAATTAAAGCAAATTTTCACACCTTCTCAAGTACACTGTACACCTTCAGGTCCAAATTTACAGAGCTGTGTTTAGAATTATCTCCTGCATTATCTTGAAGACTTTCTAAGAAATCAAATGAAATCAGATGTTCCTCTACACTAAGGAAATGATCTGACATTTTCTGTCGTCTCCTATGATAGAAAAGTGCTTTGGTTACTTTTTCATTGCTGGGAAAAATATTCCCAAGACCCACAACTTAGAGGAGGAGAGGTTTACTTTGGTTCCCAGCTCAGAGATCTCAGTCCTCTCATGGTTGGCTGGCAATGGGGGAAGGGCATGGTGGAACACCTAGCTTGACAAGACCTGTTCATCACATGACAAGACAGGAAGCAGGAAGCAGAGCTATTGGAGAGCAGCTGGAGCAAGCACACATCTTTCCAGGTTGTACCCTCCAGGATCTACCCATACCACCAGGTCAGACCTGTTAATAGCATGAGAGATCAATAGGTTAATCCATTTGATTAACTTCCATAACCTGATCACTATCCAAATTCATGAGGCTTGTGCTAGTTTGGATTTGGAATGTCTTCCAAAGGCCTCGTGTTCCTATAGATATTCCGTACTGTTGGGAGGTGGGGCCTGGCTGGAAGAGGCAGATGCTTGTGGCTTGACCTGGAGGAGCATGTACTGGTTCCGCCCCTCCTCCTAGACTTCTGTGTCCCACCATGCCATGAAATTTTCTGTCTTCAGAGCTCCAGTTCTGGTCTCAGATCAACTCCAGCCCTGGCCTGTGAGTCCACCATTTTCCAGCCACCCACCCACGGAAGGACTGAGACCTTCTGAACTATGAGCTAAAATAAATCTTTTCTCCTTGATGTTATGGTTGTCAGGCATTGAATCACAGCAACAAGGAAGCAACTAAGACAAGGCTTTTGGGGGAAATTCTAGATTCAAACCATAAAAAGAGGTATTAGAGAAAAAATTTTAAGTGCAGCTGGTTTGTTTTATCTGATGATACATTTCTAGAACTGAACTTCCTAGTTGTCAGAACAAAAAGGGAGAAGGGACCTTTTTGGATAGGTTTGCTACTCTTTTGGCTTTTAGCATACCTCTCGAATCACTTGATTTTAGAACTTTCTGGAATGTTCTTCTTTACTTAGTATATTTACCCTTGGCCTCATTTTACTTCTTTGTCCTTCTTCCCCTCTCTATGCACTAGTTTCCTTGGTTTTTAAAAATCCTTATATACTATTTGTAATTATGCTAAATAACAATCACTAACTAATACTTTGGTTTAAAACAACATACAAAGTCAATAGATTAGAAACTTGAGAACATCATGCTTAGTGAAGTGAGTCAGAAGCAGAAAATAAAACATCGAATGGTCTCTCTGATATGAGAAACCCAGATCACAACTATCTCATGGAACTTAAGACAAAAAGCAAAGTGAACAAGGCGGGTAGGGTGGGGAGGGAGGGAAGGGTGGGTAAGGGGAGGGACAAAAGGAGAGTGGGAAAGTCTTTGTCACCTTGACAAGATACGTATGTGCACAAAATCCTCAACTTCATTGTAAACCTTAAATTTTGCGCTTATACATATCAATAAAATGGGGGAAAAACAAATATAGCAAGCATACATTGTACATACACAAAAGAAAGGTCATCATTTGTTACATACTACTCTCCCTTTCATAACCCTTTTCATGATAAATCTCTTTTATCTCTTTAAACTGAATATCAGTTCCTTAGGTCTGGTCCCTCTTTAGGTTTTTGAATAGTTTCAGGTAGACAGTAGGGGCATAACAAATACCATTTGACTGCTTCTGTGCAATTACAGCTAATGGCAATGGTTTCAGAGCATGTGGTACAGAACAAGAACACATTTTAAAGCCATGAAAGAGCTCTTGCTCTAGGCCTGCAAAAACTTGCACGCCATTTGGAAATTGGGTTATTTTAATTATAATGTCATAGAGACCAACATGTATTTTAATCAAATTCAGTTGACAATGTAGTAACCACATCATAGTTGATGCTGATTCCAAGCCATCTAAAGAATTGTTTCCAGGTTTTTTAGAACTTGCAGCTTAGCTAGTCCGGTCAGCCTGCCCAGTTGTTTCCTGAGCCTAAGCCTACAGGATCTAGGCTTTGCAGTTAGTTAGATTTTGAAGATCCAGGCCCTAGGCAAGTGTGATCCCTAGGACCGGATCCCAGGCCCTGGGGAGCAGGCTCCTCCCAGAGGCTACACTCTTCCTAACAATTTTCTAAACTACTGGCGCGAATTGAGCTTCTCTGCCCTTCAGCATAGTCAGCAAACAGCACTGAAGTTTTGCTTGGCACTTCCTTTGGACAACATCTTGCAGTTTACACAGCTGGTCCTCTATTATAAAAGTTGTGGGTGACCTTTAGTACATAATCATGCCTTCGACTTTTGAGAAGCTGGTTGCCATTTTTGCCCACTAACCACAAGACTTCCTGGAGGGAGATGATTCTCCTCCATTAAAATTCACAGACAAGATTTCTTGATTTGCTTAATTAAGTAACCATGGGGTACCTAATGCTGAAAATAGCTGCTTCAGAATTAAACCTTATTGGTGTCTGTGTTCATGCTCTTCTATACCCCCAAAGCACTATATTATTTTATAATTTATGCTTTTAATAAAATAATTTAAAACATATATATAGACTCATACTTCAAAGAAGTATTATGAATATTAAAAAACAGTGCACATACCAATACCAATGATCATAGAGAAGAGATAGAAGTACTTTGAAAAAAAGGGAGTTTCTAAATATAGTTATTATTTAAGAAATTTATAAGATAAATTGACTGAGAAATTATTATGAAATCATTTCTTAAAACTCTCTTTAAAAACCGCAATAAACAATTTTAATATTTCTAGGAAATAGTTTTAGGAAGTAAACATCAAATGGAAAGGAACGCACAACTTGAAATCCTGTTTAGGAGAAAGGTTATAACATGTTAAAACACAGAAACTTTTCATTGGGGAAGTGACCCAAATGGCATAAAGTAGCACTGACCAGAAAAGAAAATAGAAGGTTGGGTGACTGGAGCATTGGCTGCTTCAGTAGGATAGATATTTTTTAGGAGAAGGAAAGTCACGCAGGGTGAGTCATCATACTGACACTGAGTAAGTGAGTGAATTAGTGATTGGAAGAAGAAACAATTGTTAGGTCTCAAAACATCAGCTCTGAGGGAATCCAGCACCATCGTCCGGTCACACCTCTTTATTTCATAGACACTACAGTGTACAGTGGTCAGGGGTTTCCACAAGACCGTCAGTGACAGTCACAGCCTGACTGGGATTTCTGCCTCCTAGGTCACTGCTTTCTGCATTTCACTATTTTCTCATTTTATTTTTAAGAGAAAGAACTCAGGAAAAAATGCAGCATTATTTAAGGAGTCTGAATTCTGTAATTTTTTTTGCAGGTATAGGAGCAAACAGTAACTTCTTTTTCAGATAAATCTAACAAAAATAGAGACTAAATTGGAGACTAAAACAGATTGATATGTGCATGCTAACCTCTACCTTTAGTTTGGACATCCTGATCTGAGAGTTCCAGCTTCTAGAATTATACAAAAATAAATTTCATTGTTTAAACTACCCAGTCTGCGGCACTTGGTTATGGAAGGTGTCGCAAACTAATACACAAGTCGTGACAAATTCTGCCCCTCAGAGTCATAATAAAACCCACAATTCCAAATATAGTGATGTGGTGGTTACTAAGAGTACAGGAAGCTGTGAGGGCAGACGTGTGTAATATTCGATTAGATTTAGCTTACTGAATATCATCTGTGTTTACATTTATATGATTGAAATTTGGGGGGGGGGGCTGGTTTGCATGTGTGAAGGGGAGAGTTTGGTTGTTGTTTTTGCTGTTTTATTTCACATGCAACATCGGCTTGATTGTATTTAGCAACTGGTTAATATTAGCCAGCATTCTATGAGGAAGGAACTATTGGACGTAGAATACTGGGCAACACTTACAGAACTACAATCCCTAAGGCAAGGTAGCAAATAGATATCAGGTCAAGTGCCAACTTCAGCTCACTTCCTATGGCTGACTGAAATGCTATAATTAAAACTAAGTCCAGGCTGAAGCCCTGGCTCAGGAATAGGGGACTACAATGATTTTTACAAAATAACTACCATGGGTACAGGAAGAGTGATAACAGTACCAAATGCAGACCCGCTAAATACACATAGTCCTAAAGGAACTGCAGGTGATTGTTCATGCCCATTTCCATTTAGAAACTAACTTAAGGAGTAACCGTGAATGACAGCAAAAGGAGACCTGGACTACATCATTGGCTCATATCAGCCCTTGTCCACACAAAGAAAGCTTATTTAATAATAAACCAATTGTTATTATTGAGCATTGTTGTCACTAGGGCACGATACGTGCTGCCCACAACTTAGAAGAGGTTTAATTTGGCTCCAAGTTTTGGAGAGTTCATCCAGTTAGCAAGATCCAAGGCAGAAACACCATGCTGGGATGGCATGGTGGAGCAAAACCACCCAGCTCATGGCAGACACGAGGCAGAGCACAGGGAAGAGTCCCAGCAAGAGATACCACCTCCAGCAGCAGGTGCCTGGGACCCACCTCCCGCTAGGCCTGATACCTAACAGCATATAAGGGACAGGGCCTTTACAATCCCATCGCTTTTCTAAGGAGACTCTTAATCCAGTCAAGTTGACCAGTTTAAACATCACATTAATGTACGCACATATGTCCTGTAGGAGAAAGTATATATTTTTCTCTCTCACTGCTTCATCCTTCATTCCACCCACCAGCCTCACTGTCCCACCTCTCTGGCCAAAGCATGTTCTTAATGATGAAAATCCCTGGAATTATGCCAGGGTGGTATATAAAGCATGCTAATATAATAGACGTTAGCATACAAAAGTTAAAAATATTCTTAAGACGGCTGGAGGAATGTCACCGTGTTGAGAGCACTCACCTAGCAAGGACCAGGCCCTTAGTCTGAGTCCCCTGCACCACATGACCTGGGCACGGTGGCACTTGTCTATAATCCCAGCACTTAGGAGGCTAAGGCAAGAGAATTGCTTTGCATTCGAGGCCAGCCTGGGCTATAGAGTGTGCTCAGGACCAGCCTGCTGGACTATGAAGTGAAAAGCTATCTCCAAAACAAAAAGGAAAAAGAAAAAAAATATTATGAAATCTGGACTTAGAGAAGCACCTTCCTCAATGCATATGAAGAGGAAGGGGAGCTGCAGGTGGGAGCACACAACTGTAACCCAGCACCATGGGAGGTTGAGGCAAGAGCATCACATGTTCAAGGCCAGCTGGACCAACTAGCAAGAGAGACCTCATCTCAATGGGAAGGTTCTGGACTCAGTCTCCAGTGACTTCCAACAAAGGGTCTACAAAGGGTTTGCTTACATAAATTACAGAGAATTTCAAAGCAAGATCTAGTTATAGGGTATTGAGTTTTACTACAAATTATCATTATATTAAGGTACAAGTGCTCTATACATAATTTTATATCATATCTTTGTAGACCTGAAATTAGGTAGGTTTTCATAAATTCGAATAAACTATAGAAAAAGACTCAAATTGCAAGACAACAATAAAAACATGGACACAAGCCAGGCCCCATGGTGTAGGCTGGAAATCCAACACTCTCGGAGACTGAGGCAAGAGAGGGCTGCATGTTTGAGCCCAGCCAGAAAAGTCTAGCGACTTAGTGAGACCTTACCTCCAAACCAAAAATTAAAAAAGGCTGGGATTGTGCTCATAGTGAATGACCTGGGTTTGATCCCCAAGAAAAACTAATAATAACAGTAACTGATAGTAATATAAAAGACATCGCTTCCCTGCAAAAAGAAAATTTTCACACTGCTACCACGTTCATTCACTTAAAATTTTCAGGTTGCTTATTTCTTTTTTTTTTTAGATTATGCAACTTTTCCTCCACTCATCCAGTGTTTGCCTTAAGCAATTTAAACAACATGACAATGGTTCTCCATTATTTAAATTAAGACATAATTCATAGTAGGTAGTTCAGATAAATTCTTCTTACTTGTTTATTTAAATTCCTTTTATGGTCTCAGCAATATATCTTCTAGCCAAAATCAGTATTCATTCAAGTAATGCACAGGAGCGAAACAATTTTAAGGAAAGCAGACCAATAACTGCAGTAACTATAAAACATTTGTGAATAATTTGCTCGGTTTCAAAAGTGCAAAAAAAAAAAAAATGCTGCACATTTGAAATCTGGTGAAAGGTAAATGAAGACAAGGCCTGGAGCAAGGCTTTCATGCCAAGGGTTAGGGGGAAGCAAATACGCAGCTGCTTTAACTCAAGCATTTATAATTTAAAATATGTAAAAGAAAAACATTCTGTAAATAACAGAATTAAGCATGAGAAACACATATGCGAATATTTTAAGCCAACTTCAATAAAATATTCATTAAACAAGTTGGCAGACAAAAAAATGAGCCTTAAGTTTTGAAACATGTCTAAGGTTCACACTTTCTCACACAGCTAAAGTAATTTATATTTACAAATGTAGAAATAGCAGACTCCTAAACAGTTAATGAATATTTTTAGAACTTTTGAAAGATACCACAATACAGAACATACTTCGGTAAACCACCAACTTCAGACTTACGACCTTGCAATTTAGACTTAAAAAAAGGCAGGAAATTGTGAAAAGCAAAATCCACACATTAAAGGGACAAACATTAGTGGTTCTCTAAAATTCACTGCTAAAAAAGAGAACTCTTTCTCGCAATAAAATGCTTGAAATCTTTGAAATTGCTACCATAGTATAGCTGTGATAATTTCTTTCCACAATAATAAATGAACTGTGGCAGTAACCCTATCTTGATATAAAATTTATTAAAAGTTCAATAAAATGTTACTCATGTAAATTCTAGGAATTATTGGAATTATTAGCATCTTAATATTGGATTTTAAATCAACATTCTATTGTGATTATTTTTTTCTTCCCTAACTTAATTAACATCTAAGAAGTCCTCTGTATTTTCCTCTATCTTGTGTAAATATGTGCATATGTGTAATTCCTAACTAATTGAGATGATATATATTCACATAGGCACTATGTATAGTCATGTATAACTTTTAAGACAATGATATGGTTTAAATCTAAATGTCACCCACAAGTTCAATATGTTCAAAACAAGATTAGGTCATGGAGGCCACTACTAAACAGGGGATTCCTCCAAGAGTGAGTACTGTAGCTAAATGTGCTGATAGAAGATGAGACGTGGTTGGAAGTGGATGTTACATTGTCTTTGGCTCCTCCCTTGTCTCTCTACTTCCTGTCAGTCACTGTGAGCAGATCTCCTCTGGCATGCCTTCCACCATGCCAAGCATGGTCTGGACCTTGTAGAAATTGTGAGACAGAAGAAGAAGAAGAAAAATCTGACTTCTCTTTTAAGTTGTGGATATTAGGTATTTTGTTCCAGCAACAGAAAAGTTAATACAGACAGGCTAAGCTTTGATAGGTGCATCATTAGGTGATCGTTTTGCAAACATCATAGATCTTACTTAAACTACAAAGGCTCTGATCTTTGTGAAGAGTATGACTGCATATCATAAGTAAAAAGAAAGAATGTGACTGAGCAATTAGTAGATACAAGTAGTTCCTGGATGAAAGATCACTATGTCATCTTCTCTCCCAATGACTCAAGGGGATACCTTGCCAGGAGCTCAGACCTCAGAAATGGTCACATAGGTACCATGATCATTTTAATCGTTTCAATTTCAGACTCTACAATAAAGTTTTTCAATAGATAAAAAGTGGCTTACTATTCTAAACACTTTTTATCCTGATACTATTAAAAAGTCAAACCAGAATACTTATATTTTAAAGTCAAATTATTTAAAACTTATGAATTAAGACACTGTGCCTAATTTTTTGAGTGTGTTGCAATGAATAGTTTTTAAGAGCCACACACCTGAACTGAAATATGTAGAGGCAAGTATTATAATCTCTGATTCTGATAAAACTCAACACCAATGGCCAATGTAACAAATCTAAGTTTGTGAATGTAATTGCTCTTGTTTTGCATGCTTCCATGAGCCTCCGTGGCCGAGCTAACCCATTGTCATAAACTGAATCATAGTCAGGTTGATTTTTATTGGCAGCCTTATGCAAATCATTGCATTATGAGTCTTTGCTCTTAATTCACTTGGCTTATTCCCTGACAGTGAAAACAGATTACAAAATAGGAAGGGATCTCTGAGTTGTTTAATTAACTATCAGCTGTAATTTCCGTTCATATCTAACTGAAATGTTATAGCTCTGTGTTAAATATGCATAAGAAAACAGATTATTCTGTTTCTAATTTAAAATACTAATGCTTTCCGTAATTTAGAAGTTACAGTTACCCACAGAGAGAATATATCCACTTTTCTCAATATTTCAAGCCAATTTCTCTTCCTGTGAACTAACCTCTGGAACTAAAATTAATCAACACAACACTAATTTACTAAATGGTACCTTGGTGGCCTAAAGAGTTATAGCAACTTTAGAATGACCCCAAATTCTACCCTCTGTCTGTAAATCTTTTACCACACACTCTTTTCAAAGGCAAATGTTTTCCTACACATTTTCCTTCTACCAGAGGGAAGCCAACTACATCAGTTAATTACCATAATTATTGTTGGTTGATTAAATGTTTAAAAGCCAGAAAATAACTTATATCTATCCTATTTTTTTTAACCTGCTTCAGTTTTTTTTCCTATGAGGCAAACTAAAAAAGCCGAGAGAAAAGTAGAAAGGTCACCAACTAAAATTCAACCACAGGGTCCTAAAAACATAGGCACCAAACCCCCAAAGCAGATAAATAAAATTATATCACAATAAAAAGTTTCTGCAAATAAAGGAAAAAATAGCAGAGTGAAACACAACCTATAAAATGGAAGATAATATTTGCAAGCTATATGCCTATTAAGGGATTCATATCCAAAATATATATTGAACAGGAACAATAAAACAACAACAAAAAAAAACTGAAAAATGGGCAAAATCTTGACTAGACATTTGACAACTGAAGACATGCAACTAGTTAACAAGTGAGTGAAAATATGCTTGACATCGCTAATCAGCAGGGAAATAAAAATTAAAATCATTGTTAGATGTCATCTCTTCAATTAAAAGTGGCTATGATCAAAACCACAAATAGAACAGATAATGTTAAGGATGCAGAGACAAAGGAACCCTTGGCACACTGCTGGTGGCAGTGGAAATCGGTACAGCCACTGGGAGAAATGACATGAAGATTCCTCAAAAAATTAGGAAGAAAATTACCATATGCTCCCACAAAGCTATTATTGAAATAGGTCTGAAGCAAATGAGAGCAAGACGTCAAAGAGATATCTGCCTCCCACACAGACTGCTACATACTTCACAACAGCCAAGAAATGGAGCCAACCTGAGTGTCCATCAACTGATGAGTGGATAAAGAAAACATGTGGTACATAAAGACAGTGGAGTGCTATTCAGCCATTTTTAAAAAACCCAGGAATCTTGTCATTTTAACAATAAGTTAGCTTGGAAGACATTACGCTAAGTGAACTAAGCCAGGAACCGAAAAATAAATTCTGCATCAGCTCACTCATATTTGCCATTTAAATGGTTGATTTTATAGAGACAGATTAAAATGATGGGTTTAGGTACTGCAGAGGTTGAAAGAAAAGGAATCAACAGGATGTGGATGAAGGGATAAAAACTTCAGTTACATAGACGGGATAGGTTCAAGAGACTGCATGCACAGCACAGTGACTACAGTTAACAACCTTATGTATTCTTTAAATTGCAAAGAAACATAGATGCAAAATGTTCTCATAAATACAACAGCCACATTATCAGTTACCTGGTCATTCCACAAACACTGCACATATACTTTAAAACAATGTGTTACACACAACAAATACATGCAATATATTGTCAATTTGAAATTAATGAATGAATGCGTTAAGAAATCCAATCATGTGGTCGAAGGGGAGTCACTGCATATTGATGTGAAAGTATCCTCGTGTTTAGAGTAAAATTACTTTTTAAGATTTTTACTTTTCCTATTAATTTATCTTATCTTAAGACCTTTCCTAACAACAACATTTTCACATGAAATGGAAGAGTGGGTAATAGAAGGAGACATGCATAGGAGAGCAGGACATCTGTCCCAAGAGCTTCAATCATTCGGTGGACATACATTCACAAGCACTAACTGCTGATCCATATACTGCCAGCCTGACCAGAAGGCTGGACAAGGCCGACTCAGGATCTCTCTCTTCACTTCTGTGGAAAGAAAGGTCAAAACAACCACATGAAAGACCAGGGGGACCTGCAGGGCCTCTTCTGTTGCTGAGCAATCAATCTTTGAACCAGTTTAACTGTGTAGCCTATATTTAAGATAAAATGGAGTGACAGAACTCTGGAAGGTCACTTGAGTGAGTTATTAGAGACTGCACCAAGGTCATGAGCTGAGATGGAAAAAAAAGTGAGTCCAAAAGCAAATCAGCCGTCACTGGACACCAAGTATATGTCATCTTCACACTCCAGCTGAACCATGAACTCGGAATGTCCGGCTGATAAAATTACTCACTAGTCTCCCAAACAGGAACAAAGTCAAAGTCGTTCAACAAGCTTAACTGGGACAGAATGTCCTCTGCTTACTCTTACTGGAGGAGTAGATTCTATACAGGACAGGCCATCCCTCAAAGATATTGGGACACTAAATCAAATTCAGTGGAGGAGGGGGAAATGCTGGAGACTTTCTCTTTAGGTAGTTCCCTAAACCCCTAAATAAGATCTACAAGGAAGTACATATGGTCAAATCTCAGTTTCCTTATGAAAAGTAGACTCAAATCCGGTTCTTAACCCTGAAACCAGACCATCATCAAATCCAAATTCAATGATTTCTTTTTACGTATGTTCAGTACATCCTCCATGATAGTATTTAACAGTAGGGTCTTTATTCTGTGCCACATATTGTCCTAAATACCTGAGAAGTATGTACTGTTGTCTTTGTTTTTCAGATGCACAAATTGAGCTACCGGTACACCACTTACCTTACTACACACAGCTCAGCTCCTAGGTGCTGGAGCTGGGACTAAATGTGCTCAGATTCCAGAGACTTCTCAAAGACATTTTTTCTATTTTGAAGAAATGAAAACAAGCAAAAGAGTGATCAGAGATTTTTCACGTGCTTGTTTGCAGGAGTAAGGCTGTGTCAAAGGCTTTAGAACAGGACCAGAAACTGATTTTCTCACACTGCTGGCATGACTTCAACAGATTCCTAAGTGGAACATCTAATTCAATTTGAAACACAAAGTGTGAGGTAAGATATGGCTGAGAGGTGGCTGGAGAGGCCGGGCTTTCTAAGTCACGGACCTTGGTGTTTATACTGCAGCTTCAGGAGGATCGTTATTGAGATAGATGATCCTGGCTGCATGTGCCAAATATATTTGAAAAATACAAGCATGTGGACAGATGGAGGGTGGTGGCAATTACTAAAATAACCTAGTTAAGAAAATGTAAGGAATGAATTACACACCACACGGGTCTTGATGGTGAGGACTGAGATTTATTGTGAAGGTAAAATTAGCAGAACTTACTTAATTGAGTTTTAAAAAAAGAGGAAGAAGAGAGAATAGCAAAATTGTCTATTAGGGCTATAGTTTAAAGCCGCTATGTCTTCCAATGTACCATGCGTTAAAGTCTTGGTCTCCAGTCCGTGGCACTACTGGAAAGTGGTGAAGCCTTTGGTGGGCCGAGTGGGAGGAATTCAGGTCATGAGTGGCATGTCCGTGAAGAGGACATCAGCACCCTCGTCCCTTTTTTATTCATATGTATATACATGATACATAATGTTTACATTGAACTTTAGTATTTTACACACACACACACACACACACACACCATTGCAAAATTATAAATCCTTCCCCTCCCCCTTCAGACCCTTCCACATCCATTATTCCTCCCGTTTAGTTCTATGCAGTGACTATAATCTGGGTTTCTCACGTTAGAGAAACCATTTGATGTTTAACCTTCTGCTTCTGACTCACTTCACTGTGCATGATGGTCACAAGTTGCCTCCATTTACCTACAAAAGCCTCAAAGTCATCTGTCTTTGTAGATAAGCAGTAGTCCACTGTGTACACATACCACAATTTATGTATCCATTGGTCTGTTGAGGGGAATGTTGGTGTCTCCCACATGTTAGCTATCTTTAGTTGTGCCACCATGAACATGGTTGTACACGCATATCTGTTGTATAATGCTCTTAACTCTTTTGTAAATATTCCTAAGAGAGGTATTGCTGGATTGAAGGGGACATTTATTTCCAGTCTTTTGCTGTCTTTTATTTTCAGTCTGCCGTGAGATGTACAGGCTTCGTTACCATGCATTCCTGCCATGACGCCATGTCACCATAGGCCCAGAGCAACGGGGCCACTCACCCATGGCTTGAAAGCACTGAAGCTAAGAGCCTGAATAAACCATTCCTTCCTACAAATTGATGAACTTGGGTATTTTTTGTCACAGTGACAGGAAGGTGACTTAGTGTAGATGGGCATAAAATAAAATATGCAAAGAAGTCAGTTTCAGGCACATTAATGGTAACTTTCTTGTGCTTCTACAAGGGACTCCCAATGCATCTGAATGTACGAGAATGACCCTAAGTGGAGATCTGAACAGAAGATAAATGTGTGCAAACATTAATATATGAAAAATCCATGTTCTAACCCAGTGCAATCACTTTAAATGAAAAACCAGCAATGACGATAACCTGATATGAAAGGAAGGCTTCTCCTAAAATGTCCACTACAATTTTTCTTGATTACTCTTTCTGTCGTCAAACTGGTCTCCTCTTCTCCACTTTGATTGAAACATTACCGTGTCCTTTTGCTTCTAATCTTCCATTAGGGTTTCAGTGTGCCTCCTTTTGAATGTATCTACTTTTCCTAGGAGTCTGGAGAGCACGAGTCCCCGACTTCTAGGCCACAGATGGGTACTGGACCATTGCCTTGTAAGTACCTGGCCACTGTTTCCAGACAGACAGGCGAACTTCCGACAGAAGTAAACTCTGAGTGGAGCTCTGCCTCCTGTCTGTGCATTAGGTTCTAAGGCTGCTGATGACCTGACAGGAGACAGAGTTTCCCTTCTGCAAGCCCTCCTGAGGCTACTGGTCATGTAGAAGCTATCCTCTAATGACCTACTGCATAATCAGGACCTACCCACTTCCATGGGAGAATGGTGCCTGGAGTTAAAGAGCTTAGGGACCACTGGCCTAGAGAATATGCAGAGTACACAAATAAATAACAGCAGCAGCGACAACACAAAAACAGGAGACACTTGCCATGAATCAGTATTCACTCTGGGTAAACCGGGTGACTACTTTAACAAGAAATTTGTGTGTGTGTGTGTGTGTGTGTGTGTGTGTGTGTCTTTCAGTCTTAACATTTCTATACTTTTTTCCAATGAAAGTTGGTGATCCAAATAGGAAGTTACTTATATTCTATCTGAATATCTATTGAAATATTCTGTATTTTACCATTCACTAAAGCACATGAGTTTTCATACAGAGACACATGCACATGCATGCACGCACACACACACACACACACACACACACAAAGGGAGCTTAATCATGATTTTACTTTTACTAGTATAAAACATAAGAGCCTTTAAGAGCAACATCAGGTTCTCACCTCAGCTGAACCTTCACAGTCTTTATATTCAGTCAGCTGGGAACTTGCCAGCTAACAAGAGGTTTAGTGGTGTGATTTGATAAAGCTGAGAGAATCTGCCCCAAAAAGCCTTGCCTCAGTCTACCCATTCTTTTATTCTTGCATTCTTCCTTGACCTCAGTTAGGTGTCAAACCCCAGAAGGTCACACCGTTAAATATTATTACATCATCTGGAGCAAAAATCATCATGTATTACATTTTGCTATCAAATTAGAATAGTTACATTAGCCTCTGAGTCACTTGATAAGACTTTATAATCGCAGTTGGGTTTTATGAAACTTGGGTGGCAGGACAGAAAGCGCCAAATAGTCTAGATCATAAGGTAACGTCTGGGATGAAAGAAAGAAGGGTGCCTCACGGAGAAAGATGCCAAAATCAGGAAGAAGAAACACATTTTCTCAGACCAACCTTCAATAAATGATGAAAAAGTGCATTTACTTTGCTGAGTCTCTATTTTTGAGATGATTTAAAACATGGTCATTATTTGCCTGAAATCCTGCAGGAAACTTTGAATTATATATGTACATATTGTACTCGTTATCTTGGAAATGTGATTGCATTGCAGTTATGTCAGTAAAGCTCTAACTACCAAAAGAAAATTGTATGGCACCCTCTATCATGCCTGAACAAATTTAGGTGATTGAAAGCATTAACCAGGCCTTATTTTATATTACATCCATGTAAAGAAAAGCAGGAAAACCCATAGTCTTATATTCTGGTTGCAAAAACAAAAACAAAAACAAAAAACAAAAACAAAAAACAAAACAAACAAAAAAACCATTGGGACCATACAGTAGTAGGAGTATGTGTCACCTTGGAAACCAGTAGCCACCATGGCTCAGCACAGAGTCAAGAGAATGAGCCACCGGCAGAGTGCTGCTACCTCCATGTGGTTTTGAAACTCATCCTGAAGATCAGTTTTTCTGGAGGTGACAAGTGCTATTGGCTTAATTATTTGAGGTAAGAAAACATAAAAATTTCAGACTCAGGCGATGGGGAACTTGGTTTGTGGGAGCATGCAATCAAAGTAACAAAAGCTGTATCTTTTCTCCCCACTTCTACGGTATTAGGATTAAGTCTAGGGCCTTCACGCTGAGTTACATCCCTTTCCCCCTCCTTACTTTTATTTTGGGACAGGGTCTTATTAAATTGCTAAATTGCCCAGCCTGGGCTTGAACTTGCAGTCCTCATCAGCCTCCCAGTATGCTGGATTTATAGGCGTGCCCAATCAGACCCAGCTACATCCTGCTTCATTTAATACTGTAAATGTTCAGACTCAACAAATTTCTCTCACTTCCAGAACCTTCTAACAATAGCCTTAATTTTAAAACATATGTTAGTCAAAGTACCTAGTATGGTACCTGATATATTTTAGAAGCTTCACTGAACCTAAGAAACTAAGAGATTTTTAATATATATATCTCCGAAAATTTTAATCACTGATGTCTTCAAATAATGCAACTCCAGATTCATTCCCCCCCCCCCTCTAATATTCCATTTGAATAGAAATACAAATGAACTCAATGAACTTAGGCATGAGCTATATAGTATTTACTGTTCTGTATACATTTTATTTTACACTTGGTTTCCAAACAGTTTTCTTTCTCATTTTTCTTGTGTGGGTCCACCTATTCCTTTTATGGGAAAAGAAACTACCTGGCTTCTCAGGGAGTTTGGAAAATCTTGATGATGGGACAGAAATAAGAGGATAGTCCAGAACTTCAGGAAAGGCCAGGCAGGGCTAGATTATCATTCTATTTTACTTATAGGCACTTGTAGGATTACCAGATTTGGTAAGTCAAAGCACAGGTTGTCTAATTCAACTTGAATATCAGAATAATTTTAGTGTGATTTATTGTACATCCTATGAAATACCTGGGATATGTGCCAAAAACTTTTATTCATTGTTTACCAGAAATTTAAGTCTAATTTATCTTATCTGTACCCAAGACATTTTGGTAAAATCATGGATGATGTCTTAAAGCTTTCTGCTTTATGAGTTAGGTGTCCTATGCATGGAGATTAAGAGATTGGTAACACTCAAACAGGCACTGGGTAGCAGCCTTATATAGCACCCAGGCCTCAAAGCGCTCAGCCAAAAGCTGTGCTATGATCTTGCCTATTTGAAAAAGCCTCTGGTTAAATTTATCCACTTGCCTGCCTAGCTGAGTACATATCATAATTAGCTCTCAAAGGCACAGGGTATCTTCATTATAACTGAAGGTAGGTTCTGCTCCTGTTCCTAAATACACACACCTAAGCATATGAACACCATTTTTTTGTGATGTCTGTTACTGACCTACTACCCTCATGTGTATAATAGCACTTATGATGTTGAATTACAATTACTCCTAAATACACACTGTTTTTCCAAAGGAGGGTACAGGATCTAGATTCATCTCTAAAAGCTCAGGGACAGGTGCAAGGTCCTCAATCTCAGACACCTTTCATTAAATATGTAAAAAACGCTCAACTTTTTACATAAACAATGAACATTCAAAATGGGAGAGGTGGCCTTTCAGTACTATCAAAGTAAGAATGGAAGTCAAGGTAGAGTTTCGTTCCTAAGGTCTACACACTTGGAATACAGAAACATGTTAAACATATTCTTGTGTGTACGTGTGTGTGCGATTCCCAAGGGTGGGCTCACATACATCTCAATGGTGTCATCAGCTACACATTGTAATGAGAGGGTTCTAAATTGTATTGATCAGTTTCATAGGTAGCATGATCACTCATTGCCTTAAGTAAAATTTTTGTTACTTTTTATAAAAATTTATTTTAGAAGTAAATGTGCTAATGTGTTTGTTTACCCTGCACTTTTTTCTAGTTGGAAAATAAATACTACAGATCATATTCTCATATATTATAACTATTAATAACTTGAATTTAAATTATAAGCATGTATGGCTACAGAAGTCTGGGAATATAGCACAGTGATAGAGCACCTGCCTAGCATGTGTGTGTGTGCATAAAGCCCTGGATTAGGTCTCCAGCATCCCCCACACAAAAGTCAGACATTAGGAACAGAATAATCAACAAAGTTTCGATTGAGGATTCTTGGTAACACACAATTTACATTTAATTGCAAAGAAACTTCACAGTCATTAAGACAAACTCAAATTTGTAATCAAGTGACTAAATACGCACAATACGGATTTACTATTTAGATTTTCTTTAAGTCTCATCTGGAGATGAGTACCAAATTTCTTTATAAAGCACTTATTTGGTCATTATTTTCTCCTTGGCATATATTTTTCCTACCAAAAATCATGGTTTTACAGATTTTTAAAATCTCCTATAAAGTAGAACATTTAACACATAAAGGGAACTATACAATATGGTAAAGTCTACTGGATTAGGTTAGGTTGGAATATTTCAAGACCTGTTTTCAAAACAGTTACTAAACTTCTGCATATGTCAGAATCATCAGGAATGCACCATGATATATCCATCTCCAAAGACTCTGGTTTAACAAATCAGGAGCAGAGTCCATCTATCTCCATTTTAACAACAGAGATCCTTTTGACAGTCGGAATCCACAGAATTTACGATAAGCAATCTGATTTTTTTTTTTTTTTTGCCTTTACTGGGACATTTCTCACAAAAATAAAGTGAAGAGGAATGTCATGGCTCCCAACTTCGGCAGCACGTCAGACCCACTAGGTCTCAGCCAAGCCGAGTTTTCCCAGTGATTCTGGCCAGCAGTCAACGTGGAGAATCACTGGTTCCATAAATAGCAGGAGTGGCTGGACACTATAGTGACCTACTTCCTTACGTTACCTGTAGCATAAGTCATCACTAATAAACAGAAGTCATATTTAGAAGTAACTCCACCAACAAAAAACACTTTGATTAAATCTCTTGTTCTTTCATTCCTTAGCACCATGCGACAGGAATGAGCAATTCTCTGTGACCACCCACAGAGCAGAAGGCCTATTCCGTCTCAGTACCCCCAAAGACGGCGAAATTTAAAAATGTTTTCACTGCAGCAGACTGCCACTTTCTGCATTCCCACCTTTTTGGGTCTAACAGTTTCTGTAGGAGACCCCAGCCAAATATCTATGTCACAAGTGCGTCAGAACTCAGGAAAGCACAGTCCTTGGCGCGGCCAGCTCCCCTTCCCCATCCCTCATTGTTACTTTGTACCAACACATGGACAGTGGAGCACAACGCTCATCGCTCCCACAAAGCGCACCAACCCTACCAACCCTGCTTCGCCATGTTGAAATGCATCAAAGGGAAATCCAGAGGCAGAGATATTTCGAAAGCTAAAATGGTTATTCTCCAAAGTTTGAAAAAAAGGGCCAGACTTTAGAAAAACCCGGCCAAGGTTCTATTTCATTTACAAGTCAAGCTAGACAGCATGCCCCGGTTTTATTTGTCTGTTTATCTCGGTGTGCATGGCAGTTTTTTTTTTTTCCTGTGTGACATAACGCATGCCTTAACCCTTACTGCAATAAGGCAGGCATTGCGGTGTTTCATGTGCCAATTATTCCAGTTATGGTGATTTCAGAATTCAATTATATTACATAAGAGACACTTGGTGTGAAAAGGGTTGGTTTAAATCTAATCTTAGATTTTGGAAAAAAGTCTTTGATAAAGAAAAATTAAAATATTTCTGTAGGCATATATCAATATAGATTTCAAATGGATCAAGACTCAGATAAAATCACAGCAACATCAGAGAAAGCCACCATGGGTAACTGCCTTATAACCTAAGTGCTTTCTATGAGCTGAAATCCTGAAACCATGGAAGAAAAAAATTCCTATGTTCAGCTGCATAAATGTTCACAACAGGCATCATATAAAACACAGGCAATGATATAAGACAAGCATCAGACCATGATTACATGTTGGCTGAGTATATACAAAAGGCTTATCTGAATATATTAAAAGTTCACTAAAAATGCTCAAGAGAAGCCAACAACATAACAGAAAAAATATGGAAAAAGACAGAAATTTACAGAAATGGAATAGCCACTGATTTTAAAAACATGAACTCTGTGTTAACTCCACTATCCACAAGAACCTAAGTGTGCTGTGCACAAGGCACTAGTCTAGCACTTCACATGTATTAGCACATGTCACTCTCAAAGCAACCCACTGAGGCAGTTACTCTCAGGAGTATATGCGTAAGGCAAACAATCAAAAGCTAAGACTTTTGGTCAAGGTCATAGAGCTGGTAAGTGAGGAAGCCTGAATTTCACCCTAAGTGGTGGCTTTCAGACTCTGCACTCTTAACCATCATGCATACTTCTTCTCCCTCCAGAAATGTATGTTAAAACCACACCACAAGCCTAGAGCTACATAGTACATCAGGTAGTGTTTGCCTAGCAAGGCCCTGGGTTTGACTCCCTAACACCAATAAACAAGGTGATTACATCTGTAATCCTGGCACTTAGGAGGCTGAGACCAGAGGATTGCTGTGAGTTTGAGACCAGCCTGGGCTACATAGTGAGTTCAAGACCAGCCTGGACTATAGATTGAAAATCTCTTTCAAAAAGACAAAAACATAAAACTACACTGAAATACAATTTCCACCCCAAGACTGACAGAAATTTGAAGTTTGCTAGCACACTCTTGCAGCAGAGCAGTAGAGAACGCAATCACTGTAATCTGTACCTGGTGAAGCATGACATTACCACATCTGCTAGAGACAACCTAACAATCCCATTTCTAGGAATTTATTCCACACATATAATAAAACACCAGTAAGATTATTTATTCCTGGAATTAATATCTTCACAGCATTTTTATGATAATTTAAGTTTGGGAAACTTCCACTTGCCTACTATAATGTTGGAGTTATTGAATGGAATATTATGTAGCTATTAAAAAACAAAGCAGTCTATTGACACAGAAACATATCTTATACATAGCAAATGCAAAAAGCATGGTGTAGAACAGTGCATGTAGTGTGATTGCTTTTGTACAGAGAAAAGCAATAGGATGTACTTTTTGTGTGTATAGTTAGGAAAAACAAAGACAGATTCTAATTTTCAAACTCAGGTATGTCCTCAAAATGTTAAGCTAATGTTAAAACTTGGTGTGTGTGTATATATATATATGTGTGTGTGTGTGTGTGTATATATATATATATATATATATATATATATATACACACATATATGTTTGTGTGTGTGTGTGTGTGTGTACATTTATCTTTTGAATTAAGATAAAAATGATAGAATGTGAGTGTACTATCTTCTTATGGACCTCTGTTTTAAATACCTTTCTCAGTTAACCTGACCCAACTCAAGTGACAGGATTCTTGGGTTTCAGGACATTCGGTAGAACAGGTGCTTTTTGCCAGAGATCTCCACTTCCTGGTGCTCCCTACCACCCAACTGGATGACCTGTTTCTGGTGACCACACGCGCTATAATTCTGCTTCTGCACTTTCGTCTTTGTTTCCTGTTGTTTCTCAGTATTTGGAAAATCTTACTATCCATGGTCTTCCTCAGTTCTGTAGTGATTCTATAAGCATACAGCACACAATAAGATGTTCTGTTTTTTAAGGACGCTTTTTAGAATTTCTGTGGCCTGAGTTCTTAGGTTTCCTCCAAAATTCATGTTGAAATCTAATCACCCCTATGGTGGTATCCAAAGGAGAGACCTTTAAGGAAGAAGATTGAGGATAAGGGTGGGGCCTTACAAATGGTATCCATGCCTTAATAATATAGATCGCACGAAGCTCTCTGATCTTTCCCATCATGGGAAAACAGCTATATGGCATTGCTTTGGAACCAGAAAATGGGCCCTCATCAGACACTGAGTCTGCTGACACCTTGATCTTGAACTCTCCATTCTCTAGAACTGTGAGAAAAAAATGTCCATGGTTCATAAGCTACATAGTTTTTGGTGTTCTGCATAAACACCCCAAACTGACTAAGGTCATCCAGAGAAAACAGATTTTATTAACCTTCTTGTGCTTCACTAAATAGTGCAGTCAAATTGTATTTTCATACCATGTTTTCTCATAATGGTTTACTTTTTTCTACTTCTTAAAGTAAACAAATATATTATTTTTCTGGAAATAGGCTAAATCAAGCAACCCCATCAATATTTTATTAAAAATATGCCTTTTAAATGCTATTATTCTTTCTTATAAGGTCAACTTTTCATAATTCATGAAATAAATTATTTATTTGAGAAACTACCTTCGTACCAAAATAAGTAGACAGTTGCTCCTAAGTAACAGCTACTTTGGAAAATATGCTTAAGGAGGAAGTAAATCATCCTAAAATATCTTAATTACCTGTCTAGAAGGAAATTTTGCAATTTCCCAAACAAAGAAAATTTAGTCTTTGGCACCAAAGTACATACACTCCTTTCTAAGTGAACTTCAATGCAATTTACCTTTAATATAAAGTTCACACTATTTCTCAGTCAGTGTAAGTCAATAAAATATAAAAAGAATGTATCTTTTACGCTTCAATGAAGCTACATCTGCAAATATGTTATAATTGTATGCAAATAAAAAGAATGCTATTTTTATTTCAAGAATACAATTAGAGAAGGTTTAACTGGTGTTCTTATTATTCACCTGAACCAGAGAGCACACTGTCCTTTCTTAAAAATAGTGAAACATTTCCTGCTTTGAGGAGCCAATATTTGCACAGAGTATAGTAGAAAGTATACAGAAACAGAGCACCAAATAAAAACAGAAGCAAAAGTTAGTGCTTCTAGTCGAGGGAATCACAGATAAAATGCTACCCTCTTCTAACACCATATGCTATTTATTGTGCTAATACCTAATAAAATATAGCATTATTTTATTTAAATTGGGCTTAGTCATGCAACTTATTTTGGCCAAAGGAATGTTACCAAAGGTGACGCTAGTAGAAACTTTTAAGTGTGATCATTTTTATATTTGAATCGTTGTCAGTAGTCAGTATAACCAGAACTATGAGAGACCTGTGGTTCAGATCTGAACCAAAGCATCCCTAATGCAGCCCATCCAAAGCCACCTGGAATAGAGTTTCCCAGCTAAGCCCCGCTAAGGGCAGCTGAGCCATCAGACATGAGGATGGGGTGCTGTAATCGCTAAGATTCTGAGTTGGCTTGTCATGCAGAATTATTGTGGCAAAAGCTGAGTGATGATGGGTTTCGAATTGGACATAAGGAGAAATAAATTGTATTTATTTATTTTTGAGACAGGGTCTCACTCTGTGGTCCAGACTGGTCCTGAACTCACGTCGGAGCCCAGGCCGGCCTTGGACTCAAGGCAATCTTCCTGTCTCAGCCTCCTGAGTGCAGGGATTACAGGCGTGGCCACCACACCCAGCTTATGTGGTGCCGGGGAATTGAACTAGGGTACTTAGCGATTGCTATGCAAGCGCTTTAACCGCTGAGCCATTCTTCCAGCCCCAGGAGAAATAAATTATAAAGAAATGTTATTAAAAGGAAGGGAGGAGCCTTCCAGTACGGAGTACCCTGTAAGACACATCCACCCCACCAATCACTCTTTGTGGAGAGTCATACTTCTTTTGTAGTATTTCTTGGGTGTATTTCTTCTTTCTCTTCTAGCTCCACGGACCCCACTTCACTTCATGTTTGTATCACACCTACTCTTGTGAGAGTCTCCCCGGCAGTCTCCCCCTCAGCCACTTCTAATTACTTGACACATGAAAGCTCACTTTATGGTACTGAAGCTGATGCTTGAAAGTCAAATCAAAAACTTTCAATACATCTCAGGTAAGTTGAGCTTCCTCACATGTTAATTCACTCCCCCATTTCACTAATTATCTCCCTAGTACCTACTGTAGTTCAGCATTATTACCATATATGAGCAACACTTACTACAAAAAGCAAAAGCAAATCAGACAGGATTTGTGATTTTAGCAATATTTTTCATGACTCGGTAGCACAGTGCTAGGGTACAACCTACCCAACCAGCCACAGAATGTGGTGTAGCAGAGGGCATGGCGCAGTGCTGATCCACCTCCTGCACCCAACATCCGTGCCGTGTATCGGGCAGTGCATGTGATTGTGTAACCTGGCAAAAGGTAAATGCAATGATTACCCATAACAGAATTTTCACCTACCTACACGTGCATGTGTCTGTGAAAACAGGCATTTGCTGCTATTAAGCAGACATGTAGGTTTCCTTAAGTAGTAAAATTGGGAATTATACTAAGATCTGAAATTAGGCAATGAGCAACTAGCACGTAACTTGCCTTTCAAGTGGCAAGGTGTGCAAAATAATGAGTTACATGCTTTTAGGGTACATGGCGAATCACCTTGGAGGAAATAGTGACGACGTTAGTTGAGTAGTTACCATATAGAAGCACTGCATCCTGTATTTCTTGCAAT
The DNA here is from genome assembly GCA_004027205.1 of Ctenodactylus gundi. Classification (NCBI taxonomy): domain Eukaryota; kingdom Metazoa; phylum Chordata; class Mammalia; order Rodentia; family Ctenodactylidae; genus Ctenodactylus; species Ctenodactylus gundi. Next base: position 92,228 of record PVKB01000281.1, read on the forward strand.
TCCGTGAAATTTAATAGGCTTATTCTTCAATGAAGAAAGGTTTGCTAAGTAAGAATGCGGAGGTCACACAGCTAGTCAGTGGCAAGGCCCAAAGGACAGCCCAAGTCATATGATCTCAAAGGCATGATCTACCCTCCCAATTCTCTGCCTCCTCATTGCTCAATACCGAGAAATTTACTGCAATTATCCTTTTATAATAAACAAAGTGCACAATTGCTGCTATATAAAAGTTTTCAGTTAACTACCAGCTCAAAATCTTCTGGGAGCTCTACACAAAACAAGCTGTAAATACTGAAAGAATAAACTAAATAATTATGTGGCTGTATATTTTCATTATTGATAGAGTTTATGTCAGGGCATTGCAATTACAAAACAAATTGAGTCTAGCATTTTTGAAATAAATAAAGAGAAAGACATAAAACTACGTAAGACATTCCTTAACCCAAGTCTTTCTTCATACTAATTTGCATTTTCTTCACTTTGAAGATTCTTACGCAATTCTAAATGGAAGCGACTGTTGTTAAGAAAATAGGATTTGAAAACCAGCAAAGCTTAAAAAAAGTAAAACTTTTCAATAGTCTATTGAACAGTATAGCCTCTATTAAAACTACAATTATATATGCTAAATAGTCCCAATAAACATTTTGCAACTTAAACTTCCATTTGAAATTCTGGTTTCTTTCCTTCTTTCCCCTCATCTGGCCCTGACTCTTCTGGCCCTGCCTTTCTTCTCAGCCATGCTTCCAGAAAGCTTAACTTGCGTTTCACTAGGATATAACTAATATCTTCATTCCCTTTTGTTCCTCAGTGCAAGTCATCTGGAGTTCACCCTTCACTATCCCATTCCAACTGCTAGGACTAATAGTATTGCATCTGTTGTACATGTATTTTATAACTTACCTGACCTCACCCTTCAAAGAAACTTGGCACCACTGGTCATTCCAGGCTAAGGAGCAATCTCACCCTCTCTGTTTCATCCCCTTGTAGGCACTGCAGTACTTGTAGTTTAACCCCCATTATCACCTTTCCTCTGACAATTTTCCAAATCTCTTATTTGATCCTTTTTTATTTCATCTATTAGCTTCAATATCATCTAGTTGTTTATGAACACCAACCTTATAATTTCAAGCAAGACCAGATATCAGTTGCTTCAAGAATTTTCAGATTCAACGTGTCCGAAACTGAATTCATGTTCCTATTTTTTTTTTTTTGCAGTCAAATTTGTTAAGACAAAATCTTCACCTACATACAAATATTTTAAGGCACCGGGATGACTTCTGTTACAGAGTATATATACTATTATTTGTCTACATGTCAAACCAAAAGAAATGATAAAACCTCTGAATGATAAGAAAGAATGCATTTATAATGACGTTCATTAATATAATTTCAAAGAAAAGATTAGCTACCTTTTATCAAGGGTTCTTCATTATTATATACATCATTATATAATGAATGACATGTATTCATGTTACTATGATTTTAAGCAAAGAACTAATATTATTTTTTAAAGTGAAAGATCATTAAGTCCAGACATGTTGTTCAGAATATAGAGAAAGAACTACATATTTCCCACATGAAAATATCTTAGTTCATTTAATTGAGAGTATGAAAGCTCATATTTCAATTACTTAGATTCCTGATTATGTGACCAATTTTTGATTCTTAATAAAAATATTCAGAATTATATATATATATATATATATATATATAGAGAGAGAGAGAGAGAGAGAGAGAGAGAGAGAGAGAGAGAACCGTGCTCAAAATAAGAAATGTTCAAATGTTCAGTCATAAATTTTCACCAGTAAAATCATTTCAGCATACATGTATCTATACATTCTGTGTAAACTGTGCTTTACTATTATAGTTGATTACTTATAACAGGTACATAAAACAAGGGATGAAATTTAAAAATTAGAAGCTCTGCTTCCTCCCCAGAGCTCGATGAATTGTACAACCCTAGGGCATATCCTATTTTGTAGTCTGGTGTATTAGTCTGTTTCTTCTTGCACAATAAAACACCTGAGAATATTAGTCACCTTTCTGTTACTAGGGCAAAGTGTCTAAGATACACAATTTAAGAAAGAAAAATTTTGTTTTGACTCATGGTTTCAGAAATTTTAGTCCATGGTCCACAGGCTCCAAGACAGAAATGGGACATCATGGGAAAACTGCTTACCATATACCATCCCAGAAAAAAAAAGGAAAAAGAAAATAAAGGGAGATGCCAACAATATATCCCTCCAGGTTACACCCCCAGTAACTGACTCGTCCAACCAAGCCCTACCACCTAAGAGGGTGGACATTCAGCTCTGACCTCATCCATAGACTCATGGGTTGTTGAAGTTAGCATCCCTATCATCCAGTCACTTTCCAAAAGCCTCACCTCTGAATACATGAGCCTTCCGAGGGACATTTTGATTCAAATCACAGAAATGAAGCTGGGTACTTAACTTTAAAAAAGACATTTGCTGAACTCAAAGTTTTATCAACAAAAACTGAAAGTCCAAGAGTGGGTGTCTAAGAAAGTCCAAGGTCTGTGCAGGCTCCGGTGAGGGTGGTATGTTACAGAACAACATGACTGATAGCATCACCACAGGAGAACATTTGAGAGGGAGAAATCACATGATGAGCGAGGAAGCCAGAGAGTGGAGAGGGATGCGTCCTGCTCTTTTTATAACAAATTGCTCCCATGAGAACTATTGTCCATATTAATCCTTTCCGTGGGTGACGCTCACAATCACCTAATTGCCCTCCAATAGGCCCCATCCATTAAGGGTTCCACTGGCCCCAGCAACATGAGTCCTATAAAACACTAGAACCTTTGAGAAAGAAATTGTATCAGAACCACAACAAGGGATGTATGAAACCACTGCCTCCCAGTGTCTTCCTACATTTTCAGCTGCACGTGCTTTTGCATCTCTATTACTTAGGGTACTTAGTGCTCGCTTAGTGGCTTTACAAGGAAGTTAATCAAATAGAAAACTGGTATACAAATTAAAAATCAAACTTGAAGCAAACAGACAACTTCAGACAAAAAAATGTATAGTACCAATTAATCCAATTCAAAAACAAACAAGCAAATCTGTAAACAAACCAAATGAAACATCATAATTTCTTTTTCATTTAAATTAATTTAGCTTATGCTTCACCAAGTAAAGGAACGAACAACTGGCAGAAATATGACGGGCATCCCTGTGACTTCACAAAAAATTATAATTCTCTACAATAGGAAAAATAAAGCCTAAGTTCATTAAGTCAGTTTTTATGTACTTATTTTCAGAACCTTAAATTATTAGGAAATTAATTATTATTGGAAAGTATTATTGGAAGAAAGGGATTAAAACATGTTTTTTTTTCTCTAAATGATCCTATAAATAGAAGTCCATACCAGCAGTAAATGGGAATGGGAATGTACCATGTAAAAGAAATATTTTCTATTTATATCCGACTGTGCATTTCTATAGCTATCAACTCCCATTTTCAATTTTTTTCATCCACCAAACCTCAAAAGGTATTTTTTGCTGTGATAATGAATATTTATATAAAATATAAGGAGGGATTCTCTTAATATGGCATTGATCTCTTCTTCTAAATCGGAAGTCAAAAATATTTGTTACGCCTGTGCAATCCTGTGGGCCAGTCTCATGTGACATTTTGCTTTAAACATCTAACAGCCTTAGGAATTGCTATTTTTTTGAAATCAGACAAATATAACATATCTTGTGTTTCCAGTAAGCTTAGTATAAGAAGTTATTTTAAATTATAATATCTTGTTAATAAAATTAATTTTAACCTATATCAATGTTTTTGATGGCACTGAATTAAGATACCTAATATTCTCTTTTAATACTAACAGAATAAATTCAAAAAGAAGTGACGAAAATACTGACTTGTTGACCAAAATGTATTGCTTTTAAGATTTTTTCTGAGGTTATAATAATTTTGATTTTGCCAGCAATTTAGGTTTAGTAAACAATGTTCTGCTCTATACCTTGGAATTTTACTCTTAGTCTGGTTGCCTTCCTGATTACTAAGTCTTTCTAAATTAGAGCAAGCAATTTCTCTTTGTTTTACCTAATATTTGAAAATGGCAAAAAAAAAAAAATCCCCTGGGTCACTGAAAATTATCCTTCATTCCAGCCGCCTGTTTCAAGTCAGTCAAAACATTCCAGACTTCAAAAGGAAAGCGCTGCCTTCTTAGGCCATTTTGGTGTCCCTCTATGGCAGGCCTAGGAGGGATCGGTTATTTGGATAAATTAATTTCTGGAGCCTGCTAGCCTTCCAGAAGACCTCAATGTCTGACTGCAAATTAGTTCTACTGAACGTGAAGAAATCCCTGGACAGGCTAGAAGAAATAAATGGTGATAAAATCTAATACTACAATGTTTGTAATGTGATTTTACTCTGCTGTGTAGCTTGTAAGCACAGTTAATGTTGAATTAAATATTTTAAATTTAAAAAAAAGCAGAAGGGGGCAGGAAAGCAGAAAATCAGATCAGAACCCAAATTACAGCAGAAAAGGCTAAAAGCCAACTTTAAAATAATAACTTTCAGCAGGAACCTTTTATGAGAACAAACAAAAATGTCCCAGTTTTCCACAAAATCAACTATATGTTTGCATTACGGATACAACCCCCCAAGTGGCCACCCCCACCCCGGCAGGAAGTCACGCACTTGAATTCTGCTTTAACGCGGCTGTGAATGAACCCCGTGGCAGCCCCAGCGTCCCAGGGCCTTACAAGCGCCTTAGGACAGCTTATCCTAAAGGAGGGGAGGCCTGGCAGCCAAAACTAACAAACAGGGCCCCTCAAGCGGAACAATGGTCCAGAAAACTCAGCAAAAAAGAAAATAAACTCCATTGGCAGTTTGTTTTTTGACTGTTAAGAGCTTAGCTACAACTCTATCAAGATTTTTAAGAAGGTAAGAAATTTCACACGTACTGCATTCTCACAGCTGGTTGAGGGTTTATAGCACGAATGGATCGTCTTGTCTCCCCATGCCTAATCCACTTTAGGTGACACTTGGATTTTTTCTTTCCAAAGTAAACTCAACCACACCTCTGAGAAAGAGATGGAGGGTACTTCCCCTCCCTTCTCCACAGCCTCAGGCCAGAGTGCACCCTGGGAGAGCGGCAATCCCTCCCAGCCCAGGGGTGCTGGGAATCCTTTCAAAGAGTTTAAGATAGCAGAGCCAAGGAAGACCGGAGAAAGAATGGGAAGCTGTGGGTATTTGTTTAGATTCCATGTTCTATGCGTGTAAAAATGTATAACCTAAAATAAATTGACCTAAAAAATCAAGAATTTAAGGTGTTCCCATTTTAACTATTTGTTTACATTGAAGTTGAGTATTTTGTGCACATATATATCACGTCAGAATTAGAAACCCTCTGTCCCCTATAATACATGTCATTCTAGAATATATATAATGAATTGCAGTTATATTGTTTTTGTTGTTAGCTGAAAATGATATTCTAGTCACCAAAGGTCTATGAGTCTCAATGTGTACGTACATTTGAAAAATTTTCCAAAAAATACTCATCACAAGACTGGAAAGTTTTCCAAAAAATATTCATCGCTACTATGGTAGATTAAGTAGTCCACTAATCCTAAACTAATATCCTGTCCTAAACAAAAACAAAGAACTAGAATTCTAATAAAGAGGAACACATACTATGTGAATAATTAATAACATCTATAAACAATAAGAAAAACTATTAAAATGCCTAAATATAATGCTTTCAGTAACATCTTAACTTTGGCCTCAACATCATGACAGGACTTTGGGCACACATGTAGCTTTTAGTGAAACGTGTGACAAGGTTTTGCTTGTGAAAAATTTGGGACCTGCTTATTAACAGTCTTCAATAATATGAAATTAAAGCTAACAATATGATACACATAAATTTTATTCAAATGTAACTGAAATATTCAGACTAATTCTTTGGAAAAATGTGGAGTATAAGTGGGAAGTGATTCTCATATGTGTAAAGAAATAACAGGATTTAGACAAGCCCCCTTCAAAAAAATGATAATTCACCTACATATTCTCTACAGAAATGTTTAAAAACAGCATGCATAGAAAAGCAAGCATTGAAGAATTCTTAGTAGAGTTGTCTCTGTAAATTTTTAAATGGGAAATACGGTGTCCATGTATTTTCTCAAACCACAAAATTCTAATTCTAAACATACTTTATCCTCTTCAATGTTCAGTCTAAATTAGGCGAATTCCTTTGTAGATCAGTAGTTTGCATTTCACAAGTAAGACCTTGTTATATATTTCACTCAGCTGCACATATTTTTGAAGTTTTTCATGATTTATTCACCAGGCAGTTACTGACATTTCTCACCTTAAGAACAGATTTATAGCTATCCATCTGAATATCTATGAAAAAGAAAGTAAAGAAGAATTAAAAGAGAAAAGGAAAGCACCAGGGTTATTACCAATCTGTGACCAGCTGAAGCTTGTTTCGCTTACTCATGGGTCAAGAAGAAATTTTAATAGATATCAAAAAGAATGGAAGGTATTAATGGTCTTCACTATATTTGAGGGTTCACAGAAAATTTGAAAGATGGCAAGAAATAGAAGAAGTACTTCTAATCTGTATGCGCTTTATGTGAACCTTCCTGGAAAAATACAGCACATTTTCTTTAAAAGCACAAAACTGGCCCAAAGGAACAGAAGAGAGCATTATGCATTTTGCCTCCCTGGATGTGGAAAACTCACCTTGACTCTAATAGCCTCACTTCCTCTTGTTTGTTAAGCACTAGGTCATGAATCTCAGATTCGCTACATCCCAGCAGTGGAAGGGATTTTAAAGAGATGCCAGGTCTACCTTATTCTCCAACAGGAGTCTCAACAGATTATCAACAATTACAGTGAGCTAACGCTGCATATATGGAGGGCTTCAAACAAGCCCTGCTCCACAGCAAGTGTCTAATACGTGCTACTTGTTCTTAGTAATAACGGGTATTAAACATCTCAAACAACATAAAACTAATACCTCTCCAGAAAATCATTGCATTTCATCCTGACTGTAACTTGTAGTGCTTAAGGACTACCGTTGACTTAATGACCTAAAAATATATAACATATGGAGAATTTGCCTATACAAACAACATATAGGCCACCACTTAAAAAGACTCTCAGAACACTATCTCAATTCATATATGTCTTTTTCATTTTTAAGCAGAATATATTTATCCTCTTAAAACTTCTCTTTAAATTGTAGGATTAAACACATTTTTCACCTTTACATAAACCTTTAATATTTATGGTCATTTCTCATTTCTTGAGGCAGGTGAGAATATGACGATGTTGGACTTGATCTTCCACAGTAACAACAAAACCTTTTCAATTTTTATTGACAGTGTTGGTGAAAGTTCTGAGTGCAGCAGATCCCAAAACAGTCAATGCATGTCTCAGGAAGATTAACGCAACTCTGCCTCAAGAAAGGCCAGGCAGTTTTCAAAGGCTCAGATAAGTTCAGCGCACAGTAGCGTCGTGCATTTGCATCAACCAGTCCAGTTACTTTTCTTGCTGCCACTATTCACAGTGGCCAAGCAAATAACAGTTCTCGTTCTTTGTCACAAATAGGTCACAGGTGTATTTGAAAATATTTGCTGCTACCATTTCATTGTAAGTTGCAGTCTGGCTCACAGCTTGAGTTTAAAATGTATTAAGCGGAATACATAACTTGAGGTTGCAATCAGTTATCATATTTTAGACACATTTCCTAGAGCAAACTACCAAACAATATGCAATTGATAAAGATAAAATATAGATCTAATGTTTTTAATCCATAGTAGTAAACATGTTTTCTCCCAGATTATTTAGAATTTGAACATTAATTCTAAAGTCTCATGTAAATTACATAATAAATATGAACTTTTATAAAAATTCAACTTTGTGGGTGAAATTATTTTTAAGTTGCCTGGCTTCCATTTCCCCAACAGTTAGCTCTTTTGAGAATACAAGGGTTAAATTTAGCCACAGCAAAACAATTAAAAATATTTTTCAGGTACATAGTTTCAAACACCTACACAAAAAGTATATTTGAACCCATTTTTAAAATAATTACTTCTCCCAGCTTACCACCTAAGGCCAGCCAAATGTGGATTTTAAAACGTTTCATGCAAACTTAGAAGGACAAATCCCTAAAAAAACTAACACGAGCCCTGAAGGGGAATTAAGTAAAATGCATATGTGCACATTTTTTCCTTGGGCCAGGAATATCTATTTAATTTTTGTAAAGGGAAATTAGAACTATTACTTTAAGTAATTGATCACATACCAGCATATATTTCTATTCTTACAAAATATGATTGATATTAACATTAATATTTGGAAACTCAAAGCATAAAATTTTACTTTTGAAACAAATCCTGAGAGGGTTATACTTTGAAAGAAATATAACAGTGAGATTAAAGAAAACACTGAGGGCTAGGCGCTGCCTTTCAGTGACTGGGCCTGTGTTGACAAAGCAGAAGTTCCTAGGCTCAGACCTCAACATCAGCTCCACCCCGCATCAACATACTATGTGCCTTGCCAAATGATTTTTTAATAAGCTATTGGGGATCAAATCCAGGATTTTGTACATGCTAACTGCATGTTTTAACATCCCTCGCCCCATAACTTTCATATAGTTGAAAAAATTCAGGAATTTCTATGTGTCAAATGAACTGACATGAATTCTAGAAACTTTAATGAAATTTTAATTCATGTCGTAGTACACAGTATAAAAAGGCTTGTGGTGTGGGTGGTAAAAGAGTTTACCATACACAAAGCATATGAGAAGGACAAGAGTTGATTCAGATAAGGCGGCGTCATCAGGAGAGAGAGCAGGGGAGGGCTTCAAGGTAGAAATTGTGCTGCTAAGGTGAGAGCTGGAAGTCTCACGAATTCTAGAATCCTTAATGACATTTTAGTCCATACGTGATTTAAATAATAACAAGAACAAGTGAATGAATAGTTACTCATTCGGCAATTGTTTGAGCCAGTGTAAATATCCCCTATATCCCTTTGGGATATGAATATTTTATTTCAAAATGAATAAATTAGTTAAATGAAATCAACAATTTAAAAAACTTTGTGTTCTTTATTACCAGAAAAAAATAAAGAAAAAGAAAATATTAAAGAGGACACAGAAGCTTTATCGATTTGAGTTTTTTGGAAAACTGCCTGGAAGAAAATATGCGGGTTTGTTGTTGGTGATACTATTCTAAATGTGCTCTTAGCAACCACGTGCAATTTGTATGCACACTGCTGTTCTTGGTAAGGCACCCATGACCTTGTTTGGAGCCTCACAACTGATACACAATTAGCTCCTCATTTCTGCAGGCTCTACATCATGGATTCTACCAATCTTGAATTAAAAATATTTGAAGAAAAGAAAAAAACTGTGTCTGAACCAAACAAGTATAGCCCTTTCCTCTTTGTCATTACTCCCTAAATAATGTGGCATAATATTTATTTACATAGCATTGAAATCATCAGTGATCTAGAGATGATTTTTGTATTCTTTTATTTATTCATTCATTTTAAGACAGGGTCTTGTGATGTTGTCCAGGCTGGATCTCAAGACCCTGGTCTCAAGCGATCCTCGACTTCAGCCTCGTAGGTAGGTGGGACTGTAAGAGTGCACCAGCAGAGTTGGTTCCCAGAAATGGCTCAAAGTTCCTGCTAGGGTTTGCATAGGTTCTGTACGAACACCAACCTCATTTTATCCAGGGGAATTGGGATTCCACAGATACTGGCACTAGTGGCGCTCTTAGAACAGCACCATGGCAATACTAGGCCCAAGAGTATTATCCTCTTCTTAGAGGCAAAGACGTTGGCTCAGAGATCATGAGGGATTTGAACACAAGCCCGCAGCCGCTGAGTTAGGACTCTGCCACAAACCTTCATTAGCCGACGCCATCAGGCCGCTGGGCTAGCCTCCCAGGTACCTGCAGACTCAAGCTACTCACAAACACAAGCTCAGCTATGTCTTTATTGATATGAGAGGGGAGTACACGTTCGTAGAGTTATCTGAATCATTTTTTTACAAAAGAGAATGTTAGCTTGATTTTTGTCAAGTTTAAATTTGGGAGACATCATAAATAATTTCTCTGAACTATAATCATTGATCAATCTAATTTAACCTAGGAGAGCACCTTGGAAAATTTTGTTTGGTGAACATTAACTTATTTACTAGAAGTGCTCAAAATTTTTGGTATGTGATTGGTGCTTTTTTGCCCTTCTACCTTCACAAATTCATGTATAGAGATAATCAATCTATATTGTTAATTTATTTTATAGTGCCATTTTCCTAAAGAAACATATGTGAAATTAACCTCATCTTCTGCTTGAATCACCAGAGATTTTCAATTAACAGTGTAGCAGTTAATGAGGTTTTAGAGCCGTGGTGTTTGTTTTCAACATACCTCCATTGTCATTAAAGCTGGCATAGCAAGAAAAGCCCTGAGCTCCGTCCTGGGCTATTCCTAAGGTGTTGGCTTCCCGGGAGCCATGTGGAGCAAAGCTGCCGAAATAGCAGTGGGAAGATTTCTCTCTGTTTACAAAATCTCCACTCCAGGCAATTGTATTTGCTCATTCATTCATTCGGCCAAAATATTTTGCACATCCACAGCCGTGCAAAACAGAGAGGAGCTAAGTGCGTGAGGAGGCGTGGCTGCTCTCCCCAGCTCGGATCAAGGCAAACAGACGTGCCAGGGAGGGGAGCGACGCAAGCTGGAAGATAGTTCACAGCATTTACTATGCACGGGAAAGCTCTGTTGGGGAGGAAGAAACAAAGATAAATAAATTGACATCGGAATTCATAAAAAAGAGAAAAAAAAAAACATCCAATAAGTGATTGTGCACGAAATGCAAAAGGAGAAAGATGAGTTACTTTAATTATATAATTACTCAGTAATTACTCAGTTATCAAGTTTTATCTTTTTTTAACCACAGAATTTTACTAGAACCTCAGGGAAAATATAAGAGCCAATACTTTTCAAACTTTTTCTTTCTTTTTCTTTTTCTTTTTTTTTTTTTTTTTGCTATGCATGAACTACAGATTCAGTAACACACTGGAAACCTAAGGTGCCGGGAGCCGATGACCTTCTACAGTACTTCTGCTTCTTTTCCCTCTCTTCCCCGTGCCCCACTCAGAGATTTGTCTCTTTCCGAGCAGTCCGTTGCCTCTCTTTCCACCCTCTGTCTCGTGTTAGCTTCTTTTTATGCAGTTGTTTTGGTGAATTTCATAAGAAGAAGAACCCCCGTTGGTAGTCAGTCTTTTGTGTGTGGTCCATGTCACTGAGCAATATTGACTCCAAGTGGCCCTGCGGCCTTTCACCTGCCTCATATCTCTCTTTCTTTACAGCTGCATAGTATGCCATTGTGTATAGACTTTTTTTTTTCTAAGCTACCAGCTGAGAGTAGTGACTTGTGATTATCATCCAAGTTATTTTGGTGGCTGAGGAAAGAGGACCGAGAGGTTGGAGCCAATTTAATCAGGGTTGTGAGACCCCCTTCCCAAACAAAACCAAAACAAAAACCCTACCTATTTTACTAATTTTAAATGCAAAAAATAGGTTGATAGGATCATCATTATGACAGTTCCTTGTTGCTCTGTCAAAAATTATCTTAAAACTTAGCAGTTTAAAATAACATACTACTCAGGCAGGGAGTAGAGCTCAGAGCTCAAGGCTCTGGGCTGATGCTTATCACCATGGTAAGCAGACAAGCAATCAAAGCATTTATTATGCGGGGGGTGGGGTGTGTGTGTGTGTGTGTGTGTGTGTGTGTGTGTGTGTTGCTAGGGATGAAGCCTAGGGCTTTGTGCAAGTTGGTCAAGTACTATACCAGTGTGCTATACCCCCAGTCCTTTGATCTCTTGAAAGAAAAAAAGTGAGCACATTTTAGAATCATCACAAACATATTCTAGAAATAGGTTACAAAATGTAGAAATGCTTCTTGACTGATATCCTAGGCATCTTTTAAAGTTAGCCATAGGAGCTGGGGCATAGGTCAATGGTTTCAATGGTTAAAGCACTTGCCTAGCAAGCACAAGGTACTGGGTTCAATTCTCCAGCACCACATAAGCGAGACATCGTGGCACACACCTGTAATCCAAGCACTTAGGAGGATGAGGTAGGAGGATTGCTGTGAGTTCAAAGCTAGCCAGGACTACATAGTGAGCTCAGGACCAGCCTAGACTACAGAGCAAGATCTGTCTCTCTCTCTCTCTCTCTCTCTCTCTCTCTCTCTCTCTCTCTCTCTCTCTCTATATATATATATATATATATATATATATATATATATATATATATATATGTGGAATCAATTATAGGAAGATTGCATATAATAAAAATGCAGGCATCCAAAACTCCTCATCCCATATTAGCACTAATATAGATATTATCTTAGTTACTTTTTTGTTGCTGTGACTCAATACCTGACATCCACATCTTAGGGAGGTAAGATTTATTGTAGCTTATAGTTTCAGAAGGTCTCAATCCATTCACTTGTGGGAGGCTGGAAAATGGCAGAAATACATAGTGGGGCTGCAGCTAGCGCTGGAACCAGAGTTCCAGGGACAGAGATCCCTACAGCCTGGTGGAACAGAGAGAGAGAGACTGGGAGGAAGGGCAGAACCAGAATGCACGCCTCCACATCAAGCCCTAAGCATCTGCCCCTTCCAGCCAGGCCCACCTCCAACACTACACAGTATCCGTAGGAGCATGAGACTCTGGGGGGACCCTCCAGATCCAAACCACAACAGATGTATTATAAGCTCTACCAGTAATAACATTATTTGAGGAAGAAGTTTGCAAAAGCAAAAACAAAACCAAAACATAAACAACCAGCAGAGTTTAGAAATGTGGAGGTGCACCACATCAGCCCAAATGCAGCCCTGGAGCTGAGGGAGTAGATGCTAGGGCTGAGTATTTGAGCTCAGGCAGATACTGGTATCTTCAAAGGGTCCTCTTGCTCAGCATGTGGTGGCTCCGCACAATGGTCTTGTGATATAAACCATCTGTGAATTTCAATCATTCAGTACCACACAAGGTTTAGAAGAATTACGCTGTGTCAGAATGGACAGAACTCGCTTCCCAAAGCCACCATGTTATGAATGAGAAAGTGAGGCCCGGAGAAACAAGGCAGTGACACCCACAGCGGCAGAGCTAACCATGAAAACCAAATGAGAACTCGCACAAGGACAGCAAGCACGACTGCAGACCCACCTCACCTGTCCCCAGGAGCTCTCATGTACCTGCACCCGCTCTCGCTCTCCTAGGACTCTATTCCACTTGCCTATGGCAACTGTCATGCACCACCTGTAGAGGTTAGTTCATGGGACCAAGACCTTCTGGTCTGCAAAGCCTATATTTTATATCTAATCCTTTGCAAAAAAAAATGGTCCTCTTACTGCTATCTCCACCCAAACTTCTCATACAATTTGTGATTAGCATTATTTCTAACAAAGTTGTAAATTAAAGATTATTTTTAAGAGACTAAACTGCCCCCCTACGTCTCCACCTCTAAATAAAAATCAAAGTCCCTGAATTCATGCTTTTTACTCAGAAAAAGAAAGCCATGTCTGGTCGTTGCTGATGGCCTGGTTGTGCCAGATTGCAGTTGTTGGAGCTCTCAGACCCCTGAGTGCAGCGTAAGAGACAGGGAAGGGGCACTGAGTCTTGGCAGGCAGAGTCACTTTCTTTTCTTTCCGGCATCAGTCACAAGCAATTTCCATCTTCGTCACACTCCACTTGTTCAGGGTGTATGGACCAAGTGAGCTTCACCAGAACACAAGACACCGGCCAGTGCAGATAAACAAACGTTTACTAAGTGCCTATGGTGGGCCTGACATTGTGCTTGGCCCTGGGAACATAAACATGTCACTGTCCTGGCTTTGGGGTAATTTTCTTGTCTAGGTTTTAGTTTGCACCTAAAATACCTAACAGCTGAGACCACCAGGTGCTCAGTTTGAACAGTGAGGGCCAGTGTCTTCTACGCTCTCGGATCGCACTGTAATGCGGGCTCCTCTAAGGTGCCCCAATCAGCCATGCCCACTCACACAGAAAATGTTTTCTATTTCCTTCCAGAATAGTCCAACATCCCAGATCAGTGCTTCTTTGAATGCATGTTCATTTCATCTACATTAGCAGATAGTATCTTGTTCTCCCCCACTAAGTCAAAAACATTATAATTAAATAACTAGCGTTTTTAGGCACCTACTGTGTATGCGCCAAGGATGTTTTGGATGGTATTCATGTTCACGGCAGGGCAAACAACCCTGTCACATTCACTGTCTGGTGGGTAACATTCTATAATGCCCAGTTGTCACAACAATCCTGTGACCCACACTCCATGTCTCTGTAGAGACATGAAAAATGTTCCAGGAGAGGCAAACAGACTTGCCCCAGTGTGTGCAACCAGTGTGAATCGCAACTCAAATTTGAATCCAGGGAGTCAGGCTGCAGAATCTGTGCTCTTGCTCCCTACACCTCCTTCCCGTGTCATTTCTAGTTATACAATCATGAAAAGAAGGCCCCATTATTACCTCGTTATTGATGAGGAAGAGCAGAGGCTTGCAGAGATTAAAAAAAAAATTGCCTAAGAGTACAGCAAAGATTGAAGTGGGTCTGTCTGAGACGACGTAGCCTGCCCTTTCCAGAAGGATGTCCCAACCTCAGTCCCGAGCGCAGTGTTAGAGACTGTACATATTTCCTGACAGACTACAACGTGCTTTGGCATAAGCTATCTTATTTCTTCCTCAAAAGCACCTAGCAATATATATCTTGCTTTCTCTCGAAAAACAAAATCAAGGTTCAGAAAATGAAATAGATTTATTGAAGTAATGTGTTAAAAGACATAGAAAACTGAGTCAAAACCTATTCTGACTCCTTGTGCTGCCCCAACATGTTTCTGTGTCCAGTGTCTTAGCTGTTGGTGATGCACCTAGCACAGCTAATCAGAGAATTCTCGTCTCTAGGCCTGCTGCCAAGTGCTGGAAGTTCACACCAGCAAGGCTGTCAGACAGGTTGAGAGAGAGAAGAAAAAGGAACATAAAAGAAATATAGCTTATAACTGATCACGATTTTAAAAAAAGTAGTGAGCATTAGACAGTAACCTTGCATAGTCTCTCTCTATGAGAGAGAGAGAGAGAGAGAGAGAGAGAGAGAGAGAGAGAGAGAGAGAGAGAGAGAATTTTAGAATGTAGTGATGTCACCTCAAGGGCTACATCTCCCTATTTATGAGATAAGGGGTGTGGCTAGAACTGTGGTTTCAAACTAGCGCTCTGTGACCACAACCTGGAAAGCTCTCAGGCCGGCATCACTGAGTGGGCTCCCAGCTGCTTCTCTGGGAACTGCTATGACTCTGCTGCGATTTCTGCTCCGTTAGCCACAAGATCATGATCCAAGCAGGACCAGTTTCTTTCCATGTGATAGGCGGCTCAGTAACATGCAAACCATGGTGGTCAGCAGGGGACCTATCAACAAAGAGAGGACTGAGGAAAATGTGCAGAAAGAAAGAAAGAAAGAAAGAAAGAAAGAAAGAAAGAAAGAGAGAAAGAAAGAAAGGCCTCTGTCCAGCCTGTATGATTTTCCTGTCTACCTTTTCTCTTAAGACCTAATTGATGTTTGCTTTAAGCCAGCTTATGGTAAGTCAAATCTTCTACTTGCCTACATAGCCTGGGGCTATTCAAGTTGCCAGGAGAGGGGCGGGTGAGACAGGCAAACAGAGAACGCAGCTTTAGGCCCTGTGTCCTTACTCCTCTTTACCAGGAGTTGGATTCCCCTGGAAAAGGTGCCTGTTTCTGTGAGGCCAACTTCACTTGGAAATAGGGTCTTTGGAGATGTAGTTTAGATGAGGCATTAGGACAAGTCTCAACCCAATATATCTGGAAACTTTATAAGAGAAGAGATACAGCCCTAAGAGAATATACACAACAACACAACAATATAGACAGAGATAAAAGTGAGAAAAAGAAAGTTGCTGGGACAAAAATACTCGATAGGTATTAATTAAAAGAAAAAAAAAGTGGTTTCTTTTGGTTCACAGTTTGGTCCACAATTATCTGGATCCCAGACAAAAACAGCATGGTGGAAAGAACAGCGGAAGAAGGCTGCTTGACCCACGGCAGCAGAAAAGCAGAGAAAAGGGAGAAGCCAGGAACTACTCCTCCATCTTTCCCCCCAGTGACCCACCTCTGCTGAGGGCCCGGTCTCCGAACACAGCACTCGACTACTGAGTTCTTCAATGAATGAATCTGCTGAACAGTCTATTACTCTTACAACCCAATCAGTTTCTAATGAAACGATTCTTGGGGGATCATTTTAGAAAAAAAGCCATGAGAAACCTCAAGGACTTTCTGCAAGCTCTCAGGCTAGGAAGAACCAGGCATGGTGGGTGGGACTCTCAGCAGCCTGGCAGGGTGAGGCAGTAGGATCACAAGTTTGAGGTTAACCTGGGCAGTTTAGCAACTTAACCAAGTCCCTGTCTAAAATAAATAAATTAATAAATAAATAAATCCAATGACATGAGAGGCTGCAGGTCAATGAAAAGCCCTTGGGCCTAAATCTCAGTGCCACACAGAAAAAGGAGGAAGAGGAGCAGAAACGGAGGTGGCAGCAACTGTCAGGCAGAAGCAGGACAGGTTCCACCTCAGGTTGGGGTCCTACCAACACCTCACAGTCTCCAGAGCTCTGAAATATCAAGCTTCTGTTGTTTTAAGCCGCCCGGTTGGGGGTGCTTTGCTATAGTTGCTGAAAGAAGCAAACTCGGGCTTCCAAGGAGATCTTGTTGCTTCAAAAAAGAAACTGAAAGACACTACGTTCTGCGATTTTAGATGTATGCAAGTTATAAAAAAATAGTTCACTTATGTAAAATGCATCATTCGTGATGAAACAGAACAAATGAAACCTCAATCCATAATTTCTTTGTTAGTCTGACTTGTAATGTAGGTGGTACTTGTGCCACCACTCTCTGACTTATAATGAAGAACAAGTATGCTTCTTTTCACTAATAACATAACTAAATTATTTCACTTTGGTTAAGAGTCACCTTCTATCTCTAAAATTTTCTTCTATAGAATCAAGTTTGTACAAATCAGATTTGATTTTTTTCTTGCAAAAACCAGAATCTTAGCACAAACTGCTGTTAGGATCTCAAATTTGTGATAGAGACTCAAGAGACCTAGTTTTAAGAATATAGTGGATTTTAAAATATCATTATTCCAAAAGAATTTTTGGAAATCTTTAAGAAAAAAGTAATGTAACTATCTGTCATTTGTAATAAAATGCTCCTTTTAGTGTCTCAAGAGTGTCTAATTCCTCCCATCCCCCTCCAGCATTCAACATAATGAACATACATAATGATGTTTGTTGATGTTTGTAATACCTGGCACAGATATAATGGTTGCAGTTTTTAATTTTTATTGTAAATGTGCAGGTAGTCACAAAATTTTTCCATAATTACACTTTCTAGAGGTATTTCCAATAGAAAGTGCATTAGAGTAATATAGTACTTTTTGCTTTCAAGAAACTTCTAAACAAATGAACCCAACTCGAACTATAAATTTTTGATTTTGCACAAGAGAAGGAAAAATATCATCATCTCTGTCTCACGGCTGATGATACTGACGTTGGGAAACCGACCTTAGGTCATACAACTAGTAAAATGTTAAACTGATTCTCCTGAATCCAACTCTAAAATGTTCTCAGGATGTCAAGCTGTCTATTAATTCAATTTCAGGGTTTAAGCTATCCCATGTCAGGTTTTTTACTGCAGGCTTCGTAGCTTTACAAAACAAAGTAGAATGAAGATTTAGCTTTCTATTCACATTTTTTTTTCCAAAAGAGTTGAATTTTCTTTTTCATCTAGGTGTCATTTGCTTCTAAAAATTTTCATAAGAAAATACAGGGGCATAGGTAGCCAGAGCCTGGTTCTTTCTCATTTGTAGTTCTGAGGTGGTCATTCATTTTCAGTTGGGACCACAGCTGAGATTTTATGGGTCTGCTGCCTTGGCACTGTGCTCAGTTGAGTGAGAACTCCTGAAAGGTGGGTGGCCAGAATTATGACAGTAATGACAGAAGTTCCCACTAACCACTTATTTGCCTTTATGTCCTCATAATGCCAAAAAAGGTGCTAAAACATAGAAAGCCATGAGTGCCTTCTTTCTAGATGTGAGAGACACACAGATGGAATATTCATATTTTTGCCCAATGATGTGCCCACATAGGACCAAAATGAGAACCTGTTTCACTTATGCTTCTGTTCCCTCACTCATGATAGACACATTTCCAGGCCACTGCTGGCGGCAAGAGGCTACATTCCAGAGGTAACATAATTGTTAATGTTCACAAAAATCAGCTCATCACCCCCCTTCCAGTGTCATAAGCCACCTTAAACATGTTAACTTCAATTCTCCCAATGCTAGCAGCAAGATTAAGAGTGAATGTGCTTTTGTTTAAAGGTTTCCATGGACCGCCGTCCCTACCAAACCCCTGAAATAACCAAGAAACTCCTCTGAGTCTGACGTTAGCGAGACCATTGGGCTCATCAGCATTCTTGTCAGCCTCCTGCACAGCTCAGATCTCTGGGCTAAAGAGAAGGTATGAGAAGATATCACTGCTTCTTCCCCTTCTCATCATACCTGTCTCTACCTGAGGAGTAGAAAAACAAGCAACATATGATGAGAATCATTACTGAGGCAGTAGAAATTCATAATATCATTGTGATAGTTGTACGTGTTGAACATTAAAAATATGTTTTGTGCATTGGCATCGTGAGCAAAACCTTTCAAGAAGCTTGCTTTAAAAACTATCATTTTTTCTGATGAGAAAACCCTTTGGCTTTCCGATGTCTTATTCCTCTTGGGAGTTTGCTTAGGGAAACAAGTAGTAAGCCTTACTAGAAGGGCCACAGCGCAGAATAGGCTATGAGCAGCTGTGACCCTGTGAGCAAAGGGCTACAGAGTAGAGGACAAGAAAAATCATAACACGATAAAGCTGGAAAGGCCCAACTAGGTCACATGGGTCTCATATTCCATGTTTTACGATGAAGAAGCCAAGTTTCCAGAGCAGACCTTGGAATATACTCAATATTCTTCAAAAGAATGCATGCAACACATTCTACTCATCAATTTAAATAAATAGTGATACCTGCAACACGTTAATTGGTCTCATGAGGAAATGACACAAGCCAGTAAAAGATATTCCGCATTGAATTTAATTGTTATATATCATAAATACTAAGAAAAAGAACGACTTGGGGGGACAATGAAAGAAACTGGAAACGAAAGATGTGAACTAATGGACAAAACTAATTAAAGTTGAAAACAAATGCAACAGGACTTCCTTATAGGATTGGAGGGTGCATCCTGGGGAAACTGTGAGAAGGGACCCAGAGGACTTGTTGGGCCAGGGTGTGCTCTTCTTTTGATAGGGTTTGGGTTGCGTGGGGTATATGTATACATCCAGTTCTCCAACTGGACAGGTAAGATTGTGCCCATCAATGAATGTAATAGAGGTACATGGAGGTACAACATACTCTTGTCAGTGAAGACTTTTTCTAAGAAACTCTGTTGAAAGATGAATGTGACAAGTGAAGGAATATTCAATCATGTTTGGAAGTGTGAACATCTGTGGTACTGGCAAAGGACTCCACGCAATCTGTCTTTTCTGAGTAATCTTAATATTTGCAGCTAAATTCTTGGGCTTCTTTCCACCTTGAGTCTCTTTCCTTATCTTCCTAAAAAAGGAGGTATGGAGGACCCAAGAGAGAAAGGAAGTGAGTCCTGATGCGCCCACCCAAGGCCTCCCTCAGAGGTTTCTAAAGAAATGGCTGCCTTTCATGGCTGCACAGGCACGAGGCAAGTCACCGAGAAGGGCTTCTCCAGTTGATGCCGCATCGTGTTTACCCTTGAGAAATATTTCTGATATGGGTGTCCAGGATAGCCACCTACTTTTCAAGAGCAAAACTGTTTTATTCCCACATAATAAGAAAAAAGGAAATAAATGATGCACAATTAGATTGTCAGGTTTGATTGTGAGAACAAAACTAAATTTTCCTAACCTTTAATTGTTTGCCCATTTTTAAATTAAAATCTCAAATATTAGCTAATTTCGTCATTTCTAAATGAGAATTGGCAAAAATACACTATCAAAATGCAAATGCACATTGCTTTGCAGGATATTGTTAAAACGTTTTTGGTGATTCTTCGGCATCTCAATTTGAAGCTTACTCCAAGAAGTAAGCTGTTAGTGACCTTATTTTTTCATTTATTTTATATGCATTACAAAAGTATTTTTAATATGATAAAAATATTACAGACCCACATCAGGAGTTTCAACAATTTAACTAACTAAACGAGTTAAGGATGCACTTCCTATACAGGGTAAAAGCTACACCATATAAAGTGATCCCAAAGTGCTTTATGCGAATTACCTTACAATATGACTCAGAGGATCTATAAAATCCACACTGTAATTGCATACATCATGACTGCAAAACTACTATGATAGCACTTGGCTGTTGGTTATTAAAATCCTCCTCCATTAGCAGTTGCCACTTATTGCAGAACACCAATAGGTCTTGTAAAACATACACTTACAGGAACCACAACAGCATTACTAAAGATCACACTTCAGGTTTGTGATAACTCTATTGTGAACAAAGATGAGCTATGACACCATACATCTAAAAGCATCCTATCTGACCAGAGACCTTAAAATGCAAAGTCACACCAGCAGCCCCAAGTGTTTCTAAGGGAATTTTCCAAAGAAGCAGCTGGAACACACTGAAACAGGCATTTCAAAATAAAAATTTATTGCATTATTCAAGTTCTATATATGTCTGAAATTACTTATAAGATGGATCTCAAACTGGAAATAGTCATTTATGAGCCAAAAGGAAATTTCTTTCTTCCTAATATGAACTTGAGGAAAATTGATAAACCTTTTCTACTGCTCACAAGATAAGCAAAAGATAACCTTAGGATCTCATTTGAAGCTCATTCAAGCGCTCATCCACCAACAGCAAAACTTTTATACTAAAAACACATATTAAATATGCACACACACACACACACACACACACACACACACGCATATCCATGAAACAAATGCACATAAAATAGCCAAGATATAGACAATAATTTTGAGTTTTGTGAAATAAATTCACGTACGTGCTTTTCTTGAGCTAAAGAAAAACACAAGCCTTAAAAACATTATGCATATGAATGTGATTACATAATATTAGTAGCTGGCTTTTTCCTCTGTAACTCTACTTTGAATAACTAATACCTCTAAGAAAAGATATCAATTAGTCTAGGCTGAGAAAATCGTGTACTTAATTCATAACATTCAAAATCATTAAAAATTGGTGCAGATTTTTGGAGAAATTTTCAGACATTGCAGTTACAACAACAACAGTCATTATGATTTTAAAAGTAGTAGTTGTCCTTAGGACTGACATTCGGTTTACTTACAGACTGTCCATTTATTCCCCGGGGGTCTTCCATTGAAGTCTTCTACTTGTGAATTATATATGGGCTTTGGCTGCACTCTTCTTCAAAGGGCTCCAGTGTCCCTGCACCTGCGAAGCACAGAGCATCAGCAGCCGTACTAATGGTGTGGCATGAAATTAAGAGCTGCTGCGTATATCTGCAGCTGTCCATTGACTGGATGGATACACAAGTCAAGAACACTTTCCTATGTTGAGTGAATCCTTAAATTAAATACGATGGGCTCACTGTTCATCAAAATTTACATGTGCCAAAAGTGGCCACATTGTAGCTTAGTTGTGCCTGCTGTCAGCAGCTGCAGCCCAAGAATTAAAAAAAAAAGAAGATGGGGAGGGGCAAGTAGAGAGCTTTCCACATGCATTATTTTTGTGCTAACAGTAGAAAGCTCTCCCCTCACCCTCACTTCTTTCTTCTTTTTGAATTCTGTTTCTCCCTGCTATTTGTCAACGTCAATTGCCCCACAATGCAAAGAGGAAATACTAGCAAAGAAATATGATTGTATTCCAAGCAAGGATGGAGGACAGCTGAGTGTTTTACCCTCAGGGCACGGATATTATTATACTATTTCTCAGCAAGTGTACCTTAGGTCATAGTTGCATGGTTGATCAATTCTGCACTGTTAGAGACTCAACACCTTCAGGAAGAATGGTACTGGGGGCAGCTTGAAAGCACAGCTGCTAGTATAGTGTTGTGAGGCAGGTTCTACATTTAACTGTCTTCAAGTATAATATAGCCATCCCGCGGCCCGTTCTAATTTTCTAACTTACAGAATTCATTCTTTTGCTCACAGTCAAATGAGGAAGCCAAAGGAGATACAGGTTTTTGTACTTGGCCTTGACAACTGAGAAATTACTCTGCATGTCTCAATTAAACTCCAATGCAGATATGTGAAATACATTGAATATATACATGACTTAAGCAAAAAAGATACAATCTTAATATCATCCAAGATAAAATTGCACAACAGCTAACAAGCTGTTGGCTCACTTTGGCATCACTTGTATGAAGATACTTGAATTCCTGCATTTTAGCGAGGTAGAGAAACCACGGAAATAGAAGTCACAAAATATAAATTCTGTTTCCCACTGGACCACTAACCAGTTGAGTAATCCCAGGCAAAGGGTTTTCTCACCTGTGTAATGGGAGCCTTCGACTGGACAATCTTAGAGATTTGCACTTGACGTAAGTATTTTATATTTTATAATTTAGAGAATATAGACATTTGCGTATATAATTTTGGTAAAATATTCCAAGCATAGTTCCTTTAAAAAGTAATTCTGAAATAGTTAAACAATTTTCACATTTGTCATGATTATCCATGCTGTGAAACATATGCCTTATTTATTTCAACACAGGTGTGGTCTCAGGAGCAGCACATGACTCATAAATAACTACATTATTAAAATGTGAAGAATCCTCACTAGAGTACTATGTTTGCATAATTTTATCAAGAAATAATTTCATAATTTCTAGTTGCAAAAAAAACCTGTATGGATAGCTGGCCTCAGTGGTGCATGCAGGAGGCCTGAACAGGAAGCTTCCAAGTTAAGACCATCCTGACAGCTTTGGTTCAAAAAACAATAGCAATCATCATCCCAGCGTTGTGGCACATGCATGCGACCCTAGCACTCTGAGAGAGTGTAGGAGGAACATTACAGACTTAAGCCCAGCTTAGACCACTCAGCAACTGAACCAGATCCAAAGTCAAAATAAAAAATAAAATAAGGCAAGAGATGTAGCTCAGTGTGAAGGCCCTAGATTCAACCCCCAGTATACAAAAATAAATAAATAAACAAACACAAAAATAAAAAAGAGCTGGAGATGTAGGTTGTGGAACAGCACCCCAGGAATGCCTCTCCATTACCACAAACAAATAGATAGAAATCATAGAGATGTATTTATCTCTGTTAAATCAAGAAAACATGACATATCGATATTACTATATTTTGAAGTACACAAGATTTCTAAACTGAATCTGAAATTTCACCAGCATTGTTTTTAGAAGACTCTTTTCATAATTAGAAAAGAAACATTGCAGAATAAACTAGACTTTCTTTTGTTGCTTGCGTTACTCTTAAGAAGCACATTAATTCTTCGAGGCACTGAGACAATATTTTAAAATAATGATAATAATCCTGCCTTACATTGGTCAGATACTTCCCAGAGTACAAAGTGCTTTCACATAAACTGCCCACAGTGCATCTATATATGGTAAGATGAAGTCCAGTCTCAGTCCTTGCAGAAGTCCTTGCAGGCCCAAAACAAAGCCCCCTCTGATTCCCCACAGACTCTCATCCTCTCCATACCTGTCCTGAGAGCATGTTTCAATCAAAACCTGTTCACTTGATATTCCAGGATTATTTCCCATGTGTTTCTTTTCCATATTTCCATACTGAACTTACTGAACAGTTTAAGGTATTAAGGATGGTCAAGTTACACGAGCATGAAAGGTATTTCATTTGTAATTTTATTTCTGCTGGAGATGAAACTCTTCTGCACTAAATATCATGTTTGTTATTGTTTCCTGGACTGAAAAGAAAAGACTGAGATTATTGGGAAGTCAAAACAGTCAGGATTCATCTATTTCAGGTAGATGCCTCCAGTAAAAAAGGCTACCATTCGAAAATCAAAAAAAAAAAAAAAAAAAAATCACAGAGAGCCATGGACTTTATTTACAAATCCTCCAGTGCTTCCTAAATCAGCATAGTTGTTTCCAGATTTCTCCATGTCAATCCAAACCATGAAATATATGACATGACTGAGCCTACTGATATTTAGGAGCCTGGCTCTGGCAAACCCTTAATTCCTTTCCTGGGCTTGATCTTTCATGGTTTATAAATAAGCCTGCCTTTATTACAGGACTTATCTAGTGGGACTGCAATTATTTCCCTACCTGACTCCTTGACTCACTGCAGCCCCTCGAGGGTGAGGACTGGCCACATTGGACACTCCTTAAAAAATTGAATGAATGAATGAATACATGAATTAATGGATACATGAGTGTTGTTAATACATGACATTTCCTAGGGTGAGACATTTTGTTTCAGGAACTCAAGAAACAGGCTCAAGAGACAACAGATGCCTTGACTGGTGTCTATTTTTACCTTCCTCCCTCCCACACACATAGAGGGCATTTGTGAAATCAGACAGACCTACACATCAGCATATACAGAAGTGCACCTGAGACAGACTTCTCAGAGCCTTTGTTTAAAGTTGGAAATGGTTCCTAAATAAAGGCTAGTAAGTATGTCTAGGGAGATTAATGTTGTAGGAGATCTGTAGAGTAATAGAAGCAGAAGCCTTAGTATCAGAGATTCCTCAATGGGAAAGGATGCCCTGAGTTCAGTGGTCTCCATCCATTCACTAATCATCCTAACACTTGCCCTGACAAAGCAGAGAACTGAATTAGTCACCCACTTGTGCATTTATCCCAAATGACCAAATCCTTTATTTACCCACTTCCAAGTCAACCGTATTGGTACCCCGCAGAAGAGAGTGCACCGTGGAGTTGTATGCTATTGGTCATTGACACACAAGGTTCTCTCACAAAGAATATGAGGGACTAAGAGAAGTTGTGGGGCACTGCATGGCTAATACAAAACGGGACTAGTTATTCACTCTGATCATAAAAGTAGAAAGAGAAAAATCAGCCAAGGGAAATGTTGAGAAGTAGTCGCACGGTGTCAAGCTGGACGTGCTTTGAAAGCTTGTCTCTTCATACTGCCTAACTGCAGGAAGCTACCTGGGAAGATGTCTCCAAACAGTAACAAGCAGCCCAGTCCACGGCCACTGCAGGCCACAGAAAATAGAGTGGGGTCCTCACAACCCCAGGTGGGGGAGAGGGGCGAGCAAGTTGCTCGTCTAGGCATCTGTTGCTGAAAAGAACCCTCAGCTGGCAAGAGAAGCAGTATGTAGGTTTCCCTGGGGAGGAAGAAGCAAAACGTGATGGGTCATTGGAACTGGTCTTTTCGACGTCGGAAGGAGATGTGCCTTCTCCACGCGAGAGGAACCCAGCTAGGAAGTTCAGAGAGGAACGTTCATTGCTGGTTTCTGCTTACGAAAGAGGAGCTTTGGAAAACAAGTTTTTGGGATATTGGTAAAAAGCTTTATGAGACAGAATTAGTGGAAGCTTTAGAGATGCTTCTACCCCTGCCATTTTTAGAAGCCAATGAAGAATGGGCACACGGTAGTTGAGATTAGTGAATACGCACTAGGGAATGAATAACGGTAAGTAAATGCTAGATTGAAATACTAATTCACACACACACACACACACACCAACCAAATTGCGACTAGACTGATAAAAATTTTTATAAAATATACAAAATCCTTCCTGGGTTCCACAAAGGCATCATGAATCTGGGACCCTGGTAATTATATCATAATTATTCCCATAGAGCTCAGTGATACACACTTGAAAGTGGAATATTCTGATGTCCTTTTGCAACCAGTAAACCTAGTGGTTTTCAGAATACAGATTCAGAAATGTCAGAGCATGTGAGATAAAACAGACTTTTATGTTTATTCTGTACATTGCTGCTATAATTTCAACTCTCCCTCAGCTGCCAATCTTTCCCTCCAGTGCCACAAACAACACTTTCTACTTCAAAGAAAAAAAGAAAAGAAAGGGAGAAAGGGAGAGAGAAAAGGAAATCAAAGACTTCAAGAGTTCTGAAACCAAAGTTTTCTCAAATTCAGTAGAATCTGTTCTCTCCCCACAATTGTTAATTTTTGTTACCGGTCAGTTAAAACCAGGCCATTGGTAAAATAAACAAAAGCATGACATTTTATATGCAAATAGTGTATTTCTTTTTAGTTCACCCACAAACATCTTGGCTATTTTCAAAGTAAAAGGTTTGGAAAAGAGGAGTTGGAATAAAAGTAGGTGAAACAGATGCGGAGAGAAAGGGCACAGCAGGAAAGTCACTGGGAAAGTTTTCTAGACTGAAGAAAAGTAGGGTGGAGGTAAAAGGTAATACATTTGGGAAAATATTTTGTTTATGTTTTATGCATCATATGCATTTAGATTTTTCTGCTGTTTTGGAGAAACAGGTTATATTTTAGATGGCACATTAATCATCTCTAATGAACCAGGGACCCATCAGACCATGCTAATGATTAGGGGCTCCACGGATGAAAGCATATTTTCATTACAATGCACCAACACTTGGCTCTTCCCCTTCCCACCAGGTGTTGAGTTTTCTAAAATTCCTGAGAAGCAGAAGGAAACTAGTGGTTGAACAGTTGCTTTATAGAAAAGAAAAGGGCTATTTTAAAACATGTCCCCAGAAGCCTACCACTACAGATTAAATAAACATATCAAATCAAGGGGTCTCTAAGAAAATTTACAAACAGAAGGCTGCAGTTAAATGAACCATCGAATAAATGACTTCCAGAGACCTGCTCAGCTCACTGTCCCAAGGCTCTGGAAGGCACTCGAAGCTGTGTCTGTTACCTTTCCTTTGCTTTCTTCACCTCCCTAAAAAATATTGGTTATATCAAGAAAAACAAACCAGGCATACACAGATGTGTCACCCCTCTGAAAATGTGTCCTCACTGGACTTTCAAATAGGAGAGAGGCACATGGCAAGCACTGATGCTGTTTCTCAAAGCCAGCTTGACCTCTACCTTAGTGAATGTCTTCTACAGGTGGAGATTTGGCTTCTTTAGAAGCAAATGTTCACACTCAAGTTCTTTGATAGATATTCTACTCACTGACACGGCTTAAAGCTCTTAGTGTAAAGTGTGTCTATTCTTTTTAAAACATTTAGATAAATACGACCAATTATCTTTTCCATTTATAGACACATAATTGTACCTATTAACAGAGGACAATGTAATATTCAAATGTATTTATACATGTGTCGTGATTAATTTTGGGTGATTAGGATAAACATTTATCATTTCATTGTGGTTAGACCATTCAAAATCTTTTCTTGTAGCATTTGAAATATACACAAAGAATTGTTAGCTATAGCCACCCTACTGTGTAGCAGAATTGCTGCCACCATCTGTGACTTCCTGCTAACTTCAGATGAAGGATGGAAAGCAATTAGACAATCAAATGAGTTGACACTAATCAGGAAAATGATGATGAGTTTACTTGGTAACTAAAGTCGAATTCAAGCCATGTTTTCAAGAACATTAGACCTACAAATTATTTTAATATAGCAGTTAGTTCATTACAATCTTAATAAAACTGCAAATGCTGACTGACTGTGATTAGTGGCACACTTACTGGGGATTTGAGGCACAGTGCTGTGCCGTGCCACACTGCTGGAGAACCACAGCCCTATAAATCACACACAAAATAAGGAAATTCAGGCATCCAAGAGAAACCAATCTAAAACATAAAATAAACATCTGAAATTTAACTAGGCTGGTGTACTGATTCTGCTAAGCCTACTGAGCGCAGGGCATTGCTAACCCTCCAACTGTGTTGTTTGTATACAGTGTGTCATCGAAATAGCATCTCAGCCTGTTAGGATGATAGTTTCAGTTTAAACACAAATCATGCTTCAGGATAACCAGTGGCAAAAAACAATAACTGGCTCTGCTCCATGGTTGTATTTGCTGTTGTCCAAATTAAATGATTTTATCTCAATGAGGAGTTTTCTAATTTTGCTTAAAAGAGAAGATATGAAATAACTGCTCCTTGACCTGGGAATATCAATTGTCCATCAGAAACACCTTAAGATGTCAAAAATACACGGCAAAAATTCTTTAGATGTAAAAGTATACAATAAAAACTTATCCATGGTGGAAAACAGAATAGTTGCCACTGGGTTAGGGGTTTGATGGATTGTAGAGAGGCAGGAGAGAACTTCTGGGGTGCTAAAATGTACTCCATCTTGAGCATAGTGGGTACATGAGTGTACAAAATTTCTAAATTGATTGGGCTATACACGTGTGTGTGTGTGTGTGTGTGTGTGTGTGTGTGTGTGTGTGTGTGTGTGTTGATACTAGAGAGCAAACTCAGGGAGGTATAGTCTACCACTGAGCTAGAATCTCAATCTTTTTTTCTGGCATTTTGCATTTTGAGATAAGGTCTTGTTAATCTGCTAAGGCAACTTGCAAACTCGTGACCCTCCCACTTCAGTCTCCCAAGTAGCACAGATTACATTGTGCACCTCTCTGATTTTTAAAAATGTTCTACACCTTACATTTTTCTGAGTCATCATTATTTTTTCCAGGGCCACCTGGAAGTATTAGATTGTTTAACAGCACCTGCCTCCCTCACTGGGCTGATGACTAGCCCTGTGCAGGCCCTTCAAGCATGAAGGTAATGCTGATCCACTGAGACTCTTCTCTCCTGCAAGTGACATTTACTCCTGCAATGGTCACACTCAGCTGTAGAAATTGAGAGGTTGAAAAAATATTCATGGTCGAGGAGGCAAAGATCAGAACACATACACTCTTTAATATTAAAGTTCAATTGATGTGTTAAGAATTGATATAATCCTACAGGCTTAAATTTTTAGTATTTAAATAAGAATGAACTGGTGTTCAATAATATTCTCAATCAAAATCATAAGGTACCTGGCCTGTGGTTGAGGACATACCTCAGAGGGAGCTGGGGGTTGGGGATATAGCTCGGAGGTAGCGTTTGCCTAGCATTCCCAAAGCCCTGGGACCAATACCCAGCACTGCAAAAATAAATAAATAAATAAATAAATAACCACCTGGTCTGTACTAGCACACAATAGTTCAAAATGCAGTTGTACTTATACAACTGCAATGTATGAAGTGCATATGGATGATAGCATATTTATTATTCGGGGGAGGGTTATGCTAAAAGCCGAAACTAATTTCAACCATAAGTCTAGGCAAGACTTCAATGTCCAGCTCATTAGTGAAGCCCAAGTTCATTAGACCTTATAATTAATGGATATTACATGGGCCTGTTTAGGAGAAACTACAGAATAAATGACTGCCTGCTCTGATCCAAAACCATCCTCCAGACCCTAGACAATCACAGCTGAAGTTTAGCAAAACAATTTCCTCACTTCCTGGATATTTACTCTTACTTTTCAGTTGCTTCTTGACCAGAGTAAGGTTTGCCTGATGGACCAAGGCTGCAGGATTGCATCCTCAGAAGCCAAAACACCAAAAATAAAAAGGAATGAAGAAAGCAATCAGCTATCAGAAAAGAGACACCCATTCAAGGTTCTTTCAAATTTTACTCTTTTCTTAAAATCAAAGCATAACTTATATTATGACAAAGCAAGAAAGGCTTAAGAAAATCTATCTATCCTCAATTCTATGCACAAGTAGTTAATGGGTGGCATAATGCGACAGAAATACACACAGGATATTATGACGCCACCTCAGATGACAGAAGCCACAGAATCTACATTTCCATCTAGGGAATAGATCGCTCTGAAACCCCGCTGGCAACCTGCTTTTGCATGAACACGTCTGGAGACAAAAATTCACCAGCTTGTCAAGCCACTTGGCCCAGAGCTGGAATGTTTCAGCTTTGGAGGTTTTTCCTTATATTGAACTGAAATTGACGGATTTGATCCTCCTTCTCTAGGCTCAATTTTTCTTCTGAGTCAATACAAACTTATTTCAATATCCTCCTTCCTCTCTAAAATATTCCTTGAAATATTTGAGGGTTATGTAATGATCTCCCCTAACAACTTTCCTATCTAGGCTCAAAATCTTATATCTTTTGGAACACTCCTTCCTGAGTCTACTCCAGAAATCACTCCTCTCCGTCAAAGGCTGCTGGATGCAGACTTCTTTGGTGCTTAATGAGATTAGGGACACTTGAAGTCCTTTGCAAGTGAATAGGTTTCAAATCATAACTATCCAGTAGATTCATCCCTGTGAAATTCCCATCTTGTTACTTTCTGCTTATCAGTCAAGCTCACTGGGATTCTCTTTAGCTCACAAACCTGTATGCCAATGACTGAGCCACCCATTCCAGCCTTGTGGAATATACCAGCCTTACCACCATTGCGTTAGGGGCGGGGTTGGAGGAACAGCACAGCGATAAGAACATTTGCTGGCAAGCACAAGGCCCTGGCTTCAAAGCCCTGAGCTTGATTTCCCAGCACCACATAAGCAGGGTGTGGTGGCATAGCGCTGTAATCCCAGCACTAAGGAGCCTGTGGCTGAGACAGGAGGATTACCATTAGTTCAAGGCTGGCCTGGGATACATGGCTACATAGTGAGATCAGGACCAGCCTGGACTACAGAGCAAGACTCAATCTCAGAAAAAAAAAAAAAAAAAAAAAAAGCTTTAACTTTGTTCTTTTGAGTCACTAACTGAAGTGACAAAGGGAGAGAAGCCAAACCTGAGCCAGTCTTGAAGAATCAAAGGCTAAAGAATACTAGGGCGGTCAGGTAAGGGATACAGTTTATAACTGGCACTTAGCAAGTTTATAATCTTGGGAAAAGAATTTCTGAGTTGTTCCTTCAATGGTAAAATATCACTATCATCTCATGGGAGGAAGAACAGTAGTCATGTACCTTGCCCATAATATGTGCTCAATAAAGTGAGTGCAAGTAGGTGAGATATGTAGTTTTAAAAAAATAAAACTCATACCACTACAATGTGTTACTTTTGTTTCTAGCTTTTACATCTAACAATTATTAAATGATGTAAGTCAAAAGACATTACATACTTTCAGTTTTTAGATACTTTTAGAAGCTATATTTCATTTCAAACAATAAACCAGTATTGTTATTACAGCACTCTAACTTTTGTGAACATCTTGACATATTCGATTTTTAATTGGCTGAAAATTCTGTCATATTATTCCCCTCCTTCCCTGCCTGCCTCCATCTGTCCCTCCCTCCCTCCCTCCCTGTCTCTCACAGGCCCTAAGGATGATGCTCCTGCCTCAGTCTTCTGAGTGCTAGGATGACAACCAGGTGCGTAGGTCACCCCCATAACTTCTTAATTAGCATTTTCTCTGCCCCCCCGCCCCCCATCATTTGTCCCATGGTGAAACATGTTAGATCTTGTCTCCTAAGTGAGGAGAAGGTCTAATCTAGTCTGATTTGGTCAGCATCCAAGCCCTTTCCTCCCTGGCCCCAGTCCACTAATCCCCCCCCCCCCCCCCCCCCCCCCCCCCCCCCCCCCCCCCCCCCCCCCCCCCCCCCCCCCCCCCCCCCCCCCCCCCCCCCACCACCACCACACACACCCTTCTTCACCTGCATTTCTCCTCATGTATCAGGCTACTCCCGGATACCCAGTGCCAGCAAGTCCACTCCTAAGGAATTTTCTTTCCATCCAGACTCCAACATAGTGCCCAGCCGCACTAAGGCCACGCCTGCAGCGATGCTTGCACACTTTGTTTCTGGCTTTTAAAATTCTCCCCTCTGCCCATTCCCATTTGACCCCTAGTCATATTGGCTCACCGCTGTCCCCGGGACTATTCCTCGGGACATAACGGCTGCCATCCGGCTACACCGTACATTTTCCAATCTTGGCCGAATGAACAGCTCAGAGCTGGGGACACTGGGCACTGCTGGTACCAGGCCCTCTGGAACAGGATGCAGGAATCCTTCCCAGCAAGAACACCGGGCGCCTCGGTGACTCCTGTGCTGCCCCCACGCTGGGATCATCTATGCGCAGTAGACGTTTTGTACAGATTCTTGTGAATATATAAACAATCCACTGTGTGATAGATTTGAGTCCATTCGATTTTAAGAACCTTTAGTTTTATTTAGATGGTTTATCTAATTGGTATTAATCAGCTTACCAGAACAACAACCAAAAGAAACGTGGGGGGACTTAATTAGCATAAAAGCAGCGCAAATGGTTAGCACAGCATGAATTTTCCCCACCCACTCACCCCCAGCCCTCATGAAAGATAAAGCAAGGATTTTGATTATTTTTCCTTAGTTTCCTAATTAATCACGGAAATAATAATTCCTTCACATTGTCGACGCCTCTCATTCATCTGCTACTTCTTTTAACTGGCGTTTGATGTGGACCCATCAAACCATTTTTGGCCAAAGGAAGGAATTAAGGGGGCCACGAAACGCTAAAAGTAAATATCAGCTCGCCCTGACTGCCCCCCAAGTGTTTCCCATTACTGAAACCTCGAGCCCCAGCGCATGTCAAAGACAGCAATCACATCTAATAAGTCCAGGACGACTCTCTGACTCCCCAATCCCCTGACGTCCCAATCAGTCACCACCTCCCCGAAGGAAAACAAACCGACCCAGACACATCCCTCCAACGAGCAGAGCAGCCCTGACACCGCCAGGCAAGGGGGCGACTGGGCACCTCCCCTCTGCTCGCTCGGGCGCGCGTTCCCCACTCCGGAGCGCGCCGCCGCGCCCGACTGGTACCTGGAGCTGCGCCCTCCAGGGGACCGGCGGCTTCGGGGGCGGGCGGCACTGGCTCTCGAGTCCGAGCTGCACCCCCTCTGCGTCCCCGGGCGCGGATCGCGGCCCCTCCTGCCCTTGGGGCCGTGGGCGTCCGCCGCCTGCGGCCCTCAGCCGCTGCCACGGAGCCCGGGAATCAGATTTAGTTTCACAACAAAGTGTCCTGGTCACCGCAACCCAGCTGGAGGCCCACGCGGGCCGAGCGGCCGGGCAGGGGCGGGCTAGCGGCCACCGCCCTGCGAAGGTGGAGAGGGAGCCAGGAGAGGGTGGCCTGCGACAAAGGCCAGGCGGCTGGACTTACTCGTGGCACCGCTTCGGCGACGCGGGGCTGAGGAACCGGTTCTTCCAAAAGCAAACCGAAAATGGGTAACAGAAAGAGGCCAGGGCAGCGCAAAGAGGGGTTCTGGCTCGGTGTTTAGGGCAAAAACCCTGCTCTGGCTTCCAGAAATCCGAGCCAGTGGTGGCTTTTTTTTTCTTTTTAAAAACGTGCCTGTGCCTCCGGGGTCGAGGGGCGCCCTTCCTGCGGCTCTGGGTGAGCAGTGATACCAAGGCCGGCGTCAGGAGGGGAGCCCTCTTCCCAGCACCCCTTGGTCTGGCCAGTACCCGCCCCACCCCCAGTGCTTTCCTGGGGCCCCATTCCCCTTAGCACTGGAGCTGGGGCCCAGACCTGCTGCCCACGCCACGTGGAGTGCCTCGGACTGGTCTTGCAGCCTTGTCTCAGTGACAGGCCTCAGAAACAGAAGGGGTGTCAGAAATCCCCCCAGTAACCACACCACCCACGCAGGAAGGGGAGCGAGGCGTGCCTGAGGCGATTCTAAAGGACAGGGTACTTGAAGTGAATCAGAGATTTGACTTCTCCTGGAAGAACAGGTAGGATATAAACACGTAGCCAACCTAAAACTTATTAAATCATCCGGGATTCAAATAAATTTCGAAGTGCCTTTGGAGGTTTTTTTTTTTTTTTTTTTTTTTTTTTTTACAAATAGATAAACTGAGGCAAGGAGTGGTAAATGGATTACCCCAAAGTCATGCAGGGCACCCTGAACCAAATAGCCCGTTATCCTTTTTACTAATTTTTCTTTGCATCAAAAGGAAATTTTCCATAACGCATAGTTCCTCTGTATCATTGGCTCAGTGGAAGCTGAACAGAATTTACATTCAGGCTGTACAATATTTCACAATCTAGTGGCCTGCAGTCTGTAATAACCCTCCTTCGGAAGCTTTCTCTCACATGAGCAGGAGCCTGAAACTTACGTGTATACCTAGGATATTTGCTGATTTCCTCTACTGGCAAAGAGTACTGATTAGCACTAACAAAGAGTACTTAATTAGCAAAGAGGACTCCTCACTTCCCATTGAGCATCAAAATATTGGCACCTTCTGCTACTCAAGTGGGATGATGGATCAATACAAGGGCCTTGGAAAATATAGAGAATGCCATGAAAATATAAGGCATCATTGCATGCCTTCAAAAAATCATCTAAATTCACACGGTTTACCATTGTTTCTGTGGGCCACCAAGAACCTGTTGACTTGTGCTAAAATGTATGAATAGTTGGAATAAGGAGACCCACCAACCCCCAAAGACCACAGATTCTATATTCTGAGATAAAGCTACCTCAACAAACAGGAAATAACTTCAGATCCGCAGACTGATCTGTACTTCTGAACTGCTCCATATTTATATGTCTGCAGACCCAGAAACTTTCCATAATTTATACTGCAGATTGGGTGAAGATTTCTTTTAGAAGTCAATGTATTCATAAATTATGTTAATCCAATAGGACCCCAGTACTTTGCTCAAATAGACAGTAACTCAACTAGCCAGTTGATGAGGAAGGCTTTGCCTTTTTGAGCTCACTGTTTTTCTTTCTACCCTTTCATGAATATTAATAATTTTTCATCACAACCAACATACAAAAAATGAATGCAGAACCTCTTAAAGCATGAGTGATCAAAAATTTTAAGGGAGAAGCAGCAATAGCTCCAAAAGAACCAAAGATGTGTCTGAGAAGAAGTCCCCAAAGGCAGTGGGAATTGTTAAGACTATAGGCACAGCATGTATTTGAAAATTATACTTAAAAATTTCAAGCATTATAATTCAGAAGTAACATAAAATCTAAAATATTTATATATTAGTTTTTAATCATTCATCCTTATATTTTTAAATTATAATAAATAAAACAAGTCTCATCCCAAGTATCTTACCATTTTTTGTTAAATCAAATATTTGGAAATTTAAGTTCATATGGTCTTTGGATAAAGCCAAATCTAAATTTTGAATCAGTTACTGAGTTCAAAAATTTGGAATTATTTCATTATTGTTCTTCCAAAAATGCCTTGTATTAAAATATTGGTAGTATTAGGTTCAGGAGGCACATGTTCAGAGTGTTCTCTTAAGAAAAAAAATTCAGGCAAAGTATATTTCTTGTAGCACAGTATGTATGTAAACTCTTCGCATTTTCCAAAACGGGAGTAGCAGGAGCCAATTTATTGAGGATAATGTATTCCAGACACTTGCTGGAATAAACAATGCTCTTGAGCCCTTCAGATGCACAGCCAATAGGGAGCTGTTGACTACTTGAGGTTTTTACACATCTTTGAGCCAGATCAGAAATCCAAATCCCAAATCAATCACAGGCACACTCTGTGGATTTATAGTTCTGCCTGGGGATAGGGTCACAATCTTGAGATGTATTATACCACCCAAGATAAGTCTATTTTTGAAAAAAACCCTAATTTTTTAATGTGACATGAAGAAAAAGATGAATAATATTTTTCTATAAGAATGTGCATGCTCCTTTGCAATCCTGAACATAAGAGCATGTATTTGTAATTATCCAATGGAGAATGTTGAGTTTATATTCATATATGGATGGTTATATAGACATATGTATCTGTGAATTTCCATTTGAGTGACTACTAACTACCATAAGGACACAATTATATGTCTGTTAGTTTATATTGAACTTAGGACATTCAACTGTTTACATATCTTAAATGCTAATCCTAACTGCTATCCTAGCCTACATATGGATAATAAAGCAATGCTAAGGCTTTTTAGACACAAAAGCACAAAAAATTGCTGAGGTGTAGAGTTTGACTGTGGCCAGGATATGAAAGAGACACGTGTGACAGAAAGGCACACTGAAACTCAGGTCCCACTCAGGTTCTCAGATGAAGATTGGTAAGAGACAAAGGATAAAAATGAACAAGAATTTTGAAGTTTTTGAATACCATGTACATTTATATGTTAAGTATGTCATGATCAATCTTCATTCAAAAAAAAAAAAAAAAAAAAAACCTCTTCAAATCTCTCCAGCCCCTCACACACACATTTTGAAAGTTCCCTGGGTAACCATAGTGTTGCAATGTGATTTCACAGAGGAAACCTTGCCAAATGCCCCAATGGGAGTTTTCCAGAAGAAGGATGGTAAACACCCAGCCTACTAATTCAGATCAAGATTTATTCCTGAGCATCAGAAAAAGAAATGCATAGACCACGTGAAAACGGCCAAGCATGATGACAATCAATTCCCAGGTGTGAGTTAGGAAGCTTCTTGTGTACAGGAACAGCTGATAGAAATTTTTAGAAGACCTTTGTTTTGTTCTGACCCGGCTTTCTCCTTCCACTTAGCTATAGCACTTAGGTGGTTAGGAATTACATTATCTGTTTCAGTATTGTAGTGTGTCTGGCTAAAGAGGACTAATTGAAGGCACTGGAATGATCATAGTACTACCTAAAGTTACGCATGAAACAAAAGAACAGCCTTCAGGCTCTAAGACCTTTATACTACCAATATGCATATGTACTCTCTAGTCTATTGGAATATCTTACAAACTGATACAATTCTATGTTAGTTGATCCCCTAAAAATAGATGAAATAAATGTCTGGATGTATTTTACTCGCTAGACAGGAACTTATTACAAGAGGCATACGTTTTGACTTTTACATGCAATTTCTTGTTAATGTGTCAGAACTGGCTTTCCACACCAGCTATTGTTGAATAATGATAGGCAATACACTTCGCCTTATCAAGATTTCTAAGGAACAATGCCAGATTCTTTGATCTTGCCAGGCGTCCTGGAGGTATGCAGCGAAAGGATCTGAGGTGAAGGGACAAGTTTACTTTTGGATTATGCACTTAGAGCTTAGACTGAGAGAGGCGACCTGAGGACTCCCAGCCCGTTTCACCACGCAAAGAGTGGAGGTTAATTTTCAAGTGATGTCTTAACCATGTCTCATAAATACTTTATTGAACACTTGATTATTTTTAAAAAAATTGTTGCACTTTTGATTTTAGGTGACTCTTCCAGTTGTTTAAATACAATGTTTGTGCCTTTTAAACCTATTTTGACTATTATTTCTCCCCATCATGTACCTATTTATGTAGATAGATGGAAATGATCTTCAGTGGTAAGTACTATTGTAGTGGACATTTCCTGAACTTCCTATTTACTTTATTCAGATAATTTTATTTATTAGCATATCCATTTGTGATCTGGCCTTGGCTTAGCTTCATAAAGACATGATGACTAACATGGACTTCGGGGAAATATAATTCCTCAGTGTGGTAGTCACATGCCCTGTCTTTCCAAAATCGGCAGGAGCTTGTTCTTTTAAAATATCTGTCATGCCGTATGACAAACACACATCAGATTTGTTATTCTTACAACTAGAGAATTTTTAAAGTGTCACCTTTTTCTCCAATAATAAAACGGAAGGATGATATTTGTAATTGAACATGTAGCTCTTCCAGTGGGGGTTTAGAAAGGAATCAGGCTTTCCATAAACAAATCATAGTGGCCAATAGAACAGAAATACTTAGAAGTTTGATTCGTGAGGAGGGTGGAGTTGGCCTTCTAATTTATGACTTTTAGATTATTTTTCCACAGACCAGCTACTTGCCCTTTTCTTGGTTCAATCGCATGTGCTATTTCCTGATCATGTTTCTGGCAGATAGCTGGTAGTACTTTTGTTGAGTTTGGTTTACTGTTGTAAATTACTATTAAAATTATTTTTTAATCTGCCCCATTCTGAAAGTTTTGTCCTTATACAAAAATAAATATAAGCAGATATGCCCTTATTTCGGAAAGACCAAGGTATGAAAACATTGGTTCTTTGAACAATGTAACATAAAGAGCTCATTCTACAAAAACATAGATTGTGGACAGAGGCCCATTTAGACAAAGCAAGCAACCCTCTTTGGCCAACAGTAAGCCAAAGAGGTTGCAGTAAAGAAAAATTTAAAATTTCCTTGCCTTGTATGCCAAACCAAGCACCACCAAAGTGCCAAAATTAGTCTCAGAGGAGTTGTGGCAGGCAGGAAACAAACAATCCATTGTTGCTTGATAAGCATAAACTACTTAGAGAGAGGAAAATTGTGTTTCCAACATTGGAATTGTCTTCATTTCTTTATCAGGTAACAAGAAGCACGGAGGAGCTGTTTTCGGTAATGAGAACCTAATGTGTCCTGGGATATCAGTCAGATAGTCAGAAAACTGATTTCCTGATTGGGGTTGACTTCTTTTGTTTTGTTTTGTTTTTCTTTGCCTCCATGTGGTTTTTCCCTAAAGCTAGTTATTTGTTTTTATTGATTTGTTAGGGCATTCTATTTTCTCAAACAAGTTTATTATTCGTAAGCTGTTCTTTAAGAAACAAAAATAAAATTTCTTTCCTAGAGGCACGTGTGGCAGTGTTTTTACACGACACTATATTTACATATCATCAGAATCATAGCCCACAAGCAGATGTTTAAGAAGAAACTCCAAGATATTTATTTTATCATTCTCTTTTCAGAATGCAGTGTGCAAAAAACAAGCAGCAATTTTATTCTGAAATCTGTCCCCAGCTTTTTACCTTTTTAATTTGCTGAAGATCATGAAGTAAATGACAAGCCCAATAATGTATGTAAATCTAGTATAACATAGATATTTTCTTTAAATGATAGGATTTACATATGTAAAAAAAACAACACTCAAATCACTTCTTAGTCACCTAAGGGAAACACTGGCCATCAGCTGGGATAGAATGCTTGCTGGAATTAAAAAAACAAAAACAAAAAAACCCCCAAAACATGAGTTGTACACCCACCCGGGAGCATAATCCCTGTAGCCACTGCACAAGTCACTTAGTAATGCAGAGAATTCTTAGGTGCCCTGAGATTCAGAGAGGCAGGTGGGGGAACAGGCGTCTTGAGTCTGCCTGGGCTCTGCTGTTTAAAAGTGGGTTTCCTGGGAACTGGAGGCTGGGAGGCCTGAATACAGTGGACAATTAATTGGGAGCTAGAAATGCAAATCAAAACTTTTGCATAAATAAGGGGTGTTTTATGCTAAAGAAAAACTGTGAATATGGCTGCAAGGATCAAAAGTATGACCGTGTTGATGTGAAAATTGAGCAGGGAAGTGAAAAAGCGTACACACACACACACACACACACACACACTCTCACTCACACTCACTCACTTTGAGCGCTTGTCTGTGGCAATGCTAGGGAAAGGAGTCTCATGCCCCAAGACTTGAGCTCAGTTCAGGTAGTTAAACGAAATTCACCTCAGATAGGAGGCTTTTCTCTTGCTGATCCCGCCTGTGCTCTACGGAAATCTAGCTATTCGAGTTAGGCTCCTCTTTTTCCTGAATCCTAGGTGCATTTTGAGGCAGTCTGAGAAAAGTCCCGGAGATTCCTGGGGTACCGGCGCAGCGTGCCGCGTGCAGCGTGCAGGCACGTCGGTCTCTCGCCCGTGGCTCTGCAATTCAATTGCAGGCCTTTTCCCTCATCAGCATTATTTCTCTGACTACTTGAGAGGGAAAAAAAAAAAAAAAGAAAAAAGAAAAAAAAAAACCTGTATAAGAAACTCGAGAAGAGACGATACGATGAGGAACCGCACACGTGGTCCTGCAAATTGGATAGGGAGGGCGGGGGAGGCGGGGAAGAGAGAAGCGAAACTAGGATCACCGCTCGGCTTGAGAATTTCCCCCACTCTTTTCCAGTATATATCGTGTTTGGTTCTTCACAGCTGCGCTTATCTAGTAAAGGCGGAAGCGGGAAGACGATCTTCTCAACAGTGAAGTGTCTACCGACCTAAACACACAAGCAGATCGCCAGGGGGAATTCTCTTTCCGGGGGGTGGAGGGGGCAGTTGGAGAGAGATGCTGCTCCCGAATCTGTTTATAGGTAACAGACTCCCCCCCCCCCAATTATGAACATCTCTTTTCACCAAGTACAAGATAAGGAGCTGTGCGACCTTCCTCAGAGGAGGCACTCGAATTCGTTTCGACGGATGCCGAGCCCTCAGGAAGCAGAGAAACGGAAGAGCCAGACTTTCCTGGTCTGTTTTGTGCCACAAAGCAGGTAGGCACAGAAGACAGTGGCTTGTTTCTGGAAGGCGTTTTGCTTCGGCACGTACCTAAAAGATTACATGTTACTGCACATAAAATTTGCAAATCCCTCCTGCCAGTGCGCTTGCACCTTTTGATAGGGAA
The DNA here is from genome assembly GCA_004027205.1 of Ctenodactylus gundi. Taxonomy (NCBI): domain Eukaryota; kingdom Metazoa; phylum Chordata; class Mammalia; order Rodentia; family Ctenodactylidae; genus Ctenodactylus; species Ctenodactylus gundi. The sequence continues at coordinate 132,571 of PVKB01000281.1, forward strand.
AACTGCGCAACCATCGCGTTGGAAGGAAGACAAATCCATCTACCACAGCTGATAACTCAGTCACCTCCAGACGTAGGAGAAACGAACCCCCCAGAAGAACGCTTCTGTGTTTCTTTCCTAGCACGTCTCGAATTAAACAAAACATGTTAACGAGATTGTAAGGAAAACTCCGGCATGATGTAAACAAGCAAAGAACGAAATTCTAGATTGATTATGTTTTGGGGCTATAAAGATTTTATTGCTAGATATCGCTGGGGTAGTGGAACCAGAGGCCATGAAAGGCAAGGGACTCTGATTGGTAGTGTGTGTGGGGGTGGGGGGACTTGAGAGAAATTGCCGACAATTAAAAAAAAAAAAAAAAAAAAGGCTGCACAAGAAGCAAACGCACTAAGTTGACCTGAGCGTCACTTTTCTGGGATTCGAGTACGCGCTTAGTAGATTGTGAAAGCCAGTTGCCAAGTCAGGAATGTACGGGAACACACAGCAGCGGACGCCAAACGCCTGCGGCTGGTGTAAACTGCACAGAGTCACGGGGCTGTTGTACTTTCGTGGACAAATGGAAAGATAATAAATGATAACGATCAGTTGTTACGGTTTGTTGTGGATTTCTGTCCGCGACAGGATTTTTCCTAAGTTTTCACGTTCGCGCACACCGGTCTGATATTTTAAACGTGGAAGACTTCGGCGCGCACTTTCCGTTTTTGAAAGTACGTGGGCAAAACTGAGCCAAGAGAAACGTCCCGGGGGGCGCGTTCTTCCCGTCGCTCCTCAGGGAGCGATAAGCAGCGGTTGCCCACGTCTGCGAGGACGCGGGGGGGGACGGAGAAGGCGCGGGACTCCTCGGACGTCCGCGGTCGCCCCCCAACCTCGGACGGCGCCCTGGGGGTCCAAGGAGGGAAAGGGGCACTCTCCTTTTGGTGGGAAAGTGTCCTGTCGCTCCGGGCGTGGGCAGCCCGCCGGGAAAGCTCTCCGGAGCTCTTCAGCCCACCCGTGATCGGCGGGTCGGCCTGCAGGGCCGCAGGTCGAGCGGCAGGTTGAGCGTCCAAGGCTCCCGCGGCGGCGGACGCTCGCACCGCCGTGTCCGCGAGCCCGCGCGGCGCCCGTGGCCGGCAGCTGCTTCTGCCTAGCCCCAGCCCACGGCCTCTGCCGGGTTCAGGCTCCCCGCGCCCCCGGAGTGGCTGCCACGGGTCCGGGATCCCATTTCCTGGGGGGGGGGGGTCCCCTGGGGGTGGGAGCGGGAGGAATGACCCAGAAGAGCCGGGAGGATTTCAGTCCACCGGCAGAGGTTGGAGCAACTGCGTTGGGAGGCCGCGGGCGCGAAGGGCGCGGAGGGCGCGGGTCTAGAGGAGCGGCCCAGGCCGCGTGGCCGCGTGGTCTTGCCCGCCGCCGCTGGCGTCGGGGACACTCGGCCACCGAGGGCGGGCGGGGCGCGCCGGGGCCGGGGAAGCGCCCCCCGGGCGGTGCGGGAGGAGGGCACCCGGTGGCCCGGGGCGCGGCCTCCGGACGGTCCCCTCCCGCATCCCCGCGCTCCGCCACCAGCAAGACCCCCGGGAGGCGGCGGCCGGCGCTCGCGGTTCCCCGCCAGCGCGGTCGGGAGAGTCGGCCTTGCCGCGCCCGCAGCCCGCAGCCCCGGCCGCGCCGCCTCGCTGGGCCCGGCTCCCGCGGGCCGCGGAGGTCGCTCCCCGAACGCGGGGCCGGCGAGAACGCCCCGCAGGACAGGGACCCGTCCGCTGCCCGCCTGCTTGTCACAGAGGCCTGGTCTGAAACCAAGGACCAGCGGACACTTTAAGGATACGCTTCCGAAGAAGGTTCACTTAGCCTGCAGCGGTACTTAGGAAACCGGGCGCCTCGGGCCGGGTGGATTGGACGCCCGCTCCCGCGCTCGGTTTTCTTTGGCCCGTTTAGCAAGGCGGCTGCCCAGAAGTGACCAAAGCAGAAGGGCCTATCGGGTCCTTCTCCCCGCCCACCGCCCAGAGTAGGGGGCTCATCCGCCAGGGAAGGGCACACCCATTCGTGCCTGTCACAGCCGGCAGCCGGGAGGGATCTCGGCCACCTTGCGGTCCTGCCACCTTGCAGTCGAGCTGAAGAAACCGACGGTAGCCGAGTTTCAGCGGCGACATGCCCCAGACGACAGCGACCCCGCGGCATGGCTGTAGCCTACCGTGACGCCCGGCTCGGGGTGAGCTGCCGTAGTTTACGGTCAATGATTCCACACCCAACCAGGCGGTGGTAGACTCGGGATCGAAATCCCCTTGAACTGAACCCTAAGTGTAACCAGACCGAGGACACACGTTTTCTGCCCAGCCTTGAGCGCTGCACGGCCAGAACATAAACCCTAAACCGTGACGACTTAGAAAAAGCCTTGGTTTTTTTGCTTTCTGTGACTCTCAGCCTCCAGCCCCACCCACCACCTTTGTACCCCGCGGTTCTGGGACCGTCTTGTGGTCACTCCCATTATCTTACTGTCCCGCACAGCCTCGGGCAGGGAATTACAACCCGGAGAGCCGAGTTCCCTCTCTCTTTGCGCAAACCCGGCCAGGACACCCGACCGCGGAGGCGGGGAGCGAGGACGCCTTAACCTTGGGCCAAGTACGTGCCTTTAGTGGAGCCCTTAAGGGGTCGCTTCCCAACTTTCAGCATCCCCTCTGCACCATCCTCACTAAATATACAATCTAAACGGTAATAAAGCGCGCGTGCAGACCGTCGCAGCGTGGAGACACCCTCTCCGCCAGCAAACACCAAGCCAATCATCGCCCTCAGATAAGGCCATTGAGAATTTCTGGGGTTGTCACAGCTAAAGAGGATCCAGGGGACACAGTTCCTGAAAGGGAAGAGGCCGAATTAGAATGGACAGGTTAGCCTGCTGCCTATGCAGTGCAGGGCGCCCAGGTAGGGTTTACTGGAACCTTTGCTTGTGTACTCCGAGGGATTGCGAATCTTCAGCCAGGTGCCACCTGAGGAGAACAGGGCCCTTTCCAGGTCAAGCTCCTCCCCCGCCCCCCAGGGAGACGGCTAAGAGAGACGTGGGGCATTTTCTAAGTTTAGATCAGCAGCTTAAAAACAGTCACGACAGTGAACTTTGTAAAACTGGAGGATTTTCGTGTGAGCCGATTTTCACTGCTGGCATAGGGCTTGGCGCACAGAAGCGCAGTGCTCTTAGATACCGTGCGTGACCATTTGGGGCCACCTTCCTTTGAAGGTGATCCCTCAGCAGCTACCGCCTTTCCTGGTTCTGGCCGTGGAACCTAAGTAAATAACTTCATGGCTGCCCCTCCTGAAGGACCTGCTTGCCTTACCCCACACTTCTAGCTAGTGACAGGATCCTAGGATCCGGTTCCCGCAAACACTTAAATATTTTCTGTTGCTTTGTGATCAAAGAAACATGAATCCATATTTATAGTCACAATTAAAGAATGTAAAGTACCACAAAGACGGAAGTGCTTTCTCGGACCCTGTGAAGAAATTTGTTCCTTTAGAAGAAATATGACTGTCAGATCCTTAAACTGTAATGCTTGTGAATGTGTAATGCTAGAGCTATATCCACTGCGGCAGAGGTGCCACACCGTAACTGCTGTGCTGTGCCAGCTGCCCTCTGCCAAGAGCCTTCATTCTACTCTGCACCTGTGCTTGAGACAGAACCCCAAATCTGTCCATTTTCACGTGTTAGTAAATATTCTGGAAAATATTACGAATCATTCAGGATGGGCACAAAGGAGGAATGGCGTTTTGGAAAACTGGCTTTGGACACGAACAAATCTCTCATTTTCCTGAAATTAAACTCACTTCCTTCTTCTGTTACAACTTAAGTAAATGGATATTTCAAGGTGATGCTGATTTCAGGATCCTGCATTTCTCAACAAAGAGAGTTTGTCTCGCCTCTACCTTATAACACCAAAGGTTCCGTTTTCAATACTGTTTTTCCTTTTTACCTTTTTGTCTGTTATTTTCCCATGTAAATATACGATACACAATGGTTACATTGAGCTTGGGTGTTCCATGCACATATATATCCTGCCAACATTATAACCTTTCCCCTCCCCCATCTGGCCCTCCTGATCCCTCCCTCAGCCCCCCTGATTTCCTTTAATGTCACACAATCCAAGTTGCTAGTATATTTCAAGCAGACATCACTAATGTGTGCATTGGAATAATAGAGAAAAATCTTCTCTTTGGGTAGCCAGTGTGTGGGGCCAAGGGGAGGCACAGCCCTGTGAATGCCTCTGAGCTCCATCTGCGGGTATCAAGCAGCCATTACGGAGTTCTGTTTGGTTAAATTAATTAGGCTGTACCATTATACTGCTGGTTTCTGGAGATGATGGCCACTTTCCCTGTAAATATCATTACTCCTACATCTAGTTAGCAGCTGATGCAATTCAATAGGAGATAATGTAACTTTAACAGTATAAATAACACTTGCTTTTATGGACGTTGAGAAGAGGCATGAGGAGAAGGAGAACCAGGTTGTACCTGCCATAAACAACCCTTGTAACTCATCCTTTAAAAGAAGAAAAAGAAATCAGCCAGTGTGCGCTTGGATTCTTTTCTTCAGTGAATTCTTGAATCAATACTTTTGTTTCATGTTTTCATGTTCTCAGTAATGTTGATGTATCCAGTTACGAACTCTTGCCAGTAGGAAAGAAAATATGCCTTGCTGTGGACCCTTCGAAACACTTTTTTTTTCTTTTTTTACAAATCATGCTTTCTTTTCATTTGGACTTAAGATTTTGATTGTCTGCTGTATCTTTGTAAACTCCAGTGAATAGTAAGTGGACACAGTTCTCTACACTAATCACCTGAATTTAAAATAAAAGGTGAAGGTTACATTAACAGACCTAGTAATACCTCTGATACATACAGAAAGGAGACTTACGGGCATAAATGTATGAATGTATTACCAATTATTATATTTATTCTGCTGCTGCAAGTACTGTTCAGAACAACTGGCAGACTAACGAATCTATACAGCAAATATTAAAAACAGATGTATTCCTGTTGTATTATAGAGTGTATTAGTAGGTGACGCATTGTATATTGTAAAAAGAATGGAATATATTTTCTATTTTTAAGCCCTTTAAGGAATATTTTGTCAGTATTAGAGTTAAAAATAATCATTCAATCTCCAATGTTTTTAGGATCAATGTTTAAATAGATCATAGATCATAAATAAAAGCTCTACTGTCTTCAAGTAACAATTGTGTTTTTTCTGGATATTTTCATTTCTTATGAAATAGCTACATGATTTTAGTCATTAGGGTTACTGCAAGTATAATAGAGATACACTGAGCTACTTATGAAAATCACAGCTCATTTACACATAGGAAGGCCAGCTCCAGCACTGAATTTCTAAAACATTTACAGGTTCTAGAATTGGATGAGATTTGATGTTTGAGTTCTATGACTCTTCTTCAATTCAGAGACAGACAAGTAAGGGCCTGTCATGGCCAACACTCCTTACTCCATGCCCAGGTGCCTATGTTTGGGCTGTATATTACACTTTTATTGTGAGTTGTGCAACCCGAATGGCTTCTGGGCGAAGACATCAGGCAGTCAGTCAAAGATCTCCTGTGCACAGAGAACATGTGTCTTCTAGTGGAGGAAGGCACAGCCACCATACTATGACAGTGCCCAAAGCTGCCCGTGCCTCAAGATTCCACACCCTGGTTCTAAATGTCCACGAAAACCTTTAGGTGGTGTCAGTAACTGGCCTAGGAATTTAAAGTACCAATATACTTCAAATAGGGAATGTCTTTGGTTTATGGAAATTCACAGCTTAATGAATGGTAATTGAGTTGAGGACAGGGGATAGAACAATTAACTCTAAAGATAGAACTAACTAAAACAAACATTGAGTTATGGGTTAGCCCAAAGTATGTCACCAGCAATTAAATTCATGCCTTCAACCCCATTCCTTTTCCACCTCCTCTTTCCCTTATGCTATAGTCCCAGATCAAAATTGTCTTTATTTTCAGAAAGGAGACTTTAGATTTTTGAACCTTTGAAAACATTATCCTGAAAACCAATTGGAGAAACAAATCAAGTGAGAAGAAAAGAAGAGGAGAGAGAGAGAGAGAGAGAGAGAGAGAGAGAGATATGCAGAGAGAATAAGTATAAAAATGAAGTTACATTTTATAGGAGTTTGCCACTCCTTTCCTCTCCCCTCTTTTTTTTAATAGAGGGGGAAGAAACCACTTAATATCCTCAGCAGAACTCACTATAAATTGCATTTTGCTGAAAGGTTTAATACCTAATTTAAAGTCAAAGGACATTTTCTTGACTAGTTCTTGTCATCCATCTGGAGAAAATCCAGGTGGCAAATTTAATATAATTCAGTAAGATTTTCCAACATATTTTATTTAAAGCAAACTTTTTGAGAGGAGCAGGTACTTGCGATGCAAATTAAGACTTGGGCTTTTTTTCATAAAGGGTTACTCATATTCATTCAAATGTTATTCTAGAACTTTAAAATGTGGATTTAGTGACAGCTCAGAGAAGAAAATGAAGCGGATGAGCAGTTGAGAGCCTGATGCACAGGTCGCGACCTTCTTCAGGGCACACCTGCATAATTTTATCTCTCAAGTCATGTTTAACCTTGGCTGGGAGATAGTTCTTGATGCTTTTTAAATTGTGAAATATAGTTAACAAAGATCAAACTTGGCACTTGTGGAAAGGCACACACACACATACAGACATACTTACAGGAATTAATTGCTTTGAATTAGCCTAAGAAAAATATGGTGATTGATTCAAGGAAAGTATAATATTTTCATATTTATAAACTGCTAGGAAACACTGTAAATAATTGCACTAACCATGTTCCAATTTCATTTGAAAAAAATCCAAGAAATTCTTCAGAATGCATGAAAATTTACCTTAAAAAATAAAAACAGAAATGAAAATGATTCTGGTGTAGTTATTACATTTTTTTTTCCCCACCAGAGATGTGATAAAACCAGGCCTCAGAACATTTTTTTTTTAATATTGACAGAACAGGCTTGAAAAACTTGTCATATAAATCAGACTGTTCTGGGACAAACTGGTGTTGCTTTGAAACCACACAGTGGGCCAGTGGGTGTGGTTAGGCACATGGTTGAATGGTGAATGTATAGATTAAAATACATTTTGCCACACTAGTTTCCAGAGGATTGTTTTGGCTTGGTTTTCCAAACCATGAGCCAAAACTTCGGTCAGTATTTTGACAACAGAGCCAGGAAAAACAAGAAAGGCTTAGCCTGTGAAAAAGAAATGAAGACGTAGCAGAGGAAAACAGTAGTCCCTCTGCCACTGCCTTACTCAATCCATATGTGGGCTTAAACACAGGAAATACCCACCATTCACCGCAATCAAGCCAGAGGCTTGTGCATCAGAAAGTGCCTTGTGGAACTAATTGGACTCTATTAAGATTGTCATTGACATGGGAAAGCATTTTGAAATTTTAAATCAGAACAAGCAACGTACATAGAAAAAGATAACAGTCACATTGTTGATTCAGGACTACAAACATAGGCATAATGCACATGTGGACATGCAAGATTTGTATGCTTTATTGAGTGATGTACTATATTAATTATCGTTCAGAAGCATGTTTGCCTTTCTTCATTTTATACGTGTGCTTTTAATCTACAATCTTTCCAGAATGAGTAGATTTCAGGGAGTAAGTCCTGGCGCCAACTCACAGGCAGAGAAAATCTAAGCATTGCCAATGTGAAATGACAATCAAGAAAGTTCATGATACGTGCCACCAGAGCAAGGTTTATAGGAAAAAAAGCCATAGTTCAAAATGATGGAACTCACAGGGAATGTTTTCATGGTATTAGCCAAAAATGCACATAGTATAAGTACTCATGCATACACAAAGTCTAAGTTTGCCAACAAATCTTTGGAAAAGAGTATTCCTTAACATTTCCCTTACAGATGGCTTTAAAAATTATCTAAACATGGCCTACATTGGTAGGTTATCCTTACTTTGTTACCACTCTCAGATTCTACATTGGAGTCGTGTGTGCTTAACTCTGACAACTGTCTCAGTGTTATGGCTGTCAATCACATTTGTTTTGTAGAGAAGGCTAGCTTGTTGCTAATACTCTTGAATCTAAATCTGTATTTGGCTTGCTTTTCTAAAAATATGATTTATCACTGTCATGAGGAACATGTTATATTTCATCTCCCTAACATTTTTGGAAGGCATTACATTGTATAGTCACCGATTCAAGATATTTTTGTATGAAGGATGACAATAACCATGCCACCCATCTACAGTAGGAGATAATTGATGATAAACATACACAGGATGGGCTTTGGTCAAATTTCTCAGCCCCTTGTTGCCACCATTTTAAAAAATAGTAGTAAGTTTCTTTATTTTGTTGGTTTAAAATGTCTTCCTTGTTCTGGGTCACTTCGAATGTAGTTCAAAATTTCTCCAATTTCTCCAAAGCAAAATGACTATATTAAATGCAGATACTGTAATTTGTGTTTATGAAACTTCGATTTGCCATGAAGATATTGCCAATGGAGAAAATTGGGCAAGCAAGAAATCACTGGAAGCTTTGATGTGTGTTTGTGTGTGCATATGTGTGTGCATGCACACACATGTGTGCTCACATAAAAAGTCCCAGCATCTTAAAGACTGGAATCTGGTCATCTGATTATCAAGTTCTCCATACAGATTTTTAGAGCTAAGACTTTTAAAAATATGAATTAACTCTTTTAATTGTCACAACCCTCTGGAGTAGACACATTGATTATCCTCAATTTATGATGGAATGGACTCACAAAGAAGTAACTTATATGCAAACATATGGCTAGAAGTTAGAGTTTAAGTGTTTCATTGGCAAATGATAAAACATTGATACTACTGGAACTCTATACTAGACATTATATACAAATAATAACAAAATCTTTTTCCTTTGATGGTAGTAGGGAATGAACCTGAACTTTCACACTGAGCTACATCCTCAGCCCTTCACCGTACTTTTTACTTTGAGAGGAGGTCTGTTTAGGTCCCTAAACTGCCCAACCGAGATTCAACCGTCAGCCTTCCTTCCTACCTTGGCTTCTCATAGTGCTGAGATTAAAGACATGTGCTAAAAACAACTTTAAAGATGACTGAAATGTCTGAAAGTTCTTGTTCTCATTTTTTTAATTTTTAGCATTTGAAGTACTGTAAAAATAGCAAAATATGGGCTAATGAAGACTAAAAATAGCTGGTGAGGAGAGAGATAATATCAAGTTAAGATGGAGACACTGCCCCTTATGGTTATTTTTTGTGCATGCACATCCTGTGTCCACACGTCTTGCCAGTTGACTGCCATGACAGGCTCTCAGTGAGACAGGAAGAGGCTGCTTAATCATACAGACACAGAGACCTGAAAATATTTTTGCTTATAATCACTTAAATTCTCATCAGTGGGAGGAAAAAGTAGCAGGCTATTCCAAAAGAGAATTGAAGAACATTGATTCTTTATGCCTTGTAATGGGAAGTTGATTTGAAACAGCAATGAGATTAAGATGTAGGGTGATACCTGGGAAAATGTTTTGCTCTGGAGTCGAGCACACCTGTGATCTCACACAAGACCAGAACAACTACTTAAACCTCAGATATCCTCAAACACCATGGGCTCTCTGGAATTAGATTTTTGGCTCTGGATCCTGGCTCTGTAAAACCAGGATAAGTCACTTTATCTTTCCTCTGCATAACACCAACGGTTGAGTTGTGAAGACAATTGTCTTACAACATTGTGGGAATTAAATTAGATAATGTAGCGCAAGCACTTAGTGGAAATCTTAGGACAGAGTACATACCAAAATAACTGTATATATTTGAGAGAGAAATTTTTTAAAAGTAGGATATGAATTCTCCAGTTTTTCTGCTCGCTTTAAGAAATAACTAAATAATACATTCCTCTTTTGCATTCAACAGAGGCCTGTATCTACATTTTTCTCCCCACCCCTGGCATTTTTTTTAACCTATAAACTCCCTTTTTTCACCCGTAAAATGGGCTTATACCCATCCCTAATTATGGACAGATATTTTTGAAAAGACACCATTAGCGCATGTTTACATGGAATTAAAATCACATTACTATGTTATAGCACACAAAATGTTAGTGAACAAATATTTAGTGATTTATGAGCTCTCGTTTTAAAATTTAGGATAAATTTGTAACACCAGAACTTAACGTCAGAAATTTAGCAAAATTGCTTCAGTGGCTGGAATAGGAAGACAATTTAAAGAGATTTAATTATAAAAAGTAATTTGGGAACAAAATTATTTTAACTGGTAAATATATATATATAGATGTCATGTAACAACTAATAAATTCCAGCAGGAAAAACAAATGAATGAAAACATAAAATAATTTTACAGACTCAAAGGAAAGACTGTCAGATGAGAATGTTACAGACGACAGTCATCCTTTAAGTCATCAAGAAAAAATCGAGACACTTTGGACAGTACCCCTGTGTTCTCCATATCCTGATCTTTGTTAGAGCTGACTTGGAGTGATCTTGACTAAAAATCACCCCTGAGGGTACAATGAAATTTGCTCATTAAACTATTTAAGTGTTTTTTCTGGATACCATGCAAAACATGCGGCTGTCTCTCTGGATAGAACCGAAAGATAAAAGCTTTTAATGATTCTACAGCTAAATATCATATGTCACTATCTCTTAAAAAATCTCTTCTAAAGTCCAAGTTCCTACTAATCAACACTGTTTTTTCTCCAATAATTAATTGAAAAAAACATGAGAAAACATAGAGATTTTGTAGTTATAGAAAAATTTAACTTGACTGTTATAATCCATTCATATTTGTTACCTTCTATATTCTGGATTCTTCCTGATACATAATACTACTATTCTGTGGTTCACTTATTCACAATAATTTAATGATGCATTTTCATTTTCCAAACCAGTATATTTTTCAGAGTGTTGCTCAAAACAACAAGGACTGTCCTAGGACAGTAGGAAGGAAGGTCTCTATAAAGACAAACATAAGCCTTAATCAATCTAAAGATTTAGTTCTGTAGACTGTGAAATAAACTATTGGTAAAAAGTGATGTAATGTTTTACTAATTAATAGCACAAAGAACTCAAAGAATTTTAAAATCCTAATAAAATTTTTCAAAGTAGCTAGTCTGTTGTCAGGAATCCATACTATTCCAGATTTTGCTTTTTTTTTTTTTTTTTTTTTCTTGAGACAGGGTCTCATTCTGTCATTCTGTAACCCAGGCTGGCCTTACATGCACAGCCATCCCTCTGGCTCAGACTCTCCGCCGCCTGAGCACTGAACCATGGATGCTACACCACACTCAGTCTATATGGTGCTGGGGAATTTCACCCAGGACCCTGCACTTTCCAGGCAAGCATTTTATCCCTCTTTGTTGTTCTTTAGAATTAAATTATGTGACCATTTTTTGCCTTCAACAGATTTAGACAATAAAAAGAACTTACTATAAAAATAAATCTAATCATTATATCTTCACCATTCAAAACAGTTGTGTTTACTAAGTATTCAATAAGTATCTGTTTGAGTGAATAAAAACACGAACCAAGATATTCGGGGTTCTCTGTACACGTCAGATATAATCAGCAAATGAAATCATCTTGTTCCAAATTCTCATATGGAAAAGCCACATTCTACCTCTCCTAAAGGTATGCATGCATAAATATTTAGATAATATTGTTTACCAAGAGTCAAGCCAACCATGTGCCTGAAATCCTAACATTTTGAGAGGCTGAAGCAGGGAAGTACAAGTTCAAACTCCACTTGGGCAATTTAGTAGCTTAGTGAAATTCTGTTTTAAAGAAAAATAAATCCATAAATGGACATATTACTAAGACAAATCATGCAATCTATACTCATAAAACAAAATGCCATATGTTTAGAAAAATAAGCAAATTTTATTGTTTTAATTAACAGAGCCATTTTTATGAGTAACATGTTTCTTCAAACTCTTGAGAAATAGTATCTAATGATAAAGTACTAGTTTATTTCTTCAAATGTTTAGATATTATTTAACATCATGAACTAGGTTGGTCTTCTAGAAAACAGGTAAGAATTTTTAATGTGCTTCATGCCAAGACAGATGAAATGCTTCATGGTGTCTTATCCTAGTACCTCACTGTCGTACAAGGCCTAGGCGGCTACCTGTTACTTGGACATCCATCTCCCCTCTACTGCGATGATTCCATTGTCCTATATTTTCTTGTCCTTGGACCAATCCTGACTTGGGACTCAGAAGCCACTTCGTATAGCCTAGGGAAGTAGCAGTTACCGGTTTTCTTGCATCCCACACTACTTAGGATCTAGAAATGTTTTTTTTTCCCCCCTTCTGGTATTGATGCCTTCAGATTAGCCATCTCCTCTCTGAGGTCCACTCTGTCCAGCGAGGCCATTCTCCTCGCCTCTCAGGCACTGGCTTTTGGTTTGTACCCCTACTCTTCACCCCAAGCCTTGCCGTCATGCTGAGTTACTTCCACGGCCAGCTGAAACTGACTTCACCAAGGCATCTTAGAGCTTCCCCTTCTGGTCTCACTCCACTCCTCTTTAATCACCCAGGCCATGGTTTCAATTCAGACCTTATATCCACCTGCATTTCATCCATCTCCAAAATCACTAATTTTGGAGGAGGTCCCTGACCGAATCCTTTCGGTTTTCCTGTTCAACTCTTTCCACCGTATTGGTTCTCTTACCTCACCTGGGACCCACTGGTCACCGATCATTTCAATTTAACAAGTATATTAGTCTTTGCTTCCTTTATTTCATTCCTATCGAAATTAGAGCTTTCAGGCTGTCACTCCAATAATAGTAACAAATTTTCCAATAAGCTAAAATTCCTCCATCCTTTTTCCCTTGACTGTATTTACTTACAAATCACAATGTTTGATGAAGCTAAGTGTGTACTTCCTCTGTGTCAAATAACGTGCCTTGGGTCTAGGACATTCATGGCTAGCCCCAGACGGGCCTCAATAATACTTTATCGTACTTTTGTCAAATCACTTTCCCTCTGTAATTGAATCTTTTCATTCCCACCTCTCTCCAGTAGATTACTTCACCTCCTAGATTACAGAGAAAATACAAGGAAGCAGAGAGAGACCACTTGAGGTGTTTTCACCTGCACCAAATATGCACAAATATTTTATTCATATTTCTCACATATTATTTCTTTGTAATGTTAAAATAAAATCTTATTTTCATTTAGAGCTAACTCCTCTGCTATTTTGGAGAAAACTGTCATCATTCCAACTCAGAAGACTGCAGTAATTTACCATAAAGTGATACATTCAAGATATATCTGAATGGAACAATTTCATAATTGATTATATTCAAGATATATCTGAAAGGCAAAATTCATACAAATTCAAGTAGCTAATACGTGAGTGTGGTATTAAAGAAAGAAAATGAAAACTGGAGACTGGCACCTATGGGTCTTGTTGTCTCTAGGGTGTATTAGCTTGTATCATATCTCTAGAAAATCTGGATAAAATATTTTTAAAACATGGGTATGAAGTCATTCTAAAGCTACCAACACAGCTAAAATATGAAGCTCCTAAAATTAAGCTCCTCTCCTAAAAAAAGAAAAAGTGCAGAGAATAAATACAACTCCCAAGGTAGCTTTACCTCTTGAGATAGTAATATTTACATATTTTTTGTAAGTGGTAGCAAAGAGGCTGAAGAAGTCTGAGCAAAATTCTCATCAGTTGGATGTACTAAAGACACAAAAATTAGAGACCAGAGCCTACTCAGATGAAGCGGGTGGGAGGACTGGTGAATGTTTGTTGCATTCCACTGGGAGACCTGCAGGGCTATATTCTAGGATTCAAATGGAATTGCAAATAAAGTACACTTCCTAACGACTGAAAAACAAAACAAAATCAATGGAAATCCCAACTTCTTTACAATTTTCTTCCACTTCCTGTTCATTGCTAAAGTAAACACTCTGGGGGAAAAAACGTCATCTAGAGCTCCAAATATCTGATATTTAATCAAAATAATCTACTACATAAGGAAACATGACCAAATGGCCATAAATAGGAGAATAATAAAACAGACTTACTAGAAATCTAGTTACTGGGGAATCAGATGTTAAGAAAATCTTCTGTGATTAACGTGCTAAAAAGAACAGAGAGCAATTGGGTGAAGTTCAGCTGGCAACTAAAATATCAAATAAATACGAAATAGAAATTTTAATGCTGGAAAATCAGCTAAGTAAATTATGGGCTTAATAGTTAAGTTTAACAGAACATTTAGACATAGTCAAAAAGAGATTAATGAACTGGGAGATAAATGAAGCAGGAAAGGACAAAATGGAAGTAACACGTTACAGTCATAGAAAATCTTAGCAAAGAGGCGCTTTTTTGCATTCTAAAAGCAGGAACAGAAGCCATAAATGCAAATGCAGAAACCAAAAATTTTGCAAAGCCGACTAAAGCCCTACCGTTACGAATTTTAGGATGCATGACTTTTGGTCTGAAGATCTGGGCAAATAAGATAATTTACTAAACACAGGCGACACTGAAGAGAAATGGATTCAGCGGGGGTGGGGTTAGAGAGTCAAGAGTTCAGTGGTGGACAAGTTGATTGAACATATCTATCATACGCCTAAGGAAAAGTTTCACTTGAAATATAATGATGTCATATATAAAAATGTCATAGCTTTCAGTAGATTTTTTTCTTTTACTTTGTCTAATAATGACTTCTCGTTATTTTGTTAGAGGTTAACTTCATTAAATTTCAAGATCATTTGAGTACTTCATGTAACTTTGTATATATTAATATGAAATATTCTTTTAAATCAAACTAACCAAAACACAATACTTGTAGAACTGAAAACCAGGAAGAATGATAAATGTTTCTATTGCATTTATAGTTAAGAGTTCACTCATCATATTAATGACAGTCAAGACAGATGCTTAAATTATTTAAACCTGTATGGGATCACTTAAGAAAAAGTCATGGAAAACAGACATTTTGCAAAGAGTTAGCCTTGGCCACTATGATACTTAGAATGAAGCTCAAGAAACAAATTCTAGCATAGCATCCAGGAAGAAGCAGCTAGTTGAGATGGTTGACTTAATTACCTTTTTCTTCGCTGTGACTCAAAAGCCAACATCCACAATTCAAGAGATGAAGAATTTATTTGAGCTCACAGTTTCAGAAGGTCGCAGTCCATTCATGGGTGGGTAGAAAAAAAATGGTAGAATCACATGGCGGGGCTGGAACTGGAGCCAGAGCCAGTGCTCCAGAGCCAGAGATCCTCACAGCAGGGTGGAACAGAGCCAAGTCCAGGAAGAAGGGCAGAACCAGCACACAACCCTCCAGGTCAAGATCCAGCTATGTCCCACCTCCCAACAGTACACAGTATCCATAAGTACATGTGGCTGTAGGGAGACACTCCAGATCCAAGCCACAACAGATGGGAGAAAATCCAGGTTAATAAAGGAAGGTTTGATCATTAATGCCAGATGTTGCTGAAAAGTCAAGATGAGAACTGGTAATTGGCCGTTCGAATTACCAATTAGAGAGTCACCACTGATTTAGAGAAGAGCTGTGTTTGGTGTGGAGTGATAGGGATGAAATTGTGATTTGAATGGTTTTATGAGAGATTTATGCTTCTGGTAATCGTAGTCCACGTCATTTAAACTGACCCTTACACTGAGACAGCTCAAAAATATGGGTAATTAAAAAAATTAAAGCCAGAAAGAGATTAGAAAATACTAAGTACACTGCAGGAATAAGATATAGAAGGAGCTATAAATCTAGAGAAGGGGTCTGTAATTGGAACTATTTTGCCAAGAGCCTAATTATTGATATGAAAACTGCGGCCAAGAGGACAAACGGGAACTGGGGAGTCAACACTTCAGCTCAGTTTGCCAAGGGAGACAGTCTTGGTAAGACATCACGTGCTTGGGGCGAGTTTCCTGAAGGCATGTACCCTAAACAGGAAAAAAGAAACAGAAGCAAAATAGTCTTTGCACCGGTTGACTCATTTTTCAAATGAAAACAAAACAAATCTTAAATTCTGAAAGTTATCGAAATAATGCTGGTTGTTACTGTAGCCATGTGTATGCCAGAAGAAACCCTCCAAAACAAACAAACAAGCAAAAAGAAACACAAAATCAAAAGAACTTCTCAGATGAAAAGATAACAATATGTAATAGGCTTTTTTGTTTTTATTTCTTTTCTTTTCTTTTCCCTCCTTCCCTCCCTCCCTCCCTCCTTTCCTTCCTTCCTTCCTTCCTTCCGTCCGTCCATCCGTCCGTCCCCTCTTTTTTTGTGGCAGTGCTGGGAAATTAAACCCAGGGCCTTCACACTGAGCTACAACTCCATCTCCTTAATTTTTTTTTAAAAGATCTAGCTAAATTTCCCAAGCTTGGCTTGAATTTGCAATCCTCCTTCCCTCAGCCTCCTCAAGTACTGAGCTTATAGGTGTGGACTACCATGTCTGGCTGGAAGTAAAATGTTAAAAGTAGAATCTAGATAGTGAAGATACGGATTCACTGTATCATTCTTTACCTTTTTCAGAATTTTTGAACATTTAAAGTTAAGCTACTGATAAAAGAATCTAGTTGTCTCCAGAGGAAAGTAATCTCAGAAACAGAAGGAAATCAAGTTGTTTAATGTTTTGTATTTACATTTAGGATCCACTTGGAGATCATTTTTGTATATTGTGAGAGATGGATTAAGCTAGAAAATCCAGGGCACACAAGTAGCTAATTACTATGGGACCATTTTTTAAAAAGATGACTCTCTACAAATTGCCTTGCATATTTATTAAAAATTAGGGTGTATGGTCCATTTCCATACCGCCTATCCTGTTTTATGGGCTTACAGTCTCTATAATAAAACTACACTGTCTTACTACTGCTATGTGTTAAATCTTCAAGTTAAGCGTCACTTTAACTTCATTCTTTTTCAAAGTTCTTTCAGTAATTTTAAGTCCTAATGTCTTTGACATCCGGATTTCCTTTTATATTAAAAAAATACATTGAGAATTTTGTTGAAACTATAAATCATAGTAGGGGAAAATAACCTATTAGTAATGTTCAAATTTCTGAGCCACCAACACAGATTACCTTTACATTTATTTAGGTCTATAATTTCTTTAACAATGAATTCTAATTTTTAATGAGTTGGGTTTGTAAATTTTTTCAGATTTATCCTTTGGTATCTTATGTATTTAATGCTGTTATAAATGAGATTCTTATTTCAAATTCCACACCCTTACAGTAGTGTAGAAATCGTCACTTTTTGAGTATTGATCATGCATCTTGCAAATTAGCTCAACTTTCTTACACATTTGTGCTTGTGTTTTGTAGCTCTTATTAGGTTTCCATTTTTGATGATTGAGTCCTCTATGAATAGAGATAGTTTCCTTTTTCACAATTTGTAAATTTTCTTTTTTACAAATTTTTGCACTAGTGTGTCTGGTACGATATTGAGTAAAGATGGTTAAGGATGTTAGTCATGCCTCATCCTTGATCTTAGCATGGGTTGCTCATTCTTTCACTTTTTTATTCTTGGTGTCAAAGCCTGTTTTCACCTTTGTTACTTTGTTACCATATATATATATATATATATATATATATATATATATATATATATGATATACAGTGGTTCCGTTGAACTTGATGATTTTGCACACATATATATCATGACAATATTACAATCCCTTCCCTTCCCCTCCCCCTTATCGGCCCTCCTGCTCCCTCTCATCCCTCCCACCACTATCACATTGATTTGGTTCTGTAAAATGCCTGTGTTCTGAGTTTCTCAGAGAAACCAAGCGATATTTTATCTTCTGAGTTTGACTCACTCTAGTAAGCACAAAGATCTCAAGTTGCATCCATATGCCCACAGAAGTCTCAGATTTATCTGTCTTTAGAGAAGAGTAGTGCTCCATTATGTACATATACCACAGTTTTTGTACCCATTGGTCTGTTGATGGACATTTTGATGTCTTCCACAAGCTAGCCAGAGTGATTAGGCAACAGAGCAAAATAAAGGAAACACATATTGGAAAGGAGGAAGTCAAACTACCCTTATTTGCAAATGACATGATTCTGTACGTAGAAGACCTCAAAATCCCCACTATGAAACTCTTTGAACTAACTGAAAAATTCAGCCACATTGTAGATTACAAAATTAATACAAAAATTAGTAGCATTCTTCTACACTAATAATGAACGCACTGAGGAAGACCTAAGAATAATAATCCTGTTCTCAATAGCCTCTCAAACATTTAAATACCTAGGAGAAAACCTAACTAAGAAAGTGAAGGATCTCTACAAAGAAAACTATATTATGCTAAAAAAGAAATTGAAGAGGACATTAGAAAAAGGAAATATATTCCCATTCCTGAATAGGCAGAATAAATATTGCCACAATGGCTATACTACCAAAGCTGATATACAGATTTAATGCAATTCCTATCAAAATACCAACAGCTTTCTTCACAGAATTTGAAAAAACAATCCTTAAATTTATATGGAGTCAAAGGAGACCTAGAACAGTTAAAGCAATCCTGAGCAATAAGACAAAGGCAGGTGACATTATGATTCCAGACATCAAGTTATATTACAAAGCAACAATAATAAAACCTGTGTGATTCTGGCACAAAAACAGACAGGTTGACCAGTGAAACAGACCTGAGGATGCGGAGGCAAGCCCAAATACCTGATTTTTGACAAAAGGACCAAAAACTTGCCCTGGAAAAAGGATAATCTCTTCAACAAATGATGCTGGGAAAACTGGTTATCTACTTTTCGTCTTTCTCTCTCAAGTCTAATCCAGCTGCAGACTTTGAAAAGGCCTGTTGTGGTTTTGCAGAAGTTCCCTCCTAATCCTAGTCTTCTGAGACCTTTTATCACAAACAGAAGTTAGATTTGTGCATTTTTTAATATCCATTGAGATAATGGTGCTAACTTTATTTTATTAATATGTCAATGACATTGAATTTAAATCAATATTTGATTGATTTTTATTTACTAAAAATCACTTACATTAATTTAAAATCAATTGTTAAATTAATACCGTTCTAAAAATAGGCAATGTTTTATAATAGTCATTTTATCTCTTACTAAATTTTCCAAAATTTCGAAAATAGATTTTGCATCTACAGTCATGAAGGATACTAGTCTATAATCTTCTTTCTTTTCCTTCTTCTTTGTCCCAGTTTTCTTCCCCCTTTTCTCTTCCTCTTGAAAAACAAGTGAATCCCGTAGAAGATGGTGTCCTACAAACGTCAATCAGGGGCAATTGTTTTGCAGTGTTGTTCAAGTCCTCTATATCCTTATTAAATTTTTGTCCACTGCTACTTTTATGCTTTATCTCTATTTAAAATCTACAATTAAAATTCTAAGTTCACCACTTTCTTCTCACAAATTTTTCAGACTTTGCTTCATGTATTTTCAAGCATGAAAGTTTAGAATTATTATGGAAGTTAGTATGTAGTCACGCTTATCTCCATGCCATAATCCTCTTCATCTTTGGTCCTACTTTTTCTCTGAAATCTAGTTTGCTGATATTAGTATAGCTGATGTAACTTCTTTTCATTCCTATTACATTACAGATATTTTCACATTCTTTTATTTGTAACCTCTTTGTGTGTTTACATATACAGTTTGTTTCTTTGGGCAATGTGGAATTGAATCTTGTTTAAGCCAAGTTGACAGTCTGTACCTTTTAATCAGAGCGTTAGAGCGTTCCTGTTTAATATTGTTATTTATTTGGCTTGGTTTAATTTTAATTTTATTTAGCTATTGTTTTGAGACAGGGTTTCACTCTGTAGTCCAGCCTGATTCTGAACTCACTATACAGCCCAAGCTGGCCTAGAACTAACAGCAACCCTTCTGCCTCAGCTTCCCAAGGGCTGGAATTACAGACATGCAGCAACTTGCTCAGTTAATGCGGTGCTGGGGAATCAAACCCAGGCACTTTACCCACTGAGCTACATACCCAGCCCCAGCTTTGCACCCAGGCCCAGCTTTGTTTAATCCTATTATCTTGTGATTCATTTTCTGTCAGGCCCTTTCAGGACTGACTACACAGTCTTCGAGGCTCAGGCAATATAAAAATGCAGAATCCTTGTTCATAGTTAATAATTCTGCTGGCAGCAAAGCATTAAACTAAACGTGAGGGCTTCGAAGCCCTTGTGTTCCTGTACAGCCCAGCTGCCTATGAATTTGGTGCTGGTGCCATCATCTATTTTTTGTTTTCTTCTCTTTGCTCTTTTTCTGCCCCCCTTTTTTTTGAGAGAGGATCTTGCTCTGAAGTCTAGGCTGGCCCGGAACTCACTATGTACCCCAGGCTGGCCTTGGACACATGACAATCTTCCTGCCTCAGCCTCTCAAGTGCTGAGTGCTGGGTGGGATTATAGGTGTGTGCCACCACAACCGGCTATTACGTGGTACTGGGAGACTGAACTGGGATTTGTATTTCCTAAGCAAACACTAATCATGAGCTGTGTCCTCAGCCCATAGAATTTCTAATTTTAAAATCTCATCTCAATAGTTTTGCATATTAAGTTTAATTCTTTGTTTTGCTATCCTAGTGGTAGTATACATATATGTATCTATATCTGTCTGTCTGTATGTATGTCTGTCTGTATGTATGTATGTTAGCCATGTATATGCTTTATTCAAAGTCAGAATTTTGGTTACTGATGATAAATGTTTTACTTTCACATACATGGTGAATCTTAAAATACATTGTTATAAATTTTTCTTTAAACAATTACCTCTTAAGAATGTTTAATGCGAAGTTCTGATATCTCCCTATGTAGTTATCATATCTTTATGTAGATTCTTGTTTTTATTTAGTATTATTTTCTTTCCACATTAAAAACCTTTCTTTGATATATTTATAGTACAGGTTTACTGATGGCGAATTCTATCACGGATGTTTAATATGTTTTTACTTTATTTTTATTTTTAAAATCTATTTTTACTGGGAATAATATTGTAAGCTGGTAGATTTTTTTAATATCTCAAAGATGTGATATTTCACATTTTTGTAGCATAAATTGATTCCAAAGAGAAATCTTTTATTTTTTAACTTTGTTCTTTTTTGTTTTTAACTCATGTACTGTTGAAGTTCTCTTTTATTTCTAAAATTACAATTTGATTTTGATGAACCTTGGTGTATTTTGCTTGTATTTATTGTATGGTGGTGATGAATCTTGCTGTACTTCGTTTATATTTATTGTATGGTGTTTGTCGTGTTTTTCGAATCTGTGAGTTAGGAATTTTCATCAGACTTGAAAAAAATTGGTTGTTATTCAGCTATTTTTCTCTTTCCTTCTCTCTCTTTTCTTTCTTTAAAGATCCCAATTATAGGTGTAATTGGCTGCACAAAGTTCTGCAGAATTCTATGAACATCGATCATGTCTTCTCTTTTGTCGGTCTTTGCTTCATTTTGGATAATTTCTATTATTATGTCTTCAAATTTACCCATTTTTTGCAATGTCTGATTTACCACTAACTTGATCCAGGTATTTTTATCTCATTGTGATTTTCACTTCCCAAAATTTGATTTGTGACATATTTGGATAGTTCTGATTTTAACAAGTCCAGTTCTTATCATATGATGCTTTGTAATATTTTCAGTTGTTTTAGGTATGGGGATAATTCTGGTCTCTGTTACGCTTGTCTGAAAACAAAGTCTAGTAAAGCTTGATGAGTGAAGAGTATGTAATCATAATTCCCATGAAAAAACTAATAAAACTTCAAGAAAACATTAAGTATACCAATCAAGAAAGAAATCGAATAAAAGGAAATAATTAGTCTAAACTATGGCCAGAATGGGGTAAAAAGTTTAAAACAAGCAGACAAAAAATTAAAATATATTATTAATTATACTAAAAATTAAATGCACTAACTTGTAATCAAAGGCAAAGATAACATTGGACTGCATAAAAAATTAAACAGGTATTATTTTCAAGAGGAATTAATAATATATAATGATACAAAATAGTCAAAAATTAAACAGTGAAACAGCTAAACAAGCGATGAAGCTGTATTAATATAAGACAGAGTAAAATTATAGAATTTTAGGAAAACTTATTACTTAATGGTATTATATATAATTTAATATTTTATTAGCAAAGTATAATTCTAAGTCAATGTGACTAACAAGTAATTATTATATCTAAAATAATGCAGTAAAGATTAACAAGAAGTAAATAAATCAGATGGAATATCTGAACCCATCTCTCTCAGTAATTCGAACAAGCAGGTATTAAGTCTGTAAGATTATACACAATGACCAATTATGATCTAACGAGTACCCTGGAAGTACAATCCACCCAACTGTAGAAAAATCTTTTTTATAGACACATTGAACATTTATGAATATTGACTGAGCTATGAAACAAGTGGACTGTAAAAGGCATGAATAAGATATAGTTTAATCAATAGAATACAGTTAAAAGAGAAATTAATGATAAAATACTATTTAGGAAATTTCTAAATGTTTGGAACATAGATAATGCCACAAATGAAATTAGGAAATATTTTGAATAAAACAGCAGTGAATATATATTCACATTGATGAAAAGAATTGTGTAGTCTTAAGTGTATAAGACTGAATGAAAGTTGAAAATAAATGAGTTAAGCATTTAATTTTAAGCAGTTAGAAATAATTTCAATGTAACCCAAAGGAAAAGAAATAATAAAGTCAAACATTATTGAAA
The DNA here is from genome assembly GCA_004027205.1 of Ctenodactylus gundi. Classification (NCBI taxonomy): domain Eukaryota; kingdom Metazoa; phylum Chordata; class Mammalia; order Rodentia; family Ctenodactylidae; genus Ctenodactylus; species Ctenodactylus gundi. The sequence continues at coordinate 155,259 of PVKB01000281.1, forward strand.
GTGCAGTAAAAAATATCTAAAAGGTTTTATTGATGAAATTAACTCTGTCATCTGAAAACTTGGACAATAACTGAAAAGAAGAAAAATAAAAACTTGAATCCCCACAACCATCTCAGACTAGATGGATCATTGGCAAATGCTACCAAATATATGAGGCAGAATTAATACATAACCATTTCTAGAGAATTGAAAAAGATGGAACACTCCCTAACTAATTTTTGTGAGGGCAGCAAACCATAATGTTCCAATCTAATAAAGATGTTGTAGTACAAGGATAATTTAGGCTGATCTTACTCATGAGGATAGAAGAAATATTCTACACAAAAAAATTGAAAGAAGAATCTAATAATACATAAATTTAGGCAATACATTAGATTCCAGGAATGCAATGGTAAATTTACATTTGTAAAATGTAAGGTTTGTTTCATTAATAGAAAAAAAAGTATATGATTACATCAGTATGTATAGGAAAGGCATTAATAACATTTGCAGTCATTTACAATAAATATGCTCAGCAAACTGGGAATAGAAAGGAACCACCTTATCGATAAAACATCTGCGCCTGACATCATACTATGAGCTGCATGATCAATATGAATTGGTGGAGTGATGTAACGGCAAAGACCTTGACCCAAGCTGGGAAGGAGGCACAGGGGTCTGCTCAAGGACTGCAAAGTCCTCTCTGTTCCTAAGTGTGACCGCATCTGGGACATTGTGCTGGTTTGAGGGAGAGGGGAATTCTCCTCTGACAGGGACCTGGGCAAGTGGGAGGGGACCCTAGAGGGTGGAAAGGGAGGAATGAATGGTATCAATCAGGACAAGGAGGCAAGACAGCTAAGGATAAAGACGACTCAACAGGTGGGAGGCATTCCCCCAGAGGGAGGTTCTAAATGTACCAGGTTTAGAGGGAACACAGCTGGTATGAGAGCACGGAAGTTAAAGACAGATACACGGTGAAACTATCAGGAAGAACTCTTGAATAATTAAAACTGGCTGGAAGGGGCTGGAGGAACGGCTCAGTGGTTAAAGCACTTGCCTAGTCAGCGCTAAGTCAAGGGCCAAGTACCCTAGTTCGATTCCCCAGCGCCACCTAAACTGGGCGTGGTGGCACAAGCCTGTAATCCCAGCACTCAGGAGGCTGAGGCAGGAGCATTGCCGTGATTCTAAGGCCAGCCTGGGCTACAGAGTGAGACCTTGTCTTAAAAAACTAACAAACAAACAAACAAACAAAAAAAAAACAACAACAAAAACAAAAACAAAAAAACAGTTTCTCTGGAAATGAGAACCTCCTGGTTTCTAACTTGTTATATATTAAGAAGCTGGGTGAGAGCTGAGCAGGGAGATTTCAGACAGAATTGGGTTAAATCTGCAACATCAAAGATGATTTTTAGCCTCAAGACTTAACAATTCCATAACCAGAAGTCAGAACCTCAGTGATTTTTTACAAAAGGCCACCGCAAGTTTATACCACATGCTAACGGCCACTAATTGGGTAGCTGTGTGTTAATCGCCTGTGCTCCTCTCTGATGGCCATTGCCAGTCGCTGAACTCTGGTCATTTATAAAGACTCTCTCTGTCAGTCCTCATCAAGTTGCATACAGTACTTAGAAGTCCCTCGCTCAGCTTCTGCTCCTGGAGTCAGGGTAGTTAATGAGCAGCTCCAGGCAGGTGGACCGGGTTCTCAGCATCCCGGAGTCTGCCCGCGACTCCCTGAACCCTTCTCATCCATTATTCTCAGTTTACGTATCACATTTCTTCTCTCGAGACTGGCTCTACGTCCAAACTGCCTTTCCTAGTTCTTTCCACCTAAAATACACTTTCAATTCAGTAACTGCAGAAACACAGCTTGGAAACAAAATTTCCCCCCTGAATTTCATGGGAGCCATTACTCTGTTAATGCACACTTTATTTGCTTACAAACTCTTATTTGATTTGTGGTCCATTAATATTTTATCCCATTCCTGTAGGTTCATAGGTATAAGAATACCTCATATTGCTCTTAATTTGGTTGTATCAGCTCAACGAAAAAATTTAGGTGATTACAATGTTTTGAATGAAAACTTGTGAATTTGTGTGTGTGTGTATATATATATATGTATATATATATATATATATATATATATATATATATATATATATATATCCCCAAGCCAAGTGAAGCTTTTGTCAGCTCAGTGGCGAGGGGCGGTGAGTCATGAACCTACCTTCTCTCACTATTCATCAGAAGGTTGGGGGCTCTGTGTCCCATGTTCAAAAACCACTCCAGTCTCAGTAATTTATCTCTTTGGAAACATCTAAGGATTGAGACATTGGTTCTAAGGCAAGAAGCCTCACTGACTTATAACAATGTATTTGTATCAAAAATTTATATATACAGATATTTTCTATGTCTTTAAAATTAGAATACTTCCTATATCTTATTTAGAATTAAAATAGGCTGAAAGAATATTTGCCCTTCTCTTTTAAACATTTTTTATTTCAAAATGGATATTTCTTACTTGTTACTAAAATTTATTATTTCATTTCTTTAACAAAGAAATTGTTAATAGGGCTAAGACTATATGCAGTAATACTGAGATGTTTTCAATGCAATTAAATATATTTTTAAGAAACATTTCTTTTTAGATTATTTATTTTTACTGATACAAAAATTCAGTGTTACCACAGGTACATGTGTAATCTTAATAAATTCTTCCTAATTTATTTTTAAATTTCCCTAAAAGTTTCACTAATACTTAAAAGTATGCTATTTTAAAGGGCTAATACAAACTTTATGTGGTACATAATGTTTTAAACAATACACTAATAACCCATCAAATGATATTTCTAGAAAATATTGATACTGAAAACTTCATATTATAGATTTTTTGCATGATAATAAACTTTTCACAACACGTGAATGGCTAAAGCAGGTATTTTAGTCATATGCGTACCTAATTAGCTACAAATTTATCTATCTAGAAATTCAGCCATTAGGTCACAGATTTCTGTAATTTACTAATTGAAGTTAAATTGGTTATAATACATTATAAGGCATACAGGAAACCATTATAAAATGTGCCAGTGCTTTATTGTAACCCAACATTGTATAGAATTTCACATCAATAATTTGAGGTTCCTTCCAAAATAAATTTGTTACTGGAAATTTTAAAACAATTTATTCTGTAGTCTATGGACACCTTAAAAATAATACAGCAATTAAAAAGTGAATTGGAGAAGAGGAGGGAAGAAGGGAGAGGAAGGAGGAAAGAGGTAAGGAAGCAGCGGGGATGAAAATAATCCAGTTAGACTACATGCATGTACCTATGTACCAAAACAAATCTTGTTATTCTGTGTCGCCAATGCACACTAGAAAAGACAAAAGAAGTGCTTAGATGGCCAACACAAATCGAAGTAGCCCTTGTGATGCTTTTATGCCAAAGAGATGAAAACCATCTTTAGAAGCTGTGTTTTTGAATGTAAAGATGAAGCTAGGCTTTCATATATCTAATTAATTTTGTTCCTTATGTAAATAAACTGCAAGTATGTTTTTAGCAATAGGGTAAGTTTTTAGTGTGAGCAATTAAGAACAACCTTAGATAAGTCAAAAGGAGGTAATTTAGATGTGTCTTTACTCTAATATTTGCGATTAAATTTGAGAATGGGGGACTGGAGGAATAGCTCAGTGGTAAAGCACTTGCCTAGCAAGCTTAAGGCCTTGAGTCTGAGTTTGATTCCTCAGTACTACATAAACTGGGTGTGGTGGTGCACATTGCAACTGCAGCACTCAGGTGGTTGAGGCAGGAGGATTGTCTGAGTTTGACACCAGCCTGGGCTACATAGTGAGTTCAGGACTAGCCTGGACCACAGAGTGAGACTCTGTCTCAAAAAAAAAAATTGAAAATGAGATTAGGAAAATATAAATATGTAATTAAAATACTAAAAATAAACTCAAAATGTAAAACTCGAGACTAAAATCTTCCTCTACACTAGCTACTAGCCAGGTATGGCTATTTAAATTTCTATTAACTAAAGTTAAAATGCATTTCCTCAGTTGCATTAGCCATTTTGTAATGCTCAATAGCCAAGTGTGACTAGCGGCCACAGTACTGGGAACGCATTCCTAAAACAGTTTCATCCCCGGAAAGTTCTATTAGACTGCATCGCTCCAGAATGTAAGAGACAAAAAGTACATGCATGTTAAAAAGAGCCTAGTGCCTATGGGTCAACAGTATGTACAGTAGGTGTTTTTTTTTTTCCTACCCTCTTTCACATTTAACTTTCACTCATCTAGAAAATCCATGCATTCCAATGTACTGTGATCCCCAGAAGATTATTTTCTGATTGTTTTGGAGAGATAACATGTTTCTGTTGACAGCAAAAAAAAAAAAAAAAAAGGTCAAAACTTCATTACTAGTGGGCAAGTCATTGAAGAAGTATCCAGGTAGTGGAATAGCAAAATTTGTAGTCAATCAATCATTAAAGAGTTGTCAAGAGGAAAAGAAATCTGTCAGGCATAGTGGTGAATGCTTGTAATCCCAGCTAATAGAGGGTGAGGCAGGAGGATAGCAAGCTTGAGGCCAGCCTGGACTTTTTAGCAAGCATCTTTTCTCAATAAAGGAACTGAGGCTGTAGTTCAATGGTAGAGCACCTCTGAGTTCAATCCCGAGCACCGGGAGAAATAAGGAATTATTAGTTAAATATGACTGCATCTGAGTAGCAAGGTGAGATGTGGAGCTTGGTTATTAAGAATAGGTCTGGGTACCTTTGGATTCAATTGCCTTGTGTCTCACAGTTTTCCATGGGAAGAGTCTGTGTGTCTAACTCGGGAGGTGTAGCCAAATAATCCCGAGGACTGTTTGTACTGAGCGTTTGCAACAGCAAGACTCCTGACAGCTCATGAACCAGAGAATTCTGGTTGGGGTGCCGGTCCAAAAACAGAAACAACAACAACAAAAACACTTCAAGACAGAAAAAAAAATTAAACCATGTCAATTCCAACCATTAGAAAGCAGCTCCAGGAACTCACAATAACTCAGCAGAAAAAGTACCTATTGGAAACAACATTTCTAAAGAGAGTCTCAAAGTGCTTTTGATTAAATCCACTTAAGAATAAAACACCCTCATTTGTGCCAGCCTATTATCTTCACATGATTAAAATGATATCATTACCACTTATAAATTTTATATCGCCCTTAAAGATTACACTTAAAAAATGCTCAAGTGATACCACATCGCCGTAAAAGGCAGTTTCTCCTTGCACTGAAATAATACTCCCTCCGGGTTCAGATTTGCATCTAATGCAACGCCATGGGAGAACTAGACTCCAAGAAAGCAAAGAGAATCCTCATAGAATTACATAGGATGAAAATTTGGCATAGACATTATTTTTTAGATGGAAACTGATAAACAGAATAAAAGTTAAAATACACAGAAATGGGGATCCAAGGTAACAATGCCAAAGAAAGGAGTCTTTTGTTGTTGTTACTAAGTTGTTTTTCTCCCTTCTCTTTGCTATATTGGCCATGGCTCTCCGGTTTTCTCTGTGGTCTTCATGCTACTAAGGCCTGTTAAGAGGAAAACATAAGAATTCAAGGAACAATGAAATGGCTCCTTATTCTACTGCCTTTCATAATGACTAGCTCTGACTTGCTTACTCTGTATGTCTCGAATTGTAAACTAAAAGACTAGATTCTGGCCTGCAATTACTCTGTACATAGGGCAGCCGATGTACAGAATGTCTTTATTCAAGAACCAACATCCGCACAGGAACATACTCGGGTTTAGAGAACCAATGAAATCTCCTGTGAATTAGAATCGTAAATATAAACTTCAAGATGTCTACATTGCAAGTGGAGAAGGGAGATGTTTGGTTTCTTTTTCTTACAATTACTTTCATGCTTGGATTTTATTTCTCTTGCTCTTTCTTCTTTATTGATATCACTAAATATATTAGTATATGTTGATGCTAATTCCAAGAATGAATTACCTATGGTCTTTATTACTTATTACTTTAATAGCATATAAAAGCTCTTTGTATTTTATTTTATTTTATTTCTTTCTCTTTTTTTGACAGAGGGTCTTGCTCTGTAGCCCAGGCTGGTCCTTAACTCACCATGGAGCCCAGGCTAGCTTCGGACTCAGTTATCCTCCTGCCTCAGCTTCCCGAGTGCTGGGATTACAGGTGTGCACCACCACACCCAGCTTTCTTGGTATTTTCTAAATTCCAGGCTCTAGATCTCTAGATGTTTCAATCTTTCTTACTCGGTGCAAAACATTTTTTACTTTTTAGTTGCATGTGATATTTCTATGTTACCTACTCTGGGCTGCTCCTAAATTACCTTTTGAGTGAAATTATTTGAATGAAAATCAATGCCACATGTTGCCATCTTACAAGATGTGGAAAATGTTATTCTATACCTGCATTAGGCATATTTTCAGATAGTTCTAAAACGTTGCTAATTTTGAAGCCATAAGGCTAATTAAACCCATGAAGTTTGCAAAAAAGCACAGGCACACGTATCTCAGAATATTCCCTTATTTCTGTTACTGTGGTGTCTGTGGGTGCATGTCTATAAACTGTTGGTGTCTGTTACTGTGGTGTCTGTGGGTGCATGTCTATAAACTGTTGGTGCTACACTTCAAATTCTAGGTGCCTTTTTAATGACTACTCTGGTCCTGCTGCAGCTTGAAAGCTGAGAAAAACATGCCTCTGCAGAAGGCTTTCAGTGTACCACTGCGTCTTTAATTATCATTAACAATTGTCTTATTGTCCCCATTTTGCAGACAAAGAAGCTAAGCCCAAATGAAGTTAAATAACACTGTACACCTTTCATGTGCTCAATATGGTATCATTTCACTTAACAAGAAAGTTTACAAATGTTTGATTTCCTATGATGCCAAAAACCCCATAATATTTTAATACTAAAGTTTCTTAAGTTGTATTGATGTCTATGAAGAGGAGGCTATAGTAAAAGATTAACAGTTGTAAAAATAAGCAGTTGAATTAAAATATTAGTTACCATTTTTAAAATGGTATAGAGATATTTAAGATACATAGTTATAGTATATAATTTATGGTTAAAATATATTACAAAGGTGACAATGTTTTTTAAAAGAAGATATAAATCTGTTATCTATATATATTTCTGCATTTATCCACTTGTCCATCCTTCCACTCACCAATTTTATAACAATCTTTGTACAGAATTATGGTTTTTGCTAATTTATTGATGTAAGATATATATTAACTTCAAATTTCTTTTTAGGAAATTCCAATAAGTATATGACAAATAAGGTTACGATGTGTGCTCATCTAGAGAGGAGCCCGAGACAGATGAGTGATAATATGGTATGAGCACGAACTGCTTGCAATTACCCACACTTCTCAGCCCACTTCATCTCAGGGAACTGTAAATTACAGCCCACGGATCACCTGGGTGTGGACAGGACTGCTACGGAAAGAGGGTGAAGACTTAGACATATTCTAAAGTGTCCACTCCTCATCCATTCATCAATCTAGAAAAATATTTATTGAAGTCCTTCTATGTGCTCCACTAAGGGCTTTTAGCAGTGGGGACATGGTGATGAAGAGGACACTCATTTTCTTTTAAGAAGTTGCAATCTTAGTGGAGAGATTACTGTAAGTGCCGGGACAAAACAAACAAACAAAAACCCAAGCCCCATAGAAACAGCAAGGTATTCTGGGACCAGAGTGGAGTAACGTACCGCATTCTTCAGTCAGAAGAAACATTCTGCAAGGAGTGATGCCTGAGCTAATTTCTGATGGCTAAGTCGGCCTGAGTCAACTAACTATGTATGTAAAAGAAGAGAAAGGTTAAGGGAGTATAAAAGAAGAGCTCCTCAGGTAGAAATTATACACATGCCAAAGCGGGAGTTATTACGTAGCAGACATATTTAGAAAGCTAAACAAATGTCAATGTTTGTGAAAGCATGCGACTGAGGTGGGAAATGACAGAACGTGAGGCCAAAAATACGGACCTAGGCCAGAAGGCCTCCGTTCAAATAAACTTGGCACCCGGATCAAATGTCCACCCAAGGGACTCTGCGGTGGCCATGTAGAGAGGGGTTAGGGCGGCCTTTATAGAAATATGGCTGAGAGCCACTGAAGGCATGGACAGTGCCAGTGGGGATCGAGTAAGTAGAGGGAGAGGGAACACTCACTGGTGTCCTGGGGGCTTTTTGGCTTGAATGACTAAATAAAGATGCTGCCTTTACTTATTGGGTGAGAGAATTTCACACACACACACACACACACACAAAAATAGATTCTAGAAAAAGAGCCAAGGAGGAATCTGAGTTGTAGATTGAGTTTGAATATTTCCACATATAGGTAGGTGGTCACAGAAATTGTGAGCACATTGTGCACTCCAGGGGTTATAGATTTATCATTCAGATAAACGTTAGGTAAACTTTCAGAATCATCACTGTTTAGGAGTGATGAGGGAAGGAAGGGGAGATTCCCAGAGTGAGGAAGAATAGTCAGAGAAGCACAAGAAATATGACAAGATATGACGACAGGGAGCTTCCCAACATTTCCTTTTCAGATTCTCTTTCCTTTGTGCTTCTTCAACACTGTAAGCACATTATTGTTATAATATTTACTGAGTGGCTTTGATAATATTGACTTTTTTGCATCTTTTCTCACTTGTCTGAAGATGTCTACTGAACTAGGGTGGTGTCTCTAGTCACCATTGCTTCTCAATGCCCAGCCCAGAGGACACACCCAATTGGTAGTGAATATTCAGTCTGTAAGGTGTAAGGGAGCAAACACATGTACCCCCATGATCCTCTGTCTCTTACATGAAGTTGTTTTAGCTGTAACTCAAAATGAACTTGATTGTGGTTCATGGCATCCAAGAAAAAATTTAAACATTCAAGCTCTGTGAGTGAGAGGGAAAGACTTTGGCGTTAGGAACTTGCAATTGTAGGACCCTCAGGACATTTTTATCTTTTTTTTTTTTTTTACTACTTTCTCTTTCCAGATGACATTTTTTCAATGTCTTTGAAAATGCAAAAATGTAATCATTGATACCTTCTGCATTTTTTATTCTGTACCTGCGACCAGTGACAGAAGCTGCTCTGAGACTTTCACTTAGTGCAAGCCCAAAGATCCTGAACACAAGTTCATTGATCTAGCATAGGTCAAGTGATCATGTTAGGATCCACCAACTGTACCCAGGGGTGGCAATTCAATTTTTAAAAGTCTATCCTCAATGAAACCATGAATATAAGGAAATATTTCACTCAGAAAGTATAATCTGCCACATCTTCCACAGAAGATTATTAACCACCTCAAAGGTCAAAGAGCATGGGAACTGGAGAACATTGATTACTTGGAACTGTCAAAACTTCTAGAAATATCCCATGACATGAACAAGCTCAGTGGAACATATGAAGTGTGGTCCTGAAGGAGAGACCATCATAAACAGCATCTTATACTGCCCTTGTAGACGTGGTGAACTTATTTTTTCTGACTGAAGGTTCTTCTTCAGATATATCATCTAGATAATGACTTTTATTGAGTAGTTGTTAGGCTAACAAGAAATAACAGTTTCTATTACATGTTCTCTAAAAGCTAGATTTTGTCTTCATTACTTTTATTTTTCTTTACTGGAGAAGGCAACCAGACCTGGCTTCCCAAAGTTTCACAGGTAGCACAATGATTATGCGAACTTTGATCCCATACATGCAGTGCTAGAGTCCACACTCCAGACTAACACATGCAAAAGGGTTTATAGTACCCAGTTTCCAGTTAGGGAACAATTTCATTCATTCCACTAACATTTATTGAATGTCTACTATGTCAGACACAAAGTGTATTGAGAGTAGTACAATAAAAGTTCTGACTTCATAAAGTTTATAGTTGAATGGAAGAAGCATCATAAATATATAAATAAAATGTATGGATAATTTTAACCATTGAACAATATCATAGAACAATAGAGATCAATGACAGAGGGCATGTCTCATTGAGGAAGGCCAGCTCAGGCAGCTAAAGGAGACCCTCTCAGGAGGGATGTTAGTTTTGACCTGCAATACAGATGACAAGAAGGCGACATCTGTGCAGGACCTGAAAGAAGATTCCAGTAGAGGACAAGCACTGGCCGGAATGGAATGGAGAGTGGATATGAGGGACTAAAGAAGACCGATCTGGTTAGAGACAGCAGAGTCAAGCATGGAAAACAGAGTTTTAGTCTATGGCCAGCTAGATGACTAGGACGTTTAAGACACGGTGAACAGTTTGAGATTTTTTTCTTAGTGTTTTATTCTTCTATGAAGAATAGTGACATTATTTTATTTAGACCTTGGCAAGATCGCTCTGTTACCCGGAAAATGGGGAGCGGACAGAAGGGAATCCAATTAGAGTTTACAACAGAAGATTGTGGCTTAAAGATTCGGGGTGCCAACAGGGGTCAGACTAAGACTACAATTGAGACTAATGTTGCCAATCCACTGAGTGTGCATATAAAGGGACAAGAGGAATTAGGTTGAACCATGATATTAAACAAATTACGGAAAGATGTAGGGATAAGGAAGGAAAGGGAAGCTGTTCAGTGGGAGAACAAAGTTCTGTGTTAGATATGTTAGTTGTGCCATATCTTTAAGAATTTGCATAGAGATTTAAATTTAAATTGAGTTAAAATCAAAATGTAATTTGATTGAGATTTAATGTTTTGTAAGTTTTAGCCTAGTGAATCAATGTGCTCCGGAAAACAAAGGAGATTGCTCTTATACGAGTTTTCATTGGTCATATTTAAGTTCTTACAGATCATACGTAATCATTCATCAGGCAGCGAGTTAAGCCACAGATCCTCAAATCCTACCATCTTGTTAGTTTGAAAACCCCTACCGTTGTTCTTATGAGTTTTTACCGATCACATTTAAGTTCTTCTGAGAACACACATAGCAAAGCCATCAGGCAGCAAGCCGAGTCACAAATCCTACAAAATCTTTTAGTTGTGACTCTATTCTTTTCTTCTAGCTTTACTTCCCATGGTAACTAGGACCTGGAGAAAGGTCTCATCTGAAATCTAAACAATCTGGGGCTCAGTTGTCATAACAACTATAAGCACTAGGTTTTCCATCTTTTCACTCCTTTTGTTCTGTCTATAGATAAGGAATTTGTCCAGGAGTTATGGCTGGTGATCACTGTGGTAGCAAGGTGCTTTCACGTTTTTTTTCTTTTCTTTTCTTTTTTTTTTTTTGGAGTGGGACAGACACCAATTACTGCTTTCCTGCAAATTTAGCCTAATTTCACAACAAGTGAAGTTGACTAACCTACTTTTGAGGTGATCCACACCCTGCTTCTGAGATCTCCAATTGTGGCATCCAGCTTTGAATCCCACTGACATGAGTGTACACTGATCACTCAGATAACAAACAGACTGGCACAGGATCATCTGGAGAACGTGCCCTAGATCTTTTTCTCAAATGTCTGCGCATAGCTTTGGTATGACATTTGTCCATGTAATCAAATTAGACTAGTTCAGTGGTTTTCAAAAGGTTTTCTGCCAAATCACGTGAAAGAGAAGCAGCCCAGCACAGGGAACTCTGGCCCCCTTACCTCTCCTGTTGTCATAGCCCCTGCCCCCCAGTTTTCTATTTCCTATATTGGGGTTCCATGTTAGGGTGACATTGGAACTACTGTGGGAAATATTTTTAAAGCACCACTTAGAGAAATAGGCCTGGATCTATGAAAACTAGGCTACTGTTACATTTGCACACTTCCTCTAACTTTAGTGCAACTCAGATACATTTTGCGTAAGAAGAGACAAGGAAGTGAAGATGAAAGAAGTTTGTGTGCCGGAACAGGGTTGCTGCTTAGAGGTAGGAAGGAAAGAAAATGTTTCTCCTTTGTGCTCTGGGTATTTGTCTAGCCCTTAACTTCTTTTGGTTGTGTCATAGGCTAGAATCCTCACCATGCTTGTGTGTTTTTGAGGAGAAAAAATGCTTAGAGATTCTTGCTTTGTATTTTTTTTTCTTTTTTTCGAGACAGGGTCTTGCTTTGCAGCCCAGGCTGGTCCTAAACTCACTGTGCAGCCTAGGCAGGTTTTGGACCCAGGACAATTCTCCTGCTTCAGCTTCCTAAGTGCTAGGATTACAAGCATGTGCCACCATGACCAGTTTATGTGGTGCTGGGGAATTGAACTCCAGGCCCTGTACTTCCTAGGCAAGTGCTTTAACCTTTGTGCCATTCTCCAGCTCCTGGAGCTTTGTATTTTACCAGTGTTCTACCCATGCTTGCAGGCTGGAGGAATGGCTAAGGGGCTAAAGCGCTTGCCTAGCAAGTGCTTAGGCAAATGCTGAGTATCTTAGTTCGATTCCCCAGCATCACATAAGCCAGGCATGGTGGAACACACCTGTAATCCCAGCACTCAGAAGGCTGAGGGAGAAGGACTGCCCTGAGTCCAAAGCCAGCCTGGGCTCCATCCTGAGTTCAGGACTAGCTTGGGCTATAGAGTGAGGTGTCCCTCCCTGCCCCGCCACCCCCCGCCCCCCAACAAACTGAACTAACCCTCCTTGCTAATTGAAGTGTGTGCCATGTGAATGGATAAGGCAGCTAGGTTTTCTTTTCTCCAAGTTACTGACGAGTTTTCAGGATCATGGTTCACAACTGATCAAAAAAAAAAAAAAAAAACAATCCTTCCAGTTATCTTTTTTAGGTAAAGATGTGAGTTGGCTTATGGGGTTACCAGGATGCTTTGTTATTTTCCATGAAAAACTAAGAGAGTTCTGTTTGGCTAGCAGTTTCCTTCTGCTGCTCTCCCTTCCAGCCTAGTCATTGTGTAATTGGATAAAAAAAAATAAAGAACACGGAAAGGTTTCTCAACTGCACTAACACAGAGAGAATTTGTACAGCATCCAGAAATCCAGCAAGTCCTTTGGGAGCCTCACAGACAGATTCTGGCGTCAACAAGGCACCAAGCTCCAAGGTGAAGCTGAAGGCCTACAAACAATGGAGCTGTCCAAAAACGGTGAGACTCTGATACCTGGACCTGCTACAGATACCGTTTTCAGCTTCTGGGCGAGTCCTATCAGTTATATCTATAAGTGTTATTTAACAAGCTCACCGTTAATGAGCGCTCCTAAGTGTTCCAGGAAGCCATTATTTTTCAGTTTAGTTTTATTGGGCCTTGTATCTGAAAATCATTATGCCCTATCCAAATTGCTAATGGGTTGAACTAAATTAACCTCAAAGAAACAAAATAAATACAGCAGGGCCTAATATTAATTACTTAGACTTCAAGAAAAAAAAGCATCAGGTACGCTTCCTTCCAGTGCCCTTCTTCCAAAGTGACTACTTGATGGTCACTCCCACTTTTTTTTTTTTTTTAAAGAAATCCCTTTTCCTCAGTTCACATGGCTACTTTCAGGGGTTTGCCATGTCCTTATATAAATAACCCTGTCACTACTGACCCCAGGGAGTAGGCAAAGGTCCTCTTGAGGGAGCAGCCGCTCAGTAGCCAGTTGATCGATCTGGGAAGAGGCATCAGATCCATATCTGCTCAGTGGCATCTCAGACTGGACTGTTTGAGACAGTCAGAGGTGGAGAGACCCCTCATCTGTGGCTGGAATCTATGGTACTGGGGAACCGTCGCCAGTCACGGTTTGTGTAATTTAAGAGGACATTGTGTAGCAAAACCACAACAACTTGGCATGCAAGGAGCAGCTCTTTGGACTTCTGTTGTCATCTCACATGTCCCCGCTCGCTCCTTCACTCGCGTGTTCTTCATCTCTAACCTCGTCTGGTGAATTTTATTTCTCCTTTGAACTTTGGCTCACCTATAATTTTCTCTGTGAGGAGTTCTTTCCGTTCCTCAGCACTTACTGCACTAATTACTTTTTCTATCTCTCTGCTCTGGACCTCTATAACCAATGAGAAGGACCTTGAGAGCGGGAACTGGGACCTTGTTGCATCGGGTAATACTTTAGCACAAAGCACCGGACCTGGAATATCACGGATATCTTGAATGAGAATATGCTTTGATTCTTGGCAAGTTGGCATCACAGTAGACCATTATGGGTTGAAATGCCTGGAGAGAAGAAAGGCTTCTCACAGGCTTTGCTTTGTCTTGTTTCTTGGCAGCCATGGGTGAGGAAATTCGCGTCTTCTCAGGGATCAAGCTCCCACCATCCCAGATGATAGTACTCCCAGGATAGCTTGGATGAGTTGTCGGAGTGAGGACTCATTCACTTGCTGGTGTGGAAATTATCAATAAACCACAGTTTTGCAAAAGTTGAAAGTGCCTGAGCCACAACTTAATATCAAGGTATCCAGTATAAATCCAATTTATTTGTTGAATTAGTAAAATACCGGAGAACATGACTGCATAAAGAATTGCCTATGCTCTTTCACATATGAACACAGTGACTGTATTCACATGGTTGGAAATTGCAGTGTATATACAATTTGCAGGTCCGTGGGCTGAGAGCAATGGATGCACCTGAGAAGTGGGGAGAAACCCGCCTGGCACAGTATTTCTGGTAAGGGCTTGCAAACCCTCTGCTGGTACGCAAGAGGGATATCTGTTCCATTTCACTTTGCTGTGGCCTATGCCTCAGAGAACATTACTTGTAAGAATAGATCTGGTCTGTCATTTTTCATGTTGGAAAGATTTGTCAGTATAGGGTAATTAGTGAACTTGGGATTTCCTGCAAATATATTGCAAAATCTAGTGTACCGTTTTCATCTATTAATAAAACATCTTGTGTGGTGGGAATGGGGCTTGAACCTTGAGCCAGACCTATTGACTCTTTCAGAGAACACCACTGAGCAAAGATCTCATCTATCATTCTTGATATTAGAAGAGTGCTCAGGATGCACATGTTGTATGTTAATACTGAGAGCGTATTAATGCAGAGTAATTGGCTTCTGCTTAGTAATAATCATTTCAAATGGCAACTTGAATCGGTTCAAAGATTTCAGTAAATATTTAGCAGAATTTAATGTAACTATTAACATGATTTTTTCATGTGAGATTCTTAAGATATTTTGGAACATCCATGACAGTTTCTACTCTTGAAAGAAAAATAATTCTAGTCAAACAGGATAATTGTATTCAAGGAGAAATAAGTTATTCGGACTAGTCAGTTTTAGTGAAAACATTCCAAGCCCAACAAGCAATTTTATTCCTGTGTTTATCCCTGAGACTCCATCCCTACGCCACAGAGACACAGGGTCTTCTATGTGTTTCTGTGCAGAGATTTAATTAGCCATGAAGGTGCCTGATGGTGAGGAATCCTGCTTATTCATGGTGTTTTAACATCTATGAAAAGGAAATACCATGGTTTTTAGGTCTGGTCACGCAGCCATCCATTTCTATTGAGAAACATAATTGAGAAGGAGTATATTACTCAAATAAATAAGCTGACTGAAAATGTGCATTGCCACAGACTAGATACAAGAAAGGCCAACCATGATTGTTCTCAGATTGATCAGAATATTTTGAATTAAAAACACATTACGTATATATATGTGTGTGTGTACATATATATATATATATATATATAAATATATATATATAAATATATATATATATATTTATATATATATATATATATATATATATATATATATATATATATATATATATAAATGAGCAGGGCATACTGTAAAACCTGGAAGTGAACACATACTACATTTCTCTAAATAAAATATTTTTGTTTTAATCAAGACATTTTTTAAAATGTGAAAAATAAGGAATCAAAACTCGTGTTGGATCCCTAGACTGTATTTTCAAAGTACGCAATATAAATTTCTCACTCGGTGAAAGTTATTTTTCAACACGAATAGCCACAGTTTGGATTAGCTAGAAGACTGGCAAAGAAAGAAGAGCCACATGTGCCTCCACCAACTGTAAAATATGAAACAAAAGCCATAAAGGTAAAGACTAAGTTTCCAGGGCTTTCAACGCATAAAACCTGTTTGAAGAAGGCAGAATGCCATTTTTCATATGGTGCCATATGTGCTACCCAGTGGTAATTTTCCCCACCTCTGGATTCATTTTCAGCTGCATGAACCAGTAACTTTTGTTTGTAGCCGTCATTTTGTCTAGACAGACAGTTCTTTTGAGATCTGCTTTCTTTTGATAGGTTTATCAGATTTCCACCCCGTGTTCCCTTTATAGGTTTCTAAGTCTTCCTCTCTCCTGCTTGCCTTCGTGATGTCGTGACACTCCCTGGCAAAGGTCATTCGATGACCTAAAATTTCACACCAGCACAGAAACAGCAGGGGAGAGGAACAGCATTCCACACACATCTCAAATCTTCTTGGAATAATTCTTTCCTCACCTATATCCGTAAAAAAATATCCACCCACCTCTGTCTCCATTTCTCTAAATACTGAATATCAAAGGAAGTCCAGGCGACTGAAGCAGCAGTGAAAGGCAGGAGAGCTCTGATTCTGTCATATTTAGCTATGTAACCTTCGGCAATTAACTAAACTCCTTACGGTCATTTTCCCACCTGTGTGGTCATGGCATTGTGAGGATTACATAAAACAAGGAACTCCAAGTGTCCTATCCAATGCCTGGTAAATTGAAATCATGCAATAAATGTTAGATGTTTTGGGGAAAAATCAAAGATATAATCATTTGCACCGCAGCAAGGAGACACAGGGAACAAGGCTTGTAGAATTCTGTGTCCATAAATATTGTACATAAATTTACTTCCTCCGGCAAACTTTATTTCATATGAGAACAAAAAAAGGAGTTCTGTCCATAGAAAGGATTACTTACAATAAGAAAAGAGTATGTTGCTTTAATCAGGTCGTGTTCAACCATGAGGGTATTTTTTTGTTTATTTTCAGAGTGGGAGAGCTGCGTTCCCATAGGCCTGTCCTGCTGGATGTGTGAATTATTTAAAAATCAAATCCAGAAAGCAAAGCAGGACTGTTCGAGACGAATCGAGGGCCAGACTTAAAACACACAGGCAGTGTAAATTATGGAAAGGCTGAAGTCGGGCTTTATGGTAAAATGAACAGAAGAACAACCCACTAATAAAAGGATTAAAATCAGTGAAAAATGACTGGTTGAAAGTAACAACTCCATTGCTGTAGACACACCACTGACCTTAAACATACATATGCATACCTACATGGTGGCTACGGATGAGCTCACAACTCCAAAGTATCTGCGCAGGAAATAAAACCTTTTCCCAGTGGATGAAATAGCAGTCTTTCCTGCCAATCTAAGCAAAGCAGATTTAAATTTTATACGTGTCCGACTGCTTGTTCCCCCTTAGCTAATAACCTGCAGGCTGGAAACATTTCAAATGAGAGGGAGTTCACAGCCTCACAGATGGGCTCTGAGTGTATCGACCACACATGTAAACAAGTAAACCATTATGTTTCTTATTGAGATAAAGAGCACAATGATAAGTGGGGACTCTCACAAAACAAAGAGCTTCCTATTGCCAGTGTGGATAATCTTCCAGAAAACCCGGTGTTTTGGCAAATCGCACCAGATTAATCTATTAGGCATCTCCTTTCATTATCAAATTTCCGCCGCATATCACTGTGGCTGCCTTATCGAGCACCCCTTTTTTCAATAGCAGCCCCATTCCTAAGATTTCAGATGCTGGCCTGCCCTGCTCAGAAAACAGGTGTCCCTACTGTTTGCAGGCAGCAAAGGTCCCGGCACAGAAGCCTGGGAAAGGGCAGGGCTATCAGCCTCGGTTCTACCTGAAGGAACACGTAACAGAAAACTGTTGATTCAATGAATAGAACTTAATTGGCACACATTAGCCAGGTCTGACTGTTTTTTAGAATTAAAATTCCTTAAAAATTCCCACTGACAAGAAAGCTTTAAAAACAAAACCACAGGAGATTATTGTGTAATAATCGAACGGACAGCTCCAAGCAATAAAATTATACTTCCAGGAATTCTTTTATAAACATACTATTCTTCCAAATTCATTCTCAAATTAAGAGTAGCTGTGCACAACACACAAAGCTACCTATGGGGCTTACGCTGCCGGGCACCTTGTCTGTGTCCAGGAGGAAATGCATTTCGTGACTTTCAAGAGGCTAATATTCTAAGTCAATTAGCATGATGTATCAGGTTTTCTAGTTCTTGGTATCTCCTGCTGCCAGCCTGTCTTCCCCCTCCTACTTAATGAAGCCGGGCATGCAGCTTCTGAGCAGACCTTTTGTGTTCTAGGCCAGATCGCCTACCAACATGAGGCGATGAAACCCACCACCAACAAAAATCGCAGCTTTAAAAGTGATGTGCTAGAATGTGCCCGTGTACCCACCTGGCTGACTGTTTATGTTAGAGTTAATATTTATAACATGGATGTATGTCAGACTTATACTGAAATTTGTTTGCAGGTGGTCATGCAGAGGAAGATGGCCATTTTGTTTGAATTAGTCAATGCCAAGATTCCTTTAACTTCTCAACTCAGTTCCCAGCAAGCTGTTATCTAGCAAGTATATCTGTGCCCATCTGCAGTCTCCAGCAAAGAGAAAGGCTCCATTCTCTGCCCCCGAACTTAGACCTTAAAAACTTGGCTGGTATGTGCTTTACTGTAATAAAATAAAGGTATTCAGGAAGGCCACTGTACTGACAACTGGAAGATCCAGTCTGCATGCAGCTTCCCCACCTGATGGCAGGGCACTTAGAGATGGGGTGCTGCGTCTGCAGGGTGGGTAGGAAGCCATTGATAAGCGCATGCCTTCGCTTCCGGCCCTCTACAGCACCAGCTCTGTTTCATCTACAGATGATTAAATAGACTACAGGGCAATTATGAACTGGAGGAAGGAACAGCCAACTCTCTCCAGGTTTCCTCAATCAGCATGATTGAATTTCTCAAAGACAGGCAGCAGTAGCAGAAGCCGTTTCAATGACTTTTCCTGGAAAATGTTCTGCAGCTCAGAACTGAGACTTTCATTTAACTACTTGCTGTTTCATTTTATTATGTGCAAATTGTGGCTTAATAGATTTACAGTTGCTATAAACCCTCAACTGTTGGGGTAGCCCGAGTGGCTAGTACATACTAAAATGACTAGTATGAACTGAGAAAGTGGTAACCCAGCACAAATTCTAACCCACCTCAATTTTAATAAATAACATACTGACAGCTTATGCTATTTCTATTCAAGGAGTAATGTTTTTATTGTCCCTTGTAAGTCCCTTGTAAGTGATAGAAAAATATAAGTTATTTATTTTGGGTGGGAAGGAGCTCTTGGGACAAAGTTGAAATAGCTATTTATTATGTCAGACCTGAAAGGTGTAGATGGTGATCTTAAATTCTGGCTTACAGATTTAAGTAGTAGGCACATACGTACATAAATCAAGACTTAAAAATTTGATTTAAAAGTCAGCAGATATTGGAATGAATTTGTTCTACCTTACACATTAAATGTCAGTAAAAAAGGAAACAAAAAGTCATTATTGATATCTAGTACACTACTAATTCTATGGCAGTGTCTCCGTTATGGATTTCTATCAACAGATGCCCAAGTCAGAATCCCAACAGGTGAGTTACTTATCTAATATAAATAGTGTTTACAGTATATTGTAATAATCTATAACCCAACTAGGCACTCTAAAAATAGCTTCATTAAAACTATGCAAGTCATTTGGGCAAGTGGTTTATAAAATGAATTCTGCATTTGTTGTCATAGATTCTGTGTACAGATTACAGAGCACACTAACTTGCTGTTTGACTTTGAACTCAGTGTCTTAAGACTAGACTTTGACACTCCAGCCTTCTGGTTTTCATCTGTCAATGGGGTTCTATCTTCCCTAACGGTTTCATGCCAGTTTTAGAATCCAAAATAACTTTTAAAAAGTGAAATATGTTTATAAAATGCTATCCTAAGAATACACCAATGTAATAACAATACTTTGTCAAAAAAGGTCATCAATTGGTTGTCAAAATTGATTAGTTGTTTGACAATCATTGGATGGTGATGCTGAAGTATAACCTGCAAGAGAACGGAGGTTAAAAAAAAGTTCATACAGCAAGTGTTTTATTATGACTAAGTTTCTGAGAGAATTACGTTGGAGCAGGATGCAACCCTGATTCTGAAATGATGCGGTGCCATTTTAAGCAGGAGTCACTATGGGGTTGAATACAGACTACTGTTTAAGTGTTCTAGTCAGGAGTGGTTAAATCTGGGTAAGTTCATGACTAGAAGAGCAGAGTGAGTCCGAATTCACATGACATGTCAGAAACAAACAGAAATCAGTAAGCACTGAATAATAAAATCGTAATACCACGCTTCACCATGATAATGTAACTTCTTTTCATATTGTAGAGTAAGAAGATCTTTTGCCTGACATTATGTAATAAAAGCCTATGGTCATATAGTAATCTTAGGGATCTGAATTCTAGGCACTGATTTAAATGAGTTAATGTTTAAACATTAAAATATTTCCCCTCCAGATGAAATTCATTGACAATTTTATTTTTTCTAGGAGCGTTTTCCAAAAGAAAATCAACTTGCTTGTATTAGTGATAATTGAGATTGGATGCAGCAATCAGCTAATTATTCAGGCTATTAATTGTTTATTTCCACATATAGCAAAATCTGAACAAGAAGGAAAACAATGTGAAATTAAAATCAATTGCATTCTTACCTTCATGAAATTAGTAAAGGACTTACACAGTGGTAGAGAAACAAAAGGAAAGGTAACTTTATATACTTCAGGTTAGTGAGAAGATGCGGTGTTGAATTTAATACATTGAAGTTCTTTATTAGACTTATCAAAGAGAGGTGGCGCTTTAAAACTCATTTTTAAATCATAAGGTAGGTGTATGCTATAATCAAAACAAAGCAATAAAATAAAACAACTAAGTGAAAATGTGTTAAAGCAAAAACCATATTAAAAAAGAAAGATAAAAACGTTTAAGAACTTTAGCCAGTTGCTTTCAGTTGTTCTGAAAAACATTAGCCTTTAAAAACGTGTACATAAAGAACTGAAGTAAAATGAAATGTCTCTGGTTTTCTTTTGTTAACAAATTTCCAATCTCCTTAAAAGCCAAGAATATAATCATTTACTGAGAAACACCGAGGACAAGAACTTTTCCTTGTGCTACATCCCTGAAATAACATATGTTTTATATAACTCAGATAAGAGAATCCTCTTTAACTCATCCATCTACACAATCACTAACATTGTAAGGGTATATAAAGAATAATGTGATTTGTTGCATTTTTGTTGTGAAACTTGATATTAAAATGGTTCAGATGCTCCTGAATGTAATTTTCAAATTGCACAGATTTCTACACTTCATTAACAAACTACAGATGTACAGATTATATAAGGCACTTTATCGGAGAACGTGTTGTTATGCAGCTGTTGGCGAAATGCAGTAAAGGGGGCCATTTGCAAATCTCATTAATGGTTTACCACTTTCTACCACTTGAACGAAAAGTGATAATGTATAGATCTCGCAGTCATTAAGAACCTTCCGTTACTCCTTTAGGATTAATTTGCACTGACCCAGAATTTTGTATTTGCTTAACACAAGCCATGGGTTACTTTGATGTTATCTGCTTCTATAAACAGTAATATACAGTCCTCTCCTGGGCTAAAACAGCTCTTATTCCAGTGAGAATTGATGGTATTAATCATTCTGAAGTCTAAGAGTGCTGATCATAAATTGTACGCAGGGACCTCACTTAGTACCTCCCAGGACTCCCATTCATCAGCAATTCCTCTTTTCCACCTGGATATAAAGTATATAAAGAGTAATTTATCTCAGAACTTAGGCACTCTGATCCTTTTGATGTCTAGGTGACATAAAAAAAACATTTGGCAACAAATAAATATTTATTCTCCTGTCTTTTGAAATAAAGATCTAAAGTGTCTGCAATTTTAAAAGTCTGATTCCCTCAAGTGGCCAGAATGGAAAATGCACATCTCGCCTTAAGGTTTCCTGCGCAGGGACAAACTTAAATGACAACAAAGAAAATCACTTTCCAATGATGTTAAAATAAAATCATGATCAAGACTTCAACACAGTTATAACTGTCAGGCCTAGGAAGTGTTCAAAGATCATTTTTTCCCCTTAAATGCCACCAGGACCAATATGCCGAGATATTATCTTAAAAACCAACAAATAATTCAGCTAAAGATCATTACTAAACAAGAGAAAACACAGAAATCACCTAGACTCTATCAGTCTTTCTATTTGAGAATCTCCTTTCTACACCATCCAAACTGGCTGTCAAATCGAATGGTACAGTTTGCTCATTTAGTTTTTAAGGAAAAAATATTTGCTCATAAAAGATAAAAAGTCACCGGAATAGCAACCGGGAAGGATGCTTAGGGGATTGATGAGAACTTTGAATCTTAAGAGTGATATTTCTTCACATGACCTCATTTCTGAGCTTGTGGAATTTCCCTTTGTATAAATAAAGGAAGACTGATATTTAGATTCAGAGTTGTGTCAAATGGAGATATTTCTGGTTTCATCCTAAGCCTGGCTTCCATTTGTCAATTTCAGAGTTTGCCCTCCTTCAAGTGAACATGTGGTCTTAACATTTTGCTAAACTCCAAACTCATAACTGTGTAAGTTTATCTTAAACACCTTAAAAACCTAGCCTTAAAATGCCATTAAAACAACTGAAAAATAAATAATTACACTGAGCCAAAAATTCAATTTAAGAAAGTAAACCTGGAAGATTTTTGTGAGGTTCTAAGTCAGAAAAAAAATCTTGCAAACACATTTTTAAGTATAAACTTCAAAATGTTTTTAATTATTAGAAAAAGAGTTGGAAATATGTAATTCTCAACGTTATTCTGCATACTGCCATTTGGCAATTTCCTTTGAAGGGTTTAATTTGCACGGGGTTTTGCAGTAAGAGTATAACAATAGGTTCTCATGAGATTACGGAAAAATACTTGCTTCCAGTTTGAACAACGGCTCAGCCTGCCGCTTAGAATTTGCATGTTCTCTAAATGAACATTAAAGCAGCACTGAGTCAAAGTTAGCACAGGTATTCTTCTATCTGGAAATTCACTGTGCCTCTAAAAGTCAATCTGTATGACAAGGAGAAAATGTTTGCAAATCATGTCTGGTAGATGACTTGTATTCTGAATATATATAAAGACTTGTTGTAAGTCAATGATAAACCCAAATTACCTAACTAAATATGTGCAAAAATATTTGGATATGCGTTTATCCACAGAAAAATAAGTTAACATCTAATAAACATATGGCAAGATGTTAAAACATGAGCAGTTATTAGAGAAATGCAAATCAAAACCACAATGAGATACTACTTCACATGGCTATAGTCATCAAACTTGCAAGTGTTGACAAAGATGTAGGAACATTAGAAATTTTATGCTTTACTCTCAGAAATAGCAATCCAATATGGTGGAGGTACTTTGAATTTTTTTTTGGGGGGGAAGAGTTAAAAGCTGATCATATGACTCAGGAATTCTACCTCCAAATGTTTATTCAGAGGCAGTGGATACGTACCTCCATGCAAAGAATTGTACATGAATGTTCATAACAGGATTTTTATAATAGCTCAAAATAGAAATAACCCAATTGTCCTTCAACTGATAAATGGATAAGCAAAATGTGTTAAATCCATAAGATAAAACAGTATTTTATTTTAAAAGTAGTGATAAATGCTACACAAAAGAGCCTTATAAATAGGAACTATCAAACTTGAAAACTGTTAAGAGAAAACACTAGTTTCTTCCATGCTCAGTGAAAGATGATAGTCACAAAAGACCAAACACTATACTTACATGAAATGTCCAGAAAATAAATCTATGAAGACGGAAAGGAAACTACTGATTGCTTCGGATGGGAATGGGAAAGGGGCGGGGCTAAATGACATGGTCGTATCTCTCAGGCTGCTGAAAAAGCTCTAAACTCTGTTGTGATGGTTCTATCACAGTGTAAATATACTAGAACCTATGGGTTTTATACTTAAGGGATAGATGTTTTTTAAAATAACTTTTAAGGTCTACAAGTTGTATCTTGATAGAACTATTTAAAAAAATAACCAGGGAGTGAGGAGAGACACAGGAGATATCACAGCTGGGTTGCCTGGTACGTCAGTCCTATGAGGGAGCTTGTCTCTTTCCTCAAAGCAATGAAAAACTGTAATTGTTTTTTTTTTAAATTTTGTTTTTACTAAGGGTGTTAGTGATGATGCAATAGGTTTTGTGTTCCGAGGAGCACTCTGGCGTTATAATAGGTACAACACAGCTGGGAGTTAGAGATCAGCCCAGTGGTTTTTTTTCCTATGTTCAACGAGTCCCAGATTCCTGAATCATCATATTCAGCAGTGATTTACTCATTGCTTCTATCTACTTACCCATTCACCCTTTCTTCCCATACCACCACAAGGAGTTTTGGAAATAAAGATGATGCCATGTTTAATCTTGTGTTCTTAACACCAACACTTGGTCAGTCTGGCTCTTTGGGAGCTTAATTACTATTTATACACTGAATGTTGCTGAAAGGAGAAAGAAACTTGGGAAAACCCAACTTCCAGTCCCTTAGCCTTTGCTGATGTGACAGGCTGGCTGTTTTCTATTCCAATAGGTAGTTTTGCAAATGGAATTACATTTTGATCTTTAATGAGAAGATTTTACATGATTACTATGCTATTCACCCTAACTTAAGCTGTCTAAGGATCAATATTATAGGAAAATAAATCAATCAAATTATTTGTAATGAAAACATTCACAGTGTGTCCACTGTGCCTGTATGAACACTGATAACAAAGGTCTAATTAAGATGTGCACTCATTTTGTGTACTTTCAGCTTAAAGTCAGCCTATTCAATAGATATTGTTTGCTAAGCTCAATAAAATATTACTAAAACTGGGATATCTATTGAATTGATGTCTAAAATAGATATGCTAATAAGATTAGGCAAAGCAACGTCTTAGGAGAGGTTCAGGTAGTTCCTTGTTCATTATACTTTATTTTTAATGTAGAGGAGAATATATAAAAACAAAGATAGATCAAATACACTGCCAACTTATATCCTGGAGATAGTTCGCCTTCAGCTTAATCACATTTAAAATATGTCATTTTCAAAGAGGACTTGAATCCAGGATTATGACCATGAGACTTTGATTGTAAAGGGGAAATGATGACTTTGATGCGTAAAGAGTTATAAGTAATGGTCAAAACAAAGAATAGCTTTCAAAAATCATTAGCCTGAATCATTTGCTATCACTTTGTTTGAAAAACTATTATGCAATAGTAAATAACAGACATGAGTTGCACTCAGTGGCACGTTTCTCTGTGTTCGTTTAGCTAAAAGCTCCTTGGAGCTCCTATTCCTCAAACTGAAGAACTGGGGTTCATGTCACAGATACTATGTGGACTAGCTACTGGGCTGCTCTAGAGTTGTTCTCTGTACAAGACTGCTGACTTCTCGGACACAAAGCCAAACAGACACGGAGGAAACAACTGTCTGACAACCAATTCAATCAACTGTATGGTTTAATTTTGAAGACTGAATTGACCAGTTATCTAACCTGATGTTATTCTGGCATTTATCTTGGAGGAGCACTGGCACGCATTGTGATTTGCTGTAGTGAACTGGGCCAAGATCTCCATTGCTTTAGCCAATACAATCTTTAACTTCACATGAGTAGTCTGACATTTTCAAATCATTTCACTAAATTTTGGATGACACATCCTAATTAGCTTTGCTCATTGAACTCTACCTAAAAGAGCTCTCTGATATACTAAAGTTTAGATGTATTTCAGTAATTTGAGAGAAAAATGAAAAAGAAGAAATCTATGTTTCTGTCATGTTTCTATCACTCAGAAATAAAAGTAGATTTCTCTCAGACCAGACTTATACCCACAAATCAAATTTAGGAAGCATCGAACAGTAATTTAATTCAAAAAAATAAAAAAATGACATAGGTCTTCATTATTGTTTTTCTAAACAATTTGGAATCCACCTCCAGCACAGTTGTAATAAAGCTCATGTGCTCTTTTAAACATTAAGTTTAATAATTTAGGTTACCTACAGTGACATAGGTAACCTAATGATATAAGCCACTTACATTTTTTCTGGTTGCAAGTAGTGAATTTTTTTCTTGCAGTTGGTATTGACTTCAAATCTGAGAACCAAGGGCCAGCCACTTGGCCTCCTTAGGTATGGTAGCCATATTTTGTAATGGAATCTGAAATATGAATAGCTGTGCAAAGTGGCACAATGTCGGCTTATACTTTTATAAATTGGCTTTGAATGCCATTTAAAAATTATCTTAATTTGTATTTTAAACTCAAGTTGTTGTATTTTAAAAATCAGGATTCCCAGAAGACCTTAAAATTTGAACTACAAAGGTTCAAAATATTTTAGTAGTCACAGAACTTTGCATTTTAGCCATGTTGAATAAAATACAAAAAATTCTATTAACACGTGTCGAGAATAATCAAACATAATTTGGCAAATCTCAGGCTATTGGGCAAAGCATATATATAGGCATACTCTAGAATAAGCATCTGAAAGGTGACACTAGAATTGTAGGCACTAGACTCCAAGCAATTAGAATTGTTACGGCAGAGGTGACTTAACATTTCACATAGTCTTCCCTTGGCTTATCTTTTAAATCAGATAATCAGCAAGCTAAGATATAAAAGGTTATCATTTTTAGACCTCTCATTAGTATCCAAAAAGAGAATGAAAGGAAAGCCCGATGGTACTCACCTCTGCAGCCTGAAACCTCCTTTAGCAAGTAGAAGAAAAGTCCCAGGAGTAAAATGAGGCTTAGCAAAATGCAGTCAAGGATCATGGAGAATGGTTTAAAACAGAATCGACCAGTGTCAGCAGATGGAGCAGAGGGCGCTGACTCAGGATGCAGAGTCAGTAGTGAGGCCCAAGTCCCCAAGAATGGGCTGGCATTAGCAGGAGAAGCAAAGCATCTACCCGTGCTCTGCAATCCCACCACCACCACAGGATGCCACCTCCATCACACCCTCACCGCTACTAAAGCAAGCCACCTTCAACACACCCCTGTCCGTTTGATGGGCTCGGCTGTCATCTCTTTTCCTAAGGGGTAGTTGTGGACTTTGGATCAGCAGAGGCCTGGGCCCAGCAGCCACAATCTGCACCGCTGGGTTGTGTGCGCTCCTGTAGCCTTGCAACTGGCCCTTCTGTCTGCCAGACACTGCAACTTTCAGGCAGGTATAAACAAGACCATTAAGTAAAAGGTAATGTCTATTGGAAAGAACAATTCAGCGACTTTATGCAAGGATGAGTTCTGGGTTAATTTTAACATGTCAGGGGAAAAAAATGATCTAGCCAGGCATGATAAAACCACTTTGACAGCTCGATGGAAGTTTTGTATGTAATGGCTGGCAGAAGCCTCAATGGGCTGAGCTTCATGAAAAGACAGCCAGGCACACACAGACTTCTAATGTCCCAACAATGAGAGCATGTATGGTGAAGACACACCAGAGCCAGGGTTTAATTGTCACTACGTGTGTTGGTCCATCTGATTATACCTCTAAGTGTAATAATTTTCTCTTTAGAAAGCATGTGATACAAATAAAAAATCTGTAATACCCTTTCCACTCTTGAATTGTTGTGGAATGGGGAATATTTCTATCCCTAGGAAATACTGCAGCTCCAACTTAGTAAGAAATTACATACTCTAATAAACATGTATCTTGTATACTCAAGGCTGGAGCTACAAAAAGATACCTAAGATGTAGGTCTTGCTCTTGTGGGACTTGCCAGAATGCAATGAAACACAAAGGACAAACATTCGTGCGCCTGATTATAAGAAGGAAGGTGAGACTGCTTTCGATAGAGGCCCTTGTAAAGTGCTGGTTTGGTGTGCAGAGCACTGGTTTGTTTCCAAGTTCTCTTAAATCCTCCATGTTATCTTCCTATGCATATCCTAATTATGCGTAATACCTAATGCTGTAGATAGAATACCTTAAACTATTCCATTCAGGATAACTCAGGCATAGAGTTGTGGCTCACAGGAAGTGAGGCTCAGTCAAGGTCCAACTTATTCTGAGCTTTCTGCTTCCTCAAGGATTTGTCTTTCACCACCTTCAGGAGGTGTTGTCAGGTAGAGGAGGTTGTCTGAGTGTCTGAACGTTGCCTTAGTTGCTGTCATGGTTTGGATCTAGAGTGTCCCCCAGAAGCCTCATGTTCCTGCGGATACTGTGGAAGGTTGGGAGGTGGAGCCTGGCTGGAAGGGGCAGATGCTCCAGGCTTTACCTGGAGGGCTGTGTGCTGGTTCAGCCCTTCTTCCTGTTCTTGTCTCTGTTCTGCTATGCTATGAAAATCTGTTTCCGGGAGCACCAGCTCTGGCTCTGGCTCTAGCTGTGGCCCCACAATGTGATTCTGCCATTTTCTAGCCACCCACCTGTGAATGGACTGTGACTTTCTGAAGTTGTGAGCTAAAATAAATCTTTCCTCCCTAAAGTTGTGCATGTTGGATATTGAGTCACAGCAAAGAGAAAGTAACTAAGACAATCACTCTCTGGTGTCAAAATATCTTGTCCCATGTGACTCGTGGTGCTGTCCCCTGTACTGCAGTGTTTGTAGCTGCTGTGCCTGACTGTCCCTAGGAAGTGCCAACATCTGGTTTTGATGCCCAGTCTCAGCACCCAACACACCCTCCTCTCACCCAAAACACCACACATCCCAGTTCTGTAATGGGTATACCCACAGGAGATACCTCCTAGGTCAGGTTGAAGGCAAAAGCATGGAGAGCTTTCATAGTGGGATTTCTCTCATCCTAAATATTTGCTACTGTCTTATGTCCTTTATTACAACTAGCCCTTATAGGAAACACCATAAAGCTACTTCCTCTCAGACTTGCAAGGGGGAAGCAGAGCCCAAACCTCTTTTATTCTTAGAATCTTGATCTGGAACTACATGGAGGGGCTTCCCTCCCCTTTCTTAAGGCAGATTCTCAGAGGTCAGCACTGCAGAGTTTATTCAGTTGCAGTCTGGACTTGCCTTCTAGTCAACTCTTGCCACTCTTTGAAGGAGGAGGAGGAGGAGGAGGAAGAAAAAACAAGAGGAGGAGGAGGAACAGAAGCAGCAGCAGCTCCTCTTCCTGATTTGAACTGATAAAGATTTTTCTTAATATTTGATAAGGTCAAACCAGTTTAGGCCCAGGAAAGGCCTTCATTCACAAATCAAAAGATATTTGGTCTCATCTCCTGCACTTGACCACCTACAATGGAGTCCACAGTTTCCACTGCATCCATGCTTAACTGAAACTGGAAAGTCATAGGTGAGCAACAGAGTTTCAGCACAGCATTTGGGCCATCTGCATTTTTCATTGCCTAAATTATTTTACATACGATCTTCCGCAGATTGTAGAAAACTAAAGCAATTCAGATGATTCTTGTTCATAAAAATGCAAATAAACTTTGGCTAAGGTGTCTACTGACTAGTTTTTCATCCATTAGTAAATTCATTTCTGAGTGTGTAATGGCACATATGTGTGTGTGTTTAAATTCCTCTTTGCCCTGGCTGAAACAGCTATTTTCCTCATTACTTAGAAGGTTCAGTAAAATCATGACACACTCTTTTCATATTTGTTGCAATTCATGGTCTTACCTTTTGAAATGATTATTCTTTAACAAATATTTAAAAAATCTTCATTTAACTGATATGGAAATTAAGGCTCAAGGAAATGTATCAAATTGCCCAAGTAATAAATAGTAGCAATTTCAATATTTTAGTAACTGATCAATATTTAATAACTAACACTTTACCTTAGCCAACATTCCCAGTGGTATGGTGGTAGGCGGTGGCTTTCCCTTGTGAAAATTTCATGGGAGACTCTTGGAAGAAGAGGCAAAGTCTGCTTCAACTTCATTGTTTGCTTCCCTGTGCTCTATCTGTGTGATAAAGCTACGCCAGGATGGTGGTAGGTAACTGAAGAGATTGAATCTCCGTTTCTCTTTTTTAGGAAGGAAATTAGATTGAGCGGAGAAACAAGGTAAGGAAAAGTGACTGAGGTCAAGCGAGGAACAGAAGTTCTACTCTAACTGGTCAGAGGGAGTCTTGGTGGCCAGGATAGCTAGCACTTCTGTGCTAGTATTTTGTGCTCTCTAGGGAGAGAGGAGGCCTGCTCTCCTCTTAATTCCAAGTTCGTAGTGCTTGGCAAAGAGAGGAAGACTAATTCCAGCAGCATCAAGAGAGGAACGAAAACTTTCCTGCAACAATTCACTTTAAACTTTTCTTTTTCTCTTGTTTTGAATGAAATCACGAACACCGAAATCACTAGAAAAAAATCAGTATTTCTCAAAACTATTTATCTGCTGATTCATTCTTTGTGCAATGACCTATCAACAATCGCCACATTTGCTTGGAATGAACTTGCAGGCTCATTTGGTGTGATCTCAACATGCTTTGCAAGTTCCCTGAGTTGGAGATAAGCCTCATTCCACTGGAGAAGAGTGGAGAAAATAAGAATTTACTGCATATATTGCATGCAGCTCTCTCTTGAAGTTCATATCTCACACTGAGGGATTTTATGTGACTTGAGTGGTGACCTGATGTATACATATATGGTTCTTCTGTGAGACTTTTTTTCCTCTTATGAGACAATACTATAATTTTATGATGGTCCTCAGAGGGAAAGCAAGTTCATTTTAAGGTTTGGGAAAAAATAATCTCCAGGGAAGAGAAAATAGTGGACCACCATGAGGAAGTGTAATATTTTCAGGAATTCAGAAATGCAACTTTGTATTTGATGTATCACTGAGACTAGAGGGCCATCTTCAGTTTCAAACCTGCTGGGTAACTCTTTCTATCATTAGCCAATAAAAGTCAGCTATGTTACATTTTTGCAGTAAATTCTCGGGGTTATAGAATTTCTCTTTGAACCTTTTCCCAAGGATCCACTGCCTAACAAAGGAAGGAGTTAATGTCCTTGGCCATCAGCAAAAAAAGTTACAAACAGGGGGAAAATACAGGATTGAAGAACTGAACGCTTAATTACATAGAGAGGTATTAAAGGAAAGATCCTTTGAGCTAGCAGACCATAGGACAACAGATCAGCAATTTTCTAGTCTATTTCTGACTCTGTCATTGACCCAGGATACTGGGAAAGTCCCATGTTTCTCTTTTTCAAAAAATTATTGCTTGATCATAGCAATCATCATTTATTTGGTATAAGTGATGCTTGCTGAGCAACCAGAACCTAGAGTCTTTTTTTTTTCTTACCAGAGCAGAAAGTCAAATGATTTTCATCTTTAAACAAAAAGGAAGAACATCATATGCCAAGAAAAATACTAGCAAAGACATATACAGGGGTGAAGGGACAAGTGTGCTTCTGACAATCTTCATTTTAGGGCTGTGTGCAGATTTTATTTTCCCTGTGAGTTTGTATATAAGAAAGGGGCCAAGTCTGTGGAATATCACTTCCTGTGGCCAGAAAACGATGCATTTTGTTTCTGTAGCGCTTAGGTGAGGCAGAATCTCCATTTTGCAAATGGAGACAATGGGCCTGAGGAGCACACACAGTGTGCTAAAGCTGCTGGTCCTTGTGGCCCTCAGACTCGTACTTAACGCCTTTTACCTCAAGGATCTAAACGTATTCCCATCTGTGAGTGTTAATCCCAACCAGTTAACGTTGCTTTCCTGTTCTCTTTAATTCTACTTTCTCTCTTTAATTCTTAAATTCCAGGGTTGGGTCTGAAAACACAGGGATCTCCAGAAGTCCTTAAGATTCAAGTGTTCATGGCTTACATTCGCAGGTACTTAACTAATGTGAAAAACCTCTTCAGCAAGGTCTTTTACCTCTGTTCTCATTAGCAGAGCAATTTAGCTTATCTTTATTAGCAGAGGTGACCTCAGTCTGAAACTCAGTTTTCCTCGGCCTTCCAGCTACCTCTTCAAGAGCAACGAGTCTCCTCTCCAGCTTAGTCTTAGAATAAATGGGTGGTCTTCCTCCATCTCTGCTCCCCCCCCCCCCCCCCCCCCCCCCCCCCCCCCCCCCCACTCCAAGCCCAGGCTGGTTCTGAACTCACTATGGAGCCTACTTTAGCCTTGTACTCACAGCAATCCTCCTGTCTCAGCCTCGCATGTGCTGGGATTGCAGATGCGAATCACCATGCCCGGTTTATGTAGTGCTGGGGAATTGAACTCGGGTACTTAGCATTTGCCAGAAAAGCCCTTTAACCACTGAGACATTCCTCCAGCCCTCTGCTCCTTCTTCTTACGCAGTGAAAGAGATGGGCAGAGACGCTCAACTGATTTCCCAAACCCTGTGTCTCTGACGTGTTACAGAATTTGGAATTCATGGATTTATAAAAAATAAAAGTGGTGGTATAAGTTGGCTAACATACTCTGAAATATTTTTTCTTCCTCTAATATCATGTCCATTGCATTTAAAAGTCCTCAGTGTGGCAGGCCAATCCTATTATAGCATTGCCTTTATTCTTTTGCTTAATTTTCCAACAATGCGAGTGGGCGTATTCTTACTGCATGGGTAAGGAGGTTCCTGGAGGACTCATGGACTTAACGTTACGAAACTGAAGAATAGGAGTGGTGGACGTGGCACAGTTTGTGGAATATTTCAAACTTTCAGGAATCTATCAGAAATTGTACCATTGTCTGCAAATAACTGATTCTGGATTAAAAAAGTATTAAACTTCTTTATTTTTGCTAGAATTTTATTAGGTCTCAGGAAAAACTCTTGGAGGAAGAGAACAAGTGTTAAAAGATTTGACATTCATTTAAAGGAAAAATAATTGAATAATAATGGCAGAAATGGATAAATAAAAGGCAGGTCTTAATAATTGTCAAAGTTGATTAATGAATATAATGGGGCTCACTATACTATTGCTTTTATTTTGTATTGTTTGAAATTTTTGCAAAAGCAAAGTTAAAGAAAATTTGAAAAAGTAGTCTGAAAGAGTTGGAGAGGAGAGACTGGGGACACCAGAGGGCGAGTGGATTCTTAAGGAATCCACTGTAAGGAGAATTCAAGCTATTCTGATGAAGATCACTATATTAAAAAAATCCATTTAAAATTATTTTCACTATCAGAAACATAACTAAATTTGAAATGTAAATAAAATTGGTAAAAGAAAGAGAAAGAGGATGTGATTGTTATATATCAAAATCCTTACCTTGCATCAGGACAACTTAATAACTACTACTTGTTTGTTTTTCTTTTTAAGATAGGGTTTTGTTTTGTAGTCCAGGCTAGTTCTGGACTATGTACCCCAGGCTGGGCTTGAACTCACAGCGACCCTCCTGCTTCACCCTCCCGAGTGCTGTAATTTAGGCATACGCCATCATGCCTAGCTATTATGGTATGCTGGTATATTGAACATAGGGCCTCATGTTTCCTAGGCAAGCATTTTAATCATAAAGCTATACCTCCAGGCCCTTATGACTACTACTAAAAATTAGTTTGTTAAAAACAGAAGTAAACATGAATTATGTAATGCTAGGAAGGCATCAACTGGGGTTAAAAACAGAAAATATTAAATTACAGCTGGAAATGAAGAGTAGGAATTTTTTTCAGAAGCTAATTCTCTTTAATCCAAAGCCCTGAGATCCCATGGATTTTCAAGGTGCCGGGAATCTTGAATAAGAACACAAAGAATACAGTTCTGCCCCAAGGTCCGCAGGGGTTATTGCTTCCTGATTTCACTACTTTCATAGTCACTCACACAGATTTCACGCTACGCTGACTCTTTCATAATTGCAGGTGGTCAAAACCTGGAATACAACTTAAATGGAAAAAATAAAGAGAATGCAGGTGGTATAACTATTTTTAGCAGAAACCAATAATTATTATATAAAACTTGGGGTTGGGGATAAAAAGTGTGGATAATAAGCCAAAGTTGGTGGGAAGAGCTCAAGAATAAATGTAACAAATAATATTCCTTCAATATACCAGGCTTTGGTCCTAATGTCATTTTAATAATAAAATTTTACTGTCAAAATACAATCATATGACTTCCACATTCTATTCTTAGCAAAGTACATCTGAAAGACAGTTCAGTTTGTATAATTTTAAATAAATCCAAAGCTGGCGATCGCTCTAAATGGGGGCGATTTGGGTTGGGGATGTAGTTTAGTGATGGAGCACCTGCCTAGAATACCAAAGCCCTGGTCTTAATTTCCAGCACTATTGAACAAAAACAAAACACAACTGGGGCTATTAACTTAAAATGCATACTGTAAATACATTTTGCTTTTTTTTTTCTTTTGAGACTGGGTCTTGCTTTGTATCCCTGGCTGGTCCTGAACTCGCTATGTAGCCCACACTGGCCTTAGACCCACGGGCAATCCTCCTGCCTCAGCCTCTCCAGTGCTGGGATTACAGGCTTATCCCACCATGTCTACCATGCCCAGCTTTATGTGGTACTGAGGAGTCAAACTTAGGGCCTTGTGCATGCAAGGCAAGCACTTCAAGTGCTGTGCCATTCCTCCAGCCCTACATATATTTTTCTCGCATAGTCCTCACAAATATAAGCAGAATGGTCTTTGTACAAAAGCATCTGTGAGCCTGGCTTCGCCTCCTCCTGCCTGTCCTCTCACGTAGCCTAGGCCCAAGCCAGTTGCTCTGTGAACCAGGACCCTCTATTTGCTTCTTGTGGTGAGTTACTGAGGTTTTCTCTTCGCACCTAGAAAACACTCACCTGCCAAAGAACATTCTGATGCTCAGGATTTCATCCTGCTTTCATTCTACACATTTATCTTCTTGCAATCAATTTAAGTTGGAATTG
This sequence comes from Ctenodactylus gundi, assembly GCA_004027205.1. NCBI lineage: Eukaryota > Metazoa > Chordata > Mammalia > Rodentia > Ctenodactylidae > Ctenodactylus > Ctenodactylus gundi. The sequence goes on from PVKB01000281.1 coordinate 189,929, forward strand.
GACTCACACAGGCCAAGGAGATTCTTTAGTTAATTTATAACGAATTATAAAAATATAATTAAGAAATTACAATTTTTTCAACTTACAAAAGCAGCAATTTCACATGGATAACTTATGAGATAAAGTTTTAGTGCATTATCTCTTGCACATGACATTTGGTGACTCAAAATTATTACCGAGAAGAATGAATTTACAAAAATGTAAGTTAGCCTTAGCAGTTTACCATAGGAGATAATTTAAACACTATGATCACTTGACAGCACATCTCAAGTAATATCCAACAGACAGCGACCTAATCTGCTAACACAGAAGATCAGACCTCTCTTCTGGAAATATTCCACAGAGTTAATACTGTTGACACTCACTTCTTTAAATGCCCGTCATATGAATTAGAAAGGCCGGAAACATTTGAAGCAAGAACTTCCTTGGTTGAGGCTAATATGAATGGAAAAGACCAGGAATAGGTGAAGGCTTTTCTTTTGCTACATGAAGTCTCTCATATACATTAAATTCAAATTAATAAAATAAGACTGCAGGAAATGAAGAAAAGATTGGAAAAAAACATTTTAACAGATCTTTAATTGACCAAAAATTAGTTACAAACATTTTCAGTGATATTTAAAATGTTTCCCGTTTTTAGTGCCTCAAATAACCACTTCGTACAAATTTCCCAACCTGTATGCTAAGGCCAGAAATGGCATATGTTCTTACCTACGTTATTCTCTAAAATACTTTTACACAGTGATCCTGTAAATATTCAAAAGTAAAACTAGAGGACTTTAAAATCATGTAATGCCAGATTCTATAATTGACTTCGCATTAATTCTCAAAACATGCTTTCATAGTTAAATAATTAAGGTTTTATTCCATTCGATTGGAGCAAATTTCATTTGTGTTTACTACATAACAGATTTCTATTTTACTGGCTTTAGAAGCTTCAAAGAGAGATATGTTTATATTTTGAAGAGCTAGATGGTGTATTAGCCACATTTCTCCTGTTAGAGAAAACAGCCCCCATGACTTCCACGTTTTTTCGAGAACTGAGTCCGTGATCAGTGGGCCTCATGGCATATGCAACAGGGTGGAGGGGACTGTTGGAGGTCAGCTGCTAACTACCAGGAAGCAGAGGGAGAAGGGTGGAGCCTGGAGCAAGGATGCACCCTTCCAGATATGTCTCCAGTGACCCACCTTCAGTCAGGTCCTGCATCCTATAGCATATTCAGCTAGTGATCTCATCCACACATGGCTCCACACACTCATATAGCACCTGCTGTTCCAACTGCCTTACACACACACACACACACACACACACACACACACACACACAAGATTTTTCAGAGAAAGTTTAGATCTAAACTCAAGCATTGGCCAAACCATTGTAAATGACTAAAGACAAGAGCTGAGCATGGCAGTGCACACCTCTACTGCCAGCAGTGCAGGAGGCTGAGACGAGAGGATCATGGGTTCCAGCCCAATCAGAGCAGCAGAATGACCTAGCAAGACCCTGTCTTTAAAAAGTGGCTATAACAAGGGAGCTGGCCCAGAATGTAGCTCAGTGCAAAGTCACTGGGTTCAATCCCCAGTACTAGACATATACATAAAAGAAAGGAAGAAGGACAAAAGAAAGAAAGAAAGAAAGAAGGAAGGAAAGAAAGAAAGAAGAAAGGAAGAAAAAAGAAAAAAGAGAGGAAGTTTTGATCATTATTTCAGCTCCTGGAATCTTAGATAATTTCCACTTTGGAGAATTTAGTCTTTTTGCCTTCCTTCCCTACATATAATCTCTTTATCCACATTTTGTATCATATCATCATAAGTTTTCTGTAGAAAGGAACTAGATATTACAGAAGTTTGTATTTTCTGAAGCATCTATCACAAGACCTGGTACCTACTGGTTGCTCCATGAGCAATAGTTGAATTTCCTTGAATTAAAAGAACATAAGTATGTGAACCAGAAAAGAATCTCTGAAATCACACAAATATTTTACAACCAGGAAATCTGAAACTTATGTGAGCTAACCATCAATGCAGATATTATTGACATGACGAACCACTGCAATCAAATCCTGTTTTTGAATCTTAGAAAATACAGTTTTCTGTTTCTTGATGGCCCAAACCATATGGCCACATTTGCAAGTGTAAGAGAGTGTAAGAAAGATTTATTTATTTATTATTTGGTGGCTTGATTCATGACACAGCATTAACTTTCCTGTTGTAATCGCTCTTTCCTTCTTTCCATAAAGACTGTGATTGTGTTGCACCTCTATGTGCCTCGAAAGAAATAGCATTTCCATAGGAGACGGATGGACTCGGAGTGTGGAGTTTGTTGATAAACCCAGGGTGTTGGAACAGATGAGCCCAGATGGGCCTTTAAGCAAGTGCTGGTATCCCCCTTCCAGGTCACAGCACCGCATTTCATGTGTCACGTACCAGCTGACACATCAAAGCAGAAAAAACTTTAAAATTACCTCAACCCGGTTTTGAAATTATATTGCTTGCTGTTCCCTGCTATAGAACACTGTGAGGGCTAAAGTATTTGTGAGATTTCATGCTAACTTTCCCTTATTCTATTGAAAGAGAAATACACATTTATTATAGGTAAACAAAAGAGAATACAGAAAGGCAAAATAAAAGTCAACTAGAATTCTACCACAGTGAGATAATCATAGCTAATATTATAGTGTACCCTGTGCAGGCACAGTGTAAATATGTATGTGTGTGTGTGTGTGTGTGTGTGTGTGTGTGTACATATACACATATACAAGTGATATATTTCAATGTAGTACTTTAAAATGTCTCTAAGGACATACAGGTAATTCTAGCTGTTTCGTCCACATTATCTTCCAATGACTTAATCTATTCTGGTTTAACAAATTCATTCTTATTGCATATATAGGTTATTTCTATTCTCCCCACATATAATGGTAACATAAGCATGCTAGTTATTACATCATTTTTCTGTCTTTAGTTTCTTGTTTTAGTATTTCAAAATACTGACAAGAGAATCATTAAAATGTGATATGTTACCATTTGTATGTAGATGGGGATTCTACTGAAAGCATCTACGAAAGTGTCACATATAAATAGATACTACCTATTTGGCTGTTACATCTTTAATAAACCAAGCATGACCACAGCGAAGAGTGAATAGGGAAATGATACAGATTTCCTGAAATTTTTATATTTTATCTATGGAATTTCGCTATTGTATGCCATCAAGTGACAGTAGTTAAAGACTATCCGAGTGCTGCTGAACTGAACTGCAGAGCGATTCAGTACTGGAAGGGAATGCCCTTGTAATCTTCAGCCTTAGAAGTCCCAGGGCGGGGGGGATGTTCTGCCTACCTGTGGGTATTTTTGTCCCAACCCCCATAGCTCAGCAGCCTCACCCTTTCCTTCTTCCTCCTTTCATCAACCTACATTTACCATTTTTAAAAATTCATTATGTCTTTTAATTATACAACTATTTTAATAGATTATTTTCTGTGTTGATGCTATAATTAAAACATGGCATAGATTTGGAATGCACTACTTCTAACTTGTCCATTGATTCCTTTATTTTTAGTATGAACCTGGAGCTATGGAGAAATGCACATTGAGCACTGCAGCCAAGGTCTTTTCCTCATGCTCAACTTCTGAGGATGGACAGCAGAATATAACTACATCCCAGTAATTCATCTTCTGCTCCTTCATAAAATCATCTTCTTTGCCTCCAAACACAAGGGAAAACCCCAGTTCCCTTTCCAAAAGTCACCAATAGCAAACAGATAAGAAAAGTAATAAATGCTCTGATATAAAAGCTGGAAAAGAACAGAATGGTTTAATGTGCTTTTCAATGTTAGTTCTTCTGCCTCCAAAAAAAAAAAAAAAAAAAAAAAAATCTGCACCAGAAAAGTAAGGTAACTTGAAAAAAAAAAAATACAAAGATGTTCCTTTATATGCCCCTCTACAAGGATGAGCATGCAATCCAAGGAACTTTAGAGAAAAAATTCTCACAGCAGGAGCTCTGAGCTACTAACACCAGGAGCTCACCAAAGAGGTGAATAACTTATTTTTATAAACCCTTTACCATTATAGGTAACAAGCAAGGTAAGGAAAAATGGCTTGATACAGAAATTAAGGCAGACCAGTCTTAGTTCCTTTTTCATTTCTAGGACAGAGTACCTGATATCCACAATTTAAGGAAGAAAAGATTTATTTTAGCTCAAGTTTCAGAAGGTTTTAGTCCACCCATGAGTGGCTGGCAATGGTGGAAGAACATGGCACAGGCAAACCAGAGCGGTCTGATCAGGGCAGAGCAGACCGGAAGCCAAGCAGGGAAGAAGGGCGGAGCTAGCACATCTTCTTCCGGATCAAGTCCCAGGGATCCACCCCGTCCAGGTAACATGTCCAGTAATGTGCCACACACTCAAAATCTACTACATGACTCTAATTCAGGACCTGAGCAGATCCACCTCTCAATAGCACACAGTTCCACAGATATTTGACAACACCCAAATGCATGAGGCTTTTGGGGGCCATTCCAGATCCAAACTGTAGCAAATCTCCCACTAAGCACTCAGTCCCCTTATGCTGCTGGTGCCACATGAATCGCATCTACACTCAGTGGCACCTCCCTCAGATTATATTATGACTTATTTTCAGATATAATGCATATTTTGAGGGTTTTATGAGGTAAACGCCATCACGTTTACACAGAAGTTATCATTTGCTGTCTCTGCTCGACCATTCCTGATTCGTGTTTTCCTCCCCTTCCTCACCAATTTCTCTTGTATTGATTTTGGAGCACACCTGCCAGTAGATTTCATTTTCATTTCTCTGATAAGGTCTTTATCTCACCTTCCCTCCTTAAGAATAAGTTTTCTAAACCTAGAATGACAGATTGACACTTTTTCTTTCAGCACTTTCAAATTATTATTCCACTGTCTTCTGTTCTCAAGGTCTCTGATGAGAAATTCAATCATGTAAGAAATTGTTTTCTATAGGCAAAGTGTTGTTTTTCTCTTACCAGCCTCAAGATTTTCCTTTATCATTGACTTTTCAGCAATTTAACTATTATATAGCCATGCATGGTTTTCTTTGAGATTTTATGAATTTCTTTACTCTTTATACCATTCACAAAAAATAAGAAAATCTCAACTAGTATTTCCTCATGTATTTTTATCCCATCTTCTTTGTGTTTTCCTCCAATAACACAAATATCAGACTTATTATTATTGTCCCACAGTTCCTATAGATTTGGTTGCCTTCTTCCATTTGTTTCTTCTTTTTTTCAGATTAGATTATTTCCACTGTCTACCTTCTAGCTTGCTTACTCCTTCTCTCTGTTGCAGTATTGCAGTTGCCAGTGAGGGCTCTACTTTCAGCTATTATAATTTTCAGTTTTAAAAATCTCACTTTAGGCCAGCACCTGGGAGATGAGCAGGACTGAGCCTTAGCACTTCCCAGCCCTCCTGCATGCCCTCTGCGTGCCAGAGACAGCCAGGTAGCCATCTCCAGAGAACCATCAGCACCTGGGAACTCACGGTACTGGCCCTTTGTGCACCCCATCCCTCCTAAACACCAGAGATAACCAGGTAACACTTAAAACAGAAGGAGTCTAATTTAAGAATCTCAGGAAAAGAGCCCATCAACAATCCCCAAGCCTCAACTCACCCTAACAGAATCATGAAAAAACATAGTAATAAAATATCTAAAGAAAAACATGACACTCCTAAAAATAATACCAGTGATCTTGAAATAGCAGAACTCAAAGTTGAAAATTGCAAAAAAGATGATATTTCTGAGCCCATAAACTCTTAGAATTTAAACAGAAATAAAAGTGCTGCACTGGGACATAGCAATACTATTAGCAAATACTGACAAGAAATTAGAGGAAAATAAAGATAGGAAGTAGCATAAAATAAAGGCAATATAAAAAATTAGGGAAGAATTCAGCAGAGACATAAAAATAATGAAATCTGATCTTCAGGTTGTGAAAAACACACAGGAAAAAAATAAGTAACCGCTTTGAACATTTTGTAAATAGAATATTACACCTAGAAGATAAACTGGTTGAGCTGGAACATAGAGGCAGTAAAGAATGTGAAAACAAAAAAGGAAGAAAAAATGATCACAATAGCTGATGGATGACTCTAAAAGAAACAACCTCAGGATTAGGGAAGTGCAGGAGAAAACTGAGGACAAAACAAAAGGCTTACAGGCCATGTTCAATGAAATTATGGAAGAGATTTTCCCAAATCTAAGGAAAGAAATGAACATTGGATTACTGCAGGCATATAGAAAGCAAAACAACTCTGATCAGAAGAGAACCTCATCACAACACATCACAATTAAAATACTAGAGACCAAACACAAAGAGAGACCATTAAAAGCTGTAAGAGAAAAAGAAAGGGTGACTTGCAAAAATAAGCCCATCAGGATACCTGCAGATTTCTCAACCCAGACCCTAAAACCCAGGAGAGCATGGAGCAATGTCATCCAAGCACTAAGAGAACATAAATGCCAACCCAGACTGCTACATACAGAAAAATTATCTTTTAAGTGAGAGGTAGAAACTAACAGTTTCCATGATATAAAAAGCTAAAAAAAAAAAAGCAAAACAAAACAAATAAATTACAGCCACTAAGCCAGCGCTGGAGAAAATATTTTATGAAAAATTAGAAAACAAAAAGGGAGGCTAACAACACCAAAGGCCCCAGAGAAAAAGAAACAAGAGATAAAAAAGAATGAGTTCAGAAGAAATTAAGTTTAATAGATAATGCTGAAAAACTATAATGATGGCAGGACATATCAAATATACCTGGATAATTATTCTTAACATAACATGAATGGCCTCAACTCACCTGCTAAAAACATAGACTGGTTGACTGGCTCAAGAAACAGAAATGCACAATTAGCTGCTTACAAGAGATACACTTCACCCACAAGGAAACTCATGAACTGAAAATAAAAGGGTGGAATTCAATATTTCATGCAACAGGACCCAGGAAGCTATATTAGTCTCAGACTCATCTGATTTCAAGAGAAAACAGATCAGGAGAGACAAAGATGATCACAATATATTGATTAAAGGAACAATAGAACAGGAAGAATTCACAATTATCAACATATATGCTCCCAATTCTGGAGCATTCAATTATGTAAACCAAAAATTACTAGATCTCAAAGGACATATATGCCCACTATAATTACAGTAGAGGACTTTGATACTCCACTATCACAGGTAGATAGATCAACCAGACAGAAAATCCACAAAAATATGCAACAGTTAAAAGACATGATAGAAAACTTGGACCTAACAGATGTATACAGAGTTTTCCACCCAACATAAACTGAATACATGTTCTCCTCAGCAGCACATGGAATATTTTCTAAAATAGAACATATTCTAGGTCATAAGTCATGCTTATGTAAATACAAAGAAATAGAAATAATTCCTTGTGTACTTGCAGATCTTAGTGGAATGAAACTGGAACATAACAGTAAAAGAAGCAGAAGAAATACACAAATAGGTGGAGGCTAAACAACTTACTACTGACCAAACAATGGATTACAGAAGAAACCAGAGAAGAAATCAAAACCTGCATAGAGTTAAATGATGAAGGAAGTACATCATATCAAATATGTGACAAAATGAAAGCAGTACTTAGGAAATAAATAGCCATAAATAAACACATCAAAAGAACAGAACAGTCACAAATAAGGATGTTAAGGATGCACCTGAAGGCCCTAGATAAACAAGACTAACCTAAGCCAAAAAGCAGTAGAAGAAATAAAAGAGATCAGATCTGAAATTAATGAAATTGAAATTAAAAAGACAATAAAAAGATTAATGAGTTGAAGAGCTAGTTCCTTGAAAGAATAAACAAGATTGACAAACCTCTAGCTAAACTCACCAAAAGAAAACAAGAAAAAGCATGGATTAATGCACTTAGAAATGAAAACAGTGAAATTACAACAGACTGCTCTAATTTAGCATATTATGAGAAATTATTTTAAACTTCTATATTCTAACAAGTTAGAGAATTGGGAAAAAATGGATGACTTCCTAGATACATACAAAAAAACAGAATTGAATGAAGAAGACACAAAAATCTCGAACAAGCTCATTACACACACAAAAACTGGAGCAGTGATAAAAGTTCTACCTACAAATAAAACGCCAAGACCAGATGTATTCACAGCAGAATTTTTTCAGTATTTCATCAAAGAACCAACTCCAATGTTTCTCAAACTGTTCCATGAAATTGAAAGACAAGGAATTATTACCAAACTCATTTCTGGAGGGTAACATCACCTTAGTTCCGAAAACAAACAAAAACTTAACCAGGAAGGAAAATTATAGAACAATATTTTTAGTGAATATTAATGTGAAAATTCTTCATAAGATTTTGCAAATAGAATCCAACAAGTCATCAGAAAGATCATACACCATGATCAAGTGGGCTTCATTCCTGGGATGCAAGGCTGGTTCAACATATGTAAATCAATCAATGTAATATCCACATCAAAAGCAAAATCAAAAAACACAGGGTCATCTCAATTGATGTAGAAAACGCCTTTGATAAAATTCAACACTCATGATAAAAACTCTCAGAAAAATAGGTATAGAAGGTCCTTATCTCAAACTCATAGAAGCCATATATGCCATACCTGTTGCAAATGTCATAGTAAATGGAGAAAAATTGAAAATGTTTCCTCTCAACTCAGGAACACTACAAGGCTGTCCACTCTCACCACCCTTATTAAACATTGTCCTTGGAACACTCGCCAGAGAAATCAGGCAAGAAAGTGAAATAAAAGGAATTTGCATCAAAAAGGAGGAAGTCAAACTATCCTTAACTGCAGATGATATGATTATCTACATAGAAGACCCCGAAAACTCCACTACAAAACCCTTGGAAATAAAAAAAGTCAGCCAAATCGAAGCTACAAAATCAACACTGAAAATCAAAAGCTTTTTTCTACACCACCAACAAACTCACTAAGAAAGTGCTCAGAAGAAAACGCCTATTCTCAGTAGCCCAGCAAAAAATTAAATACTGAGGAGTATACCTAACTAACACTGAAGAAAAAAATTGTAGACAACATCAGAAAATGGAAATACATCCCTTGTTCTTGGATTCACAGACTCAATATAGTCAAATCACTATACTGCCAAAACTAATATATAGATTCAATGCAATTCCTATCAAAATACCAACAACTTTTTTCAGAGAACTTGAAAAAATAATCCTTAAACTCATAGGGGACCAAAGGAGACCTAGAATGGCCACAGCAGTCTTGAGTAAGAAGACAAGGCAGGGGGCATTTCAATGCCACATATCAAGTTATACCATAAAGCAATAGTTGTAAAAGCTATATGGGGCTGGCACAAAAACAGACATGTAGACCAACGGAACAGAACCGAGCACACAGAAACAAACTCAAATAGCCTCAGCTAACTAATCTTCAAAAAAGCCAAAAGCATGCACTGGAAAAAGGATAATCTCTTCAGCAAATAGTGGTAGGAAAATTTGACATCCCCTTGCAGAAGAATGAATCTAGACATACAGCTGTCACCGTGCACCAAAATCAAATCATAGTGGATCAAAGTCCTAGATATTAAAAGTGAAACACCAAACCTTCTGGAAGACAAATATCTAAAAGACATACGTATAGGTAAAGACTTTCCTAATAAGAAACCAAAAGCAAAAGAAATAGCCCCAGAATTAACAAAAGGGATTATGTCAAATTAAATAATTTCTGTTTGGCAAAGGAAATTATCAACAGAACACAAACAGCAATCAGTGCCGGCCAGGCTGTGAGGAAAAAGGAACCCTCCTGCACTACTGGTGGGAATGAAAACTGGTACAACCCCGATGGAAAGCAGAAGTCTCTCAAAAGGCTGGAAACAAATATCCCCTCCAATCCAGTGATACCTTTTCTGGAAATTTTCCAAATAGAGTTAAAAACAACATTTTACAGAGTTACATGTATACCCATGTTCATAGCAGCACAACTAACAATAACTAACATGTGGAAGACACTCAAATACCCATCAACAGACCAATGGATACATAAATTGTAGTATTTGTACACAATGGAATACTGTGCATCTATAAAGACAGATAGGATGGAGGTTTTGTAGGTAAATGGAAGCAAATTGAGACCATCATGCTTAGTGAAGTGAGTCAGAAGCAGAAAATGAAATATCTAATGGTTTCTTCGATGTAAGAAACCCAGATAACAATTATTTCGTAGAACTTAATGTGAGGAATAATGGGAACTTGAGGGGAGTGGTAGGGAATGGGAGGGTCGAAAAGAAAGAAGGGAAGGATTTGTAATTTTGGCACAATATGTATGTACACAAAATGCCCAAGATCAATGTAAACTTTATGCATTGCACTTATACATGTCAATAAAATGGGGGAAAAATAACAACCAAAAAAACCCATCTCGTTTCATTCTTTTTCACACATTCTATTCTTTTGCCAAGAAAAAAAATCTTTCCGCTCATTTCAAGAGCTTGGCCTTTATCTTCCTTTTAAAGTCTTTGTACATTCGAGTAGCTGGTTCTTCTTTGCACTGACCTTTAATGATTACTTTTACTCTTGAGATTTTCTTTATTTTTATATTTTTTGAGCAGGAGCTGGAACAGAATGTATTAAAATCCTCTGGGGAATGTTGTTTTATTGTTTTTCTTAGAAGCTAGCTAACCCAGTTATGTTCAGCCCATTACCTGCACCATCTCAGCAGTGCCAGGCAGGGCTTGTGAGTTCTTGCTGTATAGTCAGTATTTTCTTAACATTTGTGTTATTCAGTGAGTAGGCGGAGAATCAAGTGCTTTGCGTCATACTTCTGACTCTACAGCCTTTGCTATGTTTTATTTTCCAGTAGAGCTCAGGGTTGATCGATATACAGATAGGAAGGACCTTTCTCCAGAAACTCCTCTCTAGAATTTCCAAAACAATCTCTGACCTTCAAGAGTGCCTTTCTGTAGTTCACTGGCTAGAAATTTGTTATTCCTCAAAGAGATTGAACACCAAGGACTGGGATCTTCAGTGCTAAGAAGCGAGATGCAGGAGAGTGAAAAATATGACAGGAAAGGTTTCTCTACAGGACTCTCTGACCCTGGTCTAGGTATAGATGGTTTTCCTTTTGATGATTATAAGTGCCTTCGTGTATTTGTTATGGTTTCTAGAAAACCAGAATAGGAAATATATATTGGAAATTCTATACAGGGATTAGGCAGGCTCACACGGTCAAAGATGGAGAGTCCACAATGGTTGTCTGTGAGATCAAAAAGGCAAATCCAAAATTGCTGTCTACACATGGGAGAACTGAAAGATCCAGTAGCTACTCAGATGAGAAGATTGAAGCTGCAGAACCATGAAGTCAACGATGCAATGATGCAGTCCAAGACGGCAACTTCAGGACAAGGACATCAAGGATGCAATAACTAGTTCAAGGTCAGAGGTCTGAAGGAGACGGTAGAATAGCTGGTACAAGTCTGCCCTGGAAATTGATGTCTAGAAGTAATATCAGAGACTGTTCTCTTCCAGAAAAAGTGAACACTTCCTTTTTCCTTTCCTTTATATTCTAACCAAGCTAGTACTCTACTGGTTGGTGTCACCCACATCCCCTCATCCAGGGGAGGATCTTCCCCCAGTGTGTGACTTGTATGTCAGTCATGCACAAGCATGCTCAAGATCATGACTTACTGATCTGCTGAGTATTTCTTAATCCACTCAAGTTTAGAAAGCATGACTAATGGTCATACTTTACTTCCAATTTCTCCTGGTGGTACAGTTTCATGACTGGTGCTGTTCTCAGGGAAAGACCAGAAGAACGAAGAAGCTAAAAATGAAAGCCCCACTTTTCCCATGCTGCTCTGGTTCACAGTGCACCCATTTGGCTGTTCTCTGGCCACAAGCAGGAAACCTCTCCAGCAGGTTTCCAGTCTACACCTGCTAGTCAGCATGAGGATGTCAGTTGCTATTAGGTCAAAGTCAAGTGATGAAGGGAGGAACAAACCCCCATAAATTCACTGCCAAACAGGTCATTCCTCAGGTTTTGACTGCTCTCATTGCTACTGTTGTTTAGTTTCCAGAATGCTTATGGAGCTGCCTTTTTATTCTATCTAAAGTTATTAGTTGGAATGAAGAAGAGAGAGAGGCTGTCATGGATGTATTCCATGTTGGCTAGCACCAAATATTCCTCAGCCCCTTTATACAAAATACCCATTTTTATTTACTTTCTCCAGTTCCAAGATAATGTCTAGGTGACTGGGTGTGGGTGTGGGTGTGTGGGTGGGTGTGTGATACATGCAGACACATGCCTGTGTATTCTGTATAATACAATGTCAGAAGAGTAGAGGCATGAGATTTTCCTCAGTGACCTCTGAGCACCCACAGATAGGCTGACATGCTCTTATGACCCACTGAGGCACTCTTGGGCCCACTGAGGTGTATCCATGGTCAGTCTGAGAGGGTTTCATGACCCAGGGCCCAATGTGGTACTCTTGGCCCATCTGGCATTTGGGGGGTGATGTTTTTACACTGTCTGGAGTCCTTAATTCCAGACATTTCCCCCTGGTGTCTGAGTGTCTGACACTTCACCCTATTCTCTCTTGTATGTTCTCCATAAAAGTTGCGTTTGGGCTGTGCTACCTAGCTGTCATCTGACTTTTGCCTTCTGCTTCACTCTGTTTCTTGTGCCGTGTCAGAAGTGGTCACATGGAGATTTCTTTTAGACTTGCAACCTCTATTTTATCCTGGAAAACAAGCCCTCTGGCCCAGTGTTTACAGAGATTCCGACACCCCTCTGGTTGACATTAGAGGCTAAACTCCAACCTCTGCACAATGTGTGGTCCTGACAAGAGAGTGGGTGAGGAGAGAGACGCTCGGCATCTTGTCGACTCCATAATTCCTGTACCTCTTCCTGCTCAGGTTTTCTCAAGCCCAAGGACTCAACCTATCCCTTTTTCCTCTGTTAAGCACAGACTTCTGACATGTAAGCTGATATAATGTCATGCTTGATATGTTTAAAGGCACACAAAGAAACTTGGAAATTCTTCTCAACGTAAGCCATAGTAAAGAGCAGAGAAGCTGGAATAAAGAATCACAAATAATATTGAAATAAAAATATTTAGTATGATCTAGAACTTGAGGACAGGAAAACTGTCACCCAAATACAGTGGAAATGAACATTTCGGCATATCCAAGAACTCTGGGAATATGCTTCCAAGGCTATTCTTGGGAAACCTTCATAGCAATAAAATCCAACCAATGAAAGATCAAATATTGAATTAAAAAGAAAGTCCCGAAAAGAGAAATGTGTAAATTATTTGTGGTTGATATCAAGTCCATTTAAATTAAATCAAAGTCAACTGTTGAAATTACATTAAGACAGAATGAAAATGTCACTTATGAATTACAGTATCACAAATAAATTTAGGGAATAAAGCAGATAAATTTTGGAAAGTAATTAGAGAAAAATTTTATCTTATGATTTATAAATAATGAATGTGGACTATAATCAAAATGTAAACAAAATGCTTCTAATTTCTATTTAAACTATCGTAACATTTTTCTTAATCTTAAGAGGAATGTTTAAGACTCTGGCCTCTAATACAGAACCATTTTAAGACTAGTAATTTTTAAATTATTTCATTCTTGCTGCTTCCATGAAATGCAAGTTTGTTACAGCTTATGGGTTTTTATAATCTCATTTTATTCAACTACTTGACCAACCTAACTCCCATCTGCTTTTCTCTCGCCTTGACAATTGTATATTTTTACAATAACATAAGCTATAACAGGGGGTTATGTCCACTTAATAATGCTTATTTCTGACTTTATAATTTTAGATAAGTTTTATTATATTTCCTGAACATTTTTATTTTACAACAGGAAAATATCTTTTTTATCCAAAATTCTGTTAGTCTTCTTGAGAATTTTGACAGACAGGTGAATTGCAAACTGTCTCATGAAGAAAGTTTTCTAATTTTCTTTTAGGAGGCAACCATTGCTGTGACTGTACCACATTTCAGCAAAGATTAACTTTTATACTGAATAGCCACTTTATACCAACACAAATTATAATTGTAGTTGGTATCCTTATGATAAGTAAATGCCTGCTATACTTTTCCGGACATTTAATACAGATATGACTTATTGGTTGGACCTTTCTAAAAGGAAACATGGAAGAATTTGCAGATGTTTGGTCTTTTGTTTCTAAAATTTTAGCACCTAACAGTAACAGTGGCTAGCATATATTAAGAACTCAGTCCATATTTATTCCACTGAATAAAGGTTTTTTTTCTTATTTGAAAGTCTATAAAATGAATTTCCTTTTTTTTTCTTTGCTACAGAATTAGACAGAACCCCCTTTCAGCATTGAGCCAAATGCCCAGCCCTCCCTATTTACATTTTAAACCTTGAGACAGGCTCTCAATTGCTAAGTTGCACAGACTAGGCTTCAATTTGCAATCCTCCTGCTTCTAACTCACAGAGTATTAGAATTACAAGGAGTGCACCATCACACTTGGTTTATTTTTTAAGATATCGTATTAGGCAGGTACCAGGACCATGGGTGAAAGTTGTTGGAACATAAAATTGACTTCATAGAAAGAACACACTTAGCCACTCAGAAACCAAGTGGACTGCTTCAGAAGTGAAACACTCTAACCGAACACGTTTTAGGGAATCTGAGGTATGATTTAAAGAGTATACTGTAAAGGTGAGTCACATCTCACAGACTGCCTCGAACCTCTGTCCTACCTCATTCTGAGATTCCTGGAGTCTTGAAAAGGCCGTGGGTTAAAGGTGTTCAACTTGCTTCCTACCACTGACACAGGAGAGAGCTAGTTTAGGTGACCGCCACCACTATTCCAATTCAAGATTTTCTGATCCTCAGACATTCTGCTTGAGCTGATCAACATCAGCAAATAGATTCCTGCCGGCTCAATATGCATTTCTCTCCGAAAAAAAGTTTTTAATAGTAGTATATTGACCTAAGATCAATAAAACATGGTAGTTCTTTCGTGTTATAATTTAAATCAGTAGGAATTATGTTCTCAAAAAAGTGATTTTAAAGCATTCTCCAATGCATTTATTTTCTGTTGTGAAGTTGATATAAAATTTCAACTAATTCAAAATTAAGATCATGAAACTTTATATTTACTCAAGTTAACTTTTAAGTGTAAAGTTTGGATTTCTTATTACCAGTTTTCTCCACCATCTTGTCTCTGATGTTATTCACTCTGAGTACTGTTTATTGAAGGCAGTCACAGGGTGGAAAGTCAACAAACCCAGAAGATGCAGGTGTGGATGTGATGAGATCTGATAGAGCCCACAGTCCCAAAGGAAAATAAACAGACGCCATTGATTTAAATGAACTTAAATGTTGTCTGTAACCCTGAGGTCATTATCTTTCCTCTCCTTCTTCCTTTATCTTCCACTTAGAATATATGCTTTAGGTGACACATAAACATTTGGATTTACTGACGAATTTGGGGTCATTCCTTAGAAACCTAACAGGTCTTGTCCATCACAGAAAATTTAGAAACAATAATGCTAAGGGCAATGCCTCACCAAGCAATATCATCAACAAAAATCTGTGAAAACTTGCCACCTTTGTGGAACACTGGCCCCGTAAAGCTGTTTTACATTACCACTTTTTTTTTTCTTGTGGTACTGCAGACTGAGCCCAGAGCCTTCACATTGAGCTACATACCCAGATCATTTTTTAAATTTTTCTCTCTTTTTTAATTAAATTTTGAGAGAGTCTTGTTAAGGCACTAAGTTGCCTAGGCTGGGTTTGAACTTGTAATTCTCCTGCCACAACCTCCCCAGACTGTGGGACTACTAATTGTTTTAAAAAGCACCACAGGGAGAGTATTCTTACCAAATAAAATACAGCAATGTAGGTTATTGTACATATTATTAATATTGAATAACAGATCATATAAAATTACTTTCATTTGAAACCAAACTTGTTTCAATTTATAATGATTCTCTGCTGTTTTTCATTCTTCCATACTATAGTTTGAAATTTCTCAAACTGTCTCTATCTGGTATTCTATGACAGCTTTCGCTTGATTTAACAATCTTTGAGCCACAATGTTGAGAAAATGAATTGCCACCACGTTAGGAAAAAAAAAGTCTTCTATTTTTAGAAATGTCGGGTTAGTAGCTCCCAGTGTAACCACTTTCAATTTTAAAACTTTCATTAATATATTATTACATTTTCCAATCAGCAGCCCATGGAGCCATACAGGGTGGTAATAAGAAATACAGTGTCTGCAGAACACTGGGAACTTTTCATATGCTAAGAGGAGTACAGGAGTTTCCAAGAAGAGCCTACAGGGCAGGAATTCCTACACTTGTTTCACTCGGGCTTTACTTTGCTGTCTGCCATTAATGCCTCTAAAAACAAATTCTTAAGAAGCAACACTTAGGAATGACTGCACAACAAAGATACGGGATAAAACTAGCAAGCACCCAAAACTAACCCGACACAATACTGGGGTCTTCTCTTTCTTTTCTGAAGGCTTATCTCAGCTTATCTTGATCATACCCAACCTTCAGATGCCTTTCCAAGTAATGTATGTCATTTTTACATGCTGTCTTAAGAACTTTTGAAGTGAACCAAACAAAAATTCCTGTTTAGAAATTCCTCTTTTTAAAATTCAAGTGTACAATTCATGTGCAGATGAATATACATATTGTAAGGAATGTAAAAGAATATTGGCGATCACAGGATAGAGCTAATGCCCTAAATTCTGATTTACGATTTTCTGAGATCTCTGTGCCTCGTTTCAGCAAAGCTGATCTCTGCCTAACTCATCTCCTGCTTGCTCTTTTGGTCCCTCCCACGTACTTACCCTCCCTGAAATTGAAAACTGCCCCTGGACCTGATCTTTTATTAGGAGAAAAAAAGAAATGCAAGCAATAATCCAACAATAACTAACTAGGTTGCTTTA
This sequence comes from Ctenodactylus gundi, assembly GCA_004027205.1. Taxonomy (NCBI): domain Eukaryota; kingdom Metazoa; phylum Chordata; class Mammalia; order Rodentia; family Ctenodactylidae; genus Ctenodactylus; species Ctenodactylus gundi. Next base: position 206,895 of record PVKB01000281.1, read on the forward strand.
TTTTCTTAATCTATATTTGCCTAGAGAAAAAACAAAACAATGTATGAAAGTCTCCTTTCTTCTACTTGGCCCCCTCTACTTTTTGGAAAGTAGCAACAGATTTTCGTGTCAAAAGTTAGCTGTATTTCAGGACCAAGTGGAAGCAGGGTCTTGGGAAAAAAACTATGTCAGCTTGAAGACATTGGAAGAAAAGGAGTGAGTTTAGTCCCCATGAGGTGGGAGGGAAGGAGCCAGGGGGAGTGTGTTTTAAAGGTAGTTGAAGTTCTAAGGTAGACTGCTTGAGAAATCGATGTTGATGACAATGGCTAAGAACCTCTGTTGCCCATGCAAGGCTTCTTAAAACACTGAGCCTTTATTCACGAACAGCACCTGGATGGCAGGATTGGGAGCCTGATGGATTTAAGAGGACATTATACAGCAAAAGCAGCAACTCTGAAAGAGGTAGTCACTAAGAACCAAAGGGGAGACCCTCCTTCAATTTCCAGAAAGGACTTTAGAATCTAACTGAAAAGAGTGGAGGAGACCTGGGAGGAATTTCCCCTGGTGACCAGGCAGCGAGGATTGTGTTGGAAAAAGGTCGCAGGTCGTCTGCTTATCCTGCATGCGCCATGAAGCCACAGGACAATATTATCTGCCTCCCAGCTTTGTGGAGCACTTTTGACCTAGAGCTCAGGGACATAGGTATAGCTGGCTGCCATTATCCTGTCCCCAGGTAGTTCGTGCAGCAGGGAAGTGTCCTGCAGATCCAAATATGCTGGTCTTATGTATTGGCTCTGCTACTGCTACATACCTACAATTGTGGTAAGCTTAACTCTCTTTTCCTGTTTCCTTATCCATTAAATCAGGATAATAATAGAACATATCTCACAGGGTTGATATAAGGATTGAACAAGGTTTTGGGGAAATGCATAAAACATTTTGAACATGGCCTGGCACACAGCTATTATAGTTCTCATGAAATGTGATTTCTTTTTTGCTTTTTATTTCCCTACTAAAATACTTTACAGTCCTCATTGTATTTTCGCTTTTGCCAGATTTTTGTCTCTATTTTGATTTCTTATGAAGCTTGAAGCGCCGTTTGGAAGGTCATGAGCTAAAGAAAAACATGTACAACTTTATTTTCTTTTTTCTTTAAACATCTCTAGAAACTGGTGAAATTTAGTTTAAAATTTTCCTTCGCTAATTACGTTCAAACGTTCAAATTTTTGTATTTTGCTCTTTGCCAGTTAAGACCTCATGAGGAAAGAGAATTGAAAATGGATATCGTCAGAATTAGTCTTCATCTTATATAATTGAGTTGTCCTCACATAATTAAGTCATAAAATGAAGAAAACCTTATTGCGTAGATACCTTTATATTATGTTGCTTATTAAATCATTCCATTCAATAGGACTCACATCCAAGTTCAAAGGATGAATTTCCTCTGAACATATTTAAAAATCAATTTTCCATCTTCTACCCGGTTGCTCCCATATAGAACACACTAGTCAAGTATCAGTTCTTTGATGGTAGAGCCGGCCTGGTTTAGATCCTAAACTTGAAATCCCACTTTATTTCTTCTCTTGGTGCACACAACCATAACATTTTGCTAGTTCTGCATCCCTATGTGTTGGTCTCATCTTTTGTGCCCATTGGGATAGTTGTGGTCGCATCCCGGGGTTGAACCACTTCCCAGTGATGGTTTGAATATGAGAGGTAGGTCCTCCAAAGCTCACGTGTTCGGAGTGTGGTCCCGATGCAGCAGGACCCATGGCTAGTGGGCTTTGGGCAGTGATTGGATCATGAGCCTCTGACCCCTTCAGTGAATCAATCCACTTATGAGTTCAATAGCTAAAGGGCTAAAGGAAGTCGTGCCTACCTGGATGAAGCAGGCCTTTGGGAGTGTGGCCCTGAAGGGCACCTTTGCTCTGGCACCTCCTCCCGCTCTGGCTCTTCCTTCCTTGCTCTGCCTGCTGGCTCCAAGAGCTGAGCAGCTTCGCTCAGTGAACCCTTCGACCGCGCTGCCTCGCCTGGCCTCTGGCCCACAACAACGGACGTGGCTGGCCAGCCAAAATAAACCTTTCTCCTTTAACTTTCATTCTCGAGTGTTTAATCACAGTAACAGAAATCCAACTAACACACTACTGCAGAGCCTGGCGCATCGTGCCCACAGTGCTATAGCTGGCATCGATGCGATTCTGTGGCTCTGGCTCTGTTGCCTGAGTGTTCACCTACAGACGTGGTCATCCCACAACTTCAAGAGTAGATATTCCACAGACAGAATTCAACTATTTGGGAAGGAAGCTTTTTTTTTTTTAAAAAAAAGTTAAACTGTACAGAACTTGGATGAGTGACTCAGCAGTTAAGAACATGTGCCCGGCAAGCGTGGGGCCCTGGGCTTGATTCTCTAGGACCACGTAAGCTAGATGTGGTGGTAAAATAAGTAAATTAGAAAATAAAGGCCTGCACCTTTGGTCTTGGCTCAACTACAAAAATAAAGTGTGCATTTTGTGTCTATGTGGAAATTTTAAATTTTGATGAGTCTAAAAATGAGTAGCCTAAGCGATGGGCTGACTTTCAAGTTTCATACATAAATCGTATGGAGGAGTTATGGTAAAATAGAAGAGTGGAGAGTGAACAAAGAGGAACGGATTCAGTTTGTTTTCTCTCCTGGATTTCTTTTCATCTTTCTTCTTCTTTCTACTTACTCTCTACCAGTTCTCTTCAGTCTTTTTTTCTACCTCCTCCCGCCATATTCTTTTTCCCTCTTTCACTTTTTTTCCTCCCTTTAACAACTACATGAACTCAGTCTTCTCAGAGCCTCTGCCAATGAACATGCAAGTCCCCTGTGCTAGATGAGTGAGTCTCTGCCGATGTTCGCAGTGGAGTTATGCAAAGAACAACCTGAACAGCTTTACCCTAATGACTAGGAATACAGCAAATTTAATTGTTTGATAATATACAATTCTTTGTTTATATTGACATACAGTAGCTAATATCAACTTAGGCAGAACTAAAGACTTGAGAAATTAATTCCTCCCTCTTGCAGTACAATATTTTTTCAATTTATCGATGTTTATTCACCGTTTACAGAGTGCAAGGGACCACTTTAGAGGTGGGGATAGAAAAATAAACAGAACTAAAATTCCTGAGGCATAACAAACAGTCAACAAATAAATCAATAGACATAGCACATGTGATTGTAACTAGTGCTGGGGAAAGAACAAGACATAGGATAGGTAGAGAGGTGGCTTTTCCCCCCGTCTTTTCTTGGGACATCCTGGTGTTTTGTTAAATGTATATAGTAAAATAAAAGGGATTTTTTTTTGAGACAAGGTCTCACTATGGAGCCCACGCTGGTCTTGGACTCACCGCCATCCTCCTGTCTCAGCCTCCTGAGGTGCTGGTATTACAGGTATGCACTACCACACCCAGCTTATGTGGTGCTGGGGATTCAAACTCTGGTACTTAACACCTGACTTAGCACTTGCTAGATAAGCACTTTACTGCTGAGCCATTCCTCCAGCCCTGGTGAAATAAAAGTTTTTGACTATGTTGTCAAGGAATAATACTGAATCAAGTGCCTTAAAATTGCTCTGCTACACAGACAGATTACAGCAGTTGTTTATCAAATTTCTGTAGTGTACTAGGAAAAAATACTGTTTCATGAATAGAGTAGTGAACAAAATAAAAGATATTTGCTTTGTAGTCAGACAATAAAATAAAAACAATATACCATTAATAGCACTAGGAAGAAAAAAACACACGTTTTGCTGAGAACATAAAATAGAAAGACCTACTGAAAAAAGCAAAGATAATGATTCAAATAGGTCATACTGGGGGAATAAGGGTTAGCCTGAATCCTCAAAGGTGAGAAGATGTCTAAGTCAACTTCCAGTTACTGTAACAAAATACCTGAGATAATCAACTCTAAGAGAGAAAAACGTTTATTTGGCTTATAGCTTCAGAGGCATATACTTGGCTATAGAAAAAGGGCGCTATTATAATATCTCTAATATCTCCATCAGGTGGATTATGGGGCCTCTACTAGAAAGCCCTCCACCACCAGAGCCCTGCCCTGCCCCAGGTTGCCGATAGAATTCAGAGCTTGTGAAAATATAGAGAAGAGTGAGGCTGGACCTAGATATGTCAAGGTAAGAGGGACAGAGGAGGAGGCCTACTTCCTGCTTCGGAGGCCAAATCACTCACTCTGATTTGTGAGAATCCCAAGCCAAATGTCACGGCACTATTGCCCCCTCCTGCAAAGAGAGTAGAGGCCTGTCCTGGATGGAAAGCTAAGAGGTCAGGGCTCATCTGTCCAGGTGTAAAGAACTGCCAGCCTGCTCCTGGATTTGGGAATAGGATGAGATAACCCACAACATAACGTAGTAGTGTTCTTCAGTGGTTCCTCATCTAAGACTGTAAAAGAGTTTTCTGAGTAGCTAGAAAATCTGTACAGTGTAGACCAAGACTGAACGCCTGGGGGTAGATGATTGCACTTAAGGAAGCAAGTATTCCCACCAGCATTATTTATTTCTAGGCAATTTTAATGCTTATTGCTCATCATTGACATTGTTAGTATTTACAGGAAAACATGGCAACTACAAAATTTCAAAAATTAATTCTAATGTAATGACTGCAAGTCCCAAAAGAAGGCAAAGGTGCTTTGTTTCAATTGTAAAATAATTTGAAGTTTTGCTTAGTAAGTTAACTGTTAGAATAAAGAGCAAATGAGCATTTATGTCAAATGTACATTGAATATATTAACATGTGCATATTAAAATAGTATAATAAATTACACTTCTCTAGCATTTAGAGTAACAACATCAAGCTAACTATAAGCTCTTTTTCTTATCTCTTCTAAGTTTAAGTGGAACTCTTATTTTTTTGTGGTAGGAATATATGTAGCTACTTTCAGTCAGGTAATGAGAGAGCTGGAATTAATTTGGTGACAAAAATGTTTGCTTTAATAAAAACATAAAAAATACAAAAAATTAAAAGAGGATGTAAATCAGTGCAAACGCTCTGGGCTCAGTCTGCAGTATCCCAAACAAACACCACCACACCTGTAGGATGGCACGCTGACTAGGATTACTTGCCTCTTTGGTCCACCTCCACTCTGATTTGAGCTTCTTGGACTGATGCCATGATCACCTACGTATTTGTTTTTCATTAGCATGCTCCAGCTGTTCTAACTTGGCCATTTTATCAAATTATGTGTCTTATATTGACACTATAATCCTCTTATAAATGGAGTTGATAATGAAGGATTCAAATTAAAATATTATCCATACCAGGACTAGGAGTGTTTCTCAGTGGTTAGAGTGCTTGCCTAGCAAGCTCAAGGCCTTGAGTTCAATTTCTCACCAGCACATAAAGATAGCACTTGGGAATTTGAGGTGGGATGGTAGCCATGAGTTCAATGCCAGCCTGGGAAATGTAGTGAGCTCAGAACCAGCCTCCTGAAGTGAGACACTCTCTCTCTCTCTCTCTCTCTCTCTCTCTCTCTATATATATATATATATATATGTTATATCTATATCTATATATATATCCAAGTGAAAAGCAATGAAAAAGTGTGATTAAGTTCAGAGTACTGGTTATACTCTGATATTCCAACATGCTCTCTGAAATGCCCAGTAATCTCATGGTCCATGGAAGCACATGTACCATAACAGCATACAGTCAAATGTGTGGCAACCCAGCTGAGTTAGATATTATTTCTGGCTCTTAACTACCAAAGTTTAAGATAAGTCAGTTTCTAGCTATTAAGTCTAAGCTAAAAATAATTTATATAAAACTACAGATTTTTTATTTATAGTTACTATCATAGCTAGAGAAAGGGCATAGTTATATTTTCATGTGCTTATCTCCTGGTACATGGCTGTTGTTCAAAACTGGAAAAGTACTGGTATGTGAAGTTTTGTTATTATATAAAGAATTGAACTTTGAGAAGTTACTAGACAGTGTGCTTCTGTGATGAGGGTTTGGAGAACTGACAGGAACCGCGTGTTCCCTTGAGTGAGGGCAGAACCTTTACTCCTATGATATTCAAGTCAAGGAGTCAAAGTAGCAAATAAAAAATACAAAACCCTGATCTTAGTGTTTCTTTTCTTTTTTTTTCTTACTGTTGTTGTACTGAGGATTAAGCCCAGGGCCCCCACACTGAGCTATATGTTCAGCCAATTTTTAATTTTGATTTTAAGAGAGGGTCTTGCTAAGCCATTAAATTGCCCCAACCGGGCTCAAACTTATCCTCCTGTTTCAGCCTCCCAGTGTGCTGGGACTACAGGCCTGTACCACCAGGCCCAGTTCTTGGTGTTTATTTCTGTCAATGTTTATGAATTTGTTCCTTTTCGGTAACTATATATGTAGCCATACTCAAATCAAGGAGCTCCTTAATGGGAATAGCAGAATTCTGACTCTCATCAGTCTGCATCTGTCCATACCATATAAACATATAGCCTAAGAAAATGTAGTTCCTAGACAATTCCTTTATTCACACTTTCAACCTAGAAGTCTAGCTGCCAATCTGCTTAGAGAAATTCTTTGCGTAACAAAACATCTTATTATTTAGTTGATATATGCCTATCAAAGAGTATTAGGGGTACCCTACATTTGCAGCCTTTGACTTGAGGAATACTATTAAAATACTGTTGTATATTGTACACCTCATACTTGTCATTAGCTTCATAAGCAAAGGAAATTATAAACCAACTTATTAAACACTGAAACTTAGGATAAGCAATAACAGAAATAACAAAAATTTTCATAAGTAAATGTGTGCTCAAGTATATAAGCTTAAAAGAATTCTGCATTTGTCATAGAACAAATTTTGTTGCCTGTAGATGTTCGTCTTGTTTATCTTATGTCATCCCTCACCTCCCACATGTATGTCTAGGTATCATTGATGAGAAAAGTGTGCCGTGACCATGCCTGTGAGTGAGGTTGTGTAGTTCTAAGGATGACGGTGTCGTTGCACTCTAAGAGTCCAGTAGGAAACTCATGGCTGTAAGACTAACAGGATACTGTAGAGGTCAATATAACTTGCAATAAAGCCTTTTAGATTTTTTGAGCAAAAATTTAGATTTTTCAGAAAATTAATTTTATATCTTGTAAATTATAGGTCATTGCTTCTTGCATTATTGCCTTGGAAGACTTTGTTGAAACTGAGATGCCTAAACTCAAGAGACTTCTCTAATCAAATGATTAATAAGTATCCAAATGATTAAGCCCATGAGGATATATCAGTGAGGAACTGAGTAGGCAAGGCCTTCAAAAGCTTTGGGGAAAACTCATGAAGCTGGGATTTCACAGAGGATACAGACTGCTGGAAGAATGAGAAAGGGACTAATTGAGACCCATAAACTCTTTGATGATGCACTTAATTTAAGGACTAGAGACTTGTGACGGAAGAAAGGGAAGGAAATGGAGACAAATATAGATGACAACAAAGGAAAATGAATTGTAGTCTTAAGATTCCCAATAAGAGGGATCCAACTTTGTGATAACATTAATGGCTTTTGACTGCTTAAGTACCCTCAAATGATTGCTTGGAGCCAGCCATCCATTTGTTTTGAGGTTGAATTGTTTTTTTTTTTTTAATCTTTAAGAGTGCAATAGAAACTCTGATGTAACAAGGCCACATTCAACCATTTTTGCCCATACTCTGTGCAAAAATACTAGGTTTGAGTTTCCAGGGAACATGAAGAAGTCATTTTGGCCAAGCTTTTACCACCCAGAAGTCCTTTAAAAAGACTTTCAGAAGCATCCTGAATTTGCACATTACCTCCTTGACCTTGCAAGCAGGGGTCAGAGCTGGAGCAAGAGCACGTGGTTTCAATTGTCTGATAAGATACATCACTTCAGCCTTGGCCTGGCCTAAAGGTTAAACCAGCTGTTTTCTATCTCTTTTTTCTAATTATTAGACATTAGGCAAGCCATGAAAATGTTATCATAGCGTTTTATTAAGGTTACTACCAAGTAGGATGATGAATGGAAAACTAAAGAAACAAAGCAAACAAAGTGAGATCTATATTTATGAACAAATTAAAAAATCCTGAGTCTTATTGTGAAAAAGAAATTTATTTTTTAAATATTTGATAAGAAGTTTGTCTCTTTTGAATAACTGACAAATTTCCTTTTCACGTAAAGTTAAAATGCCATCTAAATTTCTTTTGGCTGTGACTGTCAGAAAGTTTACATTTGAATTTACTACTAAATGATATACCAGAATTACGTTACTTCAATAAGATAATAGCTACTATATCAAGGCTCTTTCAATTGCATGTGATAGAAAAATTAAACTTAAATTAGTTTAATGTAAAAAGAAAGTATATTGACTCATTTAATTAAAAAGTACAAGAATGAGCTTAAGTATGGTTGTATTAAAGTATTAAACAATGTCGTCAGTTACCCAAACCCTACACATGTGCGCACACTTTATACATATTATTTTCTTCTATCATGTAGACTCCATGTTTTCTGTCAGTCTGCTTCAAGAATGACACATTTAGAGCTATCTACTCATTAACATAGCAGAAAGATTATTTTCAATAAGGCCAACAAAATCTGTGTTAAGCCTACCTGGTTCCAACTACTCCAAGGCTCCACCTTCCAATCATTTCCCGGGGTCAGGCTACATAGTGATTGATTTGGGCCTCATCTAAACCTTGATGCAACCCAAGGACACAGCTCCGCACAAACCCAGAATAAGGAATGGGTATCTGCAAGGAAGAATCACAGATCTGTTGTGAGAAAAGAACAGGCAAAAGTCACAGCTGTCCGCTGTTTACTCAACTAGATCGTTTTTTTTTTTTACTTTTGTTTTTTTAGGAAATTGCATTGCTGCTTAAAAGTTAAGATTGATCAGCACACCAGCTAGCAAAGAAAATCCTGAGTTTGATTATTCACATGAGATGGCCACAGCTGATGAATTTATTAATGAAAGCTGTATAGTGATGTTAATGACTAACATGGACCAAATTTTGCTTTCTAATACAACAGATGTGCATGTTAACTTATGCAAATATTTAACCACATACTATTTTAAAACTTTGCAAAAATATTTCATATTTAACGTATTGCCTATAAAATCTCTAGATTATATTTACCCCATTCAACATATGTGCTTTTTTTTCTAGCTATAGTACTATGAAGGGCCTTGATGAGCTTAAAATTTAGTTAAGTTTTGATTGAATTCTTTTGATTCCTTACTCATACTAATTATTACAAATAAAGTATATGAAAATACAACATGTCTACTATTGAATTATAAGTATCACAGGAATATAGGTCTGGATTTTTGGCAAACAAGCAAGTCAATTTAATTATATACCTTAAGTTCTCTGGGGACTTGAAAGTCCTAGAAATATGTGCATGGCATCTAATTTTACTCCATGGTTTTATATGTGTGAGACCTGAATAGTGTAGAATGTTCAGCCCTTAAATAATTAGACAAAAAGAAGAAGAAATAGAAATAATCAGGAATACGACAATTAGGCAAAGCAGTAACAGGCGAAGTATCAACAACAACAAAAAGAGACGTTATTAGCTAGCTCTTCATTATACCAACACTCACTGAGAGCCTGCTTTGTGCTGGATCTTGAAGGAAAAAAAAACAATTCAAAGAATTTAGAGTCTGCATAGATAATCCAAGGGGCAACAAATAATAATAAAAATTATTTAATCATAAAGGGAACTTCTGGGCTCAAGCCCAGGTTTGAATTTCTGTCCTAACATGTCCTATGTGGGTACTCTTAGGAAAATGACTTGATGTTTCAAGGTAATAGTTTAGTGATTTGCAAAATAGAGACAAGAATACCTGCTTTGCAGAGTCATTGGTGTGGGGGTTTCGCCAGCACACAAGGGCCTGGGGAGAGGAAAGGTGAGTGCAGCTGGGCCCCCTAGTCTCAAGAGCACCAGGCGCAGCGAGGAGCTTGTGGAAGCAGCGACTCACTTTATTGAGGAAGTGCAGCAACTTATATAGGCTAGGGGAAGAACGTGGCAAGGAAGGGAGAGCAGGCGATTTGACGTGGTGTCAACGTAAGCAGGCGTTAGGCCAATCAGGGAGATGTTCACGCAGGCAAGCACCAGGTGTTCATAGCACCAGTATTGAGATCATGTGGGGTCCACGAGGGCGGAATTGGCTTGGCCCAATCATCCTTCTTGATAAACACTCCAGGTGAATGCCCTTGGAACTTCTGGCAGGTGCCATTTTAGATATCACCCCACAATTGGGAAGCATTAAATGAAGTAATACAATAATTGCAAACATTTGTAGAATACCTACTTTGGACCAGACACTTGTCTAAGTTCCTTAAGTACACAAGTTGAATATCTCTTAATCAGAAAAATCTCAAGTCCTAAATGCACCCCAAACTCTAGGTTTTCTTTAGTGTAGATATAATGCTACAGCAGAAATTTTTATACTTGACCTCATGGATTAGGTTAGAGTCAAAATATAGGGCACTGAAAATATTGTATATCATTACCTCCAGTGTATGTGTAGATGGTGCATACAAAATATAAATAAATTTTGTGTTTAGACTTGGATTCCATTTCCAAGACACCTGGACACCTGATTATGTATATGTAAAATATTCCAAAATCAGAATTTAAAAAACACAATCCAAAGCAATTTCCAAGCACAATGCCCAACATGACTCAACTTCTTGTCTTAAACTTGTTTAATCCTTACCTCCATGATGTAGGGACACTTGTTTTCAACTCCATCAAAGGTATGGAGAAACCAGGTTAGAGAAGTTAATGAACTTACCTAAAGAAGCAGAGTTGGGATTTAAATACAAATAGTCTCCAAAGATATCCATGCTCTCTGCAGCACGCATGAAACTGTACCTACAAATGAGTCTTTAGAACGTCTTGTCCAGCTTCACTGACGGCAGGAAGCTGATTGCTCCTAGTTCATAGCTTAGTGAAGGTCTCCCTCGGGTCTCCCTGAAAGAGCCATTGGCCAGGGTCATGTCCTTCCTAGAAAGCCATTGTCTGGTGAGCCACATGCAGTCAGGAAGGCGCAGGCACGCTAGTGCGTCCTGGGTATGTCCAGCCTAAGGCTCTTTGTAGGGTGATGAATGTTTGGCCAGGTTTGCGCCTCTGCTCAAACCTGCTTCTGTCCGCTTCTGCTCACAGGTGGGGATGCTTAATCCAATTTCATGGCTACTTTCGGTTGCCTCAAGGACACTGTTGAAGTCAAAAAAAATTTTTTTTTTCTGTCTCTGTTTTATTTGGGATGATAGTTTCTAAGTCTTCCAGGTTACTGAAGGTCTTTTCTTTAGAAATGTCTGATCTGCTCCTCATCCAATCAATGTACTTCTCATCCTGTACATTATAAACTTTCATCTCTAGAAATTACATTTTGGTGTTTAAATTTCTCTTGCCGTTTCTTAACTTTTTGAATACGTTAAATGCCGGCACAGTAACCTTTTTAATGTACTTGTCTGTTAATTTTAGCTTTTATATCTGTTATGGTTTGTTTTATACAGCATGATTCTCCTCCTTTATGGGTCTTATTTTCCTGCTTCTTTGCAGGACTGACTTATTTTATTTTTATTAAATTAAAGAAATAAATTTTGTGTACTCATACAATGTGAGTTTTGCTCTGTTAGGTGTTGAACATTTTGTCAATAAATGTTCTTGAACTTTGTTCTGAGATACAATTAAGTTATTTGGAAACACTGTGATCTTTTCGTTTCTTGCAGTTAAGATTCATTAGAGAGAAGTTTACTTTAAAGCTATTTTCCCCACAAAGGAAACCAGAACCACTTTGAGTACTGTACCCACGAGCCTAGGTATTACAAGGTCGTCTTGTCTATTAGAAACAACTACGACGATCACTCACCCTTTCTGAGTGCTGGTGTCAGGTCTGCAGTCAGGGATCAGAAAAGGGAATAAAAAACTAGAGTCCCCAAAGCACCCAGGAACGACGAAATAACCCTTTCCCTCCTTTTGCCACATGACTCAGATCCACAAAACACCTGTAGCCCTTCAGACAACCACTCCTACTTTCTCACAATGCAGAGACTTTTCCAGGCCATCGGCACACTGAAACCTTTCAAGACCATTTCCTCTAGAGAACAGAAAAATGCCTTGCCCCAGACACCTTGGCTGTCACTCTCTGAGCACAGCCCAGCAGCTTGTGCTGTCTGTTAATATACTCACATGGACTGAGACTTAGTCTCATGCAAATCATTATTCTCTAAAAATGAGATCTGACACTGGGCCCTATTCTCTTTCCAGAAATTCTGATTTCTTTTTCTAATACATACTTTGGTACGGCGCTTAGAAACCCACCTCAGGACTAGTGAGTGCATTTTAGAGGCTGGGAGTGTCTGCTGTGCTCAGAGCTCCCAGAATGTCTGCACTGAAAACTTCCTTTAGACACAGGGAATGGAGAAGATGTTTGGCAGGCAACAAAAACTCCGTGCATCTTCTGGCACTCTTGTGCCTAATCTTAATATTGCGTGGGCCAGTAAGGTTACCATATCCTGTTAAGTACTTGGAAATTGAGGATTCAGGCCTGTCTGGATAAAGGTTGGGATAAGCTATGAGCAAGCTTCATAGCTGAGAGGCAGGGCTTGTCAAGCTGGAGGAGGTTCCAGAGCAGGTAGTCAGGAGGAGGGTGAGGGACACCAGTTTCCTCTTTGTTTAGAATTCTGAGTGGACTATGATTCGTTCTTCTAACCTGGAGTTTCGCAGGAGATCAGACAAGCAAAAGTCTGAGCCATTGCTCACAGGCGGAATAAACATCGTAATGAAGAAATGGATCTGAGCAGAATCAGCTGTGCACTATCGTGGCTACAATGGCGTTTCAAGAGGTCCTCTTCAGGGCCAGTGAACCACCCAGCTGCTGTAAATAATGGCTGATAATTGCGTCTCAGCTCAGTCCTTACTAGGAACTTACCTAGGCTGCCTACCCAAAACTAGGCTCCTTCGCAGAGGGTGACTCAACCAGTGAGTGGCTGATGTAAATACACCACTACTGTCCCCTTCGCTTGGATTGGGTGGCACTCTGTCAGGAGCTCTGTTGAACTGGAGAGGAAGTAAGATGTCAGGAGGCAAGGAGGTCAATTAAGACACTAGCCACAAGCACAGTTAACAGTTTGATATTCCTCGGCTTGTAGTAATATCACTCAATTTCCGCCTTCATTTTCATGTGGCACTCTCTCTGTGTGCATGCATGCGTCAAATGCCCCTTTTAATAAGGACAGAAAGACAAGAGATCTGGGCTACTCCACAATGACCTCATCTTAATTGGTTCTAAAATGACCTATTTTCGAAGCAGTCCACATTTTGAGATACCAGAGGTTGGCACTTCAGCATAGGAATTTTGGGTAGAAACCCTGTACCCCTATTACCCCATATTTGCAGAATTCCTTGCTGTAGTGGAGCTACGTTTCATCCCACTGAGAAGCAGTGGGTGACACTTTCCATCTTTGCAATTCTGTCTCTTGGACCACGCCAGATCTGGCCTGCTGTCCCACATACCCACCCTCAGGCCCCACTGAGAGCTGCATCTTCAGCCTCAATCTGCTGTTTCTCTCTTCCTCAGTCTCTGGTGCTGTGTGCAAAACTCGGTGGAGAAAAGTCTTGGGATTTCCTCATTCCTCTCCTGCTATCTGTAAACATAAACGTTTTCCTGCATTCTCTTTCTTCCTCTTCTGCAATCAATGGCTTTGTGTCAAAATAGCATTGGGGGTTTTGCATGTGCATCATTGGGAAGGTTTTGGGAAGTGAGTCTGCTGGGTCAAAGAATAAGAGTTTATGAAAAAATTCTTAGATGTTTCTGAATTGTTCTCCTTAGAGATGTCTAACGTTCTTGTCCATAATTGAAAAGAAAAAGTAGGCGATAATAACTTATGCTTATTTCCAACCAGATTCTTGAAACAGGGAGCAAACCCCCTCCTCGTTTGCTCCCTCCTGTAATGTGCATACCCCACCCCGGGGGAGTCTTTGCCCAGCCTGCTGTTCGATTTTTGTTGTTGCTTTGGGTGCTATACAGAAAGGGCAGGAGGGGGCGAATGACGGAGAGCTGGAGTCAGCCTCAGGGGCTGCTATGGGAGAGGGGCAGGGTGGGGGAGAGACCCACTGTTACGGGCTCTTGACGTTTCCTGAAGGGTACATACTGTGTACATCCACACATGTATCTACACATGTGAGACATGTGGTAGATATATAAAACTCAGTTGGTTGTCATACACTTAGGAATCATCCTCAATGATTTTGGAGTAAGACTTCAATGTGTAGGAGAAAGTGGTGTTGGATATAGACATGTGTTGAGATCTACCTTTTTTGTAGTACTAGTAATTCAATGGAGGGTCTTTACACTGAGTTATGTCCCCAGGACATTGTTTTTATTCTTATTTTGAAACAAAGTCTCACAAGTTGCTGAGTTGCCAGCCTGCACTTGAACTTGCAATTCTCCTGCCTTAGCAACTAATGGTGCTAAAATTACAGGCCTGTTGCACCTCCTGCGGCAGCCTCTGAGAGAGCCAGGATTGCAGCCCAGTTTGAGATTCACCAAAAGCACCAACCCAGCAGAGCAGCTGCACCGACGCACCCAGCACAGGGTGGCCCTGGCCACCTCCATCGCAGTTAGGCTCAAAGTGGAATCTCATGAAAGCAACTCCTTTATAGATTTAAAAAACGCCAGAACTGGAGGAATAGCACAGCTGTTAGAGTGCTTGCCTAGTAAGCACAAGGCCCGAAGTTCTATTTCCCTAGCATCACCACATAAACTGGGTATGGTGGTGCATGCCTGTATCTCAGTACTCTGGAGGCCAAGGCAGGAGGATTGCAGTGAGTTCAGGACCAGCCCAGACTACGGAGAGAGAATCTGTCATACACACACACACGCACACACACACACACACACACACACACACACACACACACCCTCACCCAATTTGTGATATTTATTTTTATTCTTGAGACAATATTTCTGGGTTTAGGCAGACAAGCGTAGTGAGGTACCTTGTGAGGACTCAGAGATCAAGCGTTTTCCAAGCAATCTTGTCCCTGAGCTATGTACACTAAGGTGGGAGCGCTGTGTGTAAGTGGGTGAGCAGCCTAGAAAGACACCAAAAATGACCCTAACAATTCAAAATTAAAGCTGAGCTGCTATTTAGAATGTCTACCCTCTGCCTCCATTTTAAACCCACTTGGAAAGAATATATTTATTTAAAACAGGTTGTTTTGGTCAATCTCTCATCACTGAAACACTGTACCACACACAAAAAAAGGAGAGGTTTGGTTTCAGCTGTTTTGGAATTCTCAGTCTGTTCATGGTGGAAGGCAATGGCTGAGGATTCTGGCAGAAAAAAGCTGTTGATGCCAAGGCAGCAGGAGGCAAAGTAGAGAGAGAGGAGCTACGGCAAGAACACATCCTTCCAGGCCCACTCCCAGCGACATCTCCCTTCAACCAGGCCCCACTTCCTAATAGCACAAGAAATCGTCAACAGAATAATCCATGGATGAGTATAGTACCCCATGATCCAACCATCATCCAAACACATGAGGCTGGTAGGGTGTTGCAAACAATAATGCAGGTTTTCTGTTAAGTTGTTCACCATGTGAATTCAGTTTCCTTGTTGATACTCTGCCATCTGTGCCATCCTGTGTTTATTCTTTTCCCAAATGACGTGTTCCCATTAAGTTGAAAGGACCAGATGAAATAAGCATGACACTCCAGTTACAAGTTGTGTGGATGTCCTTTAATGAGTGTATTTTTTATGTTCCTGCTCAATTCATGTAGTTTTAACTTTATGTATTTGTAAGGCTAGATCGGTTTCTAATTATTTTTATTTGCATATGTGTTTGCCGTACTTTTCAGTTAGACTTCATTTATTATACTTTCATCCCTTTATCTTCCATGGAAAATGATGATGCAATTGTTTTCTTGATTAGAAAATCGCTTTATTCTTTGAAGAACTCAGAATACGTAAGACACCTATCAGAAGGAAAAGAAATCAGACTTTTTCTCTGGTAAATGCATACATTTTGACTGGAGAGTAAACAAAGCAATCAGACTTATGACTCAAAGACCAGTTTCCAAAGCAGCCCTAAAGAACAATGCCTCTTCTTTCTAAAAGTGAAGTAGTCGCAAAAGCTGAAAACCTGCCCAAAGCCGTGCCTAATCTGTTGGCAAACCCTGCGACTCACCTTTCAGTCAGCTTTTCAGTTCAGTTGCTGACATCAGTGGGATGAACAGAAATATTTGGTAAAACTTAGACATTCTGTTTCTGCACTGAGAAAACATCACAATGCTGATGTGAAAAATTCTTGGACAAAGTTCAGTTATTAAATAGCTGAATTTAATTAAATACATTTATAATAATTTATTTAGCAAATTAGTTCACTAATAATATTTTAGCCGAAAAGTCACTTAAATGATAGGCACTATGTATACCAAAATTTAAACAATAATCTAGAAAATTTTCTCAATGTTCTCAAATGTTCTTTAAAAAATTTTGAGCAAAACTGAGCAATTGAGGTATCGTATACTTTCAGGTATTAAAATAAATGCATTTTAATTACACAGCATATCTAGCTGGTACTGTGGTTCTGCCTGGTGGTGGAGCTGTGCCTGCCCTGGGCTAGCATGTTCAAGGGAGGTGCCCTAAGTCATCTTGGAATAGCCATTTAATGAGTCAGACAACAAACTGAGTTGTTGGTTAGCCAAACTGACTGATTTTTATCCTACTTAAGCAATGAACAGCTTATTATTTAATAATAAAATGAATGTTATTTACTACATTTCTATTACATATTAAGGTCTGCAGGTGCCAGACTAGTAATATCCATTACTCTTATAATCTGTTTTTCACTAACAAAAGTATCAAGAATATTTTTTCCTGTTCTTTAATAATCTATGTTATCAGACAAGCTTTGTATCAGAGACAGACATATACACACAGGAAGAGCCTGACCAAACGAAAGAGACTGCCATCTCTATATTTACTCAAGACAGACAATCATTGGATACATCAAATAATAATTTACTTCAAAATGTACTAATTCTAATTTTTTTCATCCTTTTCCTTTTCATCTTTATATTTTAGCTTATCTCTCATGAAAAACACATAGTTCTGAATTTTTTGAAAATGTTCACCTGTGGATTCTCTTTCTAAACAAAAATAATCCATCTGCATTTACTGAAATGGATGTTATTTTTCAGTTTATTTCTAGTGCTTTATTGCTATTTTCTACTTGTCTGTTTATTTTTTTCTCTCTTCCATTTTTATTTCTTATTCCTTCTATCATATTATTAGAATATTTGTGAACTCCTTTTATCCTTCACTCTTGGTTTCAAAATTATATATTCAACTTTTATTATTTATTATTTTTATGATCACAATGGACATGATATGACTTTTCTACAGTCATTACTTAGTCAGATTTATGTATTTTTCTCACTGTTAGCTGTTTCATTTGCATTCTTCAGAATTTATTTCATTGAGAGGCTGTGTATAAGAACCTGTCACACCTGAAACACATCTTTGTTGTTTATAACACGATTCCATCCTAGGCTGACAAATGGTGCCAATATAATTACTATGTCTTTAGTTTTAATTGGTATTCTCTCAGTAGCAGCCTTTACATTTTTTTTTCTTTAACTTCGTGCATTTTCAGTACAAGTTGCCTGGTTGTGAATTTTTATTCCTTGTATTCTTTTTGAGGGGTTGGGAGGCTGACTGAACGCAGGTCTTCAGCCCGAGCTACATCTCCAGCCTTTTTCACCTTTCCTATATTTTGCCTTGAGGCAAGGTATTGCTAGGTCTCTTAGTTGCCCCGGCGGGGCTCAAACTTCTGATCTGCCTGCCTCAGCCTTCCGGAGTGCTGGATTACTCATACTCATCATTACACTGGTGAAATTTTATTCTTTCTCCTGCGTTATCTCCAAGGTATCTCTATCTATCCTATTTTAAAATCAATATGCCCTTTCAATCTAAGGGCTCCTTGCCTTTTTAATTCCGGACACTTCTTGATCATTTATCTTATTGAATATTATATTAATCCTTCCTCTATTCTCAGTGTGATCAATTATATATTTTTCTTTATTCTTATTTTTCATTTTTTATATTTTCTCCAACTTATTCCTTTGTTTTTCTAGCACTGTTCTTTTTACTGATGTGTATTTGTGACGTATAATGGTTACACTGAACTCGGGCACTGGTGCGTGCATTTATTGCGCCTCAGTCCTTGCTATTTCCCTTCCCCTTCCTACACTGTCTTCTCTGCCTTTCCCCACGTCCCTTTCTTCTCTCCACAACATTTGTATCACTGTTTCCTATCATCACCCTTTTATTTTTTTCTTTTACTTACTTATACTTCGGGTATGGTTTCTTTAATTCTCTCTCACAATTTTTCCCTATCTCCCTGTAAAGCCAGCTTACTGACTGGGCACAGGATTGAACTATCAGCCAGGGATGGGTAGGGATTGATGACGAAGGCCATTAAGCACAGGCATGGGAAATAGATAACCTGTCCAATAGATTTTTCTCTATTTTCCTTGTGGAAAGCCTGACTATAATAGTGAAAGTTCTAAGGCATGATATAGATTTTTATGATTACTTGCAATATAATGGAATTTTACTATGGATTACAGATAAGTGTCCAATATCTTCAATACAAGACAATCCTCTGTTCTACGGTATATTTCCTGGTTGGGGGCTGTCTGAGGTCTGGTAAGAAGGAGAGGCTGTTTCCATCTGTCCTATGCAGAAATAGCACAGGAGGTAAGTAGGCATGGAAGATTGTAGGTTGGTCACCTCTGTCTATGCAAATATCTCACAAGTGTTAATCTTTCTGTTTTCAGTCCCAGCAAACACCATATATATTCCAGAGATGACTTATGAGACGTACAATATTTATGTGGGGTTTTTTATGACAAGTTACCCATTGCTCTGGTCCTGAAAGCGCTTGATTCAAAGGTGCCTTGAAATCTAGTTGGAGTTTTAAAACCTTTTGAAGTACAGACTTCTGTGTAGGATTCCAGTATTATGAAGGAGTAAGGTAATAAAAACAGCCATGGTGATGTTGTATGAAATTTATGCAGGGAATGTAACATGTCAATATACCAAAAGTTTGTGTTTGCAGTTACTTAATTATTGGGAGGGTGTTTGTTGATATAAATGTAATTAAAGAACCTACTGCTGTATTTGACTGACAGACAATAGTGGTACACAAGTGATTATATAGCAGAAAGAGTTTCTGTTGAGATTCTAATGTTTTGGTAAATAATTGTGAACTGTGGCTGAGTACTTACTCAGTGTAGGTAAGAAAACATATTAATAGTGACAGGTAGATATTTGTAAAAACAAGGATTTTTTTGAGAGGATTAATTCTGCTCTTAAAAGAGTTTGTCTGCCATCACCAGGCTAGTGCTTTGTTAATGTGAAGTGATGATAGGTAAGAGACAAAGTCAAGGATGTTGTGTTTCATAGGTACGTTTGGTTGAAAGGAAATGCAATGATCTTTAAGGATGCTGATCATAACCTCAGGCAGTTGTGTAACAAACATGACGTTGTTACCACTACAGGACCGCCAGACATCCCTGAAGCCCCCAGTCAATTTGTCAGATGGGTCGTAATAGTCAGGTAGGAGGTTCCCATCATGTAGGGTAACACGTGGGCTCAGCTAGTTCCATGAAGAATGGACATCACAGACTCTTTCAGCAATCTGAATGTAGCTCATGTCCTCTGGTTGCCTGGGATCAATTCCACTCATGATCTAGGCTCATTGGAAGCCCACCTTCTCCCAAAGACAAAGTTTCTGTCACCTACCAGCTGTCATCTGTGTTAACCCAGAAAGTAAGCTCCCTTGCTATATGAACCTCCCGTACCATCATTGCCTTTGAACATTTATTCTCTTTGTAACCATTTGTCTCATCTCTGACTTTTGCCTTATAATCTGAGCTGCAATAAGACAAAGAACTTGTTCATCTACTACCAAGACCAGGCTTACAGGATGATTATAGCTGACTAAAGGAGTAAACAATCCATGATAGGGCTTCCCTGAAATCTCTTAAAGACTTACCTCAGAAACTTGTAATTTTCAAGCAGAGGCTCTCTAAGTGTGACATATGTTGCCTTCTAGTTTTCTGCATTTCGGGAGGAAATGTCTATCTGCCAACATTGTGCTGTGAGATAGTAAACCTGAAGGACTTTTAAAAACAATGATATAAACAGCATTCCACAAATTAAGAGTATGAGTGCCAGCAAACAAATGAAAATGTTCAACACATTTATTTAGCACAAAAATTCAAATTAAAACCATAATACTACATGCCACTAGAATAGCTAGAATTTTTTTTAAGACTAACAGTACCAAGTACTAGTATGAAAGGACCAAACAATTATCTAACCTTGCTAATGGAATAAATGATACAACCCCTTTACAGAACAGTTTGGCAGGGTTTTTTTTTCTTTTTTACATAAAGATAACCATATACTTCCTATATGAGCCAATGGTTCTACTTATAGGCATTTACCTAGAGAAGTGAAAACAGATGTCCATGAAGGACTTCGCTTGAACGTTCCTCATGCACAGTCCTGATTTTTGCTAATAATAGTAAAAATCAGAAACATCTCAAGCATCCGTTAGTAGTTGAGTGGATAAAAACAAAAACTTATGGTATTTTTATTATGGCATTTGTATTCCCATAATGGAATACAAATCAGTGAAACAAAAGAAAGAACTAAAAATAAAAATAAAATAATTACTGATCCTCACAAATATGGGTGAATTTTAAAAACATGTTGAGCAAAAAAAAAAAAAAAATTAAAAGAATCAATTCCATGTGACCTTATTTATGCAATAAATGAGAACATCAGTTATATTCTAGTTGGGCTGAACACAACCTGAGTTGGTCTGGCTGATACCTTTGCTTCTAACTCAGCACGACTGAGAATTGTTTTCTGGTGGTGTGGCCCTGACAGGTCAGACAGGCCAATGGAAAAGAGAGAGAGAGAAAGAGAGAGAGAGAGAGAGAGAGAGAGAGAACTCTCTGAGTCCCAGGGCCTGTGTGTCCACTGGGAAGTTGTTTAGGAGAACTTTCTGTGGTGATAGAAATATTCTACGTCCTGATTCAGATGATGGTCACATGGGTGTCTAAATTTATCAAAATTCTCCAAAACATAACTTTCAAGATATGTGTATTTTACTTTATATAAACCATGCCTCATTAAAATTAAATGTGGTAGTTTGCAAGTAAACAAGAAAATTCATTATTCACATATAATTCTCTGAGTTACTAGATCTGTTCTAGGTCTATAGACTACAAGGCTCGAAATCTCTTACTCCTGAATTATGGAAATCTTCAAACCCATAAGGGACTCTGTAGAGCAAATAATTTCATGTCTCATTAGGCCAGAACAAGTAGGCATCATGTGCAGATGCACCGACTTTGGGACACCTTGATCTGTGGTTAGGACAACTAGAATAGAGCTCCTGGAATGCTCTAGTGGACTCCAAAAGCAAAACGGTTCCTTCACACTTGGTAGTGAATTATTACCAGGCTACTTACTATAGACGAAAAATGGGGACTAAACATCACTGACAGATGATGTTGTGGTTTGGATTTGGAGTGTCCCTAAACACCTCATGTACCTATGGGTACTGTGGGCTGTTAGGAGATGCGGTACGACTGGAAGGCACGGATGCTTGGGCCTTGACCTGGATGAATGTATGCTGGTTCTGCCCTTCCTCCCGACTTGACTTTTTCTGCACTGCCTTGAGGAGCTCAGTCTCCAGCTCTAGCACTGGACCTGCCCTCAGCTCTGTCATGTGATTCCACCACTTCCCACCTGCCAACCTCTAAACGGACTGTGATCTCCTGAAACTGTGGGCTAAAATAAATCTTTCCTCCTTAAGTTGTGGATTTCAGATATTTTGTCTCAGTGATGAATAAGTAACACATATGGGGAACTCTAGAGTGTATATGTTGAGTGAAAGAGGGAGTATCTGAATTGCACCTTACGGGGAGGGTAGAAAACAAGAAAGAATTTAGAGTAAAAGATTAGCAATAGGATGTTGGAGAAAATGGGGAGGAGGCTTGGGATCCAGAGGAAGAAGTCACCTTGCTCATAGTGGAGGGATGTTTTAAAAACTCCAATCCAAACAAGGTTGTGAATTGAGAGAGAGCTGTCAGGATGCTTTGAGTTGCCTTCAACAGTGACGGGAAATCCTTTTGACAGAATGTCCTCCTGCTTAACCTGTGATTACATCATCCAGATGTAACCACCGTCTTTGTTTTGTGCACACTTCAAAGTAATATTTTAAAGGGAAAGAATTATAAATGTTAAAAATCTGGAATCTCTCTTTGAAAAGTAAGCTAGAAGTAATTTAAATTAAAATGCACTGATTAAAATAGTTCTGTTTCAGACTTTGAGGCATGCCAGTTCTTAAAGATTATGATCTCCCAGTTATTTAATATAAACCACCCTCAGATCAAGAGAGGAAGGTTTGTGATAGAACTCAGGAACTATTTACCAACAGCCTCAAACAGCTCCTCAGATAGCCTCCTGAAGATATTTAATAAGTCTGTAATAATTAGTGTGTGATCCTCACAAAATGAGAATAAGAAACAGCTGCCGTGTAGCAAATCCCAACTACAGTAGGGATTAATTCTAAACTCATGTCACATTTAGTCAGTGTTCATTTGGGACAACAAGGAAAATCTTTGCCAGGCTCAGAGCAATTATGTTTTGTCAAAACACATGAAATAAAAAAATGTTAATCTTGTTTTCTCTGAGGTAAATATTTCTGCAGAACATGGAATCCTTTAATGTTGAAATAATCCATGAAGAGAGACCATCCTGTGGAACATCCTGCGGCCGGTCTGCTCTGATCAGGTCCAAACTCACTTTGGGAATTTCCTGATGGTGAGAAATCTCTCCCTTATCGCACCTTTATTCGTCTCTGTAATACCGTCACTCTTCGTAATTAGACACAATTCCATTGGTGATGTTTTTACTTCAGGGTGTCACTGCTTTTGAGCATAAAAAAATTGTGATTAAGATTTCACACTTTAGGGTTGTAAGAATCTGAGCTTGAATGGCATTTCTACCACTTGTAAGCCATGTGATTTTTTTCTAAGAATCGTTGTTTTTGAAGTTAGTCATTTCATCTCTAAAATAGAAATAATAGTAGTGATTTGATTACATACTTATCATGGGATAATTCCCATCAAACACAGTGTTAGTACATAGTCAGTGCTAAAGAAACGGTAGCTATGATAATGGCTATAACGCTGAACACCCTAGCGGAGCTTTCCTATGTTAATTGAGTTACCTGAGTGGTGGGTGGATGCTGCTTCAGTAGACTTGGCGACCAGCAAGAGGAACTGCACCTAACAATTCCTGGAAGACGCTAGTGGTGCCGGTCCACGAGCCTCCTTTGATTAGCAAGAATCTCCCTCCCTTCCTGTGGGGAATCTGGTCTGCTTGCTGATTTATTATCAGTTGTGTCCAGCAATGTCAACAATATCTGAAACGAAAATGTTAGTCAATGTCCCATCATTATAACTATTACCCAGATAAGTAACTTATAAAGAGAGAAGGCTTATTTTGGCTCACAGTTTCGAATGGTTTAGTGCATGATCAATTGTCACTGCGGCACTTGGGCCACTGGTGAGCCAGAGCACCATGGCAAGGACACATGGGCATGAACCAAAAGAGAGGAGGAGGGAGGGTTAGAGGTTCTTACAATCCCCTTTTGTGGGCATGCCCCAAATTACCGAAGCCCTCTCACTAGGCTGCATTTCTTAAAGGCCTCAACACCTCCCAATAGAGCCTCTCTGGGGACCAAACCCTTAACATATGAGCCTTTGGGAAATATTTAAGATACAAACTACAGTAGATGGTGACTGCAAGATGACGTCACACGAAAGATGCATCCAATCCTTGGCAGGGGAGGTTAGAAAAGGAAAATGCACATGTCAGAATTGACAGAATTGACATAACATAGTAAACCACCCTGCTCTGGTTACACGCACAGTTCCTGGCCTACCTCTGCTCTGTATCTCTCACTTAATTCCCTTCTTCCTTGTACTTGTATCCCAACTGCATCAACTGATAACAACGCTCTGCAGATATGAGCTGTTTTATGCCTCTGTGCATTTCCCCGTGTGGTACCCACTCCAGGGCCTTTGCCTGCCGCTCCTTGACTGCAACCCAATTCTTACTCATTTCTCAAGGCAAATCTCATATATTTCCTTGTATCTGAGTACACTTCCTTGATCTTTCAGCATAGTTCCCTCTGTGCTTCTGCTTAAAGCATGTCTCTTCTTATACCCATTAGGAGGCCTGGGGATTTCTTCTTCTCTACTGGATTTCCTAAGAGAAGAGCTTGTGTTTGGTTGTATTTTTCATTCTTGATGCCTTTTACAGAAATGGCTGGGTAGTCTGTCAGACAACTGTCTTCTGAGGAGAGGAATGGTTTTCAATCTAGAGGTGGTTGGTTGGTTGCTGAGTGTTATAAGGACAGATAGAAGGCCCGTGTAACCAGAAAGAGACACAAATTTAACATATCTAGAGACAAATATTTCAATTTTTTCAAGATATACTTTAGCCAGTGGCATGGTTATAGATCTAACTGCAGCAAAACTGCTTTTAATAGTCAAGCAAACTATCATTCTGGGCACACTTAGTAGCTGAGTAAAGACAAAGTGATAGTGTACAGTGAGATCTTATCAGTTAAGATCATCTGTTAAGCTTAGTGTGTTTATAATTCTAATTTTGTGCACAGTTTAATATCACCTTAATATTACCGAGCTATTTTTCCTGCTATAAAAGAATTCTAAATGAACAATGTACTGCCACATTTCCCCCAAAATTATTTTCTTTTAAATATAAGATATACATTTCAATATTACTTTGCTGATAAAACATGGTCATATCAAAGAAGACTTAAAAAACATCAATGTGAATGATTTCCAGTTAGTAATAATGGTGCTGCATATTGTTATGAAGATCAACCAACATGCCAGTATTTATTTAAAATGTCCATTTACCATTGTAACCTCTTTTGAAGGATCCAAGGTGCTCAGATTGAATAGTTTCTGCTGTAAATCTGCATGTCACTACCAAATGGAACTTGAATACTACAGA
Source organism: Ctenodactylus gundi (assembly GCA_004027205.1). Taxonomy (NCBI): domain Eukaryota; kingdom Metazoa; phylum Chordata; class Mammalia; order Rodentia; family Ctenodactylidae; genus Ctenodactylus; species Ctenodactylus gundi. Next base: position 231,998 of record PVKB01000281.1, read on the forward strand.
TCTCATTTTGAAGAGCTCTTTCAATAAGATAAATAGAAATCAGAGAAGCCTACAATTCAAAGCTCTTCAGTTGTATGTATTAAATAGCACAAGTTTAGGAGAGCCAAAGTGGATAATATTTTTAATCTTCTGGCTATTTAAAGAGAACTTTTACAGCTTGATTTTAGTTTCAAGCAGAAAATAACATAGGTGTAATTTATCTTTTACCAATCAACATACAATTACCACCTCCTCAGGCTTAGTGTTTCATGCCACATGGCAAAGTTGCTCACCTCACAGTCACGAAATTGAAATAAAAATTTTTTTCTCCTAAATACTTGCATGCTAAGGATAAATTAATGAATATTGTACAATCATTCTCTTTTTTATGATTTCTTATCCAGGTGGCTAATGTTTTAGATAATCACATTGTCTCCGTTTCTAAAATAAAGCTATTCATAGGTGTACAATAAGCGTCTCATCTACCTCCTACTCTGATATAGGTTTAATTGAATTGAATTGAATAAAGGTCAATTTAAAACATACAGAGAAAATAATGGGAGTGCTGTGCTTCCTAATGCTTAAATCTTGTATATCTGAATCCTGTATATCTGTTACACAAACAAGAAGGTACTTTGGTGTGTTGACATCTAAACTCTGTCTAGGCCCCTGTCTAGAAAAAAAAAAAAAAAGAAATGTCTCTTACATTGAAGACAGAATGCAGATCTCTGTCATGCGCGATTTTAAAACTGATTCATAATAACTAGGATTTATGCAAAAAAATGTTAAGTTTGTAATGAGCTTACTTTAAAATTAGAGTACATGCATAAATTTCCGCATAACTACCTAAGAGGCTAAACTAGCAAATAATCCAGTAAGAAAGATTCTAGCAAGGGTCCGGCCTGAGAAAAGAATGGAGAATCATTTCGGCGCATCACCATCATTGCCATCATTCCCTTGTCATAAGTATAGGAGAAACACTTCTGCAAGAATGCCAAAGGCAGGCAGTAAAAATAGGCAATCTATTATCTAGCATATGCTGTGATGCAATGACATGAAGGGTTAATATGTGTCTGAGTCACGTGATTGAAGGCCCTGTCATTGGAGGATTAAATATACCAGGGCACAGTTGCAGGGCTAGGTTACGGTGGAGTCGCCCTTGGCACTTGGGCTGTGCAGTTGGTTTTATGCATCTGGTATTGTTAGTTTTCTCAGCAGCTAAAAAGATGCAGTAGGAGTTTTCTTCCTAACTTCATTTTAATCTGGCAAAGAAGTACGTGAATTTAAACAAAAGTTCATTATATAACTCTATAAGACCAATATTTGATATTTGAATTAAAATGATATAACACAATAAAACAATACTTAATATGACATGGTTTTAAAAATGACAAGGGAGGAAAAGACTTAATATAGGTATGAATGATCAGTTAACTCATTCTGAAATTCTTTTATTATTTGGTAAGAACATAAAGATTTAAACTAATTTTGTATTTCACTAAGTTTTTCTATTCAAATTTTAAAGATAAAAATAAAAAGTATACTAGGTAAACATGTGAGTACTACTATAAAGAAAATATGGAAAGAAAATGTTAAAAATTCAATTTATAATACAGCAAATTTGTTTTAAAAAAGAAAAATAGATAAAATTTCAATAGAAATGAATTTAACTATACAGTAATCACACGATATTTTGAGGTTCATTTTCATTATGCAAACAAAGAAAATCAAGGAAACAAAATTTTTGTTTGAAGGCCATCATAAAACAGTATCAAATAGATCTTCAAATGTTGTGAACAACGTTTATTTTCTTATCTCTGTAGTAGATACATGACTGCCTATATCTTTCATTATATGTAGATGCACACATGGTTGCATTGATTGTGTTCTAGAATACCTCCTAGATTGGGTATGGTGACACACATCTGTAATCTTTGAGGCTGAGGTAGGAGGAATGTGAGTTTAAATTCAGACTGAGCAACTTAGCGACTAAGCAAGATCTTGTCTCAAAATAAAAGATACAAAAGTCGGGATGTAGCTCAGTGAAAAGGCCTCGGGTTCAACCTTCATTACCAAAAAATAAAAATGAAAAAATTAATAAGACATATTAAAATATTGAAAAAAACCAGCAAGTTGGAGAAAATTTAGAAACAAATAATCATGGAAGAATTACTAGAACACGGAACTCCAGTTTATGAGTAAAGCATTCATAATTGCAGTGGAGGAAAAAGCAAATTGTATTGAGTTCTAAATAAAGAGTTATTAAATTTGATAAGTTCTATTTGGTTTGATGCCTTTCTTATTTTCTCAGTGTTCTGCTTTTATCCAGAACTTTTTCTATAAGTTGAACTGAGTCATCACCATAAAACATTTTGTAATTTATTGTTTAAATATTACACATTTTTTTTAGATAGGAACAGGATCTTGCTTTGTAGTCCAGGCTAGACTTGAACTTACTGTGTAGTCCAGGCTGGGCTCGTACTCATAGCAGTTCTCCTGCCTCAGCCTCCTCAGTGTTGGCATTACAGGCTTGCATCACCACACCTGGCTTTTAGGGTGCCAGGGAATCGAACTCAGGGCCGCACGCACACACTCTTCTTTCAAGTCAAATCCATGGCACCTATCCCCTTCTCTGGGCTGGAGCTCTCTGGGTATCTGGGCTGCGGCTGTGCAGCACCCGGTCCCACCACACCGGGTGACCCGTTTCCATGAAGCGCCTGCTCTTCCCATTTGGATAGACAGAAGTGTCTCAGGTGTTCACCTGAGCTCACTCTGGTTTGTTTCGTATTTCTACTTCTCCTCCATCCACTGCCTGCCTGGTCTCACAGTGTTCTGGGACAGGCCCAAAGTCCATACTGGAGTTCTAAGAGCTCGTGGGGGATGAGACAATCGTCGGATCCTGTGGCCAGCCACCAAGCGTGCAGCTGGTGTCTGAAGAATCAGCGACAGCATTCATCAAAAACAGCTCAGAATGCAGCGAGTGTGGCGGTGAAACAAATAGTTCTCCAATCTGACACCTGAGAGGAAGAAGCGCAGCGGAAGCAGGAGGGGCACATAAGCGGAAGGGAAACCACGGCCCGACCAGACTCCAGTGACGCGCAAACTTCGAAATGGCGCGTGAAGTCTCGCGAGATTCAGTGATGTCCGTTTCTCTTTCTATGTAACAGCTACCGCGAAAGAGTAAAGAATCTGCCATTGTCTACACGTTGAGGAAAAAACAGTTCCATCTGGTGAAGCACTCTTACGCCTCATACCTCATGGCATGAAGAATGACGAAGCAAATCTCAGCGCAGCCACTTCGAGAGGTGGGTCTGACCCGCACAAACTTCATTTTGCTGTGATAAGGAGGACCCGCAATAGCACTATATATATATATATATATATATATATGGTACTGGTAGAGTTTATAAAGAAAGTGCAGGTAGAATTCTCAATAAATCTTATTTCTTCTTCTTACCCACTAGAGCAGTGTTCTGACACAGTAAAATTAGTAAGATTCATTTTAAAGAAAAACACTTCTAATGGACTTAACGTTGTTATTCATATTGCTACTTTTGAACTTTTTAATTCTTTTAGATGTGCTATGCTATATTAAATCTGTAATGCAATTGTGTACTATGTATGTATTCATGTGAAAATTCATATTCTCTGAATTGGATATAATGAATAATTTTGTGTTCTTGAATATAATAATAATTTTCTCTAGACATCTATATTTCCAATATTTTCTTTGTTTTTAAACATTTGATTAGCACATTATTATCTACATTCACAATTATGCTTCTCAAGTAGGCACAGAAATAAAAGTAGATATAGGCTCTGTTTCTATAGTCTCACACATGGGTAAACATGCGGAGTTTCTCTGACTGACTGGCTTTCTTTCTCTTTATGGGACACGGGCTTGAACCTAACTTTTAACTCAATAACTTTTTAGACAGTTATTTAAACAAACAAAAACAAAGAACTAAGATATTTTTGTGGAAATTTTGCAAATCTCAGACATTAACTACATGGATCACTGTCAAGAAACTTGAGTATTTCTTTGTTAAACTGATAGTTACTTCTTAGAGTGCAGAGAAACCAGGGTAAAAAAAAATAATTTTCTTGGTAAATTCCGTGAGATCTACCAACTGGAAGGCATCATTTTCTGTTCTATGCCTTTTTCCTGAAGGCAAAAGATATTTCCTTCCCAGGGAAATAAAGGCCCTTCCTGACATACACATTAATCTGACAATTCAGAAACTTTGACTTGGAATCCTAAATGCCAGTGGTCGTGGGTGTAAAATAGAGTAATTTGTGTGTCATAGCTAATTAAGATTACAGTATTTCAAAGCACTTAAAATTCAAGTTCAAAGACATTTTAGTGCTTTGGTCTGATAAAGGCACCCTTGAGAGGGCTTCCTGCCTACAGCAATAGGCATGCAGTAGCTCATTTACCATATCCTATAATTAAAACAAAATAAAACTTCACTCAGACTTCTTTTGAGTACCAAGTTTTCGAAGAAAAGGTAGTCCTTATTTGCTGCCTTTTTTATTTAAATATAGGAAGATTTTTTTTCAGGTTTATGATCTTTTCATTAAGAAATGGCTGTGATTGATTTCTACTATATTTCTGATCTAGGGAAAGGATGGAACTGTAAGTGGAATGGAAGAGAGGACAATCAGAGAGAAACAGTGTAGATTTATCCATTCAAGCTGAAGATATTAATTATTAGGAGTCAACAACAGATTTTTTTTTCTTGAGCAAAAGATTTTGATTATCAACTACTCCTAAAATGGTGTACATACAACATTGTGTATACAGGAGGACAATATCATAAAAGTAAAAAAAAAATGCAAATCCCACAGATGAACTACATGGGTCCACTGGCAAAAATAAAATAATAAAAATGTCCATTGACCTTATAATGGGCACGTAAATGTGGTACATAAAGGAAAACAAGAAAATATTGAAAATGAAGAAATTGTAGCCAGGTTCGACATGAGTGAATTTCACAAGAATACCGAATAAAAGACACAAGATACCACGTAATATATTCTGTGTGATTTAATTTATATTAAATTTGAAATAGGCAGACTAATCCATCACACTCCAAGTCTTCTTAGTGGTTACTATGAGGGACAGAGAGCTGATTGATTAGGCATGAGGGGGTTTTAAAGTGGTGGCAGGGTTTGATTTCCTAGCCCATACTTATTGAGTGTTCATAGCTGAGCTCCTTTAACACTTGAAACTTCACTTGCAAAATGGGTTATGTCTACCACAAGAGGTCATTACAAAGACTAGATAATGCATGGAAAGTGAAGCAGATTGTGCCTAATAAATTCTTCAACATCTGTAGTTGTTATCAGTATTAAGCTATATGTTCAATACTTTTTGAAAACTTCTATCATTAGCCATGTTCTTAAAAGTAATTTTATTGAATCCACAGTTGGTATTATACAAGTGTCCAACACTAAATTACTTTCCAGGAAATAGCCTGGTGAAACCAATTGCTCCATTACTGTCAGGATGTTGTTGGGGACATTGTTTGTTATAGTACACAGATTCTCTTGATAGCAATAGTCAACATGAATATCTTTCTGATCTCAGTCTGGGAATAATTGTACTTTTGCTGAAAACATATTTTGATTATTATTTAATTTCAATCTTCTACATGTTGTAGATGTTGTCAACAAATCTTTCTCATTTGCATTCTCTTTGGAAATTAAATATTTTAAGATCAAATTTGTGCTAACTTTGTCAAACACATACAGACAAGTGTTTCTGGATAAATTTCATTATTCTTATTGATTTGTTTTTATCTTGTTATTATATAAACTACCTTGAAAATTTTTGTGGAACAAGAGGAAGAAGGTCTAAATAGATAGAATAGAATAGAGGGAAAATAACAAATGATATCATGTTGAATTCCTTTGCACAAATATCCATCAAAAGTGTTCCCACATAGTTGACACTCCATCTTAAAGTAAATCAAGGTATGAGTCCTGTAGCACTTGTATGCCCACATATTGAAGTGAAATCTCAGCCAAGTTTGGGGGGAAAAAGAAAAAAAAATAACTCAAGGCCTGTGGCAACAATAATGAAATGGAAGATACTGAAATAGAAAGACAGTAGAAGAACAATGATGTCAAATTAATATGCTGTGGCCAACAGAACAGACTCCGTGGTACTGAAGGACTGGTAACCGATGTTTGTTAACTGTGGCGACAGACCAGGGTAGTAGCAGTGAAAATGGAAGATATGGGACAAGCGGAGAATTCACAGTCTGAGTAACAAATTACCCAGCAAGTGCAGCTCAGTGGTGCATGCCTATAATCTCAGCACTCTGGGAGACCTGAGGCAGGAGGGTCACAAGTTGAACTTTGCAACTTAATGAGAAATTGTCTCACAATCAAAAATAAAAATGGGCTGGGGATGCAGTTCGTTGGGAAGACCCTACACTCAATCCCAAGTATTACCCCTGGCTGCCTCTATTCCAAAGAAATGAGAAGTTATTCCAAAATCATATTTGGCTTAGAATACACAATAAATGTGAGGAAAACATGCTAAAGAAGCAATATTTCAACACTTCATAAGACAAACTTTTTTGTATTTGAATTCTCTATTCTTTATTGAGGTTTTATAAGATAAAATATGTCATAATTTCTTCTGTCAATTAAATTACATTGTCGGAAGTGCAATAAGTGAGATCTAACTTTTGAATTTCATAAATAAGACATTGTGGGATAAATTGATTTATTATAAATCATTTGCAAATTTAGAATGTGTGAATTCCGATCAGTTAGGTTTTGCACTTAATGCATTTTTTCCTTTTGGATCAGGTTTAAGTAAAAACCAGTTAGAAAAGACCAATGAATAGAGCAGGGGGAATAAAACCCTCCTATGTGGCTTTAGCAATTTAAAAGCCAAACAAAAAATAACACATGGTTTGGATTAGAAAAAAATTAGTAAAATTATTATTAAAATTAAAAAATGGTGTTTTTGTAAATTTGTGTGCCCCAAACTATGGATTAGTATAAAGTGCATGCAAAGAACAGTGATCAAGAAGATGGAGAAAAGTCTTTGATCTATCAGAGCTAATACTTTAGGATCACAGACCTAAATAAATACCTATATCTGAAAGTAATCCATGTTTCTAGTAGAAAGATTAAAGTTACTGATAAAATGGCTTTGCTGATCTTATATGCTATAGGGAAAAATTCTATCCACAGAAATGCAAGTTTCTGTCTCTAAATTTTTATAGATTTAAATTCACATTACTATTCAGAAAACAGCATTCCTAACATAATGAACACTTCTTCCTTATTGACTTTTCTGAAAACAGTCTTCTTACTTCATTCACACTTCATCTATAATTGGAAAAAGGAAACTACTAAATTGATAAATTCTACAAGAGGGGAATATATCTTGATATGAAGTGTTATTACTGTTGACAGTCCAATAAGAGAGACACAATAGAAGAATTTATGTGAGTTCTTGAAATTGGCTGAAGCAATTTTCAACACACTGTATTTCTTTCTTAGACAAACTAAAGCCATATTTCTTACACTTCTTCTTTTTTTTTTAAAGAAATCAACATGTAACAGGCAGTAGAGATTTCTCACAAAGCTATTTACTATTATCCAATTTTACCAACTTCTAGAAACTCAGGTATTTGAGTTTGGGGACTTCTAATTGGGATGTTTAGTCATCTGATGATTCTAAGAAGTTTATTTTACAGGACAGTAACAGTAACAGTGGCAGTAACAGTCCATAGTTGCTTAAATACTGTATTTTTCAAATTGCTTGTGGGAAGTATCTGGTACTTACACCTAGCTCAAGCATGGTGGGTTTGCTGGTCAGACAGGGTGACCTAAGTTTGTTGAGATTCCTTGATGTCTATACTCCCATCCTAGTTTTCAGTTTCCCTTTCATTTGTTTTCTTTATCATTTTCTTTTTTGTGTTTTCCTCTGTGAGACAGGCTCCTCAAGAAAAAACTGAGATCACTTCCTTCAGTTTTTACTTGTCCCTAATAACTTTTTATTTTCTGTTTTCTTTTCTTGGTATTTTTCTTTGTTTGAAACGCCTTGTATCAACAAGTTCTTTTACTCAGTGGTTCTGAAAGTTCAAGGTCAGGACTATTATTAAAAATGCTATCCTCAGGATAGGCAAATTTCTCAGGGTTTAGCAGAGCTTGAGTTCAGAAATCATATACAAATATGGCAGTTTGTGAACAGCAAATCCTGGCCTCTTGAATTCTGTTCTAACTTATTCATATTTTCCAACCATGGATGCTTATTTTCTCTGTATATATTCAGCAGTGTTAATAATGCTAATTTGAGATCAAATGTAGCCAAGTACTCTATAAGTCAAAATATCCTTAATATTCTCAGCATAAGGTAAATTATTGTGTTCTTTGGAGTAAAAAAAAAAAAAAAAAACTGGCCTTAGTACACTTGTAGTAGATTTTAAATCATTTTAGTACATTTTTATTTCTCCACTTTTGAAAACATTAAAATACTTATTTCTCAAAGATATTTGACAGGAGAAAACTTTTCTTACCAGGTCTGTATTATAAGAATTGAATTGCTTTAACTATTGTAATATTTTTGCTCAAGAGTGATGCTTTTCTGCCTGCCACTCATATGCGTGCTCCAGACACCAACAACCGCAAAGCATGTACGTCATCCAGTAGGTTGTCGGCGCATAGATGCTGTTGTTCTGCAGGTGCTTGTTTTAGTCTTTGAGAAGTAAGGGAAGCAGTCAATGGACCTCTTACAGGAGGAGGAAGCTGTCTTTCTTCGGTGAGTCCACTTGTGAGCCCACTCTCAAGGCCTTACGTTCTAGAGGCAGCCGGGATTTTTATTCCATCACTGATTGTCACTCAAGTGCCCGCGTCTCTGCTTTTCAATGCACATCAACTAACATTCTTCTTTTCCATAATTCAATTTCTTTAGATACAGAACCTGAGCCCTGGACAGTGATAAGATGTAAACACATTATCCAAGAACACATGGCAAGTCAGACTTGAAAAGGCCTGTAAGGATCATTTCCTAGCACTGTGCGTGGTCAACACTGCTCTAAGCATCTTTGCTTCCCTTCTCTTTAATTAATGACTTACTAATGCGCGCGCGCGCGCACACACACACACACAGAGACACAAATGTTTTTAAAAATTTGATCTCACCACTCTCACTAGATTCGCATTTGTTTTGTCTTTTAATCACTTTGGAGCCCTAAGGTGTGAAATGAAATTGGCTTGCAGGCCACTGGCAGAGATCACAGAGACAGGACCCTATGTATAGGGTCCATACTCTCCTGCACAATCTTCCTTCTGGCTCTCAAGCCCCACATGATCCTGTATAAAATCGCTCTGTCTCTCATGGTTCTGTGTTTTAGTACTTTCCTCACTTTCTCTGGCCTGGCCTTACCTCCTGTCCATTCCACTATGCTCTGTGCCTGTTGTCCCCCCTCCTCTAGTTTCCTTCAGAGGACACTATGACGAGTATTGGTACCTTAACAGGGCTTCTGCAGACCTCATCTCTGGATACAACCTACATGTGTTGGGAATTCATGTCCTCCGGGAGCAGTGTTTGAGCCTTTGACACCACATTTTACCATATGTTAAATTAAAGTTCTGTAGTATATTAGTTAGCCAGGGCTGCCGTGACAGACTAGTACAGATAAAGTGCCTTCAGCTACAGAAGTTTACTTTCTTGCTTACAGTTCTGGAGAGCAGAAGTCCAAAATCGAGGCTTCTCTCCTTGGCTCTCCAATGATAATCCTTTCCCTGGGTAGTTCCATAGTCTTATCTTTGAACTTGTTGGAATCCTGTCTCTTCTCATAAAGATATGAATTGTACTGGATCAGGGCCCACACCAATGATCTCATGTTACTTAATTATCTTGTTGATGATCCTTTCTCCCCAAATAGCCACATTCTGAGGTAACGGAAATCAGAACTTCAACAGGTGTATTTCGGGGATGATAATGGGACATAGCAAATAGGAATGCCACACTCTCAAATGTATCACTTTTCCTCTATTGGACTTCCTGCCTTAGTAGTGTCAGTGGTGACTCACAAGGAAGCTGTGTCTGCAGGTGAGGGAACTTGGTCTTATCTTTCAAATCCCAGGCTCATGCACACTCTGGCCTGGGAAACTGTTTTGTCTCTGCCAAGCCATGTTTGATGGAACCCTGTGGAGCTGGAATGAAACCTGATGTACACTTGTTTTAGTTCATGAAATTCTTTTCTTTCCACAGTTTTTTAAACTATGATTCTGAGGACATATGTGTCCTAGAATGTGCTGTGGGTTCAGCCTTATAGGATTTTCCTTCTATGAGAACTTGTGTGTGTGTGAGAGCTCATGTGCACATGCACTAAAACAAGTTATCTGCAACAAATGTCAAGCAACTTTCCTTAAATACATACATATATATATATATATATATATATATATATATATATATATAATTTTTTACTCAGAATTAAATTAGTTATTGCTACTACCTAAAACTCTCCATATTCTTAAAATTCTTAACTAATTGTATTTGTAATATCAATAATAAAAACCTATTAAACTAATTTATACCTTCTTAAGTACATCTGTAGCTACATATATCCAACTATCTTTGTGAGTAAAGGAAAATATTGATTACTGGAATCACCTATTTCTGCAGTGGTTTGGTATGCTATTGTTATAGTTCATCCTCAGGGTTCTCTAACTCATCTCTTTTATTGGTTATTGAATACCAATGAGGTGTATGTAGATAAACAATTGATATAATCACTCTATTAAGACACAGGCAAACATAATTTGTCCTCTCCAGGTAAAATATAGAGACTTATTTGCCTGGAGAAAAACATAGAAACACATCAAAACCTGAAAAGTGCTTAACTTTGGGTAGCAGAAACTTGAATAATTTTTGTTTTCTTCTTTTTAAAAATTTTTTCCAATAAAATGAAATGCTTTATGAGGTCTATAATGAGAAAAAAGCAAGATAATTTATTTTACAAATAGAAGCATGCAAAAAATGATCAATCTAACAACACCAAATCAAGTGAAATATCAACATTTTATTTTCTGGTCTATTTGTTTTCTTAAAGTGGCAAAACTTTAAATGACCTTAAAAATGGTTGGATAAAATTGTGGTGAGGAAGGAATTAAAGGATATTTAAGTATGAACCAGCATATATAAGGCAATTCTGGAAAAAGAAAATGTACCCACAACAAAGTCCCACAGATTTTCATGGTTCACACAAAGGCAACTGTGCTTTGGTTCAAAGAGAATCGTTTCAGTCTCAGCACTGTGTGCTTACCAGATTTGTAGGCAGAATTCCTAATTGTTTCATTTATAATTTATAGATGAGATCTGCCATTTCCTCCATATTGGTAAGAGCTATACCAGCTCTTACAGAACAAAAGTAGAAGACAGAAATGGAAGGCTCTAGAAACTGTCACTGCATTTGAAAGCATTTACTTTGTGCAGGCCTGACACAAGGTGAGTAAATGTTCTCACTGTGTGAAATATGGAAATGTTCCCTTATTCAGTAAGTACTTTTTGAGGACTGACATAATTGAATACCCACATTTGGATGGAAGTAAGACAAGGTCTCTACTTTGTGGGGCTTACAGTCTGGCAGATAAGATGGATAACAAGGAAATAAACAAGTAAAATCATTACAAATAAAAGCATACTCACATAATTATCTTACTCTTAGTTACAAAGAGTAGTAATTTTAATTCTATGAAGTATGAATTGTGTTGAACATAAACATTTATTGTAGGTCTTACATGGGTTGGGGTAGTTATGTCTTAACCCTTTAAATGTAAAATTGAACATCTAACCAGAAACGTAAATAATACCAATGAACATTCACTTAGAAATTCCGATACTATAAAACTACTTACTTGGCTAGCAAGAAGACATTTTAGTTATTAGGGACATTTTGTTTCTTCAGATTTATTTCATCTTTAATCATGTACATACCTACAATCCTTTTACGTTTAATTTCTGCAGTATCTTTGACCTTCTTGGCAATGTCAGAAAATTGCTGAACCTTTACTCAGCCCCTACAGAGCCATTATAAATCCGTTTTGGGAAAGTAACAAGTAGAAGGATGGGTGGAAAAAAAGAAAAACAAATTTTGTCACTTGTAAAATATGCCCAGATCCAACCTTCACTAACCCCATTGTGTAAAACATTCAGAATATTATTAAGAGAAAGCTTACAAGTGTAAATATACTTATTCTCAATGAAATCAACACCATCCGACTGATTTGTAACTACTCCCTTAATGCTGCTATAAACTTTATTGCAGTGAAAACACTGGTTCTACAGATTGCTTTCCTCTTCCTCAGGATGTGTTTGACCTTTGTGGCATTGCCACTATAAATCTCATGGCCCAACAACCCCTTGTCTGCAAGTGATTTCAAGCACTATCATAAAACCGAAACAGACAGACTTAATTTGAGTTCCAGACTTGAGGAAACTCAGCTAAAATATTAGCATAATTTCACTGAGGACGGAGGAAATTGTTAAAATATGTGTATTAGTGAGCGTCTGCAATTCAATCCATCTTTCTTTCTGGCTCTTGGGTGCCACCCAGTGATTAGTTTAGTGGCAGGTTTCCTATGGGGTCTGTGGTGCTCGGACAGTCAGTCATAAGAGAGAGACAAGAATCCTAGGAGTAGTGAGAAGGCAGTCCTAAATTTAGGAATTAAAAAATATTCTGATTTTTGTACCATTCAGGAAAACCTAGCCCATGGTGTTGTGTCTTCTCAGACATCCAGACATGGCAGATGAGCCCGTCTGTGAATTAGCTACCTGAGATCTTTAACACTCTGGCTGGGTGTCCAGTCACTCAGTTTGGAGAGTGGCTGAGGAGATCCCCAGCACAGTGCAGGCTCTACTTCCCAATCCCCTCACTGCCCCGTCCCACGCTGCCCAGTCCCTCTCCCCAGACCTAACCAGAGCGTGTGGAGATTCTTTTCTGAACACCGAGGCAGGAGGTGGCTGTCTCAAGTAAGCTCTTTTTTTTAAATCTCAAACTTAGTAGGCTCTTTCTTATCCTATTCAAAACAAAAGAACACATATTCCCCCTAATTCTTACATTCCACATCAACAGTTGTAGTTCTTTTTAATAAAAGAGGTTCTCTTTTGTCTTTCTTTTAATAATTGTTGTGATACATTTAAGAACATTTTAGCAAGGATTTGGGTCAGCTTTTGGAGGTGAAGTAGTAGATATTCAAATCAATGAAACTTCTATAGTATGTGTGTCTGTGGATACATAAATGTAATATGTAACATTATCTCTTTATTTTATCCTTCATATCATCTCCCCTGCACTGAATTCCTAAAGGTCTTCCAGACCACCCTTGAGGAAGGGCTGGATTCTGTGCAGATGGATGCAGGTGAGCTGGAGGCCTGCAGCCGTGTTTTGTCCCTGCTCAGCTGCCGTCATTATGACGTCGGAGAGAGGAAGGATGAGAGGAAAGATGTTTGGAAAGAAAAAAGAGGGACTTCCTTCAAAGAAGGAGAAAAGTGGCTATGGATGAGGTGGTGGCGAAAAGACAGAATCTGGAAGGAGACAGAGAGCTGCCTGAGGCCCTGGGCTGCAGGATCCGAGCTCATCGCCTGCCTCCCTCAATGTCTCCTCTCCCTCTCATCCACCATCACAGTTCAAGGCTTTTTCCTCCTACTCTGCCCTTAGCAGAACAAAGAGTTGTCATTGGTGATGCTGATGGTGCCATAGGTCCTAGTGTTGGCCTGAAGCACAGAGGAACAGTGAGCACATCTACAGAAATCAGGTGTCCGTAAGTGGCAGACACTAGAAAAACAGGGGACAGATGCAGAAAATTCACCATAGAAGAAATCTTTAGGCTCAGCCCACAGCACTTAGAGTGACCTGTCGTTCAACCCCATGTGACTTGAAGGGACTGCGGCTCCTCTGTGCCATGACTCGCTCCTACCTGCATTCCCCCTGGTGGTTTCCATAACACCTTCAGGAGAAAAAGGGGAAAGAGAAGGCAATCCGGTTCTCAGACCTTTTCGGTTAAATAGGGTCCATTCTCACAGGGAATAAATATGCTTTGCTACCAATAGGTAATTATCCTCTACCCTGGTGCTCCAAAGGGCCTCCTGGGAACCCTCTTGATTCTCACTGAGTTGCCATGGTAGGGACAAAGAGTAAATGCTTAGGACTTGAAGAGACCAAACCCTTTGGTCAACTTTAGTCATTTATGACTGTTTACATACAATGGGCTTTATGCCTTTATCATCTAAAACTTACAATCTCTAAATGAATATTATTATTTTTTCTTTCCATAGTTACACAAGCTGAGGCATAGCGAAGTTGGCACCTGTTCCAGGTCACACTGTTGATAACTAGCAGTAGGCTGCATCTTCAGCAATGTGATGTACAGCTTGTGAGCAGCTCCTCAGTTGACAATATTCATAATAGGATACTAAAAACTTTAAAAACTACAAATAAAATTATTTCAGTCGCAATATAAATTAGAAAAACTGATCTATCTTCATTATAGATTAAATAAAATAATAAGTGAATTTCAATTTTTAACATTGTTAGTTTTAGAAAGGTATTTTTTGTATAAAATTACAAATAAGACTTAGAAACACAACCAGCCTGCAAATTTGTTATTGATTCTCTATATAATTTCCAGAAAAAACTACAAAAATTTTTACTTAGCACAAAAAATTGGTATTCTAAATATCATTTCTAAATTTTATTACAGCCATATTTGTTTGCATAAACGTTTATGAAGGTTAATCCTCTGACCTCTGAGCCTCTGGCAGCCAAGCCAGTAGATGCTATGGATTCTCCCAATGCTGAAATGAGGTCTTCACTGAAGCTCAGGATTTCTATATTTTAAAGCATGAAAGTAATAACCTTCAGGTAATTTTTAGCTCAGACACGAGCAAGAATCTACTCCTCCAAAGAGACATCTATGAATATTTCATTTTGCAAAGGCTTTGTACTAATGCAACCACCAAAAGAAACTAGTCCTCAAGTCTATCCACAAATAATGATTACATGAACATGCTGAATTTAATTCTTGTGTTATCTAATTATATGCCAAAAATTATCAATTCAATTAGAGCATAATTTTAATTTTTTTCTAAAAATATGTCCATTTGATGGCTGACCACTGGAAACAAAGGTCCTCCCAGGATGAAAGAGCACATTCAATAATTACACTAATGGGTGAGTGGTTTTCCTGTGTGTTATAGGAAGAAAGCACAATTTCAGCGCATCTAGAAAGCTTCAGAAGATTGTCGTAAAAATTTACTCTGACAAAAGGCCCTCATTGATCTCCTAACTCTCCATCTTTTGTGGCAACAAGGGTGCTGATGGGGAGTGACAAGCACCACGACGATGCTGAATTCCTCAGTGTGACCAGTGATCACAGACCAATATGGTAGCAGCCGAGTGCTCTGCAAACAGACGGGCCCCTGGGAGGCCAGAAGCTGGCTCCCATTGGACATGAACAGAGTACTATGGCCCAAATGGACTATTACAAGGACGTTTTGGAAATATACACTCAACCGAATGAGAGAATTTGACAGCAACAACTCCAAAGTTGACAACTTTGGACTCGGACCTGGTTTTCTGCTCTAGCCCAGGCACAAAATCACTGCTTATTCGATGATATTTATGCTCCTTGCGCTTGCTCAGATACCACCCTATGCAGGAGGCCTCCCTCCAGCTCTCCTGCCTTTCCCTCTGCTCCGCGCTCCTTTCTGCTTCATTCTGCCCAGCACCTGTCACAGCGAGGTACATTATTGACACATGTGCTTTCTGGTGACTTCCACCGGCTAAAATGCAAGTTCCGTGAGAGCAGGGCTTTTTCTCTGTCTACATAGTAAACACTCAAAAGTAACTGGTGAATGAATTAACTTGTAGAAGTCTTGGTTTTTCCTCTGCAAGCTGATGTTCCTTATATATAGCAAGTATTCATTTTAGCCCATTTTGTGCAATTGTAACAGATTACCTGAGGCTGGGTAAATAATAGAAAACAGATTTATATCTTATGGTCATGGAAGCCTAGGATTGAAAAGTCCACATCTAGCAGGCGCCTTTTTTTTTTTTTTTTTTTTTTTGCTGTGGAATTTTGTGGTGAAAAATGGAAGGGTAACAGAGCTTGGACATTCAAGAGATTGGGAAGGGGTAGAACTCAACTTCTTATCAGGAACTCAGTCTCCTGATAAGTAACCCACTCCCGCAATAATGATATTCATTCATGAAGAAGACATCATGACCTAGTCACCTCTTAGGGTCCCACCTCTTGGCACTGTTATTTTCGGGGCTAAGCTTGCAGAACATGAACACTGGGGGACACCCTCAAGCCATAGAAGTACTTTGTGTTTTCCTTGCATTGTATAGTTAATGTATGTATATAATTACTAAAATTTCCTTCTTAAATGTGCATCATAATATTTTTAAAAATCAAAGGCAAAGAAAACTTCAGGAGGCTTCACGTTGAACATATTTGTGACAGTTTTTAGTGTTTTTTAAAATCTGTATTTTCCAAATCTCTTACAATGATAAGGTCCTATCAAATAGAAAAAGACTCTGATCCATGACTGCCAGTTCTTTTTATATCAGGACAGTTTACCACATGTGCAATTTTTATCTCTGTTTCCCACTGTCTTCGGGGCAAAGCCCTTATTCTTAATGTGAAGAGAAAGGCCCTCGTACCCTGCTTCATACCCCGTTCTCCAGAGCCTTATCCAGTACTTAACCCTTATTAGTTCCTCAGAAAATATTTGTTGAATGAATCAATGAATTAATGACATTAGAGTTTCTATAATATAGAAAAAACTCTTTCGAATTAAGCTACAGATTATTTCAACATCAATGCAGATAAATTCCCTTTATGCCGATGAGGACAGTAAAGCACAGGGAAAGTAAAGAGTTTGCCCAACATTACATACGGGAGCTATACGTGTTCTACCTTCAAACACGAGTCCATAACAATATATTTCATAGGGTTGGAGCAATAGATCAACAATAAAATACTTCTAGACAAGTGCTAAGCCCTGAGTTCATTCCGCAGCACCACATAAACTGGGTGGGTATGGTGGCGCACATCTGTAATACTAGCACTTGGGAGGTAGAGGCAGGAGGATTGCCATGAATTTAAGGCCAGCTTGGGTTCCATAAGTTCATGATGAGCATGGACTACAGAGATAGATCCTGCCTCCAAAACCAAAATAAAACATGTCTGTCTGTCTGTCCATTTATCTATCTGTCTGCCTGTCTATCTATCTACTTA
This sequence comes from Ctenodactylus gundi, assembly GCA_004027205.1. NCBI lineage: Eukaryota > Metazoa > Chordata > Mammalia > Rodentia > Ctenodactylidae > Ctenodactylus > Ctenodactylus gundi. Next base: position 249,254 of record PVKB01000281.1, read on the forward strand.
TCTATCTAACGTGCTTCATCATTTTAAGTTTTCACCCTGTACTGTTCTGCTGTTGCCAACTTGATAGTTTCAAATGCCGTTGGCTTGAGTATTGAATTTCTGTGAGATCAAGTAATAGCTAATGAGTCCATAGCTGTATCATGTCCTTCTAACCATTGAATACGTTCGCAGCAATCCTCTTCATTCATATTGTATTTTTGCTACAAAACTGTTAAATATCTCCATCGGGAATTTATCATGTATCAACAGTATGACTAGACTACGTGCGACACAAACGTTTGGAACTATGGTACAAACAATGACATTTTCTTTTCCCACATCTACTTCAGCACCTGCTTGATAAGATTTCCTCATGCTACTATGTTAGTATCTCAGGTGAAAAATATTTGTGCACATCCATCTAAGCATGATTAACACCCTCTACTAATAGTGACATTAAAAAAGTATGGGACGATTCCAAAGCAGAACAATCTGATAATAATACTGCAAAGATAAATGCCTGCGACCCGTTCAAATTAATGAGAAAAAAGCCCTGTAAATTATCAGCTAAATTAATTAGAAACTAAATCCAAAATGACACGACCTCTCATTGCTTCTTAAGGCTAAGACAACACATTCAGTAGAAAAATATAAAAGTAAACATTTTGCGCTGCCGGAATAAAATGGATGGAACAAATCTGGTAAAATTATTTTAATTTTTCATGCTGATGGCACATGAAGTGCAGAGGCCTTATTATTCTGTTGCCTTGATACAGCGACCAAGCTGCTCTGAGGCAGCAAAGCTGTGCTGGGCCTCTGTTGTCAGCAACCTTACAGAGCGCGGTAGGGAATGTATTGTAAGTCTTGTTTTGTGGGCTGGATTGAAAAAAAGAATGTCAGAGACCAAACTCCCTCAGCTTCCCTTGTCACTTCCTGCCTTTGCTGTTCTCAGAATTTCCCTCCATCTTCATCCAACTTCTCCCCCACTTCTACCGGCTTCCTCCCATTCTATTCTAATCCCTCTACTCAATCTCTTGTTCCCATCCCGAAACCCTGCTGAATCGATTAACTGATCCCCACCTCCCCTTTACTAGCCATTTGTTAATCTCTGCCTTCGCAAGTTCCTTGCATGTGGCTTGCCAGCACGCTATTGTTTTCCCAGCCAAACCCAGCTTGGTCTCCATCCTACCATTCTTTTGAACCACCTCGTATTTCTCACATCTCTCCTCCAAGCCATTGCCAAACTTCTGGAAAGATGATTGCCTGCATTCATAGACTACAGTTCCTGAGCACCGACCCCGATCACTGATCCAGTCTTCTGAGTATCTTGGAACAGTATCTCTCTAACCCTCCACTGGCTTGCTTTCCCATCGCTCATTCCTCTAAATTCCACTAAAATCCTTTATCTTATCTATACACGATTTTATGATTCTTAGCATTTTCCCATCTATCCCTGGAGATCTTCATTTTAATTTTCTAATTTGGTCTTAACCTCATTCATTAGTTTATCCAATCATTCATTCAAGATATATTTATCATACCATATTAGCTTGGATGAGGCTAAGCTGTTATCCAGGCGCAACTGCTTTAACGAAAGAGAGGTTTATTTTTTCTCTGTTTAACAAGATGGCAAAAGGCATGTTGTTCACAAAGCCATTCATGGACCCAAGGGCCCATCCAAGCTGTGGCACTGACCCCATGTCGGTCTACACTTGGGCACGTCAGAGCTGGATCTCTCTCCTGACAGCATGTGAAAGAGAGAGAGGTCTAGTAGAAAGGTGCACGCCCAAAGCCTTAAGAGCAAGGCTGAGGGTGGCCTACATCACCGCAGCTCACGCGTCCTCATCTGACTTAGTTGTGTCCCTGCAGTTACCCTGTGTGGAAGGCTAAGAGGCGCAATCTTCAGCTGGTGGCCAGGTACTGTGCTATACGCTATTGCCATGGAAGACGAGGAGAATATATTGGGGTGACAGTTGGTTGTCGTTATCCCCAGCACTAGGTACTGTGCCATATACTAAATTCACAAAGTCTGTAATAATTGTCATCTTTCCTGCCAAATCTGTATTTGTTCCATACTACTATGGACGGCACTTCCATCCTCATCCTCGCACTGTAAACACACAAAACATTGTTAATATTCAGCCGACCTTTCTTAACTCCTCAACAAGCACAAGTTTCCCAAGTGTTATAGAGCCTTTCTCTGCTATATTTTTGGTTTAAGCATACTCTTTTCTACTATTCCAAATATTTTTGAAGGTTAGCATTTATTTCCATGCATTTGGAAGAAAAAGATCCTCCTTGCTGATCTCCTGTGTCCAGTCTGTCTCCGCTGGTTATTCCACCCTCGGCAATCTTTCTGAAACATCTTTAGCTCCTGTTGTAAAAGAAAGCATGGATCTCTAGAGGTGGCATTGTGGTTGATAAGAAGGATTGCGTGTCTTCGCCAAGGCTGCTGACATTATCTCCATCTGGTTCCCTACCACCCGCCCCGATATGTTCTGCCCTGAGTCGTGGTACGTGCTCCTTGGTTCCTCCTCGGCCCACTTTCCAGGTTCTCTCTTGGCTCCTGTGTCCTTCTAAACTAACAAATCCAAGTGCTATCAATATGTCCCCACTCTACTTTAAATCATACTTTTACATCCAGAAAGCTTTCTTTTTTTATTTTTAGGACAAAGTTCTCTCTTTCTCCTCCAAACTATATAAAACTTTATGTCGGTGTTTTGTCCCTTAATTATAATTTCCTGTGTGATAGCATATTAGTATATGGCTTTTTCCTTTCACAGTAAGGGCTTAAACTGGAGATCAGACTAACTTTTTGTGTATTTTCTCTATATTCTAGATATAGAACAACACATTACACATAGTGGGTGTTTAAAAAGCAGCACCTTAATAAATATTTGAAGAATAAGTTAAAAGAAATCTGGAATATGATAACTCATATGCACAGTCCATTAGGAAATAATGTTAATTTCACTGACAAACTGATCAGTTATTTATTACTCATCAATTGGGTAAATTTTCATGTGGGAAGAATATTAATAATGCCTGCTCATTCATTTAGGAAGACACATTTGAAGTAACAATATCAATAATAGGTGTCTTGGCCTTGGAAGTTTAATAATAGCGATGCACATTTTAAAGAATTACCATGAAAATACTCATCTTATTCAACAAAACACACTTCCCTTGGGAATGTCAAAATGCTAATGCTTGTGAGACCCTAAGTTTTTGAAATACTGTGCAGTTATTTGCACTACATTTGCCAATGAAGCCTATGAATATAGCAATCATTTCCATTCTAAATATTCTGTGGTATTTTCAGCCATAGTCAAGCCTCTGAAAACTCCCACTAGAAAGACTCTTTTCACTGGATTTTTCCAATTGAATTTTATAGCCTGGAGATATTGCAATTCTTAGGATAATTTCCCCCTAATGTCCAACATTTTTCCAAGCCAGAACTCAGCTCTTTTGACATTTATGCATCTGAAGCATTAGTGAAATAAAAGTAGCATTTCACTTCTAACAATTCTACTTTTGCCTTCTGGTATTAGAGCAACATTTTAAAGTCGCAGGATCTCATAAATGTTTCATGGGAAATAAGAAAAACATGCTATAAAAATCACCAAACCGTGAGATAAGAAGGAAGAGGAAGGCGTGGGTAATCAGTGAGGCCTCTGGGATGGTTGAGGAATTAGTTCTTCTAAGTCTTGTGCCAGCTTTTCACAACTCTGGTGTTAGGTGAGATAATTTCTCAAATTGCTTTAACCCTTTCCAGAGGCATGCTGCTGTTATCTACGTAGCTACATTTGGTCATATATGTACAGTTCACATTTTATTCTGGAGTTTCGTAGACCTTGGGGGCAGTTCCAATTAAATGTGGAATTGTAGCAAATTATTTATCCTCTGTGACCCTAGCATTATTATCTATTAAGATGTCCTTCATAGGGTCCTCAATTGTGTGAGTGATGGTGATTACATGAACTCTTATTATTTATTGAATTTTAATTTTTGTAAATTTAATATGCAGCTAAAATACATACACAATATTTATAAAAACTTAAGAAGCTCATGAATGCAAACCACCCAGTTCAACACACGCTTTAATGATTGCTAATTATTATTGCTAATAACCATTCAAGGGATGACTTCTATTTCTTTAGCAATAATTATGTTCAGAGAAATGTAATGGAGACTGGGAGGGAGGGAGGGAGAACAGTGACCAAAAACAATCAGCCCTTGTCTCGGTCCTGTATGATCTAAGTGTTCTACCCTGGAGTTGTAGGCGGAACTCACAGACGTGAAGCTGTTAAGGAACAATGCAAGGCAGTACATGATGACGGTAAAGATGAAGAAAGCAGACTACAGTTCCGAAGAAGTCCACAGAACCATGTGTTCAACTAATTACTGGTGTGTGTGTGTGTGTGTGTGTGTGTGTGTGTGTGTGTGTGTGTGTAGGGAGTGCACACCAAATAGGGTCCACAGGACTTTAAGAAAGCATAAACTTTCACAGTTCAGCTAGGAATGACGGAGTACCACCGTAGTTTGTTATTTAAGACAAATTCTTTCAGGGCCCATTTTCAGAAACCCAGGGACTTGTTTGTGAGAAGTCTTTCCCCTCTTGCCTACAAATGCCACCCATGTGCCATTATGCTGACATATATGGTAAGGCATAAAATATGCAGAAACCGCTGAATTGATGAGTTAACAAAACACACATGAGCACCAGGAAATTAACAAGATGATGGTCCCAGGTTAGCATGAGGCACAATAGCCTTCTGCTCCATGTGGTTTTCTGGCATGCTTATTAGACTCCTGGGCAAGGAAATGCCTCTACCTGGAGATTTAGATATTAGAATTGATACTCCCAAGCCAGAGTATACTATTCATAATAAAAGCAGTCTTTGTGTGTAGAAAATAAAATTGTAAGCTTTGTTCACTTGTAAACCACCACCCGCTCACAAGTTATTCAAATTTTACTCTCTGATTGAAGAACAGACATTTGAATCTGATATATTTTAGGCTTTTACAAAAAAAGGCAGAATTCTGTCAGCCTAATCTCATTACACATGTAGCCATTACCGTCAAAATGAGTTTCCTCTGAGTAAATCTGGGTGAGTTTCAAAACTAATTCTCAAAGGAAAAGAGTCATTATGCTAAAGTAGTATGTTACTAAGTAGAGCTTCTTATTATACGGGACTAGTCATATTCAAGTGTGCTCAAGCCGCTGGGTAATGAGATGAATAATCTAAATTTTGTTCAATGCAAAATTGAACTGAATTAAAGAGGGAGAGACAAAACATTTGCAACACATAATATTAATACCTTGTTGAAGGTTTTATTGGAGAAGGAATAAAATAGAGCTTTGCAGAAATATAGAAATATGTTCACATCACTGTTCCTTGCATCTACTTTGTACTTTGCTAGTTTGCCTTTCATAAGAAGTGGCACTCAGAATCACTTGCTAGTCAGCCCATTCGTTCCACATGACCACCTCTCTTCCATCTTCTTTGTTTTTGAATATAAAATTAGGTCCTATCAGACTGCAAGTTACTTGACAGCAGCGTGTTGGCCTCGTCTCTACTACAGCTTCGTAGCTGAGTCAAGCGTCTCAGTCATCTAGTAAAAACTCAATAAATTTTTCTCAACTAGTGACTATTTTCTGGAGATATTCTCGGCTACTGAGCCCCCATGAACTAAGTTTCAAAAAGATGAAACCCTTGATTTACATTTTAGCAAATAAGGACAGTAATACCTGTGTGCTCACTAAGATTCGGCTGAGACACCATTGCATTCTGAAGCACATGTTAAAAGATAATTTAGATAATTCCTCAGCTTTGCATATAACTCTAAAGTTGAAAGTCTAAATCTTGAAATTTTGAACTAAAAGTTACCTATAGGCTTCCTTCGTCTTTTTCGTTTGTTCATCTCTGTCAGCAAGTGCAAATCACTTTTCCCCTTTCCATGACTTGAGGCACGCCCTCAGTTGTTTCACTGCCAGCTTTTATATCAGAACCTGTTTACAAACAAGCCTTCCCGTTGGTCAGTTATCACACCACGGAACTCCAATCCATCTACATGAGCACATCTTCTGGCTTACAAGTTGGGTAGCAATGGAAACTGGAGATGCTTTATGGAAATCCAGCATTGCACACCCACGAACTAGACCACATATCACTAAAAGCCCTAATTGAGATGTTTCTTGTATATATTGGACAGATTTCTGTAAAAAGGGTATCTGTCTATATCACCTGCAAATTTGAGAGCTACAAATCTCTGAGTAGACCACTACCCACAGTTGTGTCCCTTTTGAAGATGGGCATGAGCCTATGAAAATATTTATAATCATTTTTATTCAATACGCTGTTGGGTTGATTACTGATTTTAAGCTGCCTGTGCCTGTCATGATTCTCTTTCTCCTTCAAAGATTGACTTTGGTAGTAATCTTAACCTGATTTCCTGGCCTAAGTTCATTAGCAGAGAAGATAGATTGTATTGCTTGTGTATAGACACTGCTAATTCTATCAAGCCTGGGAATAGATGAAGATTTTGATACAGGATGAGCTGGTCTGTGTGTGGGAGTTGGGGTAGGGTAGGGCTGGGGTCATCTTGCTGAAAGGTAGAGGATATTGAATGTTTATTTATAGAATTCTTCATACTTTGAGACAAAATCAGTAGGAGAGACCCTACGGAAATGGTGGGTGGAAACTATAGTGGCTATAAAGCTCCCTAATGTCCTGGTTTCTGCAACTACAGTCCTGAATAAAGGAAGAAAAATACCTCTGGGCCTTTACATCAGTCCTGAGAGAAACATGATGGTACATTTCAGTGGGCAACTGAAAAAAACCTTAAAAAGAGAACTACTTATAGCATGTGAAAAGGAACAGGGGGCAGTGAAGTACCTGGCAGCTGTCAACAGCAGAGGCTGTCGGAGAAGTAGGAACCTAGAGAGAGCTGTAGCTGCAGCTGTCTAGAAGAGACCAGAGACTTACCCTGCAATGTGCAGATTCTGTCACCTCTAACTGTGGCACAAAAAGAAGAGAACTGATGTCTTTGTCCTCCTGTCCTCTGACCTCCTGATGCACCTGCCATTGAATTACGTTTGCAGGAAGCCAGCTGGAGACCACAAGGCCGCAGAATGTAGGAGGTTGTCCTTACAGGTCAGTGTCTAAGGTGAACATCAGCAGAGTGGAGAAGGGGAGAGCACGTTCAAGGTAAACGTGGAAAATGACTGTCATGGCACGTTCTTGTCTAGAGAAAAGCTACCAGCTAAGGATTGAAGTAGATATGACACTTACATATCTGTAATCAGGCCAACTTTTCACAATTTTATGGTTCAAGGTGGAAGTTTTTGGAAACTTCATGTGTTCGTCACACACCCGTAAGTGTTCTGGGACAAAGAAACACTCAGAAAATAAGCCAGTTGTTATTTATTTGAGCTGATTTCTGCTCTCCAGTGTCCGTTATCAAATTCCCCTTATTTAAGTGTGATCTATTGCCCCATGCAGTCACCACCAGTTGATCTGGCTTCTCTTTTCTGATGAACTAAGATACAGCCTCAGAATATTCATTAACCTAATGTTTTAGCAATCAAGTCAATAAACTGGAGTTAGGGTTCAAGGTTCGTTCTTGGTCTGTGCATTACTTTGACTTAAATGTTCTCAAGCTTTGTTTAACATATCTCTTCGCATTTATCCTGAAAAATATTTGCTAGACTCACTGTTTCATTTCTCCTGTAGAATAATATTAGCATCATTAGTGACTGAAAGAAAGCCTAGGCCTCACCAATTCTCTTTCAGGAATAGGTTTTTTCCACTGTCTAGTTTGGGTCCAGCGTTTGCCCTCTGCTCCCTACTGCTCATTCTTGCTGTAATGCTCACTGCCAAGGTCTGGAGCTTCCATTCTCATTTTAGCAGATGCTTCTTCCTCTCAGTTCTGTGATAACAACAAAATAACAAAATACAATAACAAAATGCGTCATATTCACAGAATGCTTTACAGCGCACACAACCTCCCACATGCCTTTATAAACCTCTTTCAGATCAAAGGCATCCTTTTTGATATAAAGAATCTCAGAATTTTTGATTGTCCAAGTCTTCTCCTGGATTTCCGTCTTGATATATTTCTATGTCCCTGAACTACTTTCTTTAAAAATTATCTTTCTACCCACAAAATTATTCTTTTCCCCTCACATGCTTTTCTTCAATTACATAAGTAATTTTGGCCTTAGAGAGTGGTCAAAGGAAGCAAGCCTTCAGAAAAAATAAATGTGTAAAACAAACCTTTGACTTTAGAATTACACTGAAAATATTTTTGTCCTCCAAAATGATATTGAAGAACTGAGCTTACCTAAACCAAAGTGCATGTATGCATTTGTTGATAACTTACTTATGGTTTCAGAAACATCCAGTCAGTCATTTTAAGATACTTTTATTTAGAAGCTTTCTTGCTGAGGCTATTAATGTTCCAATCTCTTCTTTTCTTTTTCTTCTCCAAAGGGGAAATAGTTTAACATATTTCAGCAGATCCTTAAAGGAAGCTGCAGACAAAATTTACTACATTTCCTGTAGCAATTTTTATAGGGGCTTTTTGAAAAAAAAAATCATTTTCCCTTTTAAATTCCCCTCCACCCATGTCTTTGCCCCCAGACATAATTCCTCCAGGTGTTCATTCAGAGCTTGTAAAGCTTTCTGCCAACATGAGTCTTTCTTTAGACTAGAAGCCTTCCTGAACTTTTTGAAAGAATGAGACCTTTTCAGGCAAATTTACGATCAGATGCCTTCTCTTGGCCCAAAGCATCAGTCCTCACATCAATTCATAGTTGGCCACTGAAGTGTAAGACAATGGTAATAAACAATGCAAGGCACGTCCTAGATGTCTTGATCTCTTTATGAGAGAGGAAATGACCAAGTGATTTCGTGTTTGCCTATATAAATCAGCAGATATATTGTGGTGCCATTGTTAAATTGAGTCCTGTTTCTAGTTCCTCTTAATTTATTTGTTTCAGATCTTTCTCTTTGTTCAGCCAATACCTCTAAATCCAATGTGGTATAGGCAATATATTGAAAAATAGAGAGAGAGAAAGAGTTAAAATGAGTTTCCTTTAGCTGCTTTTAACTTTCTTCTGTTTTTCAAGGACCCTATATTTAATCTACAGGCTGCAGATTAAATAGGGTCATATCTTGACTCTTCTATAATTCAGGGTGACTAATGCTCCAGTGAGGGCTTTTAAAACAGGAAGCTGCTCAAGCAAATTATTATCTTTAGGGGGACAGATGTATGGCCAAAACATTGCGAAGGCCAGCTGCCTGTAGTTCAGAGAGGCGAGCAGGTGCAGGCACATGTCAGAATTAGAGAGACCTGGGTACAAGGGTGCTGCTGGTGTCCCCTTTATCTCTCTGAATTCTCAGAGAAGCTAGTGGCTGAGCTAAAAACAAGAGTCACTGAAGGCAAGCTGTTGAGAAATCCAGGTATTTAGTGGAGCTACCTTATATTTTTCAGTAAGCCAGTAAATGTTCACCGGCTAAAAGCATTTCACTTTTCTTAGATGTTCTCATCTTGGCATGGTTTAGGACCAACCTCGGGAAGGCTTTCTGTTCAAATCTATTTTTTTCCACTTTTTCATCACTGAGAGCTGCAACTCTTGTGCTTATGAAGCGAACTCTTGACCTTTAAGGGTGTGGGGGAGTCAGCCAGAAAGCCAAATGCACAGTTAAAACATTTCTGAATCTTAATTCTTATAGTCCAACATAACAGTTGGACATAGATGGAGAGTCACTAAGAGCACATTGAGTTTCTGTATTAAGACGAAAGAGATTTCAGATTCAGTGTCAAAATCTCTTCCAGAGCAAAGCTGAAACATTTTACTGCAGCAGAGCTTTGAGAATATAAACAATAAAATGATATTGTGATAAATGTCTGTGTTGGCCCCCCTGATATGAGATGAACATGATTCCTGAAATCCACTCAGATGTTGAAGGGCATATGTCATGACTGACGTGGGGGGACAGAGTTCCTGGAGGGCCTGGAGAGCAGGGACACATCTCAGGTTTTTGCTCTGAGAATACCTTACGGCCTGACACACAGGGATTCAAGAAACACTACTGCGTAAGCAGATGGACAGCAAACTGGGTTAAGGTTGGGAAGAAGATGAGCACATAGTTATGGGAGAGAGAAACAGAGGAAGAAGAGAAAAAGACCTTTCCATTCAATTGACCTTTCCCAACAAGAATGGACTGGATGAGGATCCAAATCACAAGATGAACCTGAGGTTGCTGATCTTTCCAGACTCCTTCCACTTAACAATTTTTGAGGTTACAAAGAGAAAAAAAAAAAGCTTCCTTTCAAAACAGAGTATAACACTGTGAAAACACTACATGTTTGATGTGAAAGTCTTTTTAACACCAGTAAAGGGGGAAAAAAATCATTATTTCATCAAACACGGGGGAATGGTTTTAGATTTCTTTGAACTTTTTTGAATTTAAAAGATTTCTCCCATGCATGAATAAAATCAGATTTTCATCAAAAGGATTTTGAGCAAAACATCACACTTTTCTCCATAAAACAAAACAAATATTTTTCAGAGTATTATTCTCTTATATAAAAGATTTTTACAAATCATTAGAGTGTTCTTTGTGAGAAAAATAAAATTCAAAATTATTCAGTAAAATATTTTTCTTTCATTTTTTATTGCTACTATGAATAAGAAAGTGTTAAAGAGGATGGATGACTATAGATGAAAGTTGGCTTGCCAAGTATAAAGAAAAAAAATTCTTTTAATGTTTTGGTCACGAGCTCTGACAATGATAAATCGCTTTTCAACAGCTGCAGACAGCTGTTAAAGTTTGGAGCCTAAAATGCTTAATTGGGGCACTGTGTTAAAAGTTAAAGGGCCAGTGTCCTTTTAGGTTATGTGAAAACATTTTTAGCAGACTCGTAATGATGCTACCCTCTACATTCATGAAAACAAAACTTCACATAAACAAATGTATAGATCGATACAAACAAAAGACAAGGAAATAAAGACACACAACTATATATGAAACGAGAAGCAGGATACGATGACAGAAGATAAGATATTCAAACTCGTATTTGGTGTTGAGCGAGTAGGACCTCTGTTATTTCAAGCACCTTTCCTGGCAAGTCCTAATTTGTTTCAATGAGGATATTATTGCAGTTAATAAGGTTGCCCAAGTTTACATCCTTAGGGATCGTTCTTAGCACTACCCAAATCAGAATAATGACTATAACAATATTTTAAATTAGTTGGCTGTTGTTGCTTGTTTTTTATTCTGACAGCTTGGACAGTGAGCTATCATGGTTAGCTTAAGAGTTTCTGTAACTTCAACTTTTTTTTTAGGATATTTCGTGCCAGTTTTCAGTTAATATTTTTTTTCCTGACTGACAGTTGCTGAGCAGTGGCTTTCTGAAGCAACCTTATTGGTAGAACATGACCTTTTCCAGCATATTCTTCGGTGGATGTATTTCTCAATGGCATACTCTGCAAGACCTGATTTGATGGTTTTATTTTTACCATGTGTACCAAGTGTGTGAAGTTAAACATCATATATCTGTTTGAAGAGGGACATTTCCCGTTGAATAACTGTCAGTAGGTCGTTTCTCCTCAGTAAAACTCCTGACTTTCAGGAAAGGGAGTAGTTCTGTTTCACACTCCGTAGCAAAGGTGATCTCTGGGAATTGTGTGCTGAGTAATTCACTGTTACACAATACATCATTTTTATTGGTAATAAGGCAGATGTCACCAACAACAGAGTTTGTCCAAGGCTGGCTCTGAAATTTCCTTTAAGACATTATGCTCCCAATCAGGCAGAAAATTATCCTCAGCTATGGCAGATTGAAAGATCACATTGCAGCGTCCAAGGACTGTCTATGACTTTTCCATCTATACACAGAGTGGGTGGTGGAGAGTGGCCTTGCATAAGCCTATTCGTTCCAGTTATGATGCATCTGGAAACATTGTTCCTGTTTCCAAGTGTATAAAATCTGGGGAGAAATGTACCACAAAACATGTCGTGTGAAGTTTGTATTTTGCAAAGCAAATGGGTTGATATTGGGGATAAAAAAATAAGTCCCACAAATCACTAAGAATTCTTTATAGCAAACTTACTACTTGAAGCAATCCTGTATTTTGCTTTTAAAAAAAGAAGCTAAAATCAATGACTTCAAGTTGGGGCTTTTCATTTCTAATTTTAATGCGAGGCAGCATTTACACATTTTGTTTGCAGGAATCCAGTGGATCATTCTTAACATCCTGGATAACAACCATGGTGTTACAATTTACACCACAGAACTTTTGAAAAGCTCGAACTCATTTCACATTTGAGAATACAGTACGCAAATATACAGCATGGAATCTTAGTTTGATGGCCTGTTAATGTGGAAGGATTTTTATTCTGCTACTCCGTGAAGAGCAGTGAAGAATGGTGATAAATTTCATATATTCAACACAAGAGTGATTTAGGAGGCTTCATGTTCACCACTGTGCCACACCATACCTCCTGTTGCAGCTTGGTTATTTACAGTATGATCGTGACTGTGTATTTGCAAAGCTAACACTACTGTAAAGGTTTCAGTGACTTAATAAAGGTATATTTCTATTCACATCACAGTCCGAGATGGGCATTCTTGATTAGGTTGTTCTACCCTACGTGGTGATTCAAAGAGCCAGGCATTTCCATTCGTGCCAGGTCCCATATTCTCAAGGTGTGGCTCCCAAAGTAGCTTCAGGAGACAGTGTTCCCTCAGGAAGACAGAGGAGGGGAAAGCGTGGAGCCCACGCCTCGTCATCCCAATGCCAGTGTTCTGAATTCAGCCATACAATTTGACCTATATACAAAGAACCCTGGGAAATGCACTTTCTGAGTGGACAACTATTTCCCAGAAACCATAAAGGCAAAGGCAAGCAAAATTCCAGCAGACAGCCAAACCAACCGGGCCTGAGTATAAACGGCTCGTACTACTCTCTTTTCTAATTTTTTTCTCTCCCAATATTTGTTTCCTTTTTTCAGGACCGCTAAGTAGGGCAAGACTTTGGGGGTGGTGGGGGAAGATACTAACAAATAATAAAAATCTTATTATTTGTAGCACGCCAGAAGCCTCCAAGCAGGAGGACTTTTTTTTAACTGCATATGATTAGAAGATAGTTAACTTATCAATGACGTAACAATTTACGTGTTGGAATTTAACACAGAGAACATGCCTACACCTGCCTCTTTTCTCCCTCTATCTTCCCATTCACCAAGTGCTAAATATTAAAAATAACAATCACGAGAGCATATGAATAAACATTCAAAATAAAGAAAAAACTGATTCCACAAGAAAAAAGCAAACAATTCAAGAAACTGAAATGTAAATATATATCAAAAGGGGAAAAAAAAGTTGGCAGTGATTCCTCCAGAAAGAATCTAGAGAGATAGCTTAGCTGTGTTAGTGAAGGCAAGGGATGGCGCACTTGGGCATGGGAAAGAAAATGGCAAACGCAGGTGTTTCTACTTGTTTATAGAAAGAAGGAATAAATTATTTAACTTAAATATAATAAGAAGGTCAACACAATGCTTTTTCAATAAGTAGAAAATTGTGATTTTGTTAAAAAATATGATCAATGTCTTTGAAAAAATACTAGCCACTAACAGGAAAGAATTAACCACTGTGCATAGTTTGGAACAAAAGGAAAAAACTCTACTTCTCATTAAAAGGTTAGTAGTGAAATAAAATCCATTTTCACTCATGGACATTAATGGCCTAAAACAACCAAAAGCAAATGTTATTGTGCTGTGTGCATATGTGTTATGACAAAATGGAAAGCCAGCCCATAGCTAACGGGGAGATTTGGCAGCTGCTGTACTCAACGTGCTCAACAGGTAGTTCAGAAAAGTACCTGAGATCACTTAACTCAAGTATTTTCCCACCTATAAAGCAGTTCTTCCTGAGAAAGTAAATAGCAAATCATCATCCACCTTAGAAACACCACAGAGAATCAACAGTCAAGGATCATTCCTGCAATATCCATGCCATTTTCAAATAACCCCGTTTATGCCGCTTTCTTGAGGAACTACAGATGACTTCCACAGATTGAAAATCCCTTATCTGGCATGCTTGGGATCAGAAGTCTTTAGAATTCCATAAGGATTTTTTTTCAATTTAAAAATATTTGCATAAGTGTAATGAGAACTATTGGGCATAAGACCAAGTCTAAACTGTGTGTGTGTGTGTGTGTGTGTGTGTGTGTGTGCGCTCGCGCGCGCACACTGAAAGTAAATTTGTACAATTTTTTTAGTGTGCTTGTGTCTAACTGTGAATTGGAAGATGATACCAGCTTGGAATTTTCTATTGTGACGTAAGGTAAATACACAAAACCCTTCAGACTTTGGAACATTTGGAACATTTAGAATTTCTGACTTTCAGACTAGGAATGCTCACCTTGTACTTAATGTCACAGCTACTCTTCTATCCCTTCTTCACCGCTCCATTCTTGTCTGTAATTTAAATTATTGTGGGATGTGATGATGTTTTGTGTCCATCTTCCCCACTAGACTAAATGGTCAGTTCAAGCAGGCTCCTGTCTTGTGGATAGCTGTATTCTCAACATCAGAAACAGTCTCTGGTATATACAGAGTCTGGGTAAGTATCTCCCAGTGGAGAAGTGATCTGAGGGCTTGAAGAATATTGTTACTTCCGCTCTGAGCCTCTCAGATCCTGGCTTAAGAGGGGCTTGTTAAGGGAAACCGTCTTCATTTACCTAGACTAGGCCAGATTTGCCTATTGCAAGTTCCCTTATGTTGTGTCTCTGCTTTTGCCAAATTTCAATTTTACATTTATTTATGAGATGGTGTAATGACTCTTCCCCCAATAGTCTCTAAGTGTTATCAAGGTAAGTCATTCTATTCCTAGTACCTAGAACAGTAATCAGTATAGAGTTGACGCTTAATTTAAGTGAACTAAGCAGCACATTTGTTCAAACAGTTTGCTGAATGAGCATATGAAATAATGAAAAGCAATGAGAATTTATGAAGATTGTCATAATATATTAAATGCAATATATAATAAATATATTTTGATTCTAGAAATAGCTTCTTTAGACATGGATAAAGTAATAAAATTACAGTGATCTTCTAAAATTGGTAGGTAATAAAAAATAAAATTTGTAATAGAATTGTGAGTAAAATATAAAATACACAATGAAATGATAAGAATCATAGATATACTTCATATATTCATGAAACTCATAGATCTGTGTGTGTGTCTGTGTGTCTGCATGTTTGTGTGTGTGATTCTTCTTTCCTGGGCATGAGCAAAGAAAATATAAACTACACGGTGCACAGAAGACTAATAACCATTTGAAGCCACGTAGTGAGATCCCAGAGTTATGTTGGAGGAGTAACCTAAGAATTCTTAAGTTATTAAAGAAGACTTGAAGAAGATTTGGATGGAATATGAGTCAGAAGCAGGAGTAAGTGATTGAATGTTAAGCCTCAAGAAAAATGTTCAAAATATGAGTAATAAGACTGCACAAAAAGTAAAAAAAGAAGAAACACCGTTCGTTAAAAACCTTTTACACTGATACATAAGAAAGCTATCTTCTCGCTCTCCGATTGCCAGAAACAGCGAACAAAATACAGCAAGTAGGATTTACATTAGAAGTAAGGAAAAACATTTGAGTTGAGATGGTCAAGCCTTGGACTAATTAATTAAGAATATTGCATCCCTATGAAAAATGCATGTGCCGATATCTGTTCCCACTGGAATGAAATGATTTAAGGGAAAATTAGGAGGGAAGGTCTAGGACAAGGGCTTTCTCTTCTCTCTACTACCTCAACCTCTACATTAAATAATTCAGGGAATGGATAATGAGAGAATATTTTTCAATGGGAATCTTTTATTCCACCATCGTAAGTTTGTTTTATATTCACCCACATGATGCACATATTCTATGAAACTTCTTCAGGGACTTATACCAAAAAGAAAATCATAGCACATGGATCCAGAATGTGAATGGCGGTACAGTACGTAACAGCATCCAATGTGGATTTTTCCTTTTAATTCAGGTAAGGGGACCATGCATTGGTGTTTGAGGAAAAACCATGCTATTAAACCACGAACTTTGGTACCAGGCTCCTGAAAAGAAGAATCTTCAACTTGACTATTTGTTGAGTTACTCCATTGAAGATCAAGTATCTAATCATTGAGAAAGCTACTGGTTCTTGTCCTGAAGTCTTCAGATACGGGCATACTGCTTGGTGATAGAATGTGAAATTGCTTCGTGATGAGATAGTCTACTTCATTCATTCTGTATTAGTTGAATAATAATCATAACCTATATTGTGGTTTTGATGTGGATTTTCCCCCAGGTCTCAAGTATTTGAATGTTATAGATTGTCTATGGAACCATGTGCTATTGGGAGAGTGGGGCCTAATCTGGAGGGGTGGATTACAGGCATGTAAATTGGATCATAGGTGGGTAGTGGGAGCTTACCACACCTTCCACACCTGGATCCAGGAGGGACTGATCACTGGATGAGACCTGGAAGGATATATCAGCTGCTTCCTGCCTTCCTTGGAGGACTAGTCTCAACTTGCCTTGACTTGGCTTCCTGTTTGTGATGTCCTGAGAAGCTGCCTCCACCTCTGCCTCTGCCATGTACTTCCATTGTTGCTAGCCGCCCCTGAGCAGACTGTGACCTTCTGAAACTCTGAGCTAAAATAAATCTTTCCTCTCCTAAATTTGTGAATGTCGGATATTGAGTCACAGCAATGAAAAAATAACTAGAATATATCTATCATTTTGTGTGCAAAGTGTTAGACTTTGTGGCACACGAGAATTTCAAATAGAAAGCCTTCCTTGATGAAATTTTGTAAACTAATCTTTCTTTGATTCAGTTTAACTGAAAGTAAATTCAGCAAACTTGTATCTATAGTTTTTCTATACTAATTTAATTAAATTTATTAATATGCTGATTTATTTAACAGGCAAAATTTTATCATAGGAGATGTAAAGAAGTGTCCAGGAACTTTCAGTTTAGTAGAGAAAAATCAATGCAAACAAATGTCTGAAACATTAGATGACTATTTTCAGAGCCCAAGGCAAGTATTTACTAGAGGTCAGATAGGCTCTGAATGTTCATTCCTAACCACTTCTCTTAAGTTTCCCTGATCTGTTTTAGGAAATGGAAGAGCCAAACGTTTGATTTCTCAGCCTCTTTTGCAATTAGGGCTGTGCGTGTCGTATAGTCTTCCACTACTGTGCAAGGCAGAGTCAGCCAGGGGAATAGCGTTTGCTCCCCAGGTAAAACAGGACACTGTCTTTTGATGCCCTTTCCTTATCTTCTCATTCAGAATAAATAATGATACCTGGAGAGGCAACAGCAATTTTGCTGACATTGCCACATGCAGTCAGATGCATTCCTGACACAGCCTTAAATCGCCCTTTACAACTCCAACATTACAGAGGTTTAGATAACTGGCAAAGTCCTCACAGGGAGTCTTAGTCCATTTGTTCTGCTGTAGCAAAATACTTGAGAGTAGGTATTTCACAAGTGTGGGAATTTGTTTTATTGTGGTTCTGGAGGCTGCTAAGTCCAACATGAAGCTATCCGAGCTTCAAGGTCTGGCGAGTCACAGTTCCTTGTCCATACCTCGTTACTGCATCCTTCTGTGACGGGAAGTAGGCAGGAAAGGAGGCAAGAGAATCCGAGGTAGCACTTCAGAGCCTTCATTATAGTGGTATTAATCCACCTGTTGGGGCCCGTCCCTCATGACTCATATCCTCAAGGCTTCGCTTCTTAGTATTGTATGATGGAGACATGTAAGTCAACGTTAGAGCCAGAGCACGGGGGAAATTGCATTTGCTCGTGTAACTTTAACATTCATCTCTTGTATTAGGCTAGAAGCTCTTTGAGAGAGGCAAAGTCATTTTATTTAATCATTGAATGCTTACTCCAAACGGTTGGGACTACGTGGATGAAGGTACTTAGAAATATTTGTTAAATAAATATTTGCATTCTTTAATTTATCTTAAACACAAGGGGAAACATCAAAAAGTCTCCTCTAGCTCAGTTCTCTAAAGCAGTGTGATTATATTTTGATCCTACAACTTGATTAGCATGCCACAAATATATGCATATCTGTATATACATAAAGAACTATATTATATACACCTAAAAATATACTTCAAAAATAAGTATGATTTACCCCCCCCCCACCCCCCCAGTTATGAGTCAAGAAGGCAAACCATCAGGGGATATGCCATTTGCATAGCTCCAACTGGGGAACATCACTCCACTTTAGAGTACCATGCAGCTCTTTTAAGGCTAATAAATACTGATAAAGTCAAAGAAACTGTCAACATCTTGAATCATCCAGATCACTTTACATCATTTACTTCTAGATTTTCAAGGTTTCATACCTGTAGGGATTGGCATCCTGGGGTTCAAAATAAACTCACAGATTACTAGGAACCCAAACAACTGATTCCACCTCCATTTTCTCTGATATAAAATGAAATATACTTAAAAATATATAGCTCTCTGTTGTGTTTAGACGCTACATCACACCTTGCAAATGTAACGCCAACTCCTCAGGGATTCACTGCTCTTTGGTAAAGGATGCAGGTGACTAGGTAAGTCCATGTTTGGAGTATGCGCACCTTAATGCAGTGGAGCCCTGGAGGAAGTTTCCAGTGAAAGCTTCAAAGTGGTGCTATCAGCTCACAGTGAGATCATTAAAATGGAGTTTTCATTATTGATTTCATTATTGACAAGTAAAATGTTGATATTTTGTTATCTAAAAATGTATTCTCAAAGTGCCTGTCATTACGATAAATTTTTAAAATTAATTTTCCTATTAACAAGGCATCTATCTCTTAGATGGAATGATAATTAGCTAGAAACATCTAACTGATTTTTGGGCACATTGTTTTGCTAGCACAGATCAACCTAGGAGTTGATAGGAACCTGTTTTCAGAAGTAGGTAAGTTGTCCTTATTATAAGGGTATCTTATAAATCATCCAACCCTAAAGTGCCTCCTATGATCCTCAAAAATATTATTAAAATAAGATTGCATCTTACTCATTATAATAAAGCAATATTTATTCATGTCATTTGTAAATGAAAAATACATTTGCATAATTTCCCTTTGTACAAAAGATAATGTAAGCATGTTAAAATAATAGTATTTTGTACTCTACTAAATGAATTAAATGATGAGAAAAACTTAGAAGAAAATGAGTTCTTCATCTGGTAATGGCTGTGAAGCCATCCTTAGAACATCTCTAAAGTGGTGCCTACATACACCACATCTTGTTTTTAGACTCCGGGAAGCACAGACATCCTTGCTTCCAGCCCCTGGACTTCCAAGCCCACATCCCATTCCTCAACCACCTGCTTTTTTATTCAACACTTCCAAGAACAATGATTTTCTTTTGCCTAAAATTGTCTAGACAGATACTAGGGGGCAGAAGGAAGCCCAGATTTTTTTTTTTAGTATGATACTTAAGGTTGAACTATTCCAGTAAATAGCTTTAAAATTGCTTGTGTAAATCTAGTTTTGCTACATCCATGATGCCCAGCTGTCCGTTATGTAATCACGCCTGACCATTATACAATTGTATTATCCAAATCATTCTCTTGTTTGTCTGATGAGGAACTTTTTGATATTTAAATCTGTTCTTTCACAAAGATCTAAAAGTCCACAGCGTGCCCTGCCACCAAGGGCATAGATGAATGTAAAAGGTTGCGTTGTTACATTGTATTTAATGTTAACGAAGCCCTTGTGTTCTTATTTCTGGCATACATGTTAAGTTTCAGCAAGAATCTAATAATCATTTTTTTGTTCACAAAAAAGTAACAAGGATGTCTTTGGGCTTGTTGTCAATAGTTGCTGTAGATTGCCTTGCAAACTCTGTCGCTTGTCAGCTAGGTCATTAAGAAATGCATTACAGGGCTCAGAAGTGGTTATTTTCTCTGTGTGTTCTTTATATAGGTGTGTGCTGAGTGGTGTGTAGATGTTAGTGTACTAGTGTTAGTCTGTATTAGTGTGTGTCTTAATACATGTGGCTGTGTGTTAATGTACATAGATAGTTATTACTGTGTATTGATATATGATGGTGTGTGTGTTAGTGTCTGTGCTGGTGTATCTTAGTGTATGTATAAAACTGTGCTTGCATGTATGTGTTAGGGTACATGTTAGCGTTTGTGTGTTGGTATATGTATGTATCTTACCTATGGTGTTATGTGTGTGTCTGGGTGTTTGTATTCCTTTGTTTTAGGGTACATGGTGGTATGTGCATGTCTTGCAGACACAGGGGCAAGAATAAGTCCACAAGTAGCAACAGGAAGTTTAGTGCGTGTGGTAGCGAAGCAAGACTCTGTTCAGTTCTCTCCCCTGTGAAAATGTGTTGCTGGATCTATTCAATCTAAAGCAACCAGAGCAAAGTTGGGAAGAGAGCAGAAAGGTGAGAGACAGCAAGAGCTACAGGAAGAGAGACTATTACCTCCATATGAAGGCGAAGCAGAGAAGGAACGACACCGGAGGAGGAGACAGAAGCAGTGTCACCTGGGAGGCTGATTCCCCACGGAAACTACTATGACAGAATGCATGGGGGAAAATGATTTAAAGGTCAAGTTCGGCCACCTGAGCTGAAATCCACCTCATCCTGGATTTTTACTCTTTTTTTTTTTTTTGAGGGACATCAGTGATCAACTTGAGGAAGGTCACCACGTACACCAAGATCCCTGAAAGCTTCTGAGCTGTGTGGTGAGTTCTGGGAGTTGACAATGTCCTCCTGTCAATACAGCACCAGCTCCCGAAAGAGCAAGAACAGCTGCCCTGGATTAATTATGGCTGGCAGGGAGAGGGAGAAAATGGCAGGATGCAACGGACCAAGAGTGTGATGTCCTCGATGTTAAACATCTTTGCCGCCGTTGAATAACTTACTCTACCTGTTTTCATACTGAGATTAAACCAAAGGCGGTCAATGGGACATAGGGTAGTAAGGATTTTAGTCTCATACTTTATCTATATAAACAATCTCTATGCAAAAGCCTTACCTTATAAAATAAACTACCAGTCACACTTAAAAGTAAGGGAAGTTGAAAAGACAAGCAATATCTTTGCAAGAATGAATGCCCATCTCAAGTGTGTATGTAGTTTAGACTAAAGTTAAGAGTGAGTTAATTAACCAAAAAGAGGCAAAAGAATTTGCAGAAGCCCAAACAAAACAGAAAACGCACCAGAAGGAGCTGTGCCCTCAGCCTCTCCCATTCCTCCCGCTCAACCCCCATGTCCACCAGGCCCCTCTCAGCGGTCACTAACCTGGCTATTTGTCTGTTTCCACACTACTGCATCACAAAACATCGTGCCTACTTGCCTGGAAAAGATAATATCGCACACATATGGGGCCTGCCTTTGATCTCTGTGGTCGAGCTAGAGGTCAGAGGCCTGCCTTCTCCAGGCCCTTACTTCAAATGATTCCTTTCATTTACTGAGAAACCAAACGTTAGAAAGGCCAAGACAGAAAAAATAAAAGCTGTGATTTAATAGCGATTTATGTGTTTGGCTTATTTCAGGTTGGGTTTTATTCTCTTTGGGTCACATCTAATCCTCATCCCTCACTGTTCCCCGTCCTCTTTCCTCACCATTTGTTTGTTTTGCAGCCCTCAGACAAATTGGCACTCCAAGAGACCTCCTCGCTGTAACTTGTCAGGTACCATTGTGCCTTTTAAAGGTAGCACTCAGAGCCCTACTCTCTGATTCTTACTGATATTGTGCGTAAGTCAGAAGGCACAATTATGCAGCAAGCCCCTGAGAATTTAAAGTCTTAATCTGTGCTTGTGTCTCTCTTAAATTCACATAACTTCCCAAGAGAATGTTCTATTCACACACAAATGGGAAGAGGGGGTAGATGACACACCAAGCTGGATCCAGAATTGTAGCGATGTAGAAAACATTCTACGGTATTTTCTTTTCCATAAATAAATAAAAAACTATAAAGTTGCTTCAGATATAACAGTAAGAACTGTCGTGTATTGCAAGGTTATTAATGGTCATCAAAAATGTGACCCTGTCTGTGCCATAACACAGAAGAATTACATTGACTGAGGGCATCCTGTGTACCATGAAGGAGGAGTGTTCACTTGAGCATTTAGGCTGTGGTTTCCTTGAGTCACCTTCACAATGGGCCGATGACGCAGATAACATTATTCCCTTTTTTAAAAAAAAGAAAAGGAGTTAATCAGAGTTACACATGTGCACAAACTGTTAACCTGGTTTGATATTGGATGAGTTTTGTGAATAGAGTTTGAAAAAAACCATACAAAGCACTTTAAATGGAAGCAGTAGAAAGGCCCCACCGGTTTTGCAGTGTTTATGTCTCAGTAACGCTCTGCTTGCCGTGCTAGGAATGAGCAAGCCTCACCACCAATAACTTGGGGGTAAGAGAGATCTGGAATCCAACATTGATCTTAGCCATATGTCACAGGTCAGTCACAGAAATCTGGACTCCTGTTTCTTTACAACACAGATGTGAGAAGAACACTACTGATCTTACAGGGCTGTCGTGAGGATTAGGTAGAAGGGCACACAGGAAAACCTGAGTCTAGTGCTCTCTGAATGCCTGTAACACACACACGCACTCACATTCCAACATGTTTTTTTTCCCTTATATCCTAACATATATATTTCATGTAGCTATACTTACACATACACAGTTTTCTCTCTCTCTCTCTCTCTTTCTCTCTCTCTCTTGCTATCTCTATAGGACATATATTTATTTGAAGATGTGCTTTTTTTGCTCTATAGATACATCCCGGGTCAAAAGAAAAATTTTCTCCCTGTTGGAACATCATAGAACATTATAGATCATAGTCACATAAGTCTACATGGTGTGTAGGTCAATCAGAGGGCATGGCCTCTCGATGCAGAAAAAGGGACACATCAGTAAGGTGATGACGAGGTGCTGCTGGAGTAACACAGTGGAACATTTTACAGTCAACTTTTTTATAAGGAGAAAGACCAGCCATGTAATGATGAAAAAGTATAGTATAGTATGTACAGAAACCAGTAACAGACATGTATTATCAAGTATGAATTACTGTACATAATGTATTGCTATACCTTTGTGCCACTGACATTAGGTTTGTTCATAGCAGCATCACCACAGGTACAGGAGCAATGCCTTGTGCTACGATGCTAGGATGACTCTAACGTCATTAGGTAATAGGAGTGTTGCAGCTCCACTATAATCTTATGAAGCCACCATCATGTGTATAGTCCATTATTGCCTGAAATGTTGTGCTATATGTGACTGTATAGAACATTAGAGCAACTTGAACACTGACTGGTGACACTGCTGAATGCAGGTTGTGGCTTCTGGAGACTTGGCAGCTACATAATGTAATAAAGACTTGCACCTCCAAAAGGCATGGGTAGGGTTTGATTGTTGGCCACTATAGAGTGGTTATAAAACTTGGGAAAAAATACATGAACAAGATACCCATAGTCTGTATAGAAAACAAGGACACAAACCAGTTAATCTTTCCTGAGAAGCTTCGTTATGTACATAGCAGAAGGCCAAAGAGAGTGCCCAAGCTATGCCGATTGGGACACGTCTGCAGTGTGCAGTCTGTTGAGGATGATGAAGTATTTCTCAACTTTCTGTCATTAAATAAAGTCAGAGAAGGGATTTGGAGCTGGGGTGTGGAAAGGGGCGGGGGTCTTGGGTCAAGTTCTAGCTCTACCACCTACAGTTGATTTGCCAGTAAATACTGAAGTGAAGACTAGATGAGTCAATGTGAATCAAGCACTGCGTGGCGCAAAGTCAGGGTTCAAGGAATGGTCACTATACAGAGAATAAGGTATTAGGCCAGTCCTTTGAGTAGATACATCTCAGAATCTAGCTTGGGTGTTCAGCCTTTTGGCATGCCTGGGCCTCACTGAGTGAAGAGAAATTGTCTTAGGCTGCCTATAAAATGTCTAATATAACTTTTAAGCTACGAAAAATTGCAAAGAAAATTTCATAGTGTTTTTAAGAAAGTCTATGAAGTTGTGTTGGGCCTCATTCAAAGCTCTCTTGGGCTGCGTGTGGCCCATAGGCCATGAGTTACTTAAATCTGATGGTCCTACAGGCTGCACAGATGTTTCCGAAAGCATTCTCTCAAGGCTTCCAGAATCTCTGATAAACTGTGTTAACAAGAAAAGGTGCAGCATTGAAAAAAGGTTCCATGTGAACTCCCAAGAATTTGCTAGTGTCTAATTTACTTGTTGGACTCTTGGACAGTCGCACCGTGCCCAGCACCAGCCAGGGATTTGTCTCATTACTTTGCCCAGACTGGTGTCTCCTGAGTACAAGATTTATGATCCAGGAAGAGTCTAAGTGCTGAGCAGGAAAGCCTCCAGGGAGTTCTGTCTGAGTGAGTGGGTGATAATATTGCGGACATCCAAAAAGCAGGAGCTGAAATTGAGAACGCTAATGGTTATAAAGCTTTTTTTAGTTGTTAGGTGATGAAAATGGTCTACAATTCATTACGGTGATAGCTGCACAACTCTGTGACTATACTCTGAACATTTAAAACTGTTGGAACATGCGCTTTAAGGTGGACAAACGAAGGAGCCGCGAACTATACATCATAAAGTTGTTAAACAAAGCATGAGTTTGGCTGGGTGACAATGCCACTTCTATAAAGGTGTAGAATTAGAAAGATTTTGAAAGATGTAACATGACATAAGGCTAATGTAAAGAGAGAGAAAGATATGAACACTCTAATCACAAGATGCTTACAGGTCGTGGAAAACCAAAGATGTCAGTTGTCAGCATTTGTGCACATTCCACATTCACCCCACAGCATCCCATAAACAATCAGCAGACTGGGGATACAGGAACACCTCGGGTTAGGCTTTGACTGTGAAATGAGTGACTATCGTGATTGGAAAACCTCACCTGTTGACTTGATAGAGGAGTGGGCAACTATGAACTTAACCTCAGCTTCTACTTGACTTCATATAAACTGCAACAGACACGCATTTTAAGAAGAGAATTTGACTAATTATTGGAATCAGCAGTGTGGGGAAAGCTGGTTCCTCTCCAGCTGTTGTGCTGCTAAATTTTAATTTTTGGGCATGCATCCCACAGGTGGAGATGTGGCAGAGTGGAATCAGACGCACAACACCTGGGCAGCTTCAACTCTTGCTGACGTTGCAACACAAGAACCCAAGTCTCTGTAGCAGGGAATCCTGACTTTGGTCTTTCTTGAGTAACACTCCATGCTGCCTTCCCTCACATTTGACACCAAGAAGCTTTTTTCCTTATTTGATTTTTTAAATAACAGAATTTGTGCTTACCCAAGTTCTTTAGTCACTCACACTCACTAAGTTTCCCACTTAGAATTTTAATGTTCTAAAAACTTGGAACTCTTACCAACCCGTTAGTCCTTAAAACAATTACATGGTTAGCAGCCCACAAAGAAAGCAATTAAATAATATATGTGGTTCATATGACTTCCTGGCCCCATATGCAAAAGGATGAATTGTATCTTTGTCCCATGTAGAGGCGACGGCTCCAGGAAAATGGCACCAACACAACAGACAACTAGAAGAGGGGGTGGGATCCTTGCTCTGTATGAATGTCCACCACCTGACAAGTTCTTCTTCCAGCTTATCTTGCATTTACCTTCTTTTGGGGGGAGGGGCAGTACTGGGGACTGAACGCGGGGTTTCCCACTGAGCTACATTCCAATCCTTTTTATTACTGTTACTGTTTTATCTTGAAATGGACCTTGCTAAGTTGCACCAGTTGGCATACTCCCACCCTGGCAGCCCCAAGAACCGGGATGTAATAGGCTTTTATAATCCTGTACATGATCATTTTTCTCCAGTGCATATAAACTAGTTGTAATTTGGATTTGCTTACTAAAGCACCTGCCATTCTTGGTGTTAGTGCCAGCAGTAAGTAGACAGAACCTGGGCCCTGTTGGAGCTGATGTTCTCTGGGCATGCTTGTCTAGCTACACCACAAGCTTGCAAAATGGAGAGAATGTTCTACACTAGTTATTAGAATGCTCCTTAGTCTTTCTTTTGATAAGTATGAGTTAAGATACCAGTTATCACTCATGCCATGGTTAATGAGTTGAAAAACATGCCAGGCCTTTAAATTGACTGTGCCCCTCCCAGAACAGCTACTAGGGGTCTACTAATGGGTCTGCCATTATATAGCAAGAAGTATTCCTCCCTTTTCCTTAGGAATCTTCAGAATGTTATAGGATACCACAGATAGTGAGGTCCTTAAGGTACACTGTTAAACAAGTTTTAAGCATTTCTCACATTAAAAGGAAAACATTAAATTCATGCAGCAGAGGGCAAGCATTAGTTCAAAAACATGGTAAGGTAGTGTTGCAGGTGGGAACATGGAGAAGAAGTACTACTCCTTTACACAAGCCCGTGGCTTCCTCATCTGACAGCTGCCTTTTCAGTCTAGTTTCTACTTGAAAATTGATTTTCTTGATCTTCTTTGCTTAGACCAGCATGGCTCAGAACAGAAGCTTCGGGAAAGAAAAAGCTGCAGACCCAAGTGACTAAAGACTGTCGCCAGCAGCACGGGCACTTTAAGGAGCGTTGGGTGTGGCAACCTTGTGTTGTAAGGGAAGCTGACGAATTTAATAAACACTTGTCAAGCACCTTATTTATGGTAGGTGCTCTGATGAGGTGAGTCGGAGAAGACGGCTGGTACATAAATGTAAAATTGTTTTGAATTTCAAGTGTGAGCTAGAGAAAATTGCAAACATGAAATGGAGAATTATTATGTAATATGTACAGATACCCTAATACGAGAAACCAGTTGTCAAATGGTAACTGAAGGGACAAGAGCTTTTATTTATTTTTTTAAGAGGAAAAAATCAAGTGGGGAATGAGAAGCATACCAAAGAAATCTGGGGGATTGATTAGAAAACTGACAGCTGCTAGCAAAATGGATTTAATCCATTTCTAAAGAATGAGTAGAAATCAATATAAAAACACCCTGTGACACACAATTAGTTGTGTATGGTTATATCTAAGTTAATTGGGTAGGAAACTGTTCCTCCCTGCAGCTGATGTGTACTGAACAGTAGTACAAATAGTTTTCACTCCTGGCCAGCATTATTCCACTTGGGAGGGTTTTCAAGTCAGCTACCCTTCCAGACTAAATAAACCAGAATCTTTATGGGGGTGCATGTACACAGGTATGATTTCAAATATTTTATGTGCAGTTAAAGGCTCACAAATATTGGCCTAATATATTACCCTCAAGTGTGGCTGCACGTTAGAATCAGCTGAGATTTTAAATGGTCCTGACCCTGTGTCCCAACACACACCAGTTGCATCCGACTCTAAGCGGGTAGAACTTGGCAACAGAGCTTAAAAATCTCTCCAGATGGATCTAACATTCAGCCAACGTTGTGAACCAGTGGCCAGGGCCAAGCACTCCCTTCAGGTCCTCATTAACAAGAAGGAAAGCTCTGACACACCCCTGTCCCGTTGGAGCTTAAGCTTTGACACAAGAGGCAAAGCACAGCCTCCGTAATAGCAGTGACACTGTGGTAAGGGTGATGGTAAAGACCGAAGAGTGGCAGCGATTGGAAACAGTGGTGGCACATGAGGCGACAATCGGATTTAGATACAACAGGGATGTAACTTCGGTTTTAATTTCTAAGTAATTTGAAGTGCATATGTAAACGTCCTGGGGTGAGATAGAGCTGGGTACATTCACGAGAGACTTCTACCCCCCAAAGAACAAAGACAGGAACAAATGGCAGGGGACGAGCTGGAACCGTGCACACCTTGTGGGTCACGTGAAAGAATTTGCATTTCATCTTAAGTGTAATGATGAGCCTGGCAAAATTGTTAGGAAGTGATGTAAGGCTCTTTCACTTAGTTTTTTTTAAAGTTCAAACAAGACTGTGGTAGGATCTGAGAGGGGAGTAGGCAGAGAATCGGGGAAGAAGCTGCTTACTGGCGCACAATAGTGTGCAGAGACCGAAATGATCGTTATCATGGCAGGGACGTAATTTACTCGGAAAGCATAAGCTGTCACCTCCACCTTCCCCGTGTAATTCCTCTGTCCTCTAAAGAACCTCATAGTTACAACACGGCTACTGCAGCCCCACTGGGCCTTCACTCCGGACGGGAAGGAAGAGGCAGGCGACGCTGTCTGCCACAGACTGAGCCAACCTTTCACACCTTACGGAAAGCCCCATCCAGTTTGCCTGCTGACCAGTTATTTAACAAGACTCCACTGCCCCCATCTGTAGTAGGGGCTGAATTTCACCCAGGCACGGGGCCACTGCCAACACGATCTGGCTTTTGTGGTAAAGCAGAAAGGAAAAGCTGATACTGGATAAGCACTGCCGGATTTGAGATGCACTTGGAAGCAGAATCTGTGAATGAAAATGGATTGGAGGGGAAGCAAAAGACAGGATGGGATTCACTACGGCACTGGGAAGACCAGGGGGGAAAATGGGTCAAGGAATCAGTTCACTTGGGAAATGAGAAGTTTAAAGAGCCTGTGGGAAAGAATTAAGTGGCATTGTTGAGCAAGTCTGGGGATGAAATAAAAATTGAACCTGGAGAAATGGCCGAGGCTGCAGACATGACCTGGAAGTGGATGACTAGTTTGAAACTCACACTCAGTTGGAAAGGGATTGCCTGGGCAGGAGTACGGAAACAACGGGAAGTGATTAAAGATGTCTAACTGAAAAACACCAATAATTAAAGGATAATTAGGGGCAAAGGAGCCAGGAAAGAAAACTTTAAAAGGCCAGAGATTTGGGCAGAAAACCTGGAAAGTCATATCGGAGCAGCCCAGCAATGAGAGATTGAGAAAAGTTTGGAATTTAACATGTGGAAAGCCTCTAGGAGACTGAGAAAGTTGACAACAAAGGTGTGTTTACTAGATGTGGCAAATGGAGATCTCCAGTGATCCCGAACAGCAATTTCAGCCTCGGACAAGGTAGATGCTAACTGCGCCAAGTCACAGAGTGAATGGAAATTGAAGAACTGCCCAGTGTGTTAAAGACCCTTCTTTAAATATATTTGATTCTGAAAAGGAGGAGTGTGATAGGATAATAGCTGGTGGGTAAACTTAGAACACTGCGTGCTTAAGGAAAGAGAGCCTAAGAACCTTTACATCTGTAGAAAACTTCCAGAGGGAGGGGAGGTTGGTGTGGGAGGAAGATGGGGAAGCTGGAGGAGCTATGTCTCTAAAAGGCTGAAAAGAACGGGACTAGGGCAGAGCGGAAGGAGCCTCCGTGACTTGTGAAGGAGCATTCCTTGACCTCTGCAATGCTATAACTGCTACGTAAATATCCTTCCAGTTTGTGATCAGTCACTCTCAGGAGATCTTCAACTTTTGAGGGAAAGCGACTTTTTGAGTCTTGCTAAAGCTTTCAGTCTGAAATGAGTGAAAGCAAGGTCACGGGATGCATTGTGGGAAGACCAGGTTAGCAACATCTCCCATGAAACGCAAGCCCATTCTATTCTGTAGGCATAAGGTACAGCTACTAGATACAATTTTTTAAAAGTCAGTAACATGCCTGTAATATAGTATTTTCCTTTTTGACCTTCCCCTTTTTGGTTCTCCCCTGTTAAGATTTTTGTTTCAGAACATACTTATGTGAAAGATTAACTTAGTTAAAATTAAGTCATTGCTTTTAAATCTTAAAGACTTGCTTTAAGTAAGCCTGTGGCTGGGTAATCAATTATCCTAGTTTTTCCCAGATCAAAGGGCTCCTTGGATACAGGACTATCAGTGCTAAAACTGGCACATCGTGAGCACTCCCAAATCGTTGGTAACCCTGTCAGTTACAAATGTAAATGGTTTGAAGATCTTTAGTCTTATGATAAATATAGTAAAACACTATTAATGTGTACCAGGTCTCAATTAGGCTTTAAATATAATACTTCTGGTAAGACAGGACCAACTATAAACCAACTTTGAGAAATGGATTAGCACTGTGTAGTGTGTAGAAGCCTAGATTTGTACTTACACAAATCTGTTTAAATTCCCAGCACTACTTCTCTATGCTACTGGTTTGAATGAGTTATTAAGTCTCTCAAAGCTTCAAAACCCTCATGAGTAAAATCATATGATATTACTAAGTCCTGCTGCCATTGAGTGTGGTGGGACACACTTATAATCTCAGCTACTTAAGAAACTAGGACAGATGGACAACAAATTAAAGAACAGCTGGTGCAACTAAGTCAAAACCTATCTCAAAGTAAAATTTAAAAAGTTTCAGGTAGGCAGGTGCTGGGGAGTAGGTCAAGGATACAGTGCTTGAGTAGCAGGTGCAAGGCCCTAAGTTTAATCTCAAATACTACAAAACAAAAACAAAAAATCACCGCTCAGGTTGTTCTAAACATCAATCAACCGAATTCACAGAAGGCTCAGTGCTGGACATAGAGTCTCAAGAATCAATAACTATAATATAACCATGTTGATACAAATCGAGACACAAAGTAATGGCATCTGGCTGGTGACCAATTCTACCCTTTAAAACACTTGAATTGTGTTTTATTCACAGATTCATCACTACTGAGTCTCATGGCATCCTAAACACTAAAATGTTGTATTCCCTATTTACACAACCGAAGAGAGGATAAATCGCATTTCATGGTTCAATGAAGATATTTGGATTTAAGACACAAATTCTTAAAGGTAATGAAGTATTATGGTAGAGGCATACATTCTGGAGCCAATGTTCCAAGCCCAGCCTCACTACTCATCAGCTAATATATCTTGAACAGTCAAATCAGAGGTTTGGCCGAAGAGAGCAAATAGTTGGTTGAGAGACTGACCGAGCTGCATCAGGTTTTTATTGCTTTGTTGGAGTGGACTGAAGTCTGAAATTGTCAATGACCAGGAGCCTACTTCCAAATGATGTTTCTATTGTGACCATCTCTAAAATGAGAATAACACCAATCTTTATCTTAACCAGATGAACTAGGATAATACGGGAAGAGACTTAGCATGCAGTAAATTCCAATACAGTTATCAATGATTTACTGTTGCCAATGGTAGCTCAGTCTTATAGTTTAGATCTGAAACATTCCTGAAAGTCTACATTCGCAGGTGGGACTTTTGGAAGGGGACTGGCTTATGGGAACATTACACTCATTACAGTCTATAAATGAATTCATAGCTGACTGTGATGTTCTGTTTGGGGGGAAGGCCGGGTAGGA
This sequence comes from Ctenodactylus gundi, assembly GCA_004027205.1. Lineage (NCBI taxonomy): Eukaryota > Metazoa > Chordata > Mammalia > Rodentia > Ctenodactylidae > Ctenodactylus > Ctenodactylus gundi. The sequence continues at coordinate 280,452 of PVKB01000281.1, forward strand.
AGGAAGAGGCGGGTCACCAGGAGTGTGCTTGTTTCCAGCTTCCCTTCCACTCTCTGCTGTCTGGCTGCCCTAATGTGAGCAGATTCCTGCCAGGCATACCCACTGTACTGTTTCTGCCTGGCAGTCAGTTGACCATAGACTTACTCCCCTTGAAACTGTGAGCCAATATAAATCTCTCCTCCTTTAAGTTGCAGGTGTTGAGTGTTTTGTCCAGGGCCAGGAAAGCTGAATAATACTCAGGATGATATTTACACAAATACTAAGTTACTAAGAATATTTAATGTTGATTTCACAATGATAAATGGATCTTATGATAGTTTAAATTTAGAATCATGAGACAGGATTAACCTTAAAAATTCATGAGAAAAAGTTAACTGATGTAATGAAATAAAGTGTATTCAACATTAAAAGTCTGTTGGTGTCCTCCCTTTTCAAATGTGACATACTAATTACTTTTGCAAAACCCAACAGGTACTATTATTTCCATTTTAATACCAAAAAAGGAACAAAAAATGTTTTCAATTCTAAAGTTGTAAGTTAGAGGTAAACATTTACTAGAACACCAACTATTTTCTGTTCACACTTTAATAACTAAATATTATCTCAAAACAAAAGAGATGTGATTATTGAAGCATGTTTAATACAGGAAAACTAAGTAAAAACCTAAGAAATCTCATCATTCTGAGGTTAACATTTTGAGGTAAGCACTTTCATCTTTTTTCCCACCCACTGATGCACATTTTATGTTTTTCATAAATAGGCCCACTATACACTATGTCTCATAATTTTTCTCCTTATAATATACAATGACTCTCAAAGTCATTACGTATTTTCTACAATATTACCAATGCATATGTCTGCACTACATGTATTGGACCAATCACATCGTCTTGACCTAATTGGTCATATTTATCGAATTTACAGTCTAATAAGTAAGTCAGCAATACTTATTTAATAACCTTTGAAAATAAGTTTTATTTTCATCCAAAATACAATATTCTAATTAACAAAACTTGCATTGAGATGGTAGAAATAAAAGCTATAAAATTAATCCAAATTATTTTATAGTCGAAACAACTTAAAGAACAACATAAGCTCTGAAACTGTTTTTCTGAAATTCTTAAACTGGCAAACTTTAAATAAATGAAGTCCTTTTGACTTCGTAATGAGCTGGAAGTGCCTGGAGTTATAGCTTTGTTCCTTATTTAATCCTATAAGTAATGATACTTCAGAAAGTGTCTCACCTCTACTGTTGGACCGGACACTTTACAAGTCTATAGAGTGTGGGTTGTCTGGCTCTTTCTCCAAAGGCCAAGTACTGCATACTTAAGAATTAAGGGATCCCAAGTTCTAGTCAACTGGATCTTTTGACCCAGAAATGATAGAACTGAGACGGGGCCAAGTATGGTGAGGGCACGCTCACTCAGGCCAAGCTTTACTGTGGGGTGACGGAAAGGAGCTTCAGTCAAACTGGATGTTTGGCTGAAAAGAGCCAATGGTTGGTTGAGAGACTAATCAAACTGCATTAGGTTTTTATTGCCTTATTGGAGTGGGATAAAATCTGGAATTGTCAATGACCAGGAGCCTACTTCCAAACAATGTTTCTTTTGTGACCAACTTAGACCACCAAATGGTCAAAGTCAATTCATCCTAAAGAGTTAAAATTTTTGTATCTGGTGCCATCATCCAGGACAAAGCACCCCAGCCGTGTATGTGGTGGGCTGACAGGTGCACAGCTTTGCTCAGGAACGATTCCATCATCTTGCGTAAACACAGTAGTCTTATTAGGGCTAAAGTCCTTTCAGTGCTTAAAGTTCTGAAAAAGCACAGGAGTTGAGTAGAATAAATACCTGCCAGCCTCAATGGACAATAAGACAAATTAACCTTGGATCATAATCTTGGACAAAATATTTTAAAAATGATCAACATGTATATATGTAAAACTGAGTAGGGTCTAACTCAAGGATTAAAATAGTGCAGGAAATAGGCACAATGTGACGACAGGAACGGAAAGTCTTTTACCTCATGTTAGTAACTCACAAGACATCTTCAAGGCCACGTGAAAGGTCAGTGCTCTCGGCCAAAAGCGGCAGCCTTCAGGTCCCTGGCAAGAGATGCAGGCAACCGTTCCATAACACACTTGTCCAAAATGCCAACTACAGCAAAGGTAATGGAAAATGAGTCATGTGTTACCCAACCCTGTCACCTCTAAAGAACTGATTTTAAGTTGAGGATAGGGGAAGCTAGGAGCCCTATTTGGGCTTTTTCTTGGTAACAATTTCTCATTTCTTGCAGACATTCTGTTTTTGTGGTTTATCAGGATGTTGTCATTGGTCTGTCAAGCTGTGCCCTATGACAAAGGGCAAGCTTTTATTGTGACCAGAAATTTATTTTGCCCTCCCACCCATCTCTTCTACCATTGTCCACCCCATGGGTCCCAGTTTCAGCCTGTGAGTATATTAATTCAAATAGCTATGTGTGGATGCACACTTGAGATCCTTACTATTTAGTGTCTTCAAAACAAAGATGAGGGTGGAGGACACAAGATAAAGATAAAAGTATCCGAGATTGTTTTAGAAAGAGTCTGTAAATGATGATAATGAAAATGAACCAGAGCCAAGCTACAAAAACGAGGGGAAAGAACTTATTATGGAAAAGTACTTTTTGATTTTAGTTTAAAAGTTATCTAAAAAAGTAAGACAGCCCAGTAACTAAATGCCACGTGGGGTTCTGGATGGGATCCAGGTACAGAAAAAGAGCTGCAGTAGACAAAATGTTGACATCTCAATATAGTCTGCTGGTCAGTAAATACTATCACATTTAATTGCTTAGTTTCGCAACTCTACCGTGTTTTTGCAAGGTGCTCTTTTTTCAACTTTTCTCTAAAATGACTTCAAAAATAAAAATTAAGAAACAGCTTGGAATGATAAGCATAAAGCCATAAAGCAATAGCCACAGCCAGGAAACCTTTCCTAATTATTGTGAAACTGAAACAAGACAGAAATGTAGGTGTTGACATATCAGAATCATTATCACTAGGTATTTGAAAGTGCCAATTTCTCTACTCAGGTCTAGATCAAGGTTAAGATTTTTTTAAATGCTAGATTATTTTTTGTACTGAGTGTATGTCTAAAAACAGGTAGTGCAAAGTCGCTTTTTAATAGTTATCTCTGAGTTAGCTGAGTTTTCAGAATGTGGCTCAGGAGCAGGGAGCCTAACAAAAAGGAATCATTTCCTTCTTTTCTTTCAAGTGACTGAAAATAAAATATATAACCCTTAGTGGGTTTGTCATTTTGTTATCTAGAAGGTAAACAAACTGAAGAGACCAGTTTCAATATCTGAATTTATATTAAACATCGGGGAAAGAAAAGACACATCCAAATAAAAATTTACACAAAGCATCCAAACCGACACCATCTACATTCTTCATTGTGTGTTTCTACCTTTCTATCATTTTTATCAATTGTATCATTTAATTTTAAAATTTCATTAAAACATTAGAAAATGTAGAGTTTAAAAGTTTGCCTCAAAGCACTCCCTTTAGAACAGGAATCAGCACCGATATAAATTTCACAAATACTTCTCTCCTGCCTCTGTGAGGTATATCTTACATTTAGAAAGCAGTACCAGAAGGCAAATAAAAGCAAAAGTAGCAACAAATGTGGCTGACAAGTACCTCACTTTTTTTCGTCTTCTCAAAATGTGTCTCTGGGAGTTAGATGATTACTTCTCATCTGTATAAATGGAGCACCAGAATATTCCCAGGATCTGACAGAAACAGAAGATCATAACCTTTCCCTTTGAATTTTCCGAAAATTCTGCAACCCTGCAAATGACTACTTACATTTTTTTTTTGACAAGCAAATACATCTGTTCTGACAATAAAGGAAACCGGAATTTTCTTGATATTTTTTCTCATACTAAATTGGCATTGCAAAAGTCAAATTGCTCAAGGTTAATCAGCCTCATCTGCAGGAGAGGAAGTTTACCCCTCATTTCCCAGCAGATTCTCTTTAATTGGGAAGTAACATTGACAGGTGGCCTCAACACTCAGGGCATTACAGACCACCTTGAAGGTTTCAGAGCCAGTAGCCTTTGAAGTCAAAATAATCAACAGGTCATTTGATACTCGATCAGACGGAGTGGCCTCACAGAGAAGGCCATCTCTCAGGTAGACTGATTGTCTATCAAACAGGGAAAACTCGATACACTTTGCTGAGTAAAATCATAGACTTTAATGGAACTATGTAGTGGAGAGACATGTCTACTGCAGCCTGATCTTCAGGGCTCTTTTATGAAATGTTAATACATTTTTTTCCAGAGTAAATAATCATCTATACCTCAAATGATTTTTTTACTAATAATGAAGAGAAGAAAAAAGTAGTTGGAATTTTGTGGGCAGATAACCGTTACTTTCTTCTTGTGGTAAATGATAAATTATTCGATCAAATACTTTGAATAAGAGATTGTCTCAAGTAGTGGATAGCGCAAAAGAAAAAAAAATATTTCAGGATTCATGAGTAGGACGAAGAAAGGAATTTTCATTCTTGGATCAAGATTGGTGATTTTTCTATCAGAAAGAATTGAATTTCCTGGGCATTAAATGTTCTCTACCCTCCAGAAATGTTTGTTAAGGCCTCTGATCATTGAGCCTGATTCCAGTTGTGTTATTGAGTTTTTAGTTGAATTCCTCACTCAGTTGAAGCAGTAAATGCATATTTTCCTTTATGTAACCAACCTACCATGTGGTTAAGAAAGGCTCTAACATTATTCAAATGTGTAACTGTGACACTCATAGTGCCAATGTTGATATCAAATCAACCTAATGCAACAGTTTCTAATTTTCTCCTGTGTTTCAGAAATTGGATCAAGTGCTATGAAGGAAATCTGTGAATTGCTACGACTTTCTCAATAGTATTTACAAACATCTTGGATACGTCTCCTCAAACTGAATGGTACTGCTGGCACCCTTCATATGGCCAGCAGTTCCAGAAAAATAGATTGCTAGTTTGTAGAAATTCTGAATATTTCAGGAAATAAAAACATTCTTACTAGTGAGACAGCTGGTGTGATTCACTAGAAACACTGTTAAAAATAAAATGCTGCCACAATTAACCTGCCCCTTAGCCAGCGTACTCCTGTGCCATGAGCAGGTTGGCCATCACTAAAGGAGGAGGAGAGAACAAAGAGGTAGAAAGGATGCTTCTGTGACTACGAGTCAGTAGCACTGGGAATGTTCAGAGGAACGGAAGTCTGCTGCCTACGCAGACTGGATTCCCCGCCATTTGCCTTAGTGTTGGTGAGCACCTGACACTTGACAGCTGCTGAGTAGTGCTGTGGCAGAGTCAGTCTGTGAGGCTATCTTCAACTCTGCCACTTAGTAGTTGAGTGGCCTCCAGCTGATCACTTACAGTTTCCCAGCCTCAGGCTAAGGGTGTAGCCCCATAATTAAAAATCTGCCCAGCAAGAGCAGGTCATGAGTTTAATTCCCTGCCAGTGGCTAAATTGAGTGTGCCAGCCCACACCTGTAATCCCAGCACTCAGAAGGCTGAGGTAGTAGAATTGCCATGTGTTCAAGGCCAAACAGGGCTACGGAGGAAGACCCTGTCTCAAAAACAAAATTCTCAGTCACAGTTTCCTCATCAATAAAATTTGTGTAGTAGTATACCTACCTCATTCTCAAAGGCTGTCTTAAAGTTAAGTGCGTAATGTGCTGTTCAGATAGCTTAATAGAAAAATCAATGTTCAATCTCTGTTTCTAAAAATGTCATTTGCCTTCCTCAGAGTGACTTGGCAAACATATAATATTTTTCGAAGCCACGACTCTCGGCCACAGTGGTCATGGTTTATGTAATAAACCCCTATTGCTTTTTTCTCCTCTCATCACATCTATAATTTTGAGAACTCCGAAAGGTATTTAAGGAGAAGATGAGTACAGATCATGCAAAATTTTCCGTCAAGGAGTCGGAGAAAGTAGAAACTGCTTTGAATATCAGACTACAGATGCCATGTGCAAAGATGTTTGTTTAATCTGAGTAACAAGAGCAAGGCTATGGTCTAGAAAAGCCAGTTGGGAAGAATGTAGATAAATATATTAACTATAGACAGGGAAACTCATGACAAAGACCTAAAATGATCCAATTCTGAAAAAATGGGGGAGCAGAGTTGTAGTGTGAAGAAATGAATCCAGAGAGCAGTGCCATTCACAACATCCCCAAGAAACATGAGTCATGTTGGGGGGCGGGGAGGAGAATCTGACAAAATGCAAGACCTTCTACTGACAAATTTTTAAAAATGCAGATGACAGAAATAAAAGAAATCTAAGACAAATGGAGAGTTACAATATGTTCATTTACCGAAAGGCTTAATATCATTAAGATATCAGTTTATCCAAAAGTGATCTACAGTTTAAATGTAATTCTAAATCATGTCCCAGAAAAATTATTTGTAGATGTCAACAAAGCCAAACCAAGCCTTGTATTTGTGTGTTCATAATGTCTTCATAAACACATATATAGATAAATGATGCCAGATGCCCTTCAACTGGTGAATAGGTAAGTTAGGCCACATCCACTCAATATGGTACATGTTAGATTCATTTATTGAAATATTGCACAGCAATAGAAAAGAAAATATTGATATATGAGTTAGCATTAATGACATGTCATATGCTAAGTGAAAGAAATCACTTAATACCATACAATTCTATTGATGTGACATTCTAGAAAATACAAAATCATAAGAACAGCAAATATATCATCAGTGGTAGTCAGTGGGTTGGATTGAAGTGAAGGATTCATTATAGAAAGCAGAGAGAGAAAAATTGGGGTGTAGATGGATCATTTCCATGTCATGACTGTTAAGCAACTATATACTTAAACTGCATTTCAAATTCATGATCTAAGAAGTGTGGTAAGGATGGGAAAAGACTGAAGTATTACTATGAGGACGTACAGATTGTTCAAGATAAAGGTAGTCTTGGAAATGAAAGCGGGGGACAAGAGATGCATAGAGAATATATTCATAATGTTACAGGAGGAAGTGAGGACCAAGAACATGCCCCTTTGAAGACGAGAAGAGATGGAAGTCAGCCTTTGAGGAGTGGGAAGGGCCTGTTATTTATCCCTTGAGAAGAGGGAAAGGCCAGAAAAGATGTGAAAGAAGATCAGCAGGTGGTGATATCACCCTCAGATGGCCTGTGAACTCCTCTCCTCCTTCTCTCAAAATGCCAGGTGGAGCTTTACACCCCCCCCCGCCCCCATCTGTATCTCTGACCCCCCTTTCTCGCTGTCTCTCTCTCTTTCAGTACTAGAAACTGAACCCAGTGCCTTCTCACTGAGCTACAACCCTAACCCTTTTTATAATTTATTTGAGATGAGGTCTCACTAAGTGGCTAAGTCACCAAGCTGGTTTCGAACTCACAATGACATTACTTTCTCGGATGAAGGCGCCCTCTCTCTGCAGCGCGTCCCAGTAGATGTTGAACTAGTGCCCCCTTGTGGGACTGGGGAGGAATGAGGCTCTTAAAACATTTGCAAACTCAAGACCTATTTGTGATGTTCTGTAAGACGCAGATGGAGGTGCTATTATATTCGTCTGGCCTTTGCTTCTCCCCAAGGTAACCAAGGTTTAGTCAAAATGTCACTTTAAATAAATATTCGGGAATAATGTGAAATCAGAAATGTTAATAATGAGTAAAAATAATGCTTGAGTGAGTTTTACTTCCAGATGTGTTCAAGTACATTTGTACCTTTCATTCAAAGGAGACCCATGCATGTGTAACTTTTGGCATTAGGGGGAAAAGAAGGAAAGGGAAAATCATCCTGAGATTGGTCTGGCTATTTCTAAGCTGTTGCTCAATGAGTATCACTCATCAGCCCATTTGCGAGCCCATTGGTCACTGGCGGGGAAGCTGTAGGAACCAATTTGCACTAGTGTTTGGAAGGGGAAGCTTGGGATGAGAAAGTTAAACACCAGCAATTTCAAAGCAATGTTTTCATGAAAATGCCTAAGAATTGATGAAATTTGACACACGTCATATGATGTTTGTGAATTAAATAAAAACCCTACAGAGAAACACACAGTACTTTAAGCGCAAAAATAATACCTGCCCTAAGCAAGAATCCCCATGACTTCCATTACCTCTAATTGGAATCAAACAGCAAATCCCTGGCTTCTTGGCTGGGGATTCATTTCACAGATGACATTTGTTGTTGCGTTTTTTCCTCAACTGATATTTTTAAATTATCACATAAGAAGAAAAGTGTTTCAGGACTCTGCTTAGCTCAATGTTCTAGCCTTGATTTGCAGGACGACATTTTGAGGCCAAGTTAAGCCCTCTCCACACACTTCTTTAAAGCCATCTGGCAAGACAGAAATATAATCAGGTAATGGTGAGCTTTTCTTTCTCTAAGCCATCCCGTGATGGGAAAGGGCTAGGGCAGAGCAAAGCGTAAGTTTCCACATTTGTAAGCAGTAATAAAACAATAATTTTTTCATGGTTTTCATTCTTAAATGGATACAAAATGGTTTCACCTTTGACTCCCAACACTTTTGTCCATTCCGGCAGTGTCATTCCCACTGGCTGAGCACTTCCAGATCTGGAAGTAATTCAGTACAGAAACAGGGAACAGTAGGATGAGCCCCAGTGTTTATCTACAGATTGGCCAGAAAGGCCAATGAGCTGAAAGCCAAAATTTATGACAGTTTCAAATCAGCCATGGTATTTATTTCTCGACTTTGTCTGGATGGGAGTCCATCTGTTGAGAAGCATTGCTATAGGGAATTCTTTCCCTGACTGTTTGAACAGTAAAGAAGAATTAAGATAACATGGCTGATGGCTGAAGTGTTATTTGGTCACTGGTTCATTACAGATGCATACATCTGAATGAAAACTAAACAATGTGATAAATTACTCTTGCTATTTGGTGTAGCTCATGGTCCTAATACATAGAAATTCACAAAATTATTGGCATTTTAATTTCTTATAATATTATTCCAGGACCCATTGAAATTTTCTGCAAAGAAACTATAATAAGAATATTATAATTAAGATCAACTTATGAAAACATCCCTGAGAAAAATGGAAAAATTAGAAATATGTTGGAATAAATAAACATCAGTTTAGGAGTTGGCCATAGAAAGGAGTTGTGGGAATAATAAATTTTCTGGATTTTGACACATAGACCAGAATGAGCAGAAGGCCAAGGCTGGGATGCAGGTAAAACGTGCGGGCCCACAGCAGCATCCTCTATCACTGTCTTTCTCATCACTGTTCCGCTGCATATGGTGCGCTGTCTGGTGTCTGTCCTCCCCACCCCCATGCTGTAACCGAGCTCTGGGAGAGCAGGTACTTTGCTGCTATTGAAACCCCAGTGTCTAGAGCTGGACCATTGATTGCAATGCTGTAGACGCTGTAAGAAAACACACACAGCTGCGACAAACAACTGGAGAAAAATACCAAGAAAGACAAGAACCTGAAGAAAGCCATAGAGAGAATCGTAAGTCGGTGGCTATCTGCTGATGAGTGCAGCACAAAGCTCCGAGGAAGGAATTGTCTATCAGGATGATGAATTGAAGAGAAGGCTCAATGGATCCAGATCATGTCACACATATGACCCTTCTGAAAAATGTCCCTCTTCGATGTCTTTCACAGCACCCATGAGCCTTCTTTGAGTTAAAACAAAAGGTTTGTTAAGTTGTAAAGGCAGGAGGCATGTAGCATATTAGTGTAGATTTTTTCTCAAATTTTCACCTTTCTTCTTCATTGCATGTTTTTAAATGGCAACAGAAATGTGGTGTGTTATATGAATAACACACAGCAATATGACTTACTATTTGGAAAAATTGAAAAACTGTGGTTATAAATATTATCAGGACTGAGACGTAGTTGGAGTATACAACGTGCTATCTTTTAGCAGAATACTTTTGACTTTGCTATTTTGATAAGTCAACATTAACTTGTTTTGTTGTCTATGAATGTTCACACTGAGAACAGAAAGAAAAATGACCTCAGAGGCTAACAAGAGGACAGAGAAAGCAACTTGAGATATAAATGTTCTCTGGATACTCTACACACCTGTCACCTAATATTTTTGAGTTAAAATTACTATTCGAGTACAGCCAGCTAACGGAAATGCATACATCAGAATGCTATAGGGCTCTGGCTTGGACTGAGGACCATTTAACTTTTTAATCAATGACTCATGAAATCTATAGAAAGTATCATCATTAAATGTACACATGACCCAAATTAGGTCACAATGGTGCTACAGAAAAACAGATTAAAAATGATAAAACAACCTTGTCAAATAAGAAATAAAAATACATGTGAATGAGACAGAGCAGTTAAGAGTGAAAATAGAACCACAATATATACACAGCGCAGACACAAAACGACAGGCCCACGATAGATGCGTCCTATTCTTAGTTATCTCTCGAAAAATAAATTCATCAAAACACCAAGGAAAATTTTGCTTATATTATTTGAATAGAAAGAAAAAAGAACGCTAAATCACAATTGAATGAGAAGGAATCAATGGAGAGCAACGAGGGAGGGTAGAAGAGGTGATCAGAAGGATCCTGTAATGAGAGCTAGCAGAAAAACATCTATGGCCATGGCAATCGGCAACGTAAATATTAGCCAGTAACAACTAGTTATCTTATGTATGTGAACAATACAGTGCTTGAGGTGAAGTTAAGTGCTTTTGCAGAAAGCTAGCTACCTGCATTAATAAACAAAGCGGGACAAGGGAGGCACGCATGTGTTTTCTCAGTTTGTTAAATTTGTAGTAAGATGGAAGTCAGTCAGTCATAGCAAGCTCCTGTAGCATGTAAGTTATACATTCGGGCCTCTGAGGTCTCTTGGAGTGAGGCCATCTTTTCACAGCTAAGTTTTCCCATAGTTCCTGCTTTCCCCAGGAAATGGTGAACAACGGGCTTGAGAATTCTCTCCAAATGTCCAAGCTCCCAATTATGTGGGAGGAAAAACCAGTGAGAAGCAGCGTGCCATGAGGAAAGGCAGCCCTTAGCCATCCGGGGAACTAACCCTTTGGTGCAGTTGCTTTGCTAGAGACACCTGAAGCTAAGAGTCCCCTTTCGCCAATGAAACTATTTTTGCTGTTTAATCAGATCTCCGCTCCAGCAACATGTGCAATAACTCTCCGCCAGTCCCGGCTGCCTCCCACCTGTCATCACTAGTAAGAGAGGGGAGCTCTCTGAGCAGGTAGGGGATCAGCTGGGACACGGGTGCCTGGAACACGCCTGCAGGTCACTGGAGTCCCGACTGCAACTTGAGTGTGTGGTGGACTAACTTGGAAAATGTTCAAAAACACTGGGCTTTCTTATAAAAATATTTTTAATGATACGATTATGGACTTGGGAATTTGATCTGAAGAGAAAAGAAAAATGAATGACCTATACTGAACGAATTCTGTGGTGGAAAGCTGTTATATTACTGCATTTCAGAATGCTTTACAAACTTCACTCTGCAGCTTGATGGGTCTAAGTGAGACATTAAAGCTCTATGAAATGAACCATTTGCAGAGATAATGAACTTTGCTATAAAATTTGCAAGAAAAGGTTTTGGATTGTATTAATCCAATTACACTGAAGATTAGTGAAGGATATGAATCTTGCTCCATCTTGTGAAGCATGTAAATTTAAGGGGGAGAGAGGATTTTCAAGAACTCAAATATTCAGAGCTTTCCAGCCAGCCGGGCTAGATTCTTATTTTCTCCTTCACCCAGAATTTGCCCTTGAGCTCTGGAACCCTGCACAAATAGAATTATCATTAAGGGAAACTTTTATAGTCAAAGAGAAGGGGTCTGGGCATGACTGAATGGAAAGAGTGGTTCGTCCTTCTCACATTGGCCGGTCTAGAGAGTTTTCCAGTCAGGCAAACCTTGCTTAGAATCCTAGATTAGTGAATTAACTAGCCCTGTGACTAGCATTGAGAAATAATTAACCTAACCATTTTCTCACAAGTAAAGTCACGATAATAATGATGTCCACTTTCCAGAAGCAATGACAGAATTAGAGTTATAGAAAACTCCCTGCCTAGGGTTGGACCTCAAATTGTGCAATTGTGAGCTGGAGGAATGGCTCAGCAGTTAAATCACCTGCTTAGCACTCACTAAGTCAAGCACTAAGTACCCGAGTTCAATTCCCCAGCACCACATAAGCCAGGTATGGTGGCACATGCCTATAAACCCAGCACTGGGGAAGCTGAGATAGGAGGATTGCAGTGAGTTCAAGGCCAGCCCAGGCTCCATAGTGAGGTGAGAATTCAGAATCAGCCTGGGCTGCACAGCAAGACCCTGTCACAAAAAAAGAAATACATATATTTCATCCTCTCACAACCTTTCCTGACCCAGAGCTACAAAAGAATCCTTCTCCAGATACTATATTGCATTATGATGTGGTATTGTCTTAGTTACTTCTTCGTTGCTGTGACTCCATACCCGACACCCATAAACTTAGGAAAGGAAAGGTTTATGGTAGCTCACAGTCTCGAAGGTCACAGTCCATTCAGGGGTGGCCGGCAAGGATCGAAGTAGATGGCAGAGAGAGAGGTGGAGGCAGCGTCCCCGGACAAACAGGAAGACAAACTGAGGCTAGTTGAGACTAGTCCCAGTGCCCCAGGAAGGCAGGTGCAGCTTATGTATCCTTTCAAGTCTCCGCCCAGTAACCAGTCCCTCCTGCATCCAGGTGTGGCCACTACACACCGTTAATCCCAACTTAACTGTAATCCACGCCTCCAGACCAGACCCCAATCCACCAACATCACATGGTTCCATCGACAATTCATAACATTAAAATACATGAGACTTTTGGGGGACACTCCACAACCTAACCACAACAGGTATACACTGCAGTGTTCACCTTTCATTGTAAGGGACTAAATGAGGTATTTTTAGTGCCTACTTTAATGGTGACAGGAAGTATGCTGGAAGCACAATTAAATTTAATTTGAGATAATGAATAATTATTTCAAAATTAGGCAGTAAAGTGCTGAATTAATACTTACTTTAAAATACTTTAGTATTGCCTGGGATATATTTGTACTTTAAAAATATACTTACCTAAAATTTAAATTTTTGGATCAAATTTAGCTGGGTGCTCGAGATATAATCTTTATTTACCCCTTTCTAAGAGCATGTACATTTTCACTCTAATAATGAACTCTTCACCATAACAGTTGACTCCCCATGACTAAAATTAAATAAAAATTTAGTAAAGTTCTGCTGAAAACATGGTCCTGGGCTCTATATAAAGTTTTACAAAATTAACTTAGGAATTTCATGGCTGCATTTTGAGTTTGCCAAGAAGTTATCAAACTATGGAATCATAAAAACAGAAGCAGAATCTAAGAGAGAATGACAAAGCAAGCTTTTCCGTGTTTTGTTTCCACGCATCACTATTAAATAAACAATTTCCCCTGAGGGGACACTGACGACACACCTTAGGCTCAGCTGTCTTTTGAATTTTATATTACAGGAAATCACAAATTATTTTTGTTACTTACACCTATCTGGGTTAGATTTTTCTATTACTTGCCATAACCCATTCTAACTGGAGGACTCATTTCTCTTAGTTTTATTTCTTTTGCCCTTTCATGAATACCTAATAACTAAATAATAACTATGGCTAAACTCAGAACTTTGGTTCTGTGTATGTTCAGTAAAATTGAGTAAACCAATACATTGGGTCTGTGGTTGTTCCTCCTGCCTGTTCTTAGATTTTTAAAAGGTAATATTTTTGCCTCCTTGGATTCTAATAAATTGATAATAATTACTATGGTAATAAAGCATGCGATAAGGAATCTTCCTTCCAATTCAGCAAGCATGATTTGAGCACCTTATGTCTAGAACTAGGATCAGTATTCTTTCACCCAGGAGCCATGTTTCAGCCAGCTTTTCCTGAAACCCATGGCTTAAAAATAGAGCGGTGAACCTTGGCTCATGATTTCTGAGGTTTCAGTCAATGCTTGGCTGGCTGGCTTGGAGATGGAAACATAACGACAGAAAGACATGGTTGAGCAAGGGTGTTCATTTCATGGCCTCTGGAAAGCAGAGCACAACAGAAGAGAACCAGTAAGAGAGGGAGCCTCTAAGCGCCACCACCCCGGGGCCTCACCTCCGACCAGCTCCCCCAACTATGAACATCAATGGCTGAGTCCACTGATGAGTATGGCGTCCTCAGGATCCAACCACTTCTTCAGGAACCTTCAGCCAGTCAGATTGAAAATGAACTGGCACAAGTCTGAAGACTAAAAATATCTAAAGAATGAAACTGCCCAGAAATTATTTTTAAATGATGGTTCATTTTTTAAAATTATGTATAAATATACTTGAGAATTACAGAAGAATGTTTGGGGGCAGAGATGCCAGCTCAGTGTTGCCCTGTGTCCTAATCAATGTCAAGGGTGAGTCAGCATGTTATCACAAGGTAGGTTGACATCGATACATTGAGTGCCTTAGATCTCAGCTGGTACATGTTGTAAACGACAAAAAAAATGAAGTGGTGTTTTTCAGCAGTACATTCAAATTTGGAATACATAAACAATCTCTTAATTAGTATTGAATTTAAAAATTAGTATGGCAGTTTGTATAGGAAAAGAAATACCTGAAAAATGCACCTAGTGGAATATAGCAAGTCTTTTGGTTGTTGGGCTCTAATGGGAAAAGAGATCCCACCTCCAGACAGAGATGGGTTTAAGATTTCTCTGCAACTTATCTGTCACTGGAAACAGCCATTAAAGTCATCCTTCAATATCTTCAAGGTTACTAGGTCCAGCATCACATGATATTAAAATCTGAAGATGCTGTAGTTCTTTGCATAAAATGGCATAGAACCCAAACACATCCTCATGTATTTTAAAGTATCTCTAGATTGATTATAGTACTTAAAACAGTGCTATGTAAATAGTTATGTAAAATTATCTGTAAATAATTGCTAAGCTATATTGTATAGGGGATAATGACAAGGAAAAATCTGTACATCTTTGATATAGGTGCCGCCATTATGAGCCTAATTTACATTTTTTGATCCTTAGAGGTTTAAATCCAAGAACACAGAATCCACAGATACAGAGGGATGTCTTTGTTGGTATACTAATCAGGCTGTTGTCCCCAAAACATATTTGTCTTTTTGTGTCCAGTGGAAAACACACTCCCTATTTCGTGGAGGAGCATTCTGTTGAGTCCAGAGAGGTGAGAGGCCACTTGCCCAAGTCTCTGTGCTAATGAAGCAGTTCACACAAAGACACAGGCTGCTCTATGTATGAAAGGGGCTTGTAGGCAGTGGGCTACACTCCTAAATATTACAGCTTTATGAGTCAGATAGCTAGGCTCCCATTCTGTGGATGGGAAAATTGGGACTAAGAAGCTAGTCATTTGTCAACTCCCATACTCCCTGGAAAGCCTCGATTTTATATTCAGACGCTGGGCTACAACTTGTCTGCTATAATCCACTGAAGACTTTCATCATTATTGAGCATAACAAATAGTAGATATATTGTTGATGTGTGTTTTAAGAAGTAAGCTCAATTATAAGGCGAAGCAAGGCTAAGAAAATTTTATAGTGTAAATTATTAAATTTTAAAAGGATATTACATCTCAAACACAAATAATTTTAGTCAGCATAAGCAAGGGAAGCAGAATCCAAATAACACTGTTCCATACCTATGTGTTTCCTATCTAGATAAGATAAACATATATAACCACACGAGCTACATTAACATTAAGAAGGATGTTTTCTTCTCCATATGTTAAAATAGCACATGCGCGCTCTCTGATTGGCATGACTGAAGAATTCTTTTGTGTAATCCAAATGGTACTATAGTTTTCCCTTCTCTTCGGGGTATTACTCAAACTCAAAGAACAATGAATTACAACTTTGGACTTCCCTTTCAAATTGTCCTTTGTTCTATGGAGCTCAAGCTGGTGCTCCCAGTTGGAGAAATTAGGAAGTCCAGAGAAGGTTGCTAAGCTTTAATACAGAGAAATTTTGCCCATTCTCTGGATATTACCAATTTCCCTCTCATAATCTGTTATCAAGAACACTTCTTTCATAGTGAGATTATGGTACTGTAAAGAATATTCTAGAAGTCAGTTTGACCATTTTATTAGCCCGTTCTTGTAACAAGGAGACACTGGGTAATACCTGGTGTGGAGCAGGTTTTAGAACACATCCTCCCTAACTACATGTGTGCACCTGTGTACAGGTGTGTGCTAGTGAGCTTTGACTTTTTCTATATGTCATTTTGGGAAAAGCTACTTCTTTTGGCTGGGCTGGTGACTCTCAGAAAAGAACCTGGAGATATTAGGGCTCCTTTTGGGCAGTCTGTAAGGTCAGAGCTCTTTTCGAGGTGACAGTAAAGAAGTATTTTCTTTTACATTTTCACTCTCTGCTCAGTGTGCAGAGACCATTGCCTTGGGACAATGTCGTTGTTTTGATGTGTACTTATGGCTTCTTACACCAGTCCCATTTTATTTTTACCTTCTTATTCTCTAAATATTGACATATGGAATTTATAAAATCTAGGTGCGCTCAGTAATTTTAAGCAGAAGAAAGGGTACTGAGGCCGAAAATCTGATGCCTACCGGATCTCATTGCCTCTGCCTCCTGACTCAAACAGCCGCTGCTGGAGTCACACAACACATAATTTAAAAATAACAGCAATAATGGATGTTATAAACTCAAATACTTTTCAAAAAATTTTATGTAGCAAGATAAAAAATTATAATCCTTCCATTAGGAAAAGACTTCTACTACTAGTTTAGTTGTGGGCAGTCCAATAAACCTTCACTATATCCAACTATTATTCTCACAGAAAAATAAAATATTGATTTTGGTGTAGACTATATCATTCAAAAGAGTCTTAAATTCTGGTCCACTCAACTATCTCATGATTCCTAGAAAGTGTGTGTGCGTGTGTGTGTGTGTGTGTGTGTGTGTGTGTGTGTGTGTATAGGATAGAACCCCACAGCTTCTCACGCATTAGGCAAGCACTTGATCACTGAGCTATACTCCCAGCCCAGTTTGGAACTTCTTTTTTTTTCTTTTTAAAACTTTAATTTAACATCACTATACTTATAGCAGTGTGTTCCTATTGGTTAATGAAATGTGCTTCAAGTTCTAATTTATCTTACAGAATTTAAATCAAAGCCTGGAATAAGACAATATTTTAAAAAGGGATTTTCAGAGGTGGAGGAATGGCACAACAGTGAAAGCACTTGCCCTGCAAAATCAAGGCCCTGAGTTCGATTCCCCAGCACTACATAAAGCTCAGCGTGGTGGTGCATGCCTGTAATTTCAGCACTTGGGAGGCTGAGGAAGGAGCGTTGCCATGAGTCCACTGACAGCCTGGGCTACAGAGCAATATACTGTCTCAAAAAAGAAGGATTTGCAGTTTGTTTTATTTTCATGTATTACTAATATATAAAAATTCTCTATCAAATATTGCTAAAGAATGTAGTAAGAATCTTGAGAAATATACTTTCAGCTTGTCTCAGAAAAATAAAAATAACTATAAAGTTTATAAAATTGGGACAACAAAACATCATTGTACCATTACAACATCAGTTTCTGAAGTTCAATATCAAATAGATGTGGATGGGACTGGGGTTGGGGGTTATAGGCACACGCAGAGCTGTGAAAATTAGCTGATTTTGTTAATTTCGAATATAGATTGCAAACCTCCCCAAACCAAGATTCAGATAATTCCTTAAATCTGAATCAAAAACTTAATTGATATGAGCATATAATACCCTAATGTCAAGTCCTATACAATTTTTTCTTTAACTGGACTTTAGGAGTTTTTTACAATTGATTTCAAATCAGATCCTGAGACTTGGGGCACAGACTCCTTCCTCAAGCCTCATTTTAAGGCTTTAGAAAGAGTTGATCAATGTGAACTCTTCAGTAGGTGCTCAAAAATGGCTGTTGGCAAACTCCAAGGGGGAGCACACGGCGTGGGCACTGGCACCGCTGTCGTCGATGGATTATTTCCAGATAAAGAAAAAGAATCAAAGTTCAGTCTCAATTGGGAATAGAAATTCCTATGCTTAATTTAAGAGCCTACAAGCCAAAATAATAGCGACTATTTTCTTTTTCAACCTATTACATGGAAAAATAGGATTATCATGTTCACTTGCTCAATATAGATTCTAGGCCATTGAATCATAGACCAGCTAATGAATTGCTTCCAAAGCAATTTGGCAGTGATGAGGAATGCTTTTTTTTTTTTTTTAAACTTTCAGACTCCCTCTTTAATTTGATTTCCAATACGGGGTGCTTTTCTCTTAGTTTTTAAACGTAGTTCTTTTTGTTCTTCTCCATTACCTCATCCCTTTTTTCTTCTTAGACAGAGTGACAAGGGACCTTGACTTCATGATGAAAGAACACGTAATTGATCCTAGGGAACTAACCACAGCAAAATCTGAGTTCGAACGTTGGCACATCTTCCTCTCATTATCAGACTTAAGTGTTTCATAATCGAGACAATGTACATTGTTATAATATTGCATGGGGATGTTGTAAAGATTACCAGGCAATGTTTCTTTTGGCATCGCTAACCTAAGGAGGGAGGCAGAGGGAAATGGACATTCCACTGGAGTGAAGACAGAAGGTCTGGGAAGCAACCCTCTCCCCAAGTGCCAATCAAGTCAACAACAGTAGAAACAAAGCAATTAGAAGCGTACATTTTGCACTTGTAGGAAGCTGTAATTAACTTAATTTCTTGTGGGGGGAGTCCGAGGGGCTAGTCTATAGCCTAGGAAGCAGAGCCTGTTCTTCTTGCTGTGATACTGACTTCACTCTGGTATTGGTTTCAAAGGTAGGCCAGAGCAGCAGGGAGCAGTCTCAGACCTGAATAGCCGCTCTGCTCTATTACACTGACCGGCTTTTCATTCATTCTCTGGGAAAGTACGAGTCAATGGCTTTCAGTGCAGAATCCCTTTGATCACTGCACGGGCTCATTATGTGCCTGGGAAGGAAGCTTCATGATAGTGACGTCTCATCCCACAGCCGGGCTTCTGTGACCCCAGCCCGCTGGATATTTAGGGTGGGATGCTTCTTTGTTTTGGGGGTGGGGAGCCATCCTGTGTATTGCAGCATGTTCTATAACCACACCAACATCACTGCAAAGAGGTAACCACCACGCTTTTTACCAGGCACGGCCAAATGTTCCTTGGAAGGCAAGTGAACCATTAGCGTACAGAGTGATAAAAAGTTGGAATTAGAAAAAATCGTTCATTTCACATAATTCTGTTCTTTTATAATGGCAGCTAGTTGACTACTAATTTTAGGTAGCATGTGGAACTAAAAGACATAGCTACTCAGTAATAATTATCTTTCAGTGATCTTCCAGATGTCCTCTTTAATCAAGGAGGCATGTTCTACCCGATATCGCAGCATCGCATTCAGCTCCTAATCCTTGCATACGATATATATTTGAGCATGATGAAGACCAAAAAG
This sequence comes from Ctenodactylus gundi, assembly GCA_004027205.1. Taxonomy (NCBI): domain Eukaryota; kingdom Metazoa; phylum Chordata; class Mammalia; order Rodentia; family Ctenodactylidae; genus Ctenodactylus; species Ctenodactylus gundi. The sequence goes on from PVKB01000281.1 coordinate 299,931, forward strand.
AAGTGAAGCCTCAGATGCAGAACTTTCAACAAGCCAACATTAGTTATTACTTAGTAACATTTTTTCATGGTATTCGTTTTTAAGATCAGTGGCACTGGTTCCTCATCTGCCTTATTGATGTAAAAACTCCCTGAAGATTATTTGCTAATCACATTGGAAAATATTTACCTAACATTCAGAAATTTCACTCCTATACATTTATCCAACAGAAACATGAAATTATATTCACCAAAAGCACGTAAAAATTTCATCAGCCTTATTTACAATAGTTTCAAGTTGTTATCCAAACACCAATCAACAAAATACCATGTATACTCAGATAATTAATTTTAATCAGCAACAAGGCAAATGAACTAAGATTGCAACAATATGGATGAATGTAACAAATAAAATATTGAGTGAACTAAACCATACAGAAAAGGGGTATATGATTGCATGCATACAAAACTCAAAGAGCAGGTATAATCAATATATTCTGTTAGGGGTCAGGAGAAAGTTTGCCCTTGTGGAATAACACACTTGTTAGTCAGATAGTGTGGATATGTTTAATTCATAAAAGTTTGTCCATTATATACTTAAAATTCACACATCTTGTATATACCTTTGTGTGCTATACTTCAATTAAATTTTAAAATAAAAATTTAATAAAATAGTAAGTAAATGAAAAGAAAATATTAACGAATAGAAAATAATTGAGCAGGTGGCACATAAAAGAAAAACAACACGGTTTTGTCATTAAAAAAAAAAAACTGAGGTCCAGGAAATGCTGGTGTTGTGTAAGGTCTTTATATTAAAGAAGAGTCCATCAAAAGCCAGGAAAAGGATGAAAGCCTTAGGCAGCTGGTAGCCAGTGACTCCGTGGCTTCAAGGAGAGCTTCTGCTCCTGATCCAGTGCCTTTTCTGATGAAGCAGGCCCTACAGGGATTTCCTGCCGCCAGGTCTTACCCTCAATTTCAGGCGTCGTTTCTTTTCTGCTTCCTCGCTCAGCTACCTGCCATAAATACACTAGCATCTTGACATGGACAAGTCTGAAAAATTGATTGGAAGAACTTCACTGTCTTTGCTCTGTGTCTCCCATAGATCCAGATACTCACGGCTCTAAAAGAGGTACTGGACCTCCTACCTCTCTCTCTGGCTATGAGAGTCCCCTGTACGCTGAATATTCCTTACACTGGACATTTTTTTTTTCCAAATTGTTTCAGAGTATTCCCAGGTGTCTGTGTAACACAAAGCATGACACTAATGGTGAAAGGGAAGCAGAGAGGGAAGGCGCCCGCCCCCCTCCAGAGAAGACCCTCACCAACACCGCTGCGAGGGAGCTGTCCGCCCTGGATGACAACACCCCTTCATTGCCTTCCAAAGATGCATAGTTTTTTCTCTCCTTTCCTTTTGTTTTTTCCTTTCTCTTTCTCTCTCTGTCCCTTTTTCAGTAGTGGCAGTTGGAGCCAGGGCCTTTGCATTGAGCCTCATCTCTGTATTGATTAGAATCCTTGGAAAAACAGAATTACTAGAAATTATATGTGCATCTGTATCTGACTAGACCAGGACAGCTTAGAAGTCTGAAAATAGTCCAACATGGCCACCTGCAGGGGTGGGAACATTCAGTGGCTGCTCAGTTGTGAGACAGGAACACCAGCCGCAGACTTCAGGAGAGCTCCTGTGAGCCTGCGCGGTGGTGTCCAGCGGTGCCGGGGAAGACCTGAAACCTGGGATGAGTCAGTGACCAAGATGGGCGACGTGGAGGCGGGAGCGAGTCACTGCACAGATGACAGTGAAGCCCCCGTGAGCTCCCTGAGAAGAAGCTGTAACAATCTTTGTCTTTCTTTCCTTTTCATTTCATCGGAGCAGCCTTCGCGCCCCCATATTCAGCACAGGTCTTTTTCCCTCATTTGCTGGCCCGTAAATCAATTCCTCACAGCCGAACCTCTGGCCCATGGATTAACTTGGTTTTTCCTAATAATTTCAAGGTGACATAGTGCTTTAAATGGTCACAATCCCTAACTATCTTTTTTTTTTTTTTTTTTTTGAGACGCGGTCTAAGCTGCCTAGGCTGGGCTCCAGCTTGAAATCCTCCTGCTTCAGCCTCCCAGAGTGCTAAGATTATGGTGTATGCTGCCACCCAGAGCTAAAGATGCTGCTATTGAGTTCAGATCACCATGCTAAGGAGAAGGGGGGCTGGCTGTGTGTGCTAGGCTTTCAGGGAGGCGCAGGACAGTTTAGGTTGCTCATCTGTGAGAAGAGGACAAAAACACGTGTTCTACTTACCCTATGGTGCTGTCACCAGAACCAAGACAGACAAAGCCTGTGGCAATGTTTCACAAAATGCAGAGGTAACGGTTTCTTTTGCCAAACAGATCGACGCCCTGCCTCCTTGAATGGACAGTATGCTTGGTATATTTTAATATTAAAATTAAAGTTCATGTCTTGTGCCATGTAATCTTAATTTTCAGCTTGACTGGAACAAGAGTCCTGGAGAAGTGATTAGATCGTGGAAACTCAATACTCAACAGTGAATTGATCCACTAATGTTTAGAACTGAGTGTGCAGTTGGGAGGCAGGGGCCAGTTGGAAGTGGTCCATACATGGTACAAGCCTTTGGCTAGGGGCTAACATCTCTTGCTGGTGCTTGACCTCTGTGAACTTTTTCCTGGACCATCATAAAGTGAGGTTTCCTCCACCATATTCTTTTGCAGCGATGTTCCTGCAATGAAGCCAGCGAACCATGGACTGAAACCCTGAAGCCGTAAAGTAGAAATAAATCCATTCTCCTCTAGGTTGGGATGTCGGGCACTTAGTCCCAGCAACAGGAAAACTTACCAAAATGTCTTTAGTATGGTTGAATGTGGATAAATAAAGCATTCCAAAATTGCTGCTTTGATAAATGGTGATTGCTGCTTTGATTTCAACCTCAGGCTTGAAATTTAGTTTGATATTTTACATTTCAGTGTGAGGAGAAACTTGGACTTTATCAGGTTTACACTGTTGGATCATAAGGGTGATTCTTCTTCTAGATGCAAGTAGTTTTTCCATTATAAGCAGTGCCGTATCCTAGTAATTTGGCACACTCTAACAAAAAACAGGGCATTTGGGGAACTTCTGTGTACATAATATAGAAAGTGATTCTGTATTGGGATTAGATATTACACAGTTAACACAGTGAATGTTTGGGCAAATATTTTTTTCTCAAATGCACCTAAATCTCTTTGCATACTAAATCAGAGTGAAAATAACATTGATCTTTGGCCTATGTTAGACTGAGATTTGATATTTGACTCTTACTGGTATAATTTTCTCTTCCCCCACAGATCACAGATCTGTCCTAGTCACTGTCTTGTCAATGTGTACTGGGGCATGAAAGGCCCTTGTTTTTACTTATGTGTGACAGTTACCTCAGCTTGAAAGAACAGGAAAAGCTGCTATAATGAGAAATGAGACGATAAAGGGACCCAGCATTAGCAAGCCGTTGAATTTCACAAAGCGTGAGAGGAAGCCCTTGGGCACTGGAAGTGGGCTCGACACTATGCAGCCCTCTACCTGACCTTCTCCAAACATCAGTGTGCTCACAAAAGACACTGCTCCAAATGCTGTTTTACCTCCAGGCTTGTAACTGTATCGGCTTCCCCAACACCTCCACCACATCCACTCTTGTCAGGAAGGAAGCCTTTTTAATTCTTTAAACTCAAAGCCTCCAATGATCTTCACAGTGACCTTGAGGGATGGATCACCCCTTGGTACTTGCCAAACTACACATTAGTTTCTATTGTTTAGCCCAGAGAAAGCCGTCAAGGAACTATGGATTTCTGTAAGTTGCCCCAGTGGACTGAATCGGTCTAAATTTATTTGCAGATGAATTAGTTTGTGATTGATACTTTGATGGGAATTATAGGACACAAGAGGCTCTTTAAAATTCTATTAGAAAAATTATGAAAAAAATCAGTACATACGAAGCTATTTGCCTCCATGTAATGACTAAAAACTGCAAAAGGAAAGAGTCGAAGTTAAACTGTTCTGTTTTGTTAACTAAGCCCGGAAGAAACCGAGCCAAAGACTAGATTTTAGGACTGGCCTCAAATCATTTCCTATAATGAAAATTGGGATGAGAGAAGGAATCCAAATGCAACGAGGACCAACTTTGATTTAAATAAAACTGTTGGAAGCTCTGAGAGAAAGTACTTTTCCTTACCTTGTTTCTATGTTTTTAAAAAAATCATCTCTCTCATTTAGGCTGGATAAGATATTGCCCAGAAGTTACTGAAAAGAAAAACTTGTTATAGGAGCCATCTAAGACATGTTTCTTCCCATAAACAAAAGTAAAACCCAGGAGTCCATCAAAGATATCACTGAAGAGCTGAGCTGAGTTGCTGGGCGATGAATTTGGAGATGCTTTGTACAGCTCTGTGCCTTGGCTCTGAATTGAAATATAAGAAGTTCCCCTGGACTTATTGCATCATATATTTGTGGTTGTTTCCTCTGTCTTAGGGCCTCTGTAATACTTAGGTCTTCAGGGGTGTACATGTCTGTATGTCCTGACTAAGGCAAAACTCATATAACGAAAAATTAGCCATTTTAAGGTACACAACTTAGTGGGGGTTTTGTTATATTTGCAACGTGTAACACTGTTACCGCTAGTTATGAAACGTTACCACTCACAAAATAAATCCCCATTTCCTCTTTTCCGGAGCCCTGCACACCTGCTAATCCACTTGTTTCTATGGATACGCTTATATTGGACATTGCAAATAAATTTATGTTGTTTCATGCTAGCTTCCTTCACTTGGCATGACGTATTCAAGGTTCATGTTTGCTACACCATTATTAGTGCCCCATTCCTTGTTATGGCTGAATAGTATTCCATTGAATAAGTACATCACATTTTGTTTATCTATTTGTCCTCTGATGAATGTTTTAGTTTTTTCTACCTTTGGGCTTCTTTGAGCTTTTGTGTGTACAATTTTGAATATATGTACCTAAATTTAAAATCTGAATACTGATATTCAACTAGGAGTGAAAGCAACAGATGATAGAATAATGCTAGGATTAGCTTTCCGAGAAACCATCACACTGTTTTCCATACCTCATGCTTATTTACTAATGTGATGAAAATCAGTATTTCCTAATATCTTCTGGAATGGGACTCAAGTGAACTGGGCCTGTTGTAGATAAGCCTTTAGAAAACCTGGTGTTCTCAAATCTTCTTGGAATAGGGAAGAAGTAGCAGGAATTATCTGTTTCTTTTGGAAGCACTTTCTGAGAATGCAGGAACTGGTCATGTAAAAATTTGTTTATTCGGTTGCATGAACCAAACCAAATTTCATATGGAAGGACAGCCGCCATATTTGGAAAGCATTAAATACAGTAAGACAGTACTACTTTGTGGTCTTTTCAGCCTACATATAAGATTTAAAATCCTCCTGTATTAATTTGGGTTCTTACAAAAGGCAGAATTGACAGAAGTCCTAACAAAAAGGATCTACTGGAAAGGTTTACAAGTCTGAGTACAGAGATAGTTCAAAATTGTAGCCTGCAAGTGCAGGAGCTGGAGGATCAGATGGCTGCTCAGTTGTGAGGTAGAACTCCTGTCCAGGACGGCAGGACAGTGAGAGGCTGCTGCAGACCTCAGGTTGTTCAAAGAACAATGGTGAAAACCAGAGACTGAAGATCAGCTCTGGGCAGACAGGCACAAATTGAGACTGGAGTAGATTTATGATGAAGATCCGCAGCATGTAGCAAATTGGCATCTGCAGACAATTGCAAAGATGAGAGCTTTCCCAGAAAAAAAAAAGGCTGTAGCAATCTTTGTTCTTCCTTCCTTTTATACAGTTTGAGCTCCCAGTTAGGCCTCCCACTCCTGGTCGGGCGTTCTTTCCTCATTTGCTTGCCCACAAGGCATTCACACTCTAATTCAGGCTAGTTCCTGACTGCCTAATCCAGGCTGGTTTCTAATTGCCTAATTTCAGCATGGTTCCTAAACCCTAATCAACAGTCACACCTCATTACCTCAGATTCATGCACAGCAGCAGGAGACCTTTAACTCAAAAGCATCCTTTTCAGGGGCTGCTGCTCTCCCTGAGGTCTGTGGATTTGTATATTGTCTTCCAGAGATGCTGAGTCTTCTTTTTACTCCTTTACAGTTCTAGGGACCAGATCCCTGAGCCTCAAGAGTTGAGGCATAGTTTTCCAGAAGGCCCAATGGAGGAAATGGCCCATGGAAAAGTATAGACATAAGCAAGGTGAGTGAGGCAAGGACTTCTAAGAAGAGCGTACACAACAGTCTCTGTGGGAAGTGGAGCAGGTAAGTCTGAAACTATTGAGAGTAGAGAACTACTTGGAATTCTGCAGTAGACAAGAATTGCCTCTTTCAGGGATAGCTTTGTGTGTGTGTGTGTGTGTGTGTGTGTGTGTGTGTGTGTGTGTGTGTTGCTGGGGATCAAATCCTTGTGCCTGCCAACCATAAAAGCATATACTTTACCAGTGAGCCACATCCTCAGCTCTAAAGTTTATCAGTCTTCTATCTGACATTTTATCTGAAGTCAAAAACAAAAGCTCTTTTTCTCAGGAAAAAAAAAAAACCCCTATAGACATCTCTGAATTTTGCAAAATTTCCCAATTCAAACAAGAATACATGGAAATATGTGGCTTTGACATTTTGGAAAGTCATCCAAACCATTGTTTAAATTTTGATGCCATACTTGTTTTTACACAGTGTTTTCTAGAGCTTCCAAATTCTCCAAAGATAATACATAAACAGAACTGTACAGCCATTTCTTCAGGCTGCTTATGTTAAAAATGATATCTCCAGCTCTTAGTCATCCAAGAATCCCTTTACTTTGCTGATGGTGGTTGATGCAAATATTCTGAGTGTTCAGTGAGACTGGAGTTTCATAAATTAACATACATTTAAGAAAGAGCTTGGTGTCTTAAGAATACCAGTGATGGCAATTTCTTCATCTATGCTTATTTATCAGGGAGAGAACTTCCTCTTAGAACCCCTGTCTTGGATCTTGAAAGCTTAGTAGGTTAGACTCTTGTCTGTTGCCTGATGCCCTCAGAAAGGGCTTGGTTTGCTTCCCTCTGGTGGCCCTTGAGGCCTCTGATGACACTTCAAGTGCTTAATTTATGAGTCAGATTTCTGAACCAACATGTTTAAAAGCTATTTTTTTCTTATCTGATAGATCATGTTCGGCTGTGCTATTATCTTCACTTCCATTTTGCTCTATATGATAACATCTTTTTCTCCACATTTTATCTTGTCACTGAGTAATATTACTCATGATATCCAAAAATATTAGCAGTGTTTCTGGTTTTAATATTTTTTTATTGTAACCTAAGAAAGGGAAAGTGAACATTCTAGAATTATGTTTCCAGTAGGCTAAATAGTCACAGATGTAATGAGAAAGGAACTGAAAAGAAATAAATTCCCTCCCAGGTCCATTGAAAAAGCCAACAGAGTAGCTTTTTTGTCTTGTTCCTAGAAAGGTACAAGGTTGAGCGAGGGCAGAAGGCAAACTCGCATTCCAGTCTTAGGTCACAAAACAGACGCTGCCGAGCTGCCCAGAAGGAATGGAGTTGACTCAATGTAGAATAATCCGCATTTTTTTCTTCTAGTCTCAAGATGTAGGGTGCGTTGACACAAGTAGTGTGAACCTCACTTTGGGTTCATGTTGTATCATGTTATATGTTTAAAAATGTAGTTAAGAGGTTAGTAGTGCAATCTCAACATTCTGGGAGGCCGAAGGAAGGAAGGTCGCAAGTTTGAGCCCAGCCTGGACAACTTAGTGAGATATTTGCTCAAAAAAGAAGAAAAGGGGGGGGGGGGGCGGAATATAGCTCAATGGAAAAGCCTTGAACTCAATTTCCACTACTGGAAAAAAAATGAGAGAGAGAGAGAGAGAGAGAGAGAGAGAGAGAGAGAGAGAGAGAGAGAGAGAGAGAGAGAGAGAGAGAGAGAGAGAGAGAGAGAGAGAGAGAGAGAGAGAGAGAGAGAGAGAGAGAGAGAGGGAGAGAGATTGGTGGGGCAAACAGAGAAATGTCAAGTAGGAGGCGAGCACCCACATCCAGAGCCACAAACTCTGAGCTCCTCTGCATGTGCCAAGCTAGGTCCTCATGCTTAGCCTGATTTGGATGTCAGACAGTCTCCTTTTATTTTATGGGGGTCAGAGATTTTGTTTTGCTTTCCATGCTTTTTCCTGAAAGTGTGCCATGGCGTTTACTGTACCTTTCCCCAAAGTGAGTCAAATGTGCTGAGCGTGAGAATACCAGAATGTTGGTTCCCATAGCAGCCAGAACCACATGGAAGCAAACAATGAAATACCAACACTGTTCTCAAACCCAGAGGAGAGCTACGGTCACTAGAGTGAATCGAGGGCACGTTCAAAATTCTGCTTTCCAAACTGCAAAAATTGTCCTTTCTTTGCTGAAGGCGTCTTCACTAGGTGGCTTCCGTGAAAGGACGCCTTAAGTTTCCTGTCCCATGCAGAGCTGTGGCTGAGATGACGTTATGTGGTGGACTCACACACAAGACCCTTTTGTAGACTTTCAAAGTAAAGCCAGATGTTAGTTGCTGCTTCCACAGAGACTAAATGAGTTTTCAGGTAAATCAGATATATGCATGATTATAAAATTGCATGGCCCATTTCATTGAAATCTGCAGTGGTGCAGAACATGATCTCCATGGTACAATTTTAAAATGTTGAGCTAGGGGTTTACCTGGAGATATTTTCAACTTATGTAGAATCGTGTTTTAGGTGATATAATTGCAGGGGCTCACCAGTTTTAGAATATTTATCTCTGGGAAAAAAAGGAAACAGAAGAAACACATGTTCTAACAAAAAAATGTTTCATAGATTCTGTGTAAAAAAGACCCGGAGTCATTAAGAGCATTCTAGAAGACAAATAGAAAAATTTTTAACCTGATATATTTTCATGCACATCGGAGAGATGGTAGAGCTAGGATTTAAGAACAATGTTGTAGTCTGTTTTGTGTTGCTATAACAGATATATCTGGTGATGCATTAATAGAAGTTGATTTGACATATGGTTCTGGAGGCTAAATGGGGCAGCCGCTTCCTGGTGGGCTTCATGCTACGGGCTAGTACAGTGGACGGGATCATGATGAAGGGAGCTGGTTCAAGAGCAGTGAGCAGCGGACCAGATTCTTGGGAAGAGCCAGGTCCTCCTGCTGCCAAGATAAAAACCCACGCCCGAAGGAGCCAATCCAGTCCCGGGAGAGCAAAAACTCACTTTCCAGAAAATAGTATTAATTCCTTTTTTTAAATTTTATTTATTTATTGTACATACATGAATTCCACTTTCTATGGCACATTAGAGACATGGGGTTTGGGAAGTCAGTGAGCATCTATGCCCGTCACTTTCTCAGAGGTTCACCCCTTTCCTAGCTGACCATTGCCTCTCTTTCTACCCTGTCATCTATATCAGGACCTTTTTGTCTCATTAATTTGGTGAATTTTGTAAGATGGATGCCTGTCTGTAGTCTGTCTTTCGTGCTTGGTTCATTTCAATGAGTATTATTGACTCGGGACCTTCTACAGAGCTCAGTATTGTTGGGTTAGGGCCCAATCCTCCCCATGAGTCTTGTTAGACACAGAACATAGCAAGAATGGCAGTCTGTCAGGAGTGAGTCTGTCTGGGCTGCCACTTTAGCATGAATTTAATAGCTCCAAGGGCTGACGGTTTTCTCTTAAAGAAGGGAATTATAGAGACAACAATAATTCCTATGAGTGACAAGCTATGTGACAAATGCTATGTTAAGTGCTGTGCCTTTGTTATCGCATTTAATCTTCAAGACTGCTTACAGAGATCAGCAACTATTATTGTCTGATTGGATTTTAAGAAACTGTTGTACAGAAAATTTAATTGAATTGTCCAAGTACGTCACAGGATAGGCCAGTAAATTAAGTAGTGTCTAAAGTGCTTGATGTAAATATTTAGTAAATAATAACTATGAAAGAAATGACTATTTTAAATAGTAGATATGATCTGGAGTTTTACACTTTTTTCTTCTATTTTTCAAATTTGAAATACTATGTTGCGGCAACTGATCTCCCTTGACCCATAAGACAACAAAAAAGCTTTGTTAATAAACCTTAAATTTTGCACATATACATATTAATAAAATGGAAAAAGCTTCATTAATACTAATTTTTTAATCTGTTTGAAGTTATCATTCATTTCCATCATCAAAAAGTTGTTTTTATGGTGTTGTAAACTCAGTCTTCTGACATACCAGCTTTTTTATCCAGTTTATCTGGATTTTTTTATTTGTTTTTGTTTTGAGGAAGGCATTTTATCACTAGATGATGAAAACTTGCTTTCTCATATCTCAGGGGCAAAGTACAGAGCAAGGTTTTTTTCAGGGAGGAAAGGAAAAGGAAAGCCTAAAAACAAATCTGTACAATCCAGACATCCCTGAGTGCTTAAAAGCAAAGTATTCTGGTCTCCATGCTTCATACATACACAAAAATATCCGTACTTCCTGCAGGTTGGGTAAGAGTCTCAATTCTGAGAGGTTTTGTACTGATGAGGAGAAGAAAGGAATGCACAGGGAGCCATGAAATAGTGAAAAGTCTCAAAGCTTCATTGTTTCATGCCAGATAAAATAAAAATGAGTTGATTGGGAAGGAATTCTTTATAATGCAGCAGCATCAAGAAATAAGTTATAGGATCTTGCAGTGGAAAGAGGGCCAAAAGAGATCATCTCAGACTTATTGCATAAATAATAACCCGCTCTTCGTGGTTTGGTTGTGGTTCATGAATCTTGACTTCTCTGGCAGTGACACTGAATGTTCCTGACCCCTTTCCCAGTCTTGCCCTGACCACCTTGTGATGAGGATCAGGAATTCACAGACAATGGCTGGGGGTTGCATGCAATTCAGACCAAATCAGAGACACAATTTGCTGGTCCAAAATGTATCTGGTGGTACCAACAGAGATCTTTGAAGAAATGAGCTTATCTCAGGAAATAGATGAATCCCATACAACTGTGTTTCAAGTTCCAAAGGGTATTACACTTACCTTCATGAACCTGACACCTCTGAAAAGATAGCTCTTATTACTCAGCAGATTTGAGCTGAGGCAACAGCCTGAATGTGGTGTCTGTGACTTATAGCTTAGTAAATATTTTCAATATCATTATAAGTGATAACTGTAAAGTAACCCTAGAGTTCAGCGTAGTTATCAAAAGTTTCAAAGTATATTAGATTATTTAAAGGTAATGCATAATAGACATTTAGAATTTATTGTCTAAATTTAGCCTTGCTTAGTTCGCTTAGATATTACATTTTTTTATTATATAGTGAAATCTTCAGACTTCCCACTGAGTGTTGATAAATGACTCTTAGAGGAAGGTACAAGCGTTTTTTGTCAAAGAAAATTTTAAATAACCCTTCAGTAACTATGAGGTCTACCTGTGGAAGTCAATCATCAAGTTTTCAGAGAATCAAGGCTTCCTAACAATTTTGAAGTATGCATCTAGACATTTTAGTTCTGGAAATAGTCCAACCCATGTGCCAAATGTATCCCCCCCCCATAATATTTAAATATTTTAAGACAAAATCTAATCCATATGTTCCTGACTCACATTTGAATCATTAAAATATAATTTTCTAAGAGTCATTTAGTGTCTAACAGCTATTTGTCACCCATGAAAATATATGTATTTAAGACTTTATCCCTTGAAAAAAATCAACTTTAGATAAGCTAACAAAATATATAACAATTTTAGCTCAAAGTCCATGTTTTTTTAGTGCATCCTATGTTTGGCAGTGTGTTCCTTCCATGTTCCCAATTTGTTATGTTAACTTCAGAAGCACGCCAATTTTTCATTCTTTTACTATATAATTATTAACTTCACTGCCATTGTGGTTCCTCTTAATTCATTCCACACGTTAAGTATCCTCTGGAGACTTTTATTTTTCAAGTATCTTTAAGCTTAGGTCATTTGGGGCTTAAAGAGTAAAAAGAAAAAAAAGTGTGTAAGGACAATTTTGCTTTCTTTGGAATGTGAATAATTTTTGAGCAAATAATTTCTCAACAGGCATATATGCTGTGTGATCTGTATCCAATTCTGAATTCTTTTGCTTCATTTTGAAAACAAATAAATAAAATTCCAGACAGCACAATCATTCTAGGAAAATCCATCCAGGAGACCAACGGACATTAATGCAGCCCTTGATTTTGAGGTGATTTGAGTAGGAATTTGCTGTTTTCAACGTACTCGTGTATAAAGAGGATTGAAAGATTGGAACCTGGGAAACACTAGTATTACACATTGCTGTACAACAGCCAAAAGCTTTTTGTTTTTTCAGCAAATATTATTTTTTCACTTTCTCCAAAAAGTTCATCTTGTTTAATGCATTTCAGCAATGGCCAAAGATATACTTCTATTTTTCACTTAAAATATTTCTATTAATTGGTTCCATGTGTTGGCATTCGTGGTGATATAAAGTTGTCTTTGCTGTAAAGTACCCTGTCACTGATTTTACGTGCCATTTTAGGTATTCTGTCTTCTCTTTATGCCCATTTAATACATCTATATATTTGATGCAGTACAATTACTGCCTGATTTGTGGATCTATCCGAGTGGTAAAATGGATCCCAGGAATCTTCAGAAGAATAATCACTGTTGACCTTGTGATTTTTCATGCATCTGTGTCTTATCTGGCAAGCTACTGTCCAGTTCATATTTAGGATGGGTAAAATTAACACGTGACAAGAATATTTAAGCTCCATTAAGCTATTCAACTCTATTTTAAAATCAGCTTTTATTTTAGAGGAATTATGAGTGTTCATAAGTTGACTTTGATTAGGAATTATATCAGAGGTTACTGGAGGGTATAATAAAATAGCTGAGACAATGTCTACATGATAAGCTTGTTGTGGTTTCATGACTTGAAAGTTTGCGGTAGACAAGCTAGGTGATATGACCAAAGAAGCGATATGAGTCACTACAGTCAAATAATTCTTTGGTCCCAGTCCCACCCAGAAGCCACTTCATCAGCCCTTGCCCTTGACTGATGGGATCTCAGTATTTTCTATTTTCATACTAGATTCTGTCCCTGCCAGTTTCTCACACATGTTCCAGGATCATCTCTTACCCTCTTGTCACTGCTTAGACACTCTGCTCGTTCATATCGCCCACCAACATACACAGAGACATTGGCCTGGGGTCTTTCTTTGCACTCATATAGAGAAATGTAAGCCACTGTTTTAAAAGAACTCACAGCAACAGAGACGAACTATGCTATCGCATTCTATGAAAGTGCCAGGTTGGAGAACTGAACATAGGAAATTTTCAACAGTCATTAAAATATTAGGGCTGGGCCTAATGGCACAAGCCTGTGATCCTGGTGCTCTGGGAGGCTGAGGCAAGAGGGTCACAAGTTCAAGCCCAGACTGGGCAACCTAAGAGGACCCTGTCTTGAATAAAAAATAAGATGTAGAATAATGTGAAGGCCCTGGGTCTATCCTCAAAATCACACACACACACACACACACACACACACACACACACACACACTCACACACACACACACATATGTATATATACATATATATATATATATATATATATATATATATATATATATATATTCAACTCCTAGGATCATAATAGATCATAACACACCTCTTTGGACTAGTAGTCTCAAGACACATAGAAAGTTCTGTCTATCTTTACTAGCTGCACAGTGCTGAAATATGAAGGGTACACCAAAGAAACAAATACAAATATGAATACTGCCAGTAGTCACCAACAAAATGCAGTTATTAAATCTATATTTTAGATCCTTTCTCTTATTTTAGAAGTGAAAATTGCTGCTTTGATTCTTACTTTAATCTAAGAGAACAGAAAATAGCTTTTGGCAGTATTGGATCGTGTGGATAAAGTCCCCAGTCAGCCAATTAACTCCCTAAAGTTGACTTTGCAAATGCTTGTCTCTTAAAAGGGACTTGTGGTCAGACGTTTGAAGAAGTTTTGTTCCAGAATCCTGACTTTCTTTGACTTGGTGTATGGCCCAGGGCTTGTCCTTGGTTACCAAAGGATCACGAAAAACAAATATATTAATCCTCACAGTGTAAACAAATGAGAAAATCTAAATGAAATTTCCTTTAACACATATCTGGGGAAAAATAAAAAAGTTAAATGAAAGTGTTTACAGAAAGAGACATTTGCAATGTTGTTTTAGACCAAAAAAAAAAAAGTTAGTAATGACACAATCCTCCCCCAAACAGACAAGCTAATTAATTTCTGGTAATGTGACCTGTGATAGAGTGAATTTTTATGAGAAATTGCTGAATCCTGGCTGAATGTCAAAGCTTATGGAGAAGGAGAAATTTAATGACCACAACCTCACCACTGGGAATCAAATGCTTTTGTATGAGTGAGGTCACCCAACAGCAGGAGCTGCTTCATGCCCACCTGCCCCAGGACACACAGCTAATAGTTTTTCTAATATGTCTGCTTACAGTTTCTGATATGGAAGCCAGTAGACTTAACAAGCTACCCTTCATGGCATTGTTTGCATACAGTAGTAGCGTCCCAGAAACATCATGGGTAAGGTAATAGTGAAAAAGGCATCTGGAGGAAACTCAATGTTGCTCATTATTAAAGTGGGTCATTCATTACCAGTTCAATGAGCTTTAGTGTCTATAATTTTTAAAAAGAGAATGATATTATTACCTGTGGGGGGATTTAAGTCCTCCATACATTAATAAAGCACTGCAGAATTACCAAGCATTATTATTTATTTATTTGACAAATATTTAGGGAAATCCATTATAAGCCACCTAACCATTATTAAGATTCTTTTAGCAACGAATAAAACATATAGGTTCCCACTCCTGAAGAGCTCAAAGGCAGTCAGTGGAAACTGTGAGCCAATCTCAATAAGATACAATGTTAAAGATACAAAAAAAGTATTAGAAATTCATGTAGAGCTGTAATTACCTTCATTTGGGAGAAGTACCTTATAACTGAGGAGAGAAAGAAGATGTGAGTTTCAGGATCGATAGATTTCTTAAGTATTTATTGTAAATATGACTCTCCTGGCTCCCAAGAACTGTCATG
This sequence comes from Ctenodactylus gundi, assembly GCA_004027205.1. Taxonomy (NCBI): domain Eukaryota; kingdom Metazoa; phylum Chordata; class Mammalia; order Rodentia; family Ctenodactylidae; genus Ctenodactylus; species Ctenodactylus gundi. Next base: position 315,013 of record PVKB01000281.1, read on the forward strand.
AATAAAAACCTGATATCCTTTTCACCACAGAGCTCACAGTCTTGTGAGGGAAAACAGATGACTGTAGACAGTGACGTTGGTCTTCTTTGGAGACCAAGATTGCTGTTGGCGAAGTGGTGGTGGTGACAGATTGTTGGGGTGTCAGTGGAGTGTGGGGAAGTGGGTAAAACTTACTAAGAAGTTATTTGAGAAAAGACCTGTAGGAGGTTAGGGTTTTGCACAACTAACACAGAGCTTCAGGGCACAGAGGGCTTTCTGTGTGAGCCCTGCCTACTGCAATCAGGAAATACATCTGCCCAAAGGGAACTTGGAGTGAAGACCTAAGAATAGATAGACTAGTAGTCAGATTTGGGCCTCCCAACTACCAGATGCAGGCAGAGGGCCAACATCATGTACTCAGGACTCAGCAAGATTGCAGATCTGGTTACTGGGGAACTGGAGGCTGGAGAGTGAGAGTCGGGGCAGCTGCAGGAAAGCTGAGTTGGGACCAGATGGGTAGAGGCTCTTTAAACTGTGTTCTCAGGTTTGTACCTTATCCTCATGACCAAAGGGAGGGATTGGCATGTTTGAACCAGAGCCTGGTGGGCCCTTAGAATGCTCACTCTGTTTGTTTTTTTAAGTTTATTATTGAAGTTTGAGGTCCCAATAAGCTCTGTGGATCTTCAAAGGCAAGTCAGCATCATGATGAGGCTACCAGCTCAGGAACAACTACATTTTAGAGGTCTTCGTGATTTGTATAATTGTGACATGAATAGAACAAGGCCATTGCATGGGTTATGTTAATGGCAAAAGGCTTGGAGAACCAATGAAATCTTCCTCTGTGCATTCACTTCCACAGCTAAAATAGTCACACTTTTCAGCCCGGAGTCAGTGTTTGGTGCTGTTATTCTTATCCACCAAATTATCAAGTATGCACTAGATGACAATAAATATAAATTATTCCATCTCATTTAGCTCATCTATGGGGTAAGACAGATTAATCAAATTCTCATTATACTTTTCAGACATCTTGCTGTGATGGTAAGGCTGAAAAAGTTCCCATTGTCCCTAAGTGACACCGTCCCTCTCATTTCTAATAAGATACCGAGAGGAATCAACTCTAAGCCCATTTCCTGAGTGCTCAGTTTTTCACATGCCTATGGGGCCTTACGCTGTGACGTCTGGCGAAGTGCACCAGAGGACCCTGTGGCAGTGGCCAGAGAGGGAAGGCAGGGGGAGAGAAACAACCGTAGGCATGAACTGAGGGAAGCTCAAACTGCAAGAGACGCATTGCTCTGGGATGGCAGTTTTTCTCAAGGTAGAGAGAATTAGATTTGGCCCAACCTGGGGAGAATATTTGTTCTGTGATTGTTATTCCATCAGATCGTGGAGTTACCCTTTGTAGGATATATGGTCACTTTCCGCTGGGGGAAAAAGTATTTATTTCGCTAACAACTCCGCAGGACGTGACTAATAAATAAAAAATGGAAGCAATAACTCGATTTTCTATGATTTATTTCAGTAGGTGAAGGCATACATTTATTGCTTGCTCTTGGGGATACGGTTCTGGGAGTGTTCACGTGTCTATTTATCAGGAGGCAGGGACTGATATTGGCAGAAAAGAGAGACCAACAGGAACTAATCAAGTCCACCACCACGGTGTCTGTTAAGTTCAATGGCCTCCGTGCGGGCTGTATTCCACATTCTAGAGCCACGAAACCACAAGCCAGTAAAACCTCCTTCCCTCTGGCCGTTTATACATCCTATTGAAGGACAGATTTACTCGGTTTGGGGAACACCGTTGCATTCAGCGGTGAGAGGCAGTGGGGGCGACTCCGGCTGGCACTGTTGACTGTCGCCCCAGCTGTGGGGCGTCACATTACTTGGAAAGCAACCCTTCCTTTTCCCCTGCCCCGAAGGTGGAGGGCGGCCATTCTTGGGCTCGGTTACTCTTGTCGGTAAAATATAGGAATGTGAGAACGTGCTGGAGAAAAGTTCAGAGCGCTCGGACTTTGTGGTCTGGGTGTCTATGTGGGCGCCTGGCTTTGTGTTTTACAGAACCCTTGGCTCTGTGCTCGGTGGTCGCCAGGCTAGGTGAGGGCCTGGCTGTTGCCAAAACCCCAGCGCATTCACAGTGACCAGAACGTTTTGCTGTCTGTCAGTAAAAGACAGCTTCTGTAGAAATGTTTATGAAATAAAATTACAAAAAACCGGATAAGTATCTGTACACTTAAAAATAAATATTTGGGGTGGAGGAATAGCACAATGGTTAGTGTGCTTGGCTGGCGCTTGGCTAGCTTGCCCAGGGCCCTCAATTTCCTGGCACCACATAAACCCAGTGTGGTGATACACGCCTGTAATGCCACCACCCTGGAAGCTGCGGCTGGAGGATTGCTGTGTGTTTGAAGCTAGCTTGCCTACACAGTGAGCTCGGGACCAGCCTGGACTACAGAGTAAGACTTGTCTCAAATAACAAATAAAGAAAAAGTAAATAAATGTTGGAGATGATATGCGGAAAGCTACAAGAACAGCAACATTACAGAGAGTTATTTTGAGTAGCAGAGTTTAAATTTTTTTTACATGTTCATTAACTATTATTTTAAGAATATGGATTCTGAATTTGAGTTCTGCGTCAGCCAATTAATAACTACCTGAGTGATTTCATGTGTCATCATGTAGCGCTGTCATGTGGGTGCTGTTGTTATTTTTGATACAATGTATTTAATATTTGACAAAGCTGATAAAGGCTTTACCTCAATCCTGGGATCACGTGTTCACGTTGGTCAGACACCTTTTGACCCCAGCTTGAACCAGAAGCTTTTCTCAAGAGAAGCCAGATCAATTGGTTCCAACACTACCCACACTACATACCAAACAGGCTCACTCCACACTTTATGAAAATCCTCTGTTCCTATTTTTGAAAAGTAAAAATAAAATAATCTTCAGAGACTAGTGAGTGGGCTTATCCCGAGGATCTTTTGTATTTTTTTTAGATCGCTGCGGTTGTATTAAAGACACCGACATTGTAATAGAGAATCCGGGTGTGGGGGTGGAGGGGAGTGCCACAGTGAAACACTCACTGTTGTGGACACTTCCCTCATCTATATGAAACAAGGAGAAACAGCCTCTAGTGCACAATTCTTGTGATCTGAAAGACTAGAAAAATGTAAGGCAACAATGAGAATTGTACATTTGGAAAATACATTTAGTTAGGATTCTGGAAAACTCTGCACTTGCATGTGTATCAGAGCTGGAACATTTAGCTGAAAATGTGGATTGGTCTCTAAGTATTTTGAGCTTCTCCACAAGCTTCAAGGTATTTTACTTAAATCACCCATTTATAACATCATACGATGAAACTCAGTGCACCTTTATAAGGAGAAGTGGTGGCATACGGGAACAATTCTGTTGATAAGACTCCAAACACCTTAGCAAGTTGTGCCTTCCAAAAAGAAAAAAAATAGTCACCCACCCATCTGCCAGGACAGTGCTCTCCCAGTGTACCGTTGGGTCTAAAATTCCCTGAAAAGACTTCTTTTCCTGGATTAGTCATTATCTCTAGAAAACTGTCATTTTTATGAGAGAAGCATTCTCACATGGCCCCCTGACCTGGCACTCTGTCAGAGATTTATTTACTAGGTGAATATTTCCTATCCACACATTATCTTGTGGTTCCAAGGTACATATTGAAGTCGACCCCTGCACATGTTGGCAGGCGTGGCAAATGTGAGCAAATAATTGCAGCTAACTGTTACTAGGCCTAGTAAAGGCAAAAAACGAAATCAAGCTCCAAAATAAATGAGTGTAGACACTAAATGTATGAGAGGGAACGTTGGCAAAGTGAGGTAGAAAAATTCAAGGGTGATGGTGGAGGGTAGTGTCCGAAGGGGAGCAGAGAGAATCCAAACCTGTGCAAGACAGCTTTGCTTTTGTGCCTTGAGTCATACCTGCCCCGTGCCAATGTGCACACAAAGGACGCAGAGCCTGATGTGTCAGTAGTTCTCCAAGTACTGTGCGCATCAGAAAAGGTCTGGGGAGTTAGCAAAAGCGCAACTTCTAAGGACACGTCTAGATATTTCGGTTTGGCTCAGAGTAAGTCCCAGAAATTTGCATTAGCACAAGCATTGTGTTTCTGATGCAAGTAGTAGTCTGTGACACCCACTGTGAAAAATTTTTCTAATCGTCTCATTTTATAGATAAGAGGTGGAAGCTCAGAGAAGTCACATGGCTTCCTCTAGACTACAGTGGTAATTTGGGGTCAGAACAGGATGGACGCTGGGTATTGCTTACTTGAAATTTATCATGTACAGACATTTTTCTTATTTCATGTCAAGCTAGCCATCTATAAAAATAATGACCTTTGCATTTTAGAATATGCAATATATTTCTGCCACCTGGAAAGTGCTAGGAGTCCCTTGTATGTTTAATGATGGGTCAGAAACTTGTGTCCAACAATATTTGCAGAAGTGAGATCCACAGGACACTCGCCGATTAGCCATGTGGCTGAAGATTGTAGTGAGTGACTGCCCCACCTCAGTGCTGCGTACTCTAATAAATAGACAGATCCCTTAACTTCTGAAACTGCATCACAAAGACATGCTAGAACCAGAAAAGCAGTAAGAACTCTCCAGCTGCACAGCCACAAGACCTCGTGCTTGTATCTTTTTCTCCAGAGACTCCTGTCCCGTCAGTCATCTCACATGGCAACCACAGTTTCAGATTCTCACATTTTCATGTGCATTTTTATGTACATCAGACATTTAGATGAGGTGATCCTGCAGATTTTCTATTTAAAACTGAGTCGTGGTGGAAAACACCACATTCTTTAAACAAAGCCAATAGGACACGTAACTAATCCAAAATATGCTTCTATTATCTGAAGTTTCCCTTGTAGAAGTGACTTTCTCTTCAGACTGGTCAGTACATTAATTACATTGATTTAGGCTCCGCTTTTGATCCAAAGCAACGTTACTTATCACCTCGGAGAGAAAGGATCTCAAAATCCACATGGTGGACAGGGAAGCTTGGTCACTGGCATACAGGTTTGTCCTCTGAGGGCACAGGGACAAGCTGTGGAGTACCAGGAGCTTGGGTCCCCAAAAGTAAACTTAGGCAGTGTCTCTGGGCTCCATTCTGCTCAGTCTTTTTAACTGTCAAATCCTAAGAGTTCTGAAGATGTCAGGATAGCAGGAATGGGCAAAAACTTCACCCTGCATCACTAAAGTGCTCTTGAGCGAAGTCTACATTGATGCTAAAAACTAGCAAGTCATGTGTTAGAACAAATGTGATTTTAAAATATTTTATGGATTAAAAATTTGCTCTAATTAGCAATGAAAAAATAAAATAGTCCAACAGTCTGTGAAGTCCCCTTTCCTCCCTCTCTCCCTCTCACTTACACAAACATACAAATGGGGGGGGCATAACATTAGAAGTAAGAAAAAGTGAAAACACTGGGAATTGAACATGTACATCCAGAGTGACTAAATTTTCACTAATACTTGGAATTATAGAATATGAGAAGATATTATAAAACCATAAAACCACAGAGTGATGTTTCCGATTGCAGATTTTGATATTTTGGCCCCCAATTTAAAAGTTTTGAGTTTTTCCAAGTGGGTGATAGAGTTAACCACTAAGACATAATCTTGTTCTTTTTCATTCTTTGTTCCTTGTTATAAAAATATTTTACAATATCAAAAAACTTGATTTGTTCATAAAGATTTAATTATAAAGACTAAGATGGAATGTTCAATAATCTAATATGCAGAGGCTGGTAAACATTCTATTTCTCTGTCCATTCATTCTTTCATTCTATCGGTTTTCTTTTTTGTGGTACCAGGATTGGACCTGAGACCTTCACACTGAGGGACAATACTCTCAGCCTCTATGTATTTCATTCATGTATTTATTAAATTTTGAGACAGGCTTTCCCTGAGTTTCTAAGTTGTCTAGGTTGGGCTAAAACTCGCAATCCTCTTCAGTCAGCCTCCCAAAGTGCTGGGATAACAGTCACATGTCACCATGCCCAACACGTTCTGTCTCTCTTACACATATGCCCACTCACCAACTGAAATTTAGATGTGGCATTACGTTCTGAAAGGACCTCATCCTCCCTTCAGTCATCCCCCTCTCCAATGTGGGCTGTGCATATGAGTGGCATTACGGTCCTCTGCTCACTTCCTCTCCTCACTAGGCATCCCTTTCCCATCACAAGAAGCATCACTGGACACATGGGCAGTGTCCACATGACCACTGCCCCCATCTTGCCAAGCCAGTGTCCTCCTATTTCTCTGCGATCTCTCCTTAGGAGGTGTTACGTGGCCACGACAAGTGGCTGATGACACAAATTGTTCTCTCACTTCTCCCATCCATTGTCTCCCACGACCTCTCCATCAAAGAGGAAGTCAGTAACACCCCTGTGGAAGCTGACGTGACCCAATGATGTCACCTCATTCCTCACATGACCCCACTTTATCTCACCACTCCCAGAAAGCTCAATGTCCTTAATTTGACTTTCAAAGCCATTTACAACATTCACAACTGGCCTCAGTTTACCTCGTTGGTATTACCTCCTGCTTATCCCACGTAAAACTGATGCCTTGTTTAGTCTCAGACGTAAACAAGGTCTTTCCCATTTCTGAAGTCTTCTTTTTGCCTCGAATTCTCCTGCTGTTCATCATGCCCACTCCATCTCATCGTATCCAATTCTACCCATCACTGAAGATGAATTTCAACAGTCTTCGTAGTTTTCTCTGCCCTGTCAGGGACATTAGTAAACTTCCGGCATTCGTCACTCTCTTTGGCATATTTTGGCCATTTGTTGCCATTCTTAACTTCCTCTCCTGGCTCGTAGTCTCATGTTGGGAGAATCTGTGTCCTATTCATCTTTCCAACTTACCAGTTAACAAGTGCCTCAGACGTTTTAGTCACCCGATAAATGATTCCAATTAAATTGAGTTGAACATAGAAATATGATCCAGTCCTTCCTCATAAAAGAATTGGGGAGAAAAAATGCATGAAAGAACATAACAGAGTAAAAGCTCTCAACTTGAGACCTTCGAGGTATTTGACACTCAACCAGAAAATGCAGGTTTATAACCCACTGCTTCCAGTGTTTGTTCCTGTGTCTGACATAGAGGACGCAGGATCCTCTTGGATTCGCTGTCACCAGCTTCCTCATGGTTTTAGCAATAAAAGTCTAGACACACATAAAATTCAGCTTCTTCAACCCACAGTGGACTGACAGATCTCTTCTGACTTCCTCATTTGAAGCAGTAAGAATCTGCAGGAATCTCAAGATGATTAATAATGTGCATGTATTTGTCTAATGTGGCAGATGCTGGGCTGAGTGCTTTGTGTGCAATTCACTTTGAATCCTCACCGCCTTGTGAAGTAGACACAAGCATGAATCCATGGTTTGTAAGTGAGAAACCTGAAGGTTAGAGAGCTTGAATAACTTTCCCAAGTTACACAGAGCAAGGATCTCGGAGAGTCAAGGTCAAGAACCCATGTTGTCCGATCCAGGGACATTCCTTATTACGTAAGTGCAGTGATATTTTCGAGGCCTCTCAATGAGTTGTCAATAAATACAAGATGAATCTCTGAACTTCCAACATCTTCACCACTTCTTTTTCTTTATCATTTTTAAGCCAATTTTGCTAGTAAACAGGAACAAGTTTTCCAGGACCCAGGAAGTGTAAATTTGAATCTAATAGAACTTGCTTTTAGGTCTCTATGTGGTGGACATTTTTCTTTAAGTGTCCTAAAGTCTTCAGCAGTTTCCTGTATGTTTGAAGCTTTCTATCATTTAGAATGCTTATGGCAAAAAAGGGTAAATAAAATAATGATTTATTCTCCAGCACAACAGAATCATTTTCCAGGGGAAAGGACATGTCAAAGGCTCTTAGCATGCTTTATTTTATAAGACCATTTTTCATCAAAAAAGATTTTTATCAAAGTAATTTCTCTTGACACTCATCTAACAACTCAATTTCAAATTTGGTAATGAGTTTTCAAGAAAACACATTTGAAGGAAGATCACTGTACTTATGTGTAAGACGGGACAGTCTTCTGTCTTTCACAGGCAAACGCTGCCCTCTGCTGGAAATCATGAGATTTACAGCCCCTGGTCCAATTCAGCCTTCAACTCTCTGCTTTGAAACTTCTAGCAGATACACTTAAAAAGAGAGCAAGCGAGTAAGGTATTAAGGGTTAATCATTATGTGATAAAATGATTGCAGTGATCTCCTTAGATTTGAAGAGCAGAACCCAGAGATCAATTGGTAGACAAAGATCATGAGGTAATTTCCATGCATCTTGAAAAAAGATCGTGGCTTATTTTATGGTGACGCCTTAACTGACCAACTCTCACTTAATAGAAGATCAAAGCCACCAGGCAGAAAATTTCTTGCAGTCCCTTCTCACAATACACAGCTGGCCAGCGAGACGAGTTTCATTGCGAGATTGTGGTTGAGATTAAGCGACACACCTGAAGCACCCACGCACAAAGGGACATACATAGTAGTTGCTCAGAAAACACAAGGTCTCATCTGATCTTTGTAATCATCATACCAAAAAGATGATAATAAATCTACTTGTTGGATGATTTTGAATGTACCTATATACCTGTTCTTCCTCCACTCGGATTCACAATTGTATAAAAGGACAGCACTCCGTGTGGTCAAGGAACCTCGGATCACCACGCAACTCACTTGTGCTTCTAGTGCAGAACTCAGATGGCTGGCCTCTCACGTTTCAGGAAGATCTTCAGTAAAAGCTAAAATAACTTATACTTAACAAGAGTGAGGGTTAGTTAAATTTAACAGAAGTTAAAAATTCAACAAGAAAAGTCCAGTCTTTTTCACACTGACTAATAGAGGTTTCACTGTTCGCTATTGTTCAATGGTGGCTTCATCTTTGAGTGGAGGGCCAACAGGCAACCAGGACAAGCACCTTGGCCCTTTTTCATGGCAATATTCCTGGGCACGGATGTGATGCATTCTTTAGTGGGAAGGCATTTTCTATGAGGAATAAACATTATATTAAGCTCAAGGGATTATTATGTGGCATCCCAAGTTGGTATTTCATTCTCAAGTCCATTAAAATAGTGTTACTGGCATAAGGTATCAACTGTAGTAGACACACTGCAAGTATTCACATCCTTATGGATTTAAAAAAAAAAAAAAACTATGAGCGATTCAGCTAGAATATCAACTTTCACCAGGCCCACTGCCATATCTCTTTCTAGAAAGCCATTTAGGAAAATGGAATATTGTTTCTTTTTTGCCTGCTGTGGCTCAAATTTTCCTTTTGTTTTGGGAGTATAAAATTATCAGGTAAAGAAAATGCGATTAATGAAGAGAACACCAGAAATGACTCGTATAAATGCACTGCCAATCAGTTAGTCTTCTGCCTCTTACCCTCTCTCACTATTTTATTTTTAGGTAAATAGTCAAGCCTTGCTGTCATAGGGTGCTTTTGGAAAATGTGAATCTCTATGATTTTAATCATCTTTGCTAATCCAATATTATTCCCATGATTTTCTAGTACACTTATAATGCCATTCATTCAGTGACCTCAAGAGACTTATTAGGAAAGGAACTTCGTGAAGATGATGTGTCCCTAAGTTCCCAGGCTAGCCTTGAACTCTCAGTGCTCCGGAGGAGCTGGAGCTATAGGCGTGCCCAAGCGGCCGGTGGAATAACGCCCACAGCACTCTTGGAGGTAGAGCTTCAGCTGCCTTTCTCCTGTCCACACCCCTTCCCGCTGATCTTGCCGGCCCCTCTGCCTGCGCACAGTGCTTTGTTTGAGCTCTGTGCCTCTGCCTGAGCTGCTAGTTCTGCCTATAATTCTTCTTCATCCGCATCTTGTCAGTCAGAATTGCAACTATTTGCGTTTGAACGAACTCTTGATTCAATGAAACTTCTTTATGGTCCTCACAGAATTCATTTTCAAAGACACGCTTCTATTCTTAGACTTTTACAATAAAAGGCAATGGCTTGCTATCTAAGTGTTAATAACAACTAACATTTACTGAGTACATGTAATACGGTAGGAATTCTGTGATGTGTGTTACTTGCAGTATTTCTATACCTCCCATTAAACATGCAATTACAGAGATGTGAAAACTGAGGTATGCTTTGGCTGTGACCACATAGATCACGTATGCACAAAAGTAAGCCCATGCCTTTTCTGTGTAAAAGCCTTGTGGTCTCTCAGCACTCTGCAATACCATCCCATTCACTGTCCCCGCTAGACCGTGGGCCTCTTTGCATCTGGCACACATTTGATTTCTGATGGGGCTCCTCGTGTCAAGTACAGAACCCTGAATCTAATTATTGGATTAAGATACATGTGTGTGAGTGTATGAAATCAGCATGTCTTGGAAAAACCTTCAGAAGCAAAGATGAAAGGGTAACCCTTGAATGGACTGTGACCTTCTGAAACTGTGAGCTAAAATAAACTTTTCCTCCTCTAATTTGTGTATGTCAGATATTGAGTCAGAGGAATGAAAAGGTAACTAAGACAGAAATTGTTACCAAAATGGGGTCATTGCTGTGACTTTACCTGACCATGCGGTTTGCAAGCCTTTGGAACTGGTTTGTGGGAGGAGTTCAAAATGGCTTCAGAATATCAGCTGGGAAAGCCTTGAAATGCTTCAAACCGAGCTTGATGGGAAATTCTAGTTGGAGCTCAGAAGACCAGAAAGTTGATAAAAGTGTGGATTGGAGAGGCCAAGCTCAAGAAATTTCGGATGGGAAGGAGAACAGTATTGGCAAATAGTCTAAACACCATGCTTGGTGTACTCTGGCAGAAAGTTTGTCAGCATTTTGCCCTTGCCCAGAGACTTTGCCTGAAAGCGAGATCAAGGATGGCAGACTATTTAATCTGGTAGAAGAAATCTCAAGGCAGCCCAATATCCAGGCTGCCATATGAGTACTGTTTTCAGCTTTTAGTGAACTCTGACGTGAAAGGCAGGAGAAAATGGTGAAGAAGAACAGATGTGAAAAGTTTGCAGTGCCAGACTAAAAGGGGCTGCAGCGGTGGGCCAAAAATGGCAAGGACAGTAGAGTAACAAGCATTCAAAGAAAGCCAGGCACTTGGAATCAGGTATGGAAGAAAGGCACCTTGAGGGTATCTGAGGAGCCAGCAAGACTCCACCCTTTACCAATTAAAGTGTGCAAAGGCAAAATACCTTGTTCTGAGAAGAGTTCCTCAGGGCTCTCCGTTGGGCCAAAGGGGTAAGTGTTTGCCAGAGTTCAGCTCTCTGTACGTAGTGCAGCAATCTAGGTACTCAGAAGCTGCTGCAGGCATGGCACAAGCAGACCACACTACTGCTCAAGCTAGCTGCAGGCTTTGGCAATGTCTGCGTGGTCCTGGTTTTATGGGCATACAGAATGCAAGAACTGTGGGGTCATGGGAGCTTCCACCCAGATTTCAGAGGAAGGCTTTGTTTTAGTTACTTTTTTGTTGCTGTGACTCAATACCCAACATCCATGAATTAGGAGAGGAAAAGCTTCATTTTACCTCACAGTTTCAGAAAATCACAGTCCACTCAGGGCCAGCCAATGACAGTGGAAGCACACGGCAGAGGCAGCACCTCACGACATTGCAAACAGGAAGCCAAGTTTAGTCAAATCAAGTCAAGTGGAGTTTCAGGAGGAAAGCAGGAAGCATTTTTTATATATATATATATATATATATATATATATATATATATATATATATATATATATATATTCAGACCTGTCCCTTCTGGGTCCCGCCTCTGTGTCTGCCCCCTTCCAAGTGTGGTAAGACCCCACCACATGCCCCCAGTCCAACCCACGTGACTATAATCCAATCTTAGAACTTGTTTTGGTCCAATTCCTTTCTATCCTCTCATTCCTCCATTTTGGAATAGGAATGGTTACCCTGTGCCATTGAACGCTGGAGACACATAACCTTTCTTTTATTTTTCACAGGAGCTCACAGTAGAGAGTTTGCCTTGCATCTCAGAGGAGACTTTAAATGTGTATTTTTTTTTAGCAGTGCTAGAATATTAAGACTTTGACAACTGCTAAAGAAGGACTAAATGCATTTTGCCTCAGGAAATGGGGAGTATTTTGGGGGCCAGGGGTGTAATATTGTGGTTTGGATCCAGAATGTCCCCCCCAAATCTCATGTGTTTTGATGTTATGGATTGTCTAAGGAATCGTGTGCACTTGGAAGATTGGGGCCTGGTCTGTGGGGGAGGTTATAAGCACATGGTAGAAGACAGGTGAGTGAACTGGACTACAGGCATGTGGTGGGGGCTGGAACCTGGAAGGTGTGGAACACTGAAACTTGACCCAGAAGGGGCAGATCACTGGAATGGGACCTGGAAGGATATGGACTGCTTCCTATCTTCCTTCTGGACTTGGCTTAACTTGATTTAACTTTCTGTGTGCAATGCTGTGACGAGAAGCCCCCACCTTTGCCTCTGCCATGTGCTTCCACTGTTGCAAGGCCACCCATGAATAGATTGTGACCTTCTGAAACTGTGATATAAACTAATATTTTCCTCCCTTAAGCTGTGGATGTTGGGTATTGAGTCACAGTGACAAAAAGTAACTAAGACAGCTCTCAATGGTCCTCTCTCTGCATATCATCACACAGAGGATTAAAGTTGGAGTACGGGAGTTTAGGGGACACAGAAATTCAGCCCAGTGATGTTATACTTCTTCCTCACTCTTCCTTGGCTACAGTGAACGACTCAGAACACAAGAAACTACGTACCATGGACTAAGTGTCCAGGCAGGTTATTGTGGTTTGGATCTGGAATGTTTCCCAAAAGTCTCATGTATTTAAAGGTTACAGATTGTCTGTGGAACCATGTGCTGTTGGGAGATTGGGGCCCAATCTAGAGGAGTGGATTATAGGCACGTAGGTTGGACTGTAGGTGGGGGTTTACCACACCTTCCACACTGGATCCAGGAGGGGCTGATCACTGGGATGAGACCTGGAAGGATAGATAAGCTGCTTCCTGCCTTCCTTGAGGATGAGTCTCAACTTGCCTTCCTGTGTGTCATGAGAAGCTGCCTCTGCCCCTCCCTCTGCCATGTACTTCCATTGCTGCCGGCCGACCCTGAATGGACTGTGGGCTGCTTTCTGAAACTGTCATCAAAAATAAACATTTCTTGCCCTAAATTTATGGATTTCGGGTACTGAGTCACAGCAACTAAAAAGTAACTAAGACACAGATACTGAATAACTTTCCGTTCAGTTGAATTAAATTCATTGTGGCATCAAGCCACAGCTTTTAGAAAATATAGAAGTGCCTATTTCTGTATTATTTGTGCCCAAAAATCCAACTGTCAGCCCCAGTGAGTTTTGACAAGCTACGTGATAGAAAAGGAAAGACAAGAAAAAGCAGCTAGAAGACGGAGAAATTGGTGGTAACTGATGACCTTGAAAAGGAAAGTCAAACAGCCAACGGAAGTAACGAGAGTTCTCAGTAATCACATAAGTTGAGGCTTCAGGTTGGCCCATTGTAGCAGGTTGACTTGTAGCCCCTAGAAAGATCTGTGCACATCATCCTCCCCAGAAATTATGAATTTGGCCAATCGGAAAAATGGTCCGAAGTTAATAATCTCAAGATCTGAAATCATCCTGAAGATTGGAAGACGAAGAAAAAACAGAGGCAGAGACTGGAATGAGGCAACCACAAATGAGGAATGCGTGGAGTGGCCGAGGAGACAAAGGAGTCCCCTAGAGGTTTCAAAGGAAGTGCAGCCATGTTACCACCTGGATTTCCATTTGTAGACTTTACAACTGCAACAGATGAAGACATTGCTGTTTGGATACAACTGTGTTCTATCAGAAAGCGAACTGTATCTTTTGTCTAGGGTTTTTCTTTACATTAGGCCATTTTTAGCAGGCCATCCTCCTCTGTCATTCCTACTGAGATATTACAACCTTCCATGGGGTATATTTTTGCTGTGGCTTGGCTCTGGAGTGTCCCTCCAAAGCCTCACGTATTTGGATGTAGTAGCATACTTGTGGAACCATTTACTGTTAGGAAATGAGGTCTGGCTGGAAGAAACAGATGTTTGGAGTTTGACTTGGAGGGATTGTGTCAATTTGTCAAGACTGGGAGTCACCAGGTATTTGTCATTGACTTATGGGCCAGAAAATGAGGAAAGGGCACCCACTCTGGGTGTGGGGTGCCCAACTGGAAGTTTAAACTAAGTAAAGGAAGTAAGAAGAAACATTGTTACAGCTTCTTCCCAGAAAAGCTCTGACCTTCCTAAGTCACCAGACATTCACAGCTCCTCGCTCACCTGTGTTTCGTCTACAGTTCCTTGAGCAGCTCTCCATCCTCTGCCAGGCGCTCCCACCACTGCCGTGAGTCTGCTCAGGAGATGCCATTCCTGACTCTATGTTTTGAGAATAGCATCTACATGCAGAACCCACTCAGGGGAGGGGCACTGGGACTTGAGAGTGGGTGCAATGACAAATGACGATAAGATGAAAGCGTCGGTCCTCAGCTTGAAGTAAATCTTTAGGATGACCGCAGTGAGGTCTTCATGTCCCCAGATGAGCACTGTAGGGCCTGGGATTTAGGGATCAGCAGGTAGAAACAGGCAGAGATGGTGAATCCACAAAAAGGCTGACCAGAGGCCAGGGAATAGAGAAAACTACGAAGTGGGTATTGTCATGGGAGGCCATGGGCATTTTCTGCTTAGAAGAGGGGGAGAGGTCACCATGTGAACTGGCGCTCACCGGTGGATTTCTGGTTGCCATGCGAACTGATGGCTACACTGAGAGTGTGCGCTGACAGCAAAAAAGATGAGACAGCTTCTAGGAAAAGAAGAATCCTTCACTTTTCCCGCTGTATAATTGCATCATGAAACACAGAAAACTAGCTTTCATTTTGGCTAATCTGGAAAGCAACTCAATTTTCCAACCTCTACCCCTTCTGTGTTTTCTGAGTCGTCATCATGGGTGCTGCCAGGCTAGACGGACAGCTCCTGTGGGTGGCAGAATGCGAAAAATAAGAAGCAGAAGGTAGTGAAGAAGCCGGCTATTGACAACAACATCCTTTATATATTTTCTCCAAATGCTAAAAGTTAATTTATTTTTGAAATTTTTATGATAATAACTGGAAACTAATTTTTAAGCACCAAATATGGCCAGATAAAAATAATCAATGATTCTATTTCCCATACTTGTTTGAAATTACTCCCCAAAATTCCCAAATCCAGGAAACTGTGGCTTCATATTATACTAGAAGAAAAATGCAATTCAAATTTATTATTCCAAAACAAGAACCTAAAAGTTCTTCATCTCTTGTCTTTAAAAATTAGCAAGGAGGAAAACATCAGGTCTGACCTGGTTAGAGATTATGCATAGTTTGAAAGGTTTATAAAATTTATGTGCACAATTTTGTTAATATATTTTACAACGTAAGGTGTGTGTGTTGTGCATGGATTTCCATGACAGCGGGATAGTAACAGGATGAAATCCTGTTACCATAGTGACACGATGTTCTTGGGATAATACATATGACCACAAGAGGGCGGAACACATTCAGATCATCGTTGTATGTTGCTTGAGTTATCACGATTTTATTTCGCCACAGATTAAATCAACCAGTCTTGCCGCTATTTCTCTAAAATGCAAGAATATATGTTAGTAGTTTTGTCCGTGTTTCTGTTTTCACTCATGCCATTATGTTGTAGTTGGAGCAAAAACCAGGATGGAAAAGTAAGTGGAACGTGGGATTGCAGTTCTGATAGATGGAGCACATGCGCTTTGCTTCAGGCTCCGGTGCCCAGAGACTTCGGGTGTAAGACCGCGTGTTTGAGGTTAAAGAGCCGAAGGGCTTTAAGAAGGCAGTGTCCATTTTTGTTGCTGATCGGTGTCCTCAACCACTTGCAACTGAAGAAAAGGGAGAAAGGAGCTTCAAGATGAGTAGGTGCTGCCTGAGGGCACGCTGCAATTTACATCCTTACCACAAGGTGGCGAGCTGACGATAGGCTGCTATAGACAGACCATTTCCTTTCCGCTTCCCCACACGCTGGCCACCAGCTCATCTGCATTTGTCTCAGAAGACTCACCTGTTCTGGTTATTTTGTACAAATGGAATCACACAATGTATGACTTTTCGTGTCTCAATTCTTTCACGCATGCTAGTTTGGATCTGGAATGTCTCCCAAAGGCCCGTGTGTTAAAGGCTTAGTCCCCGGGTTGGCACCGTTGGAAGGAGGTAGGCACCTTGTGAGTTGGGCCTAGCAGGTGGACTTCCAGTAATTGTGGGTGCACCCTGCCCTCAAAGAGAAGTGTGGGATTTCTAGAGCACCCCCCCACCTTTCCTTCATTTCCCAGCCAGGAGGTGCACAGTTTTTTTTGTTTGTTTGTTTTGTTTTGTTTTGTTTTGTTTTGTTTTACCATCATGTCACATTCTCCTTGCCATGATGTGCTGACCCACCATGGGCCCCAAAAACAACTATGGCCAATCAATCATGGTCTAAAAATCTCCAAAACTCTGAGCCAAAAATGCAACTGTTCAGTTTAAAGGCTAATTGTCTTATTTGTTACAGTAATAGAAAGCTAATTAACACAACAGCATAATATTATTGAGGTTCATTGAGTATTTACCAGTAGTCTATGGCTAGAATTTCCAGTACAAGGTTGAATAGCCATGGGGAAAGCAGGCGATTCTATTCTTGTTCCTATATGGAGAGAAAAATTTCAGTCTTTTAGCGTTAAGTTTGATATTACTTGTTAGTTCTTTGTAAGTGTCTTGTACTGTACCAAGAGAGCTCTATTTCACATCTTTCACGTTTTTAATGACAGACTGTTGGATTTTGACAAAGGGTGTTTGTGTGTCAATTGAGATATTGTTTTACATCATTTCTTTCATTTTATAATGTCATATTAATATATTACACCAAATTGATTTTCTTATGATTTTCTGTTACCTTCTCGTTTCTGGGCATGTATTATTCTTCAATAACTTTTCACAAATATTAAGATTATACGTAAGTTTCAGGGATGTAGATGAAGTTCTATTAATTAATGATTCAATTCTTCAGTTTAGGAAGGAGGGAGTGGGGAAAATGAAGGTGGAGAAGAGGAAGAAAAGCAGTCAGTTACAGACACAGAAAAGAAATGACCTTGAATGACAAGAAGAGGGGAAAAAGGCATTTTGATGGGACTTTCTCTGATTCAAGATGGATGAGAGGATGGAGCCAATTTCCAGAGATCCAGTTTCACTTTCCTTGTCTTTAAAATAATTAGATTATTTAAGATTTGATTATCATTGCTATAATTATAAGTTTATCTTGCTCATGCCATCAACTTATTTTTTTAAATAGTTACATGGTTTTGGGACCATTATCTTAAATTGTCTCATAAGAGTTCCTGGTAAGACACTGACAGTAGCCACTTAAATTAGTCTTAATTTTTCATAATTTTAGAATGACATGATTAGCGCAAATTAAATTATTTTGAGCACGTTCCAGCTCTAAAAGGTTGTAGCTACAGGGTTTTATTAAATCTATACCACATATTCCTCCTTAGTTACAGAATTTCCTAATCTGTATGATTCCAGATGATTATATAAACCTCTTCCTTAAGCCACTTTGTTAAGTCTTCTATAATGTTCATGTTTCATTTCAGACATGTTTTCTCTTTTTCTGTCATTGGTAAAAATAGAAAGTTTGGATCACCTGTTGCCAGTAGAAAGTTGTCTAAGTACAGCTGACTTAGACAAATATCTCTTGAGCACGTATGCGAATGACTGGCTCTTCTGAGCACAGAGGAGGCAGGAGAGAGGAGGCAGACACCCTGATGGCTCTTGTTCACCATTTTTCTCCCTTATCAGGTCTTCTCTGATCAGGTTGACCATTTCCTGCCTCTACTGCTAAGATTTCCAGGAGCAGGTAATTATGTAAACCAAAAATCCCAAGTGAATCTATATGTACTGTCATTTTAGTCCACACATGTAATTTGTATGTTTTCCAAATCATCTTCAATAGAACATAAAGAGAAAACAAAAGCAAAAATACCTGATCATGGACACCTCACTACTCTGTGGGGCTAGACCAGCACCGTCAACTAAGCAGACGTCCGTGACCCCTTTCTTTACTTCCGTCTTATTTTTGAAGACCTTGGAAGTTCATATAACCCTGTGGCTCATCTTCTATTCTAACACCTAAATTTAAGGTGGACTGGGTGTTGGCCACTCGTCTCACAGGCACTCTCTCTCACTCAGGCAGACATCCCTTGGGAAGGCAATGGGGTAGGGGTTGGGGGAGGGGGCTGGTTAAGGACGAGGTTTAGACTTTGGCTCTACCACTGGCTCCCTGTGTGACTCTCAGCAAGGGACAGATGCCTGACAAGCATCGGCTTTCCTGTCTGTAAAGGAAGATGACCACAGACCTGTGTGGAGTGTGGTAAGAGGCTTCAAAGGGATAGTATCTTTAAAGTATGTTTAGCGTGGGCTGTGCATGTCTACATCATTAACTCATTTCTTCCTGTTTTAGAGCTTTTCATTTTTTATGGACTCTGCCAATCAGTTTCTCTTCTGCCTGAGGGATCCCCAGGAAGGTGGGGTCATGTGCAGAGCAGACGTGCCCACAGTCACAGGCATGGCAGTGCCAAGAAGCAGAAGTTACTAACTAAACACTTCCTCGATTGTCTGTGATGACTATATCTTAGGTGTCTTCAGAGCTTGGACTTCATCAAACTAACATCATTTTATAAGAGAGAAAGGAATATCACCCAGAGTCACAATATTTTTTTCTATCAAGAATAGTACAAAATGAAAAATCATGATCTCTACTCTGATAACGTTTAGGATCCAAGGGAAGTAAAAAGGCATGCTGTGCAGAAAGAATCCAAGATACCTTCTAGGGGCCCTGCCTCCGAGCCCTGCTGCCTTACCTGCAAGTTTCCTGTGGTTGGCATACCCCTTGAATTGAATCCAACTCCCCAGAATAAATCCAGATTGGATAAGGATCTTTTCAGGTCAATGTTGTGGCGTTTCTAAGTGAATAATACGGTTTCTAAATTCTGTACTGTTTTCAACTTGCCCTTTTTAACTTTACTGATAATTGATGACTCATGGTGACTTTGCAGTGCACTGTCTGGCCCAAGCTCTTAACCTTGTAGTCATTGTTACTTCTCTCCAGACTTTCGTCACCCATGTCGAGTCCATAATTTCTTCACCACAATTACTTAATATTAAACCACACAGTCAGTGCCAATCTAAGCAGTCCCCCTTTCCTGGACTCCACCCATTTTACTCTTCCCACCACGGTCCTAGCCTGGCCCGTCTGTCCGTTTCTATCTCCAGCCAGGCCTTCTGCACATGGCAGGCCAAGATGAGCATTCTAGGAGCTCACGCAAAGACAAAGTTAGAAATTCTCTTTAGCAACACACAAAGACGGTTCTTCATCCTAAGGCTTTCAGCCTCCCTGTACGGTAGTATACAAACACCTACAAGAGACATAATTGATAACACTCAAAGGACCAGTAAGAAGCAGAGAAGAATATTCATTCTAGAAGTGAGAGGAACTTGGGGCTGGAACTGTAGTTCAGTGATTAAAATACTTGCATTGCATGCCCAAATTTCTGAGTTTGATCCTCCAGCACCACAAAAAGTAAGTTCAGCAATGGTGACGCATGCTTGTGATTCCTGCACTTGGGGGACTGAAGCAGGAGGCCAAACTGGGCTCCATAGTGAGCTTGGGACCAGCCTGCACTAGAGTGAGACCCTGTCAGAAGAAGAAGAAGAAGAAGAAGAAGAAGAAGAAGAAGAAGAAGAAGAAGAAGAAGAAGAAGAAGAAGAAGAAAAAGAAGAAGAAGAAGAAGAAGAAGAAGAAGAAGAAGAAGAAGAAGAAGAAGAAGAAGAAGCAGCAGCAGCAGCAGCAGCAAACAGAACCCAGCAAGACTTAAGGTTTTCTTTACCCACACCTTTAGTTTTGGTGGAAAAACCAAAGCTGAAAGAGGAGGAGCTCCACCAAGGCCATCCCAGAAGCTGAGTTCCGGCCGCCTGGGCAGGCTCAGGGGCTTGGCAGGTGCACATGGAAAGCAGCTGCAGAGTAAAGCCGTCATAGTGCCAAGTTCTTATCTGCTGGTGTCCCGCAGATTGGATGGGCTGAATGCCAAGGGGAAACTCAGAGTCTGTGAATTCTAGTCCTGGACCTTCTAGAAAACAGTTCTAGTCATAGTATCTTAAACCACACCCTTGGCCTCAGACTCTTCGTCTAGCAAGCAAAAGACAGATAATTGGTCTAAGCGATGGAGAGGACTGAGATTCTGGGGCACGTCACAAAGGACTTGAAAAGCATCAGAACACCCCACAGGTGTGTCTGCTGATGTTGATTTCCTCCCTGATACATTACAGAGGTTAAATAGTCGTTCTGTACACAGCTCTCCTGGCCACGCAAATGTATTTTAAGTCTGCTCTGAGAGCCCCAGTATGATCAAGATGTATGTGTCAACATTTGAAATTTTCAAATCTCTGAGAAAAGCTGGAATGGAATAAGGTGAAAGGCTCAAATATTTCAGATTTTTTTTTAAATGAGGAGGCCAGAATTATGGCTAGCACTTGCAATGCTCAGCAGTGGCGCAAAGTGTGCCAAGGGAATGTGCAGGTCCCTCCAGTGGCACCATCATCACCACTGGGACACTAGCAGACTGACATTTGCTGAGTCCCTCCTTTGTGCCAAGCACTGAGCTAAGGATTTATACTCACTGTTTAATTTCATTTTTAGGACCACTCAGGCAGATTCTACAATACTCTCCTCCTATAAATGAAAAAACTGAGGTTCAGTATGAATTTGCATTACCTGTTAGGCCTCTTAACCACCACACTAGACAGTAGAGCCAGCCACTGAGTGAGGAATGCACGTCTTACACCATTTCTAGTTCTTTCTGGTACATCCTTCTCCCCCACCTCGCCCAGTCTTCCTCCACTCTCAGCTCCCATGTCAGCTTTCCTAGAAGCCTTCCACTACTACCCCGTCTCCGTTTTATGCCCTACTTCCACCTTCTCTCATAGCCCTCAGCACACTTTTTCAATTATTGCTCATCTGTCCACTTCCTGCTTTACAACCTTGACAACTGTCTCATTCATTTTGGTCCAGCCCTCATGGTTCTGGACCACAACAGCTAATCAAAAAGTTATCTATTCATTCTGGAGTAAGCCGCTGCTATGAAAATTTACTTGCTAATAGCATTTGGCCATGCATTGCTGAGTAACAAATTTAGCCAAATTCTATGGCTAAAATTAACCATATTTTATACCTCATAGTTCTCTAGGTCAGGCATGTGGTTCCACAGGGACATCTTGTCTCTGCTACCTGCGCTCAGTAGCTTGTTTGTGCTCCATTAAGACGGCTGTACACCCAGCTGGAGGGCCACTCCTGAGACTACATGACTAGGGCCTCAGTTTTTAATCCCAACTGGGTTTCTCAGTTTTCTCGTGGGCAGTCTCAGGGCTGCTGTGTGATGGGAATTCTTTGTGTTCTTTTCAGGAGCATGGCTGAATATCGAACATGGAAGTTCAGAGACCTAAGTTGGTAAAGGCAATCGGTCCCTAGGGTGTGGGTCCTGAACAGACAGTCACTTCTGCCACCTTCTTTTGGGGGAAGTGAGAACAGGGCTAGGCCTATACAATGGATACTGGGAAGCCTGGGGGATCATCTTCAGGATGCACGTGACCCACCATCTTACAGTTGCTTTTGTTTACCCTCACTCTCCAAAGAAACATCATTCAAAAGAAAACTGATAGCTGGCTGTGGAGGCGCATGCCTGTAATTCTAGTAGCCTAGGAGGCTGAGGCAAGAGGATCTTAAGTTCCAACCCGGCCTGGGTGACTTAGTGAGACCCTGTCTTAAAATAAAATATAAATTTTTTAAATGGGTGGGGTCATAGCTCATTGCAAGTGCTCTGGGTTCAATCTCAAGTCCCATAAGAAATAAATGAACAAAACAAAAACAAATAAACATAAAGAAAGAAAGAACTGGTGAGGAAGAAGAGGGAATAGCTTCACCTATTCCATCACCACTATTTGAAAATCTGCAATTGTAAATAATACATCTTTACAATCTGAGGGAAAGCCTATTTTAAGTTTGGGGTACCACCTAGCAAACACAAGTCCCTGAGTTAGGTTTTCCAGCACCGTGTAAAAAGGCCGGGGGGTGGGGGGGGGAAGGTGCACATGCCTGTAAACCCAGCACTCAGGAAGCTGAGGCAGGAGTTTTGTCATGAGTCCAAGGCCAGCCTGGACTACATAGTGAGTTCAGGATGAGCCTGGGCTCCACAGCAAAACCCTGCCTCATTTAGATAAATAAACAAATGTGAGGTTCCTGAGAGTTTGGGGCCAATAAATAACCGGAGTTATAGTGCCCTATCTGAAATACCTAAGATGTTTTGTCAGGAGCATGAGATTTAGCTTCTGGGTTAAAAAAGTAAATCACTTGTGGCAATACCCGGATTTAATATGACACCTGTTTTTGTCCCCTTCTCTTGCAATGCTCTCTTCTCAATCATTTGATCCCTATGGTTCTCAGGCTGTAAGGCCTTTGTGAGCATTGACCAGTTTTTTTTTTTTTTTAGATGTCCCTTAGTTGGATAAGTTGGAAGATTCTGTCATTTTTGCACAGGTGACAGTCCTTCTCTGCTCTCCCTAGGTATTGTGTAGTTTCCTGAATAACCGTCATGTCCCTTGAAACTCATGTCCCTGAATTTCTTGTTTTGTGATATCCTTTCCTTTATTTGAAGAGCCTTGCCTGGAAAGCATTAAAAAATATCTTGGCTTTGTTTATCAGTATTGTTGTTTGTTTGTTGGCTTTAGTTTCTTTTGTATCCAAATCTCATACCACCTCCATGATATGCCTGTTTATCGTGAATAAATATATTGGTCAGCCACATGGCCAAGCTACAGATAAAAAAAAATTCATCGAGGATCGAAGGAGATGAGTCCTGTGATTTATGAAATATATCATTTTGAAGATGATAGAATGTTGTGATTCTAACATGGCCCTCAGATAATTTTAATGTGTGGGCAAAAGAGAGGGTATTTTCCAATCCAGAGTTTGGAGCATCATTTTCCCTTTCAACTGAAAACCAGGTCCAGTCTGAGCCTACAAAAGCTCTAACCTAGAAACTGAAATAGACCGGAAAGTCAGGTGTGAAGACAGAAAAGGTTAGAAGTGGTACAGAAGTACTTGTGAGTACAGACTCTGAAACCAGCTCCCACTTCAGGCCAGCAGATGTGACTGGACCAACTGCAAACAGACATGCTGCTTGGGGAAAGACCTCTCCACGTGAACCATCACCCTGAACTGTCTAGAAAAGCCTTTGGACCAAAGTGTGTTGCATGTCCAATGGAGACATGATCTGTTGGCTTCTATCCTTCTCACGTCTCCGTGAAATCAAGAAAACCAACTCTTAGCAAGGAAAAGAACTTAGGAATTATGTAGGCAACGGATCTGCACTCTTGGTCTTTGGTCTCTTTACCCTTTTAAAAATTATTAGACTCTAAAAGTGTTTGCTTACTTATGTAGCTGGTTTATATTGACTGTCATTCATTGAATTAAAATGAAAATGAACTGAAATATTCCAATTCATTTACAAATAATAAACAGGTTATATATTAATGCAAATAACATTTCAATAAAAATGTCTCTTGGTAAAAAATTCAGCCTCATACAGATATGTAATTGTGAAGGGTGCAAGTATTTTCAGGGCCATTTCAGGTACTTGTGAATATTCTTTGGTACTAAACTCAGATTCCATAAGCACAGTATCTGAAAACTTGGCTTCAGTCTGGAACCTGAAGTCATATCAACTGGCTTTTTGTACTTGGTAATATCAAAATTGATTGGTCCATCCTATCCTCTGAGGTGACGCAAAGTCACATGTACTTTCTTGTTAAGAGAAAACTGAATTTAGAAAGTCTTCCTAATGGCAAATAGAGGTTAATATAGGAAAAGTGGGTGGTGCATAAAGTATAAAGTAACAAAAGAGAATGGTGGGACAAATATGCACGTGCTGATCAAGGACATTTGACTATTGACTACTGTGGGGGGGAAGAAGAAGAAGAAGAAGGAGGAGGAGGAGGAGGAGGAGGAGGAGGAGGAGGAGAAAAAGGAGGAGAAAGAAGAAGAGGAGATGAGGAGAAAAAAATAAAGGAAATTCAGACTTTAATTTTTAAAAATTAATATTTATGGACCACTGCCCAAGTATTTGATAAGAGGATCCCATTCAACTGTACTGCCAAGACAGCGAGGCAGGATGTGTTATTTCTGTCTCACAAGGAGGGGTGAGGTGTGTGAGGATGCAGTGGTAGGAAATATCAGGCTGCAACCAGCTACTGCTGACACAGAAATGTGAAATGTTTTCTTGAAAATGGGTTTTTAAAATTACAAAAAGAATATACATTTTTTTTAAAAAGAAACAAAAAGGGAAAATCCTCTTGTCCCCACTCCTCTCCTGAAGATTTAGCCGCAGTCAGCACAGGCACTTTGTTCTTACCAAGTGCAAGTGCTTGCTCTGAATTGCTCCGTTGCCTTTCTGAACACAAGCAAGGAAAGACCCCACAGTGGACCCAGGACTCCCTCGGTGCTAGCAGCGATAGCAAGGGAGAAGCCTGAGACCAGCTGAGATGTTGGCAACTTAGTGCTCCTGGTGCTTCCACAATTACACATGGATTTCTGCCTCTGGCTACCGTCTGGAACATCTTAGAACCATTGGTTTGAAGGATTTCTCTGGATTGATTTTCACTGTTGTGGAAGAGGAAGAAAAATATGTTAAAATAAAAAACAAGAAGGATACAGGAAAATGATGAAGGGTTAGTGCAAAGATGCGAGCTGCCTGGCTGCATTTGATGTGACGTTCCCACGGAAGGAAGGTGCCGCCAGGTGCTGTTACACAGGAAGCTGATCCAGAGGATGTTCCCACAGGTTAGATCCTTGGCACTCAGAAATCAATTATGAGATTACCTGACTCAGCCCTTCCCACTGTAACTAAAGTGACTTTCTATATTATTGAAATTTTAACATTTCTACCAAGTATCAACCAACATTATCTACTACCTACCTATTAAAATAGAATGCAATACTCTCGGTTGTTTCTCTTAGTGGGTAGAGGCTGCCTTCCTTTTCACTTTTGGATCATTTATTACCAGAAGAAAACACTGTTTTTTTTAAAAATTTCCCTTTATAAGTTGCAGATGTCATTGCTACATTGTTACTACCAGATTAAGGTGAAATTAAATTTGAAGCCCCATGCAAAAGATTCACATAAAATCAATTTAGCATCTAAAACTAAGAGAAACACTTGTTTCAGAATTACAGGGCCGAAAGCATTTCTTTTAAAATATTCATCTTAGGAAGAGTCTGTGGAAGGGGATTTTTGTTCTCTTCGGTTGAGTCAGTATCACTAATAGTGATGCCTTGGTCCCTCAAAAAGCCCCCTGATGAGTATTACTCAGTTTATTCATTTTGTTTGTTGTTCAGCGCTTTTTTTTTTTTTTTTTAACATGCTTAGACTTCCTTTGACTGGATGATTTTGCTCACAGCCATGTAATCAAAATGAGGAAACCCTAAGCATATACTTAACTTCTCCTTCCTCTTAACTCTCACCCTGTCTCTGCTCAGGTGCCAAACTCAGGTCTCATTCCTTCAACTCAAATTCCTAAAAGAAAATGATTTTTCAAAAATGAAGGAGGCGTTGAGGGGCTTTTCTGCCGCTCTGAGACCAACAGAGTCAGGGTAGATGCAGGTGATACTTCTGCAGGATGTTTAAGTTTCCCCCAATACCAACACTTTGCCCAGAAGCATTAATGATTTAGTCTAATTAGAACATTCTAGAAAGTGGCCCTTCTCTTCTTTTCATAACACATAATTTTTGCAATTAGGTTTCTTAATGAAAATCATAAAATGAAATTTTTTGAGAAACTTACTTCACACGTAGGTGAAATAAATCATTGGGATATAAAATGACTATAAAAATGTTTGTAAGGCATAGTATAGCACTTTGGGTATAAGTGACTCAGTGAATCGCACCTCCCTGATGAGAAGAGAGCTGTAACAAAATATGTGTTTGTTCGTGAAGTCGTCTGCAGGGATATAATTATGGAAATTAAAATTTTAGGGAGTATTCATTTACTTATGAAAATTTGCTCCAATATTTCCTCATTTCTTCAAATGCTTGTTCTAAATTGTATTACTATAAATGTGTGTTATTCTCTCCTTTTTTTTTTTTTTTTTTTTTTTTTTTTTTTTTTTTTTTTTTTTTTTTTTTTTTTTTTTGCTGTTTCTCTGTCTGTTTGGTCTTGTGAGGTACTTCTATTTTGTGGTCCTGTGATCTCAGAATGGGACCCAGCCTTTTTCTGTTTGTTTTTTAAATGGAGTCACCCTATGATGCCCAGATTGGCTTCAAACTTATGATACTCAAAAGGGATCTTCTGGCATCAGTCACCCAAGTAGCTGAAATTGTAAGTGTTGCTCCATTGTCCCCAGCTTTGAATCTAGTCCTAAAAGCTAGACCCATGAAAGTGTCTACCCCTCTGCCTCAGGACATCCTAGTAGCCAGCAGTGAGAGGCCTGTTACTAGTGGGCATGGGCATTCATGTACGTTGTGTTTCAGGTTTGTCTTGTTTTGTGGTACCGGGTACTGAGGATTGAACTAGCACTGAAATATGCCCCCCCACCCCCCACCCTACACACAGGAGAGACAGAGAAAGAGAGTCTCACTGAGTCCTTCTGTTGTAAAGGATCCATCTTACTGAAAGGTTTAGAAATGACTGAATAGGGTTTGTCCTCTAGCAGGTACCCACCCTTAAGAAGATGGGCAAGCAGAACTCGTAGGTGAAAAGTCTTTGGCCGTGCTAAAGTTTCCTGCCAGAAAGTCCCCAATGCCACAGAGAATCCACTGTAACCCTCGCCATCCAAATGGTCACGTGGCAGAAAGAGACTGGATTCCAAGGGCCGGGTCCTTCCTGAGGTTTGAACAAAAGCTGACGAACATGGTCTCAAAAGCAGCTCTCCAGTTCAAGTTTTGTTCAGTTCAAAACACAAAGTCTTGCTCCCTACCTCTCTCTACCCCTAAGCAAAACTCAGCTGTGATTTCTTTCTCTGGTCAGAACTGCATCTTGAGTTTATCAATGACAGGAAGAACCTCAAGTAGAACCGTGGTTTAAGTAGTTTTATTCTTCACTTTGCTCAATGTTCTACCAAAAGCTTATGTTGAAAAGAATCAGCATTTTAAAAATTATTATGACTTTTCCAAATGACTGGAGTGAAAACAAAAGACAATAACAAGAAAAATAAGATGACTTGTGTTTTTTTTTTTTAATCAGGTATTTGTAAAAGGGGAAAGTTCCGCTGAAATACAAATTGGCTTAACTGGATTTGAAATTACAGTTTTAATCTGCCAGTTAGACTTGACAGCTGTGGAGTGTGATGGCTGGACACGAGGGGCTCTGGAGCCACTTGCAGTTGTGAACAGTGGAGTGTGCTTTCGGCTGAAATGGGCACTCACTCCACTCTTGTGTGCGTGCGCATGTGTGCAAGACACGTGCAGCCATATGAGCTTCAGACTGTGTGCTTCTCAGGCACCCGGGCCGCAAGAAACTCTTAGAGGCTTTATTAGGTCTCCAGTTCTTGCTTTCCTTGAATCCCTACATTGTGAAAAATGAGAAATACAGAGAAGAATAAGGATGACACTTGGAAATGTGACCAAATGAGCCAGTATCACCTGACAATGACCCAATGCCCTTTCCAGAGCTGAGGCCAGCCTCTTTAAAGTTCGCTTGCAGACCAAACCCTCTGGAAAGGCTAACTAAAACATTCTGAGGCCCCCTGGGACGCACAATTTTCACAACACGTTGTATTATTCATAAAAAAATAAATTTATTTACATATGTTAATTACTGTGGAAGTGCAGCTTCGGGGGTGCATTGACCCTAGGCATTGTAAGCAAATCAGCCAGTACCCAACAGCTCCAACAGCTCCAGCTGCCCGGAGCGCACGCTGACACCGGTAAGACCTTGGGCCACTGAGGCGGTGCGGGGGGATGGCAACCAGAGCCTGGAGGCGTGAAACCTGTTAGGAAACTCTGCAGTACTTGGGGTCCCAAGGAAACCCCAGCTGGGGTAGCAGGCTGGAGCCTAGAAGAGCAGCAGGTGGACCACACACTGATTGGAAAGGGGAAGGATCTTGGAAGAAGATCCCAGCACGGGGCCTCAGGGTGGTGAGGCGCCAACTCCATGAATAAAGCAGGATGGCCCAGAAGACTGCAGCAAACCCTTCCTGGGTGTGTCCTGAACGGGGCCTGGTCCGTCTCGCCCTGCCTGGGCCCGCTTGGCCAGAGCAGCTTGATGGGATAGGAACGTGGTCTTGGTATACTACTTTCCTTTCTTCGTAATTTAAAAACATGCCCACGTCCTGAAGGAGATCTGATGCCAAGGTCTGTCTTTTAGGAGGATCCAGAGCATGCCCTAACAATTGTCTAACCGTTAGAGACCTGGGATGTACCGAATTCGAAGCCACCCCTATGGTGTAGGTGGTAGTGCGTCCGGCTTAGAGGCTCAGAGGGCAGACTGGGGCTATGGAACTGAAGACCCAGGTTAACCGGGTCCGGTCGGTGCTCTTCACTAGAAAGGAGGCGCTTGCTGGCTATCCAGCATGGTCGTCCAGGTCCGACAGCCTTAGCCACCGGCTCTCCACAAGGAGTCAGGCTCTTCAGGTGTCCTATTCACAGTTCCAGAGAAGGGCGAGCCTCCGAGTTCCACCGGCAACTTCTGCCCCTCCGTTGGTGATCATGCGCTCGCTCTGTGTGGCCCTCAGACACTCGCGTTCAACAAATAATCCCACAAAGCGAGTTGAGTCCTATCTAAGCGGTGGTTCCACATAACCTATTAGCGGAAACGTCTTTAGTGTCGGAGTCGGGTCGTCCAGAGACCACGAAAGGCCAAGTCTGTAAAACCAAAACAAAAAGCAGTATCAGGTGCTGCCGAGAAACACCGTCTCAAACCGAAACCGCGCTCCTACGTGAATCCCAGACGTCCCTGGCTGGAAATTTGTGCACCCTGCCTGGAAACTAAGGCTGCGATCTTCCTGGATCTTGGTGACGTGACACGCTGGGTGTCTCTTAACGCTTCTTCCTGGCCTACGCCCAAAGATGATTCCGTGAAACTTGTTTGACTTGGGGATTTTGTTATTTAATTCTCCAATACACACACACACGCACACACACACACACACACACGCACACACATACACGCACACACGCACACAACGTCTAGCGCTTCAATTAGAAGCCTCCGCTTCCACAGGTTGGATGCGATCTCTCTCTCCCAAGCCTGGAAAGTTGGCAGGTCGGAAAGGGACTTTCCAGACACTCTGGTCTGGGGAAACCCTGCTACTCCCACCCATTTTTTTTTTTTTTTAATAAGAGAGTAAAAAGGCTCGTTTACAGAGCTCTGTCTTCTCTTTTTTCTTTAGAGAAAGTGCAGCTTGCTGGTTCAAACCTGCCAGGCTCTTAGAAAAGCTGGACCGTGAGATTTTTTCATTTAATCTGCAACCGGGAGGTAAATCCAGTTGAAACCAAGTATGTCGGAAGGAGGATGTTAGCTCTAGTTGTCACTGGGCAAGCCCCCAAGCGCGCGGCCCAGGGTGATGCAAACCCAGAAGGCCGGAGGGCTGTGCTCCAGGAGAAGGTTCGGCCCCGGCCCGTTCTCCCTCCACCCGCTGGGCCGACCTCGCCCTGCGCGCGGGGCGCCCGGGCCCTCGGCCGGCTGTCCCCTTCCCGGCCTCGCGCGCGGCTTCCCTACCAGGTTCACCGGGTGCACGTAGCCGCTTTCGTAGCGGTCCTCCTGCAGCAGCTGCCGCAGGTGAGCGATGTAGCTGGACGCCAGGCGCAGCGTGTCCAGTTTGGAGAGCTTCGTGTCGGGGGGCACCCACGGCAGGCTGGTCTTCAGCCGCGAGAAGGCTTTGCTCAGCACCCGCATCCGGGCGCGCTCGCGGGCGTTGGCCGCGTTCCGCTGCGACTGCCTGCCCTCGGCCGCGGCGGCGGAGCCCTTGGGCGCCGGGGGCCTCTTGCCACCGCCGCCCGTCCCCCCGGCGCAGCCGCCCGCGTCCACGCGCGGCCGCTTCTTCCTGCCGCCGCCCGCGGCGCCCGCGGCGCCCGGGACGCGGCGCTCGTCCCCGCCGTCGGGGTCGTCCTCCTCGGCGGAAGAGTTGTCGCTGGGCGAGGCGTAGCTGCGCTCGGCGTCGCCAAGGAGCGGCGGCCTCCTGGAGACGGGGCCCGCGCACCCTCGCCGCAGCCCCCGCAGCTCCGTCTCTTCGGGGTCACTCGCCGAGCCCGTGGACATCGCTTCGCCCCCCGCGCGCCCGCGCGCCGCCGTGCTCGACCTTGGCCAGCCTCGCCGCGTCCGCTGTCCCCTCCCGGCGGAGGCGGGGGCCTGGGGCGGGTCGGGGGGGACCCCGGACCCGGGCGGGGGCGCGCAGCCCGGGCCGCAAGCTGACCCGGCGGGGAGGCCGGAGTCGGCGCCGGGCTCCGGGCTGAGCTCGGCCTTTGACAGGACTGTTTATCTGTACTCCGTGGAGCAAACCAGCCGGGCAAGGGCGCGGGGGCTGAGCGACGAGGCAAGAGGTGGGGCGGGGCGTGGAAAGGGTGGGATCGCGCCTCCGTGCGCGCAGGAGCTGGCGGGGGCGGGAAGGGAACGTCCAGCGGGGCGCGATCCGGGCCCAGCACCCGACCCGCCAACTGGAGCCCCGCGTGGGATAAACTGCCCCGTCGCTACCCTTCGCCGGCCTCCGCGGGCCGGGGTCGCCAGGCACGTAGCGTCCCCCAGGCCCGGCCTTTGCTGCCCTCCCACTCCGTCCCACAGGACCGCGGGTCAAGTTCACCGCCTTCCAAAGTACCTAACGGCGTCTCCGCAGCTTTACTGACGGCAGCAAAAACGCAAAGCAAATCGCGTAGCCCACACCGACAGCGCACAGCAGTCCGCTCTGCCTCCTCCGC
This sequence comes from Ctenodactylus gundi, assembly GCA_004027205.1. Taxonomy (NCBI): domain Eukaryota; kingdom Metazoa; phylum Chordata; class Mammalia; order Rodentia; family Ctenodactylidae; genus Ctenodactylus; species Ctenodactylus gundi. Next base: position 345,997 of record PVKB01000281.1, read on the forward strand.
CTTTTGCTTTATGGTGGCTTTGTGATTTGAGCAGCACTTTCCCCCGTACTTTTCGTTTCCTCTTTAAACAACAGCTAAACGCTAGATGTTATCTTCCCCTTTCCAGAATCACCAGGCCGCTAAAGAAAACAAAACAAAAAAATCTAAAGCGCTTGTGTTTAGAGTCTCTGGCCCTTGGCGTTCCCGTCGCTCCACTCCCACCCCTGCACCCACCGCGGGATGCCGTGTGCTCGGCGTTTCCCGCCGCTTTGAGAGCTCCCTGCGTGGTTTGGGTTATCACACCGCGATGTTAATAGAGGCCCCCGCCCCAACGCTTTGACCCGCGGTGGAGGGAACCGCACTGTGAGGTGCTGTAGGGAACAGCGAGCTCCTGTTGCAGAGTGCCAGGCCAGCACGGTCATCGTGTCAGTATACATAAGGACATAGCAGTCTCTAGAATCACCAGGTCCAATTCCAACCCAACAGAAGCCCGCTCGTCCCTCACTCCAAATAAAGGCAAAAGGTGGGTCCCAGCTCGTCCTAACTGGAAGGTGGTTGCGGTATACCAGTGTCAGGAGATATACTCATGGCCAGCCACCGAGCGCCCGCTGTGTGCGGTCACTGCCCGGGTGCCACGTGAGCAGCGCCGTGAGAACGGACCCGTGTGAGGCTGCGCACGGCGATCCACGCCTGCAGCGAAGATCTGAGCTCTCGCAGCTGCCTTTGCTGTGCACTCGTCTTTTCCATAGAAGTCCGCAGGCTCCCTTGACGAGGGGGGCTTTTTAAGTGGCTGGGTGTGCACCCAGTCGAGGACACAGGCGGCGGCACCTTCTGGGCCAGCCTTGCGTTGCCAATTCTTACAGCAGAACAAACGCACCAGGCTCTGTTCCTGAAGTGCTGCGACAGGTGGCCCTCCAGGCTGACTTCACCACTCGGGCACGGGTCCACCTTGTCACTAGCCAGTGCTTCCCTCCTGGGGATGTTCCACATAGCCCTCCCGCTGGCCCCGTTTCTTGTATGTCTTGTCTTCCATTTGGGTGTGGGATGTGATCGTTCTGGGCCAAGTTGGGTAAAAAACTAAAGAAAGAAAAATTCTCTGCTTTAGATTCTTATTATTTTTTTCCCACCAGGCTGGGAAAATGCAGGAATATTTGACAGAGCATGGAAATCTTTCTGGGAGCTCTTCAACTTGAACTTGACTCCAGGCAAAGCCGGGGAGGGGTGGATAAAAAGATGTAGTATGGAGATCCCAGCTAGCTTTTTGCATTGCCTATTGATGACTTAAAGCTATCAGTATAAATACATAGTCTCACACATTAGGGGCAGGCATATAGGTTTAACAAATCTGGGTTGTTTATACAGGTGCAGAAGAAAGTCTTTCTTTAGAAAAGATTAATGGTGGAGAGAGCACTACATTTCTCTAAACAGTCGCAAAAACTGTACCCAGCCTCAGTACTTAGGGGTCATGGCCAGTTTCTTTTTCTTGCAGAAACTGCCTAACCCTAACAATTTGGACTTATTTTTCATTGCCTTACATCTTCGTCTTCTCTTTCTTTTATCCTTTCTGTCTCTGTTTTCCTGTCTTTTCTTCTCCTCCTTCCTCTGCTCTCTTAAAAAAGTCAGATATTTTATTTCCTCATTGATTCATTTTCATTTTCCCTTTTGTTTTTTCTTGATATATTTTCATTCTTTTGCTCTTTCTTAAAAAGTCACAAATATGTAAATGAAGATTAGGAAAGGCACATAGATAAGTAGACAGACTTCCCATTACCATTGACTGCAGTCTGTCTCACCACGTGTGCAAGATCTGACATTTGCCATCCCGTGTCTTGTCAGAGTGCTTCGGCATGTTCTCCCGTAAGATCACAACACCCCGAGGGCTGACCCAAGTAGATGCACCTTTTTTTGAGAGCCTGCTTTTGTTTTCCTAGTTTTGGTGTTAATTTACATTGCAAGTGAATGATAAAGCCTTTATTTTTGTATTAAAAAGCACACTGAGTCAAGGAATGTTGGCAGCTGCCTGCAATTCCACCTACTTGGGAGGCTGAGGCAGAAAGAGTCACAAATTCCAGGCTAGACTGAGCAACTTAGATACCGTCTCAAAACAAAAAATAAAAAGGACACTGAAACCAATTTGTTTTTTCTTATGCTTTTTAAACTTTTAGTTTTGTAATACATATATACCAGTGCCTGTCATTTATATTACTAGTCTTGAACTTCTTTAGTTATATGATTTGCAAATACATGCGGTGATGAGTGGGTGTAAGTTATTTTATTTTATTTTATTTTGATACAGGGTCTTCCTCTGTAACCCTGCCTGGTCTTGAACTCACTATGTAGCTCAAGCTAGCCTTGGACTTGGCAATCTCCTGCCTCTGCCTTCCGTATGCTGAGATTACTGGTGTTCACCACCACACCCATCTTTTGTAGTTATATTATGTAACAAGCATAAACATATTGAATAATATTTCATCATCCTGGCTTTCCCACTTACTAGCTGTATCACTTTAGATAATTTAGAGCCTTAATTTCCTAATATATAAAGTAGATACCCTTTTTAAAAAAAAAATTAAAAAGAGAATATGGGCAGTTGCTTACATTAGAGTCAGTAAACACTGGTTTTACTATGAATTTCTTGCCAAATAGTCCACAGCTAGGAAGGGTCAGGACCTGAGGCCTACTGGCTCGGGTTGGGCTTGTCCTTAGTTTGAGATGACGGAGGGATGTTCCATTCACTTTGATTGCAGGTTTCTAGGACCTGAGGTGCATAATTTTGCTTCAAAACATTTTCCAAAGCTCTGTAAGAGTTCTCACTGAGGGGAAAATGGATGGAATTTCACCACAACTTTTCTTCCTTTCTCCAGATTTTTTCACCATAAATTCCAATCTCTCTTTCAAGGCTTCCTTTGCCAGTGGAACAATAAAGTAGATTAAATATCTGAATCAGAGCTACTGAAAGGCTTACATGAAAACACGATGTCAGTGGAAGCATCATGTTGAAATATAATACCTCATAAATGTGCTAAATATATAAAAACACCTAGAAGAATAAAGATTTTAAGGGACAATAAGATAAGGTGACAAATCATAGAAAAAGGCCACATCTCCCCTCTGACTCTGTAATAAACACAGCAGGCCATATGGGCCTAAGGTTTAAGGACAGCGGGAGCTTCAGCTCTCCTGGGTAGTCAAGTGAAACTGCTCTTTGGCAGAGAAACCTTCATCCCAAGTGGCAGGGAGCTGGGCTCCTCAGGCTGGAAGACCCAGTACAGGGCCTGAGCTCCAGTACCCAATTCTTGGGCCTTTTCTCTGCAATACTGGGGTTAGAGTACTTGTCCCAGAGCTGGAAGGTGTGGTTCCATGTCATGTGGTACATGAGTTCCAGCAGAGCACAGAGTTAGGACTCAATCTCCTCAGGCCCAGGGTGTTATTCACTCCTCTACATGAAGCTTTTGGCCCTACTTCAAGTCCAGTTCAGTCTCCCTTCTGGGATTGCCCAAGATGCTGTCACTATCTCACAAGGGAATGAGGGACGTTTCCTTCACTAGGTCAGCAGCCAGGAGTCCAGGTGCCTGAGGAACAGGTGGCGCGGTGGGCAGGAGGCCTCTGCCATCCCTGAAGCAAGAAGTTCTCTACTGCTAGTTAACCCCAGAGTTTGTGGTAAGATTTTTGTACCTCCCTTGTGCCTCTTGACCTGTTGGCTTCTCGAAAGCCCGCTGTCCAGAAAAGCCAGGATCCTTGAGGCTGAAGGTAGGTAGAGAAACCAGGGTTAAAAGTGAACCATGGGACAGTGACAGGGGAGGGAAATGCAGCACTCTGGGTAGACCTGACTTTCTCTGCCGTTGGAGAATGAAGAAAAAGTTGTCATGTATTGTTCTGACAGCTGAAAATGCAGATGGCCTCAGGAAAAGTGTTTTTTTCCTTTTTTTTTTTTTTGCATTTAGATTTTAGAGAGTCCAAAATTTGTCGTGTAATGTTGTATTTCTCCTGCAAATAGCTTTGGATTCTTGATTGGCCTGCTAGAAGGTTCAACTGTCTGGAAGAAAAGGCCTTGTTGGGGAGGCTACCGGATAGTAGACCTGTTTGCTGAATCTGTGGTCCTCAGGAATAGATGGAGAATCCTGAAGGATGAGCTAGTCTAGGTTAAGGCTTTGATTATTGGATCTGAAAGCAATCTAATTGGAAGAAAAAAAATATTCCTTGAGGTAGCCTTTCATTCTTAAGCAGAAGCTAAAAAGGTTCTGCTTTGGGGGTTTCCCCCACTAAGTACTTTTGATTTTATTGGCAATACTTGGAAGCCTGAAAATACTCTGTTACCGAAACACCTCTTGAAATTGTCACTCACAGCTCTGGTCTCCAGTGCATGGTCCCAAACCTTGTTTGATTTAATCATGCAATTATATAAGAGAGAGAGAGTCCCCTTACCATGGAGGCATCAGATGCTAAGAGCCCCTCTGCTGCACGTCTTGGAAAGCCTGTGCATTTATCACTGGAGATTTAAGTGAGCTGCTTTGACTCTCTGCTTGCCCTCATGGAGCTTCTCTGTGGCAGCCCGTGGTGAGGGTCAAATGAGCCTGGCTGTGCAGGCTGCCTCGGAAATGCAGAGCACGGCATTAAATCCATATACACTGTATAAGATCAATGATTACACACTCAGATCCCACTTTCTCTGGCAGGAGTTTGCTCCATTTCTACCCCTCCTCCTAGGCGCAAGCCTTGCTCAGAGCTATATAAAGTGGTAGTAGCTGCCCAGTTCTCACCTTACCTCCACCCTATAGTTCATTTCCTATGGAAGCAAATGCATCCCAGCACCAGGAGCAACAGTCCCTTAACAAACTCTTTCGGAAAAGATACACTCAGATTACTTACATCAGTGGTTTCCAACCTTTTTGACTCTATGGATGGTTTAGTTGAGTTCCATTTTCCTGAGGACAAGGGCAGGATGGGGGTGGTGCACGGATGGGGGATTCCTTGCTACGTAATGAGATTGACTTTCTTGTTTCCTTGTCCCCCACTCTAAACGGAACTCAAGTAGATTATTAGAGCAGGGGTGTGTTTTAAGCTATGTGCCCAATTTTTGCTTGATTCCTCACCCCACCCCCACTGCTTGGCTTACTGGTACTCTTCTTCCCACTTAGCAAAAACAAACAAACAGACAAACAAACCTCTCTATTACATTCCTCTTTAAGGCTGAGAGCTCCTGGTGGATGTTGGAAACAGAACGATAAAAGGTATACTCGTGCCTTGTTTTATTATACTGCTCCTGCCCTTTTAGATCGCCATATTTAAGCAATTTCCTTTAGGAAACAGAGGACTAGAATGAAGATAAATAAGAAAATAAAAGACTGCATCGTAAGCTCAATTAAGGCACAGGCTGTCTTGCTCTCAGTGTCCCAACAGCTGACAAAAGGAACCACTTATCTATTTGACAACTGAAAACATCCACAAGCACATGAGGAAAAGGCAAGCCACATCCGTAATTACCGGCGACACCTAACTCACTATCTACCCTTCATCTCTGCGTAGGTCATTTATAAACAGATCCTATGTGCAGATGGATCCAAGTAACTGGAGAGATTTCTAGAGAACTTTTTCTGTCTCATTTATACTTTATGTATTCATTTATTATCATACACTGTGCTTGCCACAACTCCCAGAGCTATGCAAACTAACTGAATAATTACATTTTGTAACAGTATTTTCGAAGCTATTTTCAGCAACAGTTGTGCCTTCTTATGAAAAAAAAAATCTATCTTTAAATGCTATTTGTAACTGTTTTATTTTTTTTCAGGTTTGATAAAACTTCTAAAATTTCATAAAAGTTCAGGAGTTCACAGACCTACAAGTCCTCCTTAGCATAGACTGAGGAGAAGAGGACCCAATGTGCATACATTTAATGGCGAGCAGGGCAGGAGGATTCGAGAACAAAAAACAGTAATCAGCAAGGTAGGAGGAAACCCAAGACAGTTGGGTTATTGGAAGCAAGGGAGGACTTTCAGGAAATAGTGTCTGGGGACTTCCAGAGGTGGTCTGGTACAGTCGCACTTTGAAGCTTTTCCTGTGCACCGAACATACAGCGATGAGAGCCAAAATATAAAAATAGAAGACGCCACGGCCGTGTTTCAAAGAGAACACTATGTCTCTTTGGACCAGCTGCGGAACAGAAAGTGAATGACAAGTGAGGCTGGTGCCCCTGCCAGGTCCCTGGGGTCTGCTCCAGGTGGGAGCACCCAGAAGTTGTGTTCCTTTGCAGATAAAGGAGGAGGTAGGGGATGGCCTGCTGGGAGGGAGTGTGGAGAAGGACCTGGTCATTGTTTAAATTAGGATGCATTTAAGGAAGCGAAGGGAAGCAGGCCCAGCCAGGCCAGCAGAGTGGCTTTGTGATTGGGCCTGTTCTGGTTCATTTTTCTCTTAACTATAGGCCCTGTCTTTTTTTTTTTTTTTTTTTTTTTTTTTTTTTTTTTTTTTTTTTTTTTTTTTTTTTTTCTGCTTCTTTGCATGTATGTCTGGTAACTTTTGACAGTTGATTTTGCCTGATGGATCTTGAGTGATTATATCTCCCTGTAAACACTGTTGATGTTTGTTCTGGGATGCAGTTAAATTACTTGAAAATGGCGAGATCCTTAGAGACTGATATTTAAGAGGTGTAGAAAGAATCAGAGAAGGGCTTTTGGGGCCACGTCCTCCCCCAAAGTGAGGTCTCACACATCTGAACGATGGCTGCTAAGTGAATCAGTAGATTGTTCAGTCCTGCAGGGGCGGCTGTCATTGCCAGCTCTGTGTGAATACCTGGAACTCTATTCTGTTTTGGCTCTGCCTTCACCTCTGATAACTCCTCACACTCTTGTGATGATTGCCTGAATATTACTTGGGAGCCTCTGATTTCTAGGATACTCTGTGTGTACCTGTCTTCCTCCTGGTGCCCTGTCCTGCAAATCTTATTCGCTGTCCCTCACCTCCTCTTCCGTAACTCAGGGAGTTGATTTGAGCCTTCGCGGAGGCCTGCTGTCCGCTCTGCAGACGGCAGACACTCTCACGGCAGTGGTTGCTACAACTAGAAAGCCTGTGTTTTTGTTTTCCATGTGCTCTTCGTTGCTAACAGGCAGCGTTTTGAGAACCATCGTTTCTTCTCTTTTGCTTCCTTTATGGATGTTTTAGGCAGAAGTACAAGAACCATCTCTGATCGTAAGTAGAAGTCTTTGCACTTGCAGCTTAATTGGAAATTTTATTTTGTTTTTAAGGGGTGACCCTTGCTTACGCGGGCTTCTGTTTTGAGGAGAAGCCATTGCGAAAGAAGAGACTAAAGATATTAAAATCAAGGGAAAGACAAAGGAACAATAATGAAATCCCCCAAGTCCCTCAAGAGGCAGAAAGAGAAGTGTTAGATGAGCTACAACGAGCAGGCATACTTCTTTACCTGAAGTAAGAGGAAAGGAAGTACTGTAGGACTTCACTAGAGATCAGAGGAAGTTAGCAATAAGATGTTAAGGAATTAGCTCCTGGTAGCCTCCATTTTATTACTAATGTATAAATTAGATCGTCTACCTAGCGTAAGCAGGCGTGAGCTATCAGGGTCAACAGAAGTGGAAAATGTCAAGGAGCAACCATCTGGGGAATGATAAGGAACTTACTAGGGAAAGGGAAAAGTATTTTCAAGTAATCAGTGTTCAGGACCATGATGAGGTTAATTGACAAGTATTCACGCCCACTAACAAATGTCAAGTGGCCTAGTACAGTGATTGGCATGTAATGATATTGTCTTGGCTTAGATCTGGAGTGTCCCCCAAAAGGCTCATGTATCTATGGGATACTGTGTATGGACTGGAGGTGGAGCCTGGTTGGAAAGAGAGGATGCTTAGGGGCTGACCCGGAGGGGAGGGCGCCTGTTCTGCCCTGGTTCTAAGACTTCACTTGCTCTGCCATGCCACGAGGAGTTTTGTCTCTGTTTCTAGCTCTGGCCCCCACCCCGGCTCCCTCTCTAGTCCTGCCGTGTGATTCCACCATTTCCCAGCCACCCACCCGTGAATGGACTGTGGCCTGAAACTGTGAGCTAAAATAAATTTTCCCTCCTTAAAGTTGTGGTTGTTGGGTATTCTGTCCCAGCAAAGAAAAGGTAACTAAGAGAGATACATAGTTAGAAATATTTAAAAACAGTTAAAATTGCCTATGTATGCCTTTGATAGTAAAATTTTTCAGTAATGATTCATTCATGGGTTTATTAGGTTAGCCATTTAGGAACATGGAGTTCAGGGAGATGCTCATTAGGATTTAGATGAAGCAGCTACCGGGGGGTCACACAGTGCGCGGGAGGAGGCACAATGAGGGCGTGTGCGCTGGGTTCAGGGGGCAGGGAAGGACTGCAAGTGGGGGTACGCTGGTGTGGCACCAAGCTGAGGGTGCTTCCGACAGACTGCAGCATGGAGAGCCTGTTGGCTTCTCCTGTCTTTCAGCTTGTTTCGTCTTCTGTAGGCCTTGTCTACAAAAAAGTAGTCCAAAAGCCAAAATACATCAATGTGTGCATATGCTTGGACACAAATATAAAATATTCTTCAAAATCCCAGTTTTCCATAAGCATTAGCTAATTTAAAAGATAATATATCTTAGAGCCATTTGGAACATGGTAAATTCGAGGAACTTTAAATCAGCAACAAACATAGTAATTGTATGTTCAACTTTTCCAAAACTTGTCACACTGTTTTCCAAAGTGGCTCTTCTACTTTGCACACCCCATATCCATGCAGAGAAGTTACAATCTCTTTGTCCCCTTACCAACACTTGTTGTGGTCATTTCCTTTGATTGTATTCATCCTGTGGGTGTATGGTGATATTTATTATGGTTTTGACTTTTCGTTTCTCCACTGATTACCAACGTTCAGCATTTTTTATGCGCTACTTGTACATTTGTTTATCATTAGAGAAATATCTATTTAAACTTTCCATTCATTTTTACAGAGATGTCCATTTAAATTTTTGTCCATTTTCAATTGAATTGTTTGTTTTTGGTGTTAAGTTGTAAATGCTCTTTATTCTGGATACTTGACTCTTATCTGATATATAATTTGCAAATCATTTCTTTGGTTCCATGGGTTGTCTTCTTACTTTCCTGGTAATGTCTTTTGAGTATAACGATTTTTAATTTTGATGAAATCCAGTTAGTCTGCTTTTTCTTTGGTTGCTAAAACTTTGGGTGATATGTCTACATAAGCTTTGTCAAATCTTCCCATGGATTTACCTTGTGTTTTCTTCTAATAAGTTTGTAGCTTTAGTTTTTTCCGCTAGGTCTGTGGTTGATGCCATGGTTAGATCTAAAATGCCCTCTAATTGCCCATGTACAAGTGAAGACTTGATCTCCAGCCTGTGGCACTATTTGGCAAGAGGCTAGAAGTACAATAGGTGAGACCTAGTTAGAAAAAGTTTAGCCATTGAGGTCATTCTTGGAAGGTATAGAGGACCCTGTCCTGTGTCTCCCTCTACTTTCCATGAGTTGAGAAGACCTCCTCTGCCACGTGGTCCTCCATGATATACTTACTGTGTTTTCAAAGACTTAGGCCAACAGGGTCAAGTGATAAGCTAAAACTCTGGAACCCTAAGCCCAAATTAGCCTTTCTTCTTAGAAGTTTCAGGTATTTTGTCATAGCAATGGAGAAGTGATCGCTAGACTTGATTTTGAATTTCTTTTGAGATCTGGTAGGAAATGGAAGTTCACTTCATTCATTTGTATGTAAATATTCAATTGTTTTCTGAGAAGGCTATTTCTCTCATTGGATTGCCTTTGTACATTTAGCAAAAGTTAATTGATTCCTATTTTTTTTTCTTGGAACAGGGTCTTGCTATTTAGTATAGACTAGTCCTGAATAATTTACTATGTAGCTCAGGCTGGCCTTAAGCTCACGGCAATCCTACTGGCTCCTGAGTGCTGGGATTGTACAGGTGTGTCATCTTCCCCAGTTTTTAATTAAAACTGATCTAAATGTCTTGTACCAGTATTGTGCAGACTTGATAATCGTTGCTTTATATTAAGGTTTAAAATTGTTGCAAGATCATTTTGTCTACTCTGGGTCCCTCAAATTCCCATTTTAGATTTATAATCCATTTGTCCATTTTATACAAATCTAGCTAGAATTTTAATAGAAATCACATTGAATATGTATATAAATTTGGGAGGCAACTACCAACTTAACAATATTAACTTAGCTGATCCATGAATGTAGAATGTGATGGAATGATATACTTATGTATCTTAAATCACTTTAAACAATCTTTTATAAATTTCCAGTGTAACTTTTGAATTTCGCTTGTTAAATTTATTTCTAACTATTGCATTCTTTTAGGTGATATAGGAAATGGAATTATTTTCTTACTTTTCATATTGTTCATTGATACTGTATAGAAATACAATTGACTTTTTGCCTGTTAGCCTTATACATTACAGCATTTTAAACTCATTCATTCATTCTACTAGATTTTTAAAGTATTATTTCCAATTTCTTTTATTCATAATTATGTCACCTACAAACAGACATCATTTTATATTTTCCTCTCCGGAGCAGATATTTGATTTTTACTATTCCTGAAATAAACTTCTGACTAGTTTAACAATTATAAAATACTTTAAGCAGACATGATAGCCGTATTTATTTATTTACTAGGTGTTAATTCACAAAACTTCCCGTTGTTATTCCTGTATTTCTTACAGTAACCGTTCTCACAGTTGTGAAGTATTATCTAATTTTACTTTTGATTTGTGTGTCTTTAAGGTTCATGTGTTTATTAGCCATTATCATATTTTGTGGGGAAATACCTATTCAAGTCCTTTGTCTAGTTTTAAATCAGATTCTTTTTGGCTTCATTTTTGCAGTTTAGGAGTTCTTTTATGTTCTGGAAATCAATTCTTCAGAAGATATATAATTTACAAATATTTTCTTTTTACTTTCTTGAAAGTGTCTTTTGATATATATCTCAATTTTTGTGAAGTTTGTTTATCTTCTGCTGCTGCTTGCTCCATTGGAGTCAATTCTCAGGATTCATAGCTAAAGTCAATGTTATGAAGCTTTTGCTCTATGACTTCTTTAAAAGTTTTATAGTGTTAGTTTTTATATTTAGACCTTGGTGCACTGTAAATTAATTATTCATGTAGGACTTAGTAAGGGTCTAACCCTATTTTGCATATGGCTATTCACTTTTTCTAACACCTTTTTTTTTGAGACGGGGGTCTCACTCTGCAGCCCAGGCTGGCCTTGGACTCATGGCAATCCTCCTGTCTTAGCCTCTTGATTGCTGGGATTACAAGCTTGTGCCACCATGAACAGCTTATGTGGTGCTGGGGAACTTGGGTACTTAGTGCTTGTCTTAGCACTTGCTAGACAAGTGTTTTAATTGCTGAGCCATTCCTCCAGCCCTCTCAGCACCATTTCTTGAAATTACTTTTCTTCCTTCATGGAATAGTGTTAGTGACTTCATCAAAACTCATTAGATCATATATCTGAGAGTTTACTGTTCAGTGCTTCCTATTCGTTTCCATTAACCATTTCCATATATCTTGTTGCCAACACCATACTTATTTAATTATCGTAGCTTTGTAGTAAGTTTTGAAAGAAAGTATGAATTCTCACTTTGTTCTTTAATGTGATTCTGGCTATTTGAGATCCATTCAGATTCCATGTATATTTTGTGATAAGCTTTACTTATTTTGAAAAAATACATCATTAAGATTCTGAAAGAGATTGCATTGAATCTGTAGGTCACTTTGGATAGTACTGCTATTTTAATAACATCAAGTTTGTCAATCCACCAATATAAACTGTTTTCCAATTTACTTTTATCTTCTTTAATTTCTTTCAGCAAAGTTTCGCAGTTTTCTTTGGGCCAGTCTCTTCCCTCATAGGTTAAGATAACTTGCAGGTGTTGTATCTTTTGGGTGCCATTGTCCACAGAACTGTTTTTGTGATCTCACTGGCAAGGGGTCAGCCTCTGAGAAAGGGGTGGACGTAGATGCTCACTGATTCCCCGAATCCCATGGTTCTAACATGTTACAAAATTTGGAATGCATGTAGTTACCAAAAAAAAAAAGTTAAATTTTATATTGTATGCTTTTTTCCATAATAAGATTATTGTTAAAAAATAAACACGAAATGTACAAAACCAGAAAATAAATCAATTTTAGATTATTCATTACTAGTATATAAAAATAAAACTGATTTTTGAATGTTGATTTTGTATCACGATATGTTGTTTTTGTATTTAGTTCCTAGTCACACATTTTTTTTTTTGTAGGCTTGGGTTTTTCACATAAAAGATTGTATTAACTGCAAATAAATGATTTATTTCTTTTTTATGAATGTTTATCCTTCCTTCCTTCCTTCCTTCCTTCCTTCCTTCCTTCCTTCTTTCCTTCTTCCTTCCCTACTTCCTTCCTTTGCCTATTTTTTTTCTGGAAAGAACTCCTAGAACTGTGATGAGCACAAGTTCAAGATGGGCATTTTACCTTGGTCCTGATCTTGGAGAAAAAAAACTTTGTATTTTCCCATCGAATAGAATGTTCACAGTGAATTTCCCCTTCTATAGCTTTTGTTACTAGTTTGTTGAACATTTTATAGTGACAAGATGTTGAATTATGTCAAATACTTCCTCTGCATCAATAAAGATTATCGTATGTTCTTTTGCTTCACTCTGTTTATGTTATATATTTCATTGTTTTATTTTCACGTGTTGCAAATTTGCGTTCCAGGAATAAGTTGCACTTGGTCATAGTGCACAACCTTGTTGTGGTACTGCTGAAATTTTTGCTAATAGTTTTGAAGATTTTGTATAAATGTTCAGAAGGGATATAGAGCTGTAGTTTTGTGTTCCAATAATTTGTTTTCCTGGCTTCATATAGAGGCAATTCTCCGCTCATGGTGTGGGTGAGGAACTTCTGTCTTCATTTTCTTAAAATCTCTCTCTCTCTCTCTCTCTCTCTCTCTCTCTCTCTCTCTCTCACACACACACACACACACACACACACACACACACAACAGGACCTCAATATGTAGTTTGGTGGGATTCAAACTCCCTATCCACCTACCTTAGCCTCACAAGTTCAAGGATTACAGGCACACACCAAGATAACTAGCCTTCTTTACAGTTTTAGAAACATTTGAGTAGGATTGGAGTTTTTTAAATATTCACAATTCACCAGTCTGCTATCAAATTTAGAGTTTTCTTTCTAGAGCAAGTTTTGATTTCTAGGACTGTTTTAGTCTTCTTACAAGTTATAGATCTAGTCTGATTTGTCGTTTCTTCATGACTTGATTTTGGTACTTTTTGTGTTTCTAGAAATTCATCCATTTCACCTGGGTTATTTGATTTTATGGCAGACCAGTTTTCATAGTTCTCTGAAAGACCATTTTTGTAGAATCTGTAGTAATGTGCTCACTTTCATTTTTAGTAATTTGTATCTTCTTTTTAAACGTCCTTCTAGCTTTTCATCAACTTTGATTTTTTTCAAGAACCACCTTTGGATTTTGTTGATTTTTCTCTATTGCTTTTCTGCTCTCCATTTCATTAATCTTTGCTCTCATCTTTATCTTCACTCTGCTAGTTTTTAGTTTAGTTTGTTGTTCTCCTATTTTGTTAAGCTGTATACTTAATTTGTTGCCTCAATCTTTCTTTCTACATTGTGTTACAATATTTGCTTCAAAGCATTTTGTAATTTCCCTTTTGATTTTCTTGATCAACTGATCATTAAAAATGTGTTGGTTAACTTCCATGAATCTGTGTTTTTGACATAACTTCATTCATTGGTGGTTGGAGATGTTTTTATTATATCATGTTCTTTTAAATTTATAGAAAATCAATTTGTGGCCTCATGTATTGTTTCTTTTGGAAAGTAATTGCCTTGACAAGGATGCATCTGATATTGTTGGATGGTGTTCTTTATATATTTGTTAGATCTAGCTGATTTACTGTGCTACTTTCTATCCTATGCCTATGTTGTTCTCTGTTCTTTCATTATTGACGTCTTTTCTGTTCAATAGACATTTTCCACTTTACTAGTATAATTCTTGTCATTTCTTTTGCTATATGTTTTTGGTGATTGTTTTCTTCTTAATTGATATGAAGACTACAATTAACAGTTTTGATTTCCAAATATCTCTTTCAAATTGATATTACCTTATTTCGATAGCATACAAAAATTCACTTCTAGAGAACTCAGTTTCCTTCCTCCTTTTTCTTCTGTTATTGTCATAAAATAACCTTTACACATTGTAAGCCTGTTAACAGAGGCTTGTCATTACTTTAAGTGGCTATCTTTTAAATCAAATACATGAAAATAGTTACCAACATCTATTCTTTTGCTATTTTAAATATATATCTTAATAGTTATTGAGGATTCAGATTGAAGAAGGACTTAAATCATTGTCTAATATCCTTTCCTTTCAGCCTAAAAGACTTTGTTTAATATACTTTATACGGTAGACTTGTTATTACTATAAAATTTTTACTTCTTTTATTTTAAAATTCGGTGTGGAGAAACAGCACAGGGGTTAGAGCACTTGCTGAGCAACGGCAAGGCCCTAAATTCAATTCTCTAGCACATCACTAACTGGGCATGGTATACCTGTAATTTCAGCCTCCAGGAAGCTGAGGTAGGTTTGTCCTAAATCCAAGGCCAACCTGGTGGGCTAGACCAGCCTGGAATTCCAGATGAGACCCTGTCTCAAAACAAAACAAAACAACCATAGAATACATTTGTTTATTTAATTATTCTGAAGTATAATTTTCCTGGATTTAGAATATTTCATGTTGGCACTTTGAATATGCCATCCCTTGCATATAGTCTCCATAGTTTCTGATGATAAGTAGCTGTTAATTTACTGAAGATCTCTTTTATGCGGTGAAGCACCTCTCCTTGCTGTTTTACAAGATTTTCTCTTTGCATTTTAATGGTTTATTTTGATGTTTATCAACAGGGCTATCTGAGCCTACTACAGTTTCTTCACATTCTAGGATATAGATTTATGCTTTTTGTGATAGGCATCACTTCAGCCATTACTTACCCAAATAGTTTTTTTTTTTTTTTTTTTTGGCTTTCTCTATCTCTCTTCCTTTAGGATTCCTATAATTTGTATCATATACTTGATGACATACTATAGGTTCCTAAGTTTCTTCTAATCTTTCATTTACTTTTACTTCTACTTCTCAAATTGAATATATTCACTTTCCTTATTTTCATGTTTGCTAATTCTTTTTTTCTACCTGTTGAAATTTGCTCTTAAACTCATCTGTTGAGTTTTTAAATTACTCTACTTTTTAACACCAGAATTCCTATAATTTCTTTTTAATGTTATTCTTTATTTGATAAAACACTATTCTTATGTTTTCCTTTAGTTTCTGAGGTATAGTTTCCTTTAAGATTTCTTTGAACACATTAAAAATGATTCATTTAATACATTAATCTAGTAATTGTAATGTCTGGCCTTTCTATAGGTAATTTCCTATTAAATGATCTTCATATCCTTAAAACCCACAGGTGGATGTGTTAATTTTTATTTTCTAATTAACACATAATAATCACATATTATTAAAACATAATTAACACATAATGATTGTACATGTGATGATATCGTGATATTTCTAAACATGTAATCACTGAATTTGTCACATCTAGTAATGATAATGTAGGTGAAGATGTGATATGTATATGCACCAATTCCTCAATTTTAATGTAATTATTATGTACTGCAAATACACAATAATAAAAGGAATAGTTTTGAGACAAAAATCTTAATTTAATTTTTAAGGTTTAATAAATGGGAACAATATTTTTAGGTTTTCGTGAGAGAAAGTGTATGGTATTTTTCCTCCTTTGTTTTATTTAACTTAACATAGTGTCATTTAGTTTCATCCATTTTGCCATCAATTACAGGACTTCATTCTTTCTATTATTTCCTTGTTTATATATTTTTCATTTTCTTTATCCATTCATCCATGTTTGATTTACTACATTGCTATTGTGAGGTGTGCTATGATAAAGGTGGGGATATAGGTACCTCTTTGACACAATTATTTTATTTTCTTTGGACATAAATCCAAAAATGAGACAGCTACATCACGTGGGAGGTCTGAGGCATCTTTTCTGTCCTCTTTTTGCCTACTTCATTTTTTTATAGATAACTGGGCCCTGAATATAATATGGCAATTTTGGAAGTCAGAGTCTCTACCGCCTACTTGATGCTGTGCTTGATAGTTTGTTTAGTGACTTTTCCGAACTAGGTCTATATTGTTTACCGTCTGCGGTCCCTTAAATTTTTTATTTGATTATCTTTGTGATCATCTAATGATTGGACAGAGATGCCCTTAAAGGCCTAGACTTGGTAGTCTCCCAGACATTGCTGAAGCTGTCTCTGTGCCCGCGAGGGCATGGCTTCGGTACACAGCCGGCTTATTATTTATTCTGCTTTGCCCTCCACCTCCTGATTACCCAGATGCTTAAGGTCAGCCCTGTGTCAGAATCTTAACCCTTTCAGAAATTCCCCGAGATGTACGCAGCCCTGGGAAAGTGCACCACCCTACATTTACTTGGGGCTTTCTTGATTCTCTGGAGCATAGCAAAGTTCTTCGAACCCCTATGAAAATCTTGTGCCCAAGCTATTTCTTTAAAAATTTTAGTTAGCCCATTGTTGTTGTTTTTCTCATAGTTTAATACCATTTTGTACAGCTGCAAACTTAAACAATTGTCTGTAACCTTTTGATGAATACTTCTGAGGAAGACTTCTTATCCTGGGTTAGGGTTCTGATTTAGATATGGAGTGTCTCCTGGAAACCTTATGTACTTAGATTTGTAGACTATTGGCGCCTGATTAGGAGGGGCAGATTACTGAAATAGTGGGGGAGTGCTGAGGGCGATACCTAAAAGAATGTGCCTTTGCCCAGACACTCCTCAAGCCCAGATCCTTCCTTTGCAGTGCTGTGAGCAGCTGTTTGCCAGACACCCCCCCCCTCCCGCCCCCGTTAGTGCCAGCTGCCCATGAATGAACTGGCACCTCCTGAAATTGTGAACCAAAATAAAACTTCTTCCCTTAAACTGTGGGTGTCAGGTGGTGTCTTCTAGCTAAGAAAAAGAAGCTAAGATAGTAATCTCAGGTCTGTGCTAAATACATGAATCTCTTCATGTGTGGTCTTTAGAGAGCTAACCAGCTAGCAATGCTATTTCTCTCAGAATGGAGTTGTAAAAGCCTCTATCCAGTTCTGCTCCTCTCGTCACAACCAGGCTGCTAGCGTTCACTGTGAGAGTGGGCTTTCAGGTTCCAAAGCCACGTGGGAACTGGGGAACAGAAGGGGAATGGGAGTACAGCAAGTTGGAGCCTGTCAGAGCTCATCCACGGTTGCAATGAACTTCAGCTGTTTGTCTTGTAAAACTGCTACCTGTGCTGTTGCAAGCCTTTGGGTAATTTCTAGCATCCATAAGATACTGACGCTAGCAATTTTTGTGAGGTTTTTTTTTTTTTTTGCTTTTTTATTTTTGAGGAAAGAAGTTTTGGAGGTCATGGAGTTCAATTGGAATTGAACTTGTCCAAGTTCAGGAAGGAGAATGCCAAGGAAAATTGAAGATTTCCACAATCCCCCCGCCACTCTTCTCTGGAGGTTTCCTTTTCCTTTAACTCCCATTGACACAACTCAGGGGAGCCAGGGACAAGTGCACACTGAATTTTGCAGGGCGACACTCACCTTGCTTACAGGTGTCCACATGTGTGCACTTCTATTTTCTCACCACCTTTCTCGTGAGCTTCTTTGTGGTAAGCCTTTTCATGGTAAAAGCTGAATTGTTGCTTTGAAAGAGTCAGGACAAGGCCAGCTGTGTCTGTAACATTTTCTTTCCGTCACGCAAGGGAGATTCTATTCAGAGGGAAGGGCAGGTCTAACTATATGTATTATGATGATGACAAGCTGATACTCTGTAATCCTTTTGTAAAACAGTGTCTCTGTGAATAAAAACAAATAGAATGTGCGTAATTTCTTTTATTCTTACCTCTCTAGTACTTTCATATACAAGGCCAGCTCTCCCACTATGACCAAGTAAGAAGAGTTATTTTAACATATATTCAAATAACAAAATATGTGATGAATCTAGGCAATTGACTTTTCACACACACACACACACACACACACACACACACACACACACACACACACCTTCTACTTGGGAGATGTGGTAATCAGCTTTTTGTGCTCCCTTTTCTCCCAGAATCCCAGACTTCTTCTATTGTTTCTGTGACCGAGCCTGCTCAGTCAGTCAACAAGAACACAAGAGGGGGAGTGTGAATTGAAGAATACTGGACTCTTGCAAGGGACACTGCAAAAGCCGCTTTAATTATCTGTGTCCTTCCTTTTATACCCTCTTTGCCTTCCCATTAGTTAATAGCCACGTGTTTCCACACCTGATCCAAATTTCAAACGGAAAACAAGCAAAACAAGTGATTTAAAGGAACTTGGCCAAGGTCAGCAATGCTGAGGCTCTCGGGCCCTGAGGGCCCCAACATTTCTGTGTTTTGTTTGTGACCCATAAATGATAAAATTCATTTTATTTGTTGCTTCCCCTTACTTTTTCCACAGGCAGAGACCAAAGTGATCCACATATCACACAAGGTATTTAACATTGTTCTGTGTCTCTCTTTTGGTATTTCCTTCTTTCACACATACAGAGTAATTTTAAAAACTATATAAGAAGCAAAGGAATGTTTACATTCGTAATACTCCCACCTATGAAGTATGAAACAGGGCCTACGGAGACAATGCCCACCAGTATTATTTTTCTCATCCTCACTGGTTTTACTAACAATGTAGAGGCAGTTTCAGACATTAATTTGAGCTATTGAGACCACAGAGACACTTTTCTCTTGAAAGATGTCACCTCTACATCACATATGTGCAATATTTCATTTTCAAAATACTCCACAAATTTACTTTGTAGAGTTCAGAATTTCTTATTGAAATAGAGTGACGAAGTTTCTCTTCTGTCATCCCCTATCCTTTTCATACATAAGCAGACATATTCAACATGTAGCTTGATACTGGTAGCTATGAGGGGAGGGTGGGAACCCTGACAGCTGCCCAGAACTGCTGCAAGTGTGGACGGCTGGCTACAGGTGCATGGACTGTCTCAATTTGACAAGCTCTAAGGCTTGCATTATCTCTAGCGGTATCCAATATCCTATCCAGTGAGGTCCTTAAAAACAACAGAAACAGCAGTAATCTATATTCACCAGGGCACAGAGCTCCAGAATGCTCATGCAGGACTACATGGGTAAAACATGTGTAATATATATTTTTTTGTGATCTTTGTTTAGAAATTATGTTATACATTTGAAAATGTGATATTTTATGAGCTGCACAATTTTTTTTTTTGCTTACTTCTACTTTGTATACTGCATAAAGAGCAGAACTTTTAGGTTTTTATGATTTCTTCCAGAGAGGTATAAGGCGCAGGTAGTAGCTGCTTTATGAGTTACTCTTCTGGTTACTTTTTCTGGCTGTAGATTGTTAGTATGCCTCTAATTTTGAGGTTCTATTCTCAGTGTTCAGTGATCTGGGACTCCTCCCACTTTTTATTTATTTAGGCCACAGTTCACTTCTCCCTGCAAGGTTCCAACCTGAAGACAGAATTGCTAGCCAACTGCAAGCTCAAAGTATCATCACTTCAGAAAAATAAATAGACAATAGAATACAGAGATATGGAACATATAGATTGAAGAATATTTTAGTTTTGGGTCCAAAATTATACTCTACCTTTGAGTTAAAATAAGAAGCTATGTGTTGGCAGAGTAAGTGAAGTGTTCTGAGTAGCTTTTCACCCTATGTACTGCAAGTTCAAGGCCTGCTTCTTAACAAGAACAGAGAACAGCATGAGTTCTCACTGAGTGGAGCTCTCCACACGTGGTTTACTACACAGAAAACAGTAAGTGCAAAGGCACGCTAAGGTAGGAGAGGCACCTTCCTGCTTGAGCACAAGGTAACCTTCTGGAAAGCTGGGTGTCAGGTGAGTGGGGACTTGTCCCACAGGTGAGTGGGAACTTACAATCTCATTAATTAGGAAAATAGGCGTTACTGGAAGTCAGCCCACACAACAGATTTTACCTATTCTTTTAGTGGAGAGAAACAAAGAAAGGGAGAAACTCTGGGTGTGTAGATTTCATTAAACTAGAGAGCAAGAAGCGATCAGGCTTCTCTTTTGTGTATGGATTTATGAGGAAGACTCTGAGTTCATCCTCAACAAATGCAAAGAAAATATTGTTTGCATTTGTAGAATTTATCTCAGTGAAAAGTTCAAGAAAACTGGGTTTATAGCATGTCTTCAATACTCTCTTCATTTTATAGGAAGAAGGGGCCTTTTTTAGCTAGTCAGTGTTACTTGACTAGTTGTTAGAACGAAGAATAGGTAAGAAAACTGATACTCACCAGAAG
The DNA here is from genome assembly GCA_004027205.1 of Ctenodactylus gundi. Classification (NCBI taxonomy): domain Eukaryota; kingdom Metazoa; phylum Chordata; class Mammalia; order Rodentia; family Ctenodactylidae; genus Ctenodactylus; species Ctenodactylus gundi. Next base: position 366,418 of record PVKB01000281.1, read on the forward strand.
GTGGGCTTTAGTGGGAGACTTGTCTGTCAGGGAACAGTATAAGAACATTTAGTCCCCGGGGAGAATGGTTGTGTGGTCTGAAATAGCAGGCGAGAGTGGAATGGATGTGGAGGAAATGGTCACAGTTATGTTTAAAATCATTTTTGTAAATATTAAATGATAGCTGTAAGTTAAATTAATGTTGTGTCCTCATGTGTATTCCATCTCTGGCCTGCAGGCTAGTTGCTCTCAGCAGCACAAAGACTACACACAGAATGGGAGAAAAATTTTGCCAGCTATGCTAATCTCTCTCTCTCTCTCTCTCTCTCTCTCTCTCTCTCTCTCTCTCTCTCTCTCTCTCCCTCTCTCTCTCTCTCTCTCAGACTAGGTCTCTGTAGACCAAGCTAGTCATCCTTAACTCAATTTGTAGCCCAGGCTGGTTTCAAACTTACAGTAATCCCCCTACCTCAGCCTCTAGAATGCTGCACACATCACCACACCCAGCTTATGTGGTGCTGGGGAATGGAACCCACTGCCCATGTTCTTCACTGTGTTAATCTTCCAGCACTTTGCAATGGAAACAGTACTTAGAGTTCTAAGTGGAGAGCACCACGGAGCGCTCACAGGTTATAGGAATCTGACCCACTCCCAGCGATCATGGGTAGTCTCTGACTTCAACCTGGCCAGCCAGAACATTCCATTTACCTGACCACAAAAACTGGTTCAGAAAAGGGCATGTGATCCAGCCAAAGCCAATGACACTCTTCCTTGTGCCCCTTAGAAATAAAAATCCCCTTTGCAGAGAGTTGGCTGCTGAGATGGTGAGATGTGAGCTTGGAACTTCAGGGGGCCATGAGGAGGAAGTTAGTTTGGGGACAAAGTCAGCCCAGAGGAAAGTGAGACTTAACAAAGGAAACAGCATATATTAAGCATTTTAATTAGATACATGTAAGGTCAGAATCCCATGATTTTCACTTACATGGACCAATAAATTCAATACTCTTTTTTTTTTTTTTTTTTTTTTTTTTTTTGCTAAACAGGAGGGACCAAGAATGTGGCATGAGTCCAAGGTCCAAGGCCTAGAAGCTTCCTGGACTGGTGTGAGGCTGTGTCAGAAGACTGAAGAGCTTGGAGCCCTGGATACTGATGTCCGAAGACAACATTGTGACAGAGGACACACCCACTCGGGAAGACTGGAGCGCTTCATAATAGACACACTTCCTTCTCTCCATTTTTATTCCTTTCAGGTACAAGCTTGGTGGTTGGCACCACCCACAACCAGCGTGGGTCTTTCCCCTTGGCTTCACTGGCCTGTATGTGCCAGTAGTTCACTGAGGTACCCAGAACTGTGCTTCATTAATCTGTGAGGCAGTTTTTAATCCATTCAAGCTGACATACCATGGTTAATGGTTGCATTGTCTTTATTTCAAACTTGATAATAATCCTGGAGCTTATGTCCTAAGCCAAGTGATTACATAGAAATTCATATCCTGTCTATCAAAGGTCAGGAGACTTTTATTTTCCCATTACAATGCCCCACTTAGTCATAGGGCGCTTTCACCTGTTCTTTCTTGGTGCTCAAGGCTTCATGAGTAATTATTTTAAGAGACTCTTTATGTTCATACTGTTGTTTATATTGTGTTAACAACAGTAGAAGTTGTTTTTTCTCCCCCACTTATTCATTGTTGTATGACAAATTCCCTCAGAATGTGTGGTTTATAGTAACTACAATTCCATCACATATTTTTATACTTTCTGTCAATAATTTGGACAGAAATTGGTTGGAAAATTTTTTTTCTCTACGTGGTGTCAACTGGAACCACTCAAAAACATTCAGCTATTTGCTGACCTCATTTGGACAATCTGAGATAGAGTCTCAGTTAGTTCTTGTGTTCCTGTAACAGAATGCCACCAATGTGGTAATTATGATAAGCATTTCTTTCTTAGAATTCTGGAGTGTGGCAAGTCCAGTGTCAAGACATAGGCACCTGTGAAGGCTCGTGGCTGTGTTACCCCAGGTGGAATATGAGGTGTGAGAGAGGCAGGAGAAAGGCAGAGCTCCGTCTCGGGACCCTAAGGCCTTTGTGCCACCAGCACTAACCTGTTTAAGAGGGTGGAAACTTCATGCCCTAATTCCCTGCCAAGGTCCTGCCTCTCAGCACAGTTCTATTTGGGAGTAAGCTTTCACCACATGAACTTTGAAGGCCTATTGCACTTGGCACATTTGGGAGTTCTCATTTAGTGTCAGAGAGGTTCACCTATTCTTTCTTGGTGCTCAAGACTTTATGACTGATTATGAGAAGAGACGGTGTGTATAAGCTGCAAAGCGTCACATAACCTAGACTCGGTATGGCATTTCTGCTTCATTCTGTCGATGGAGAAGGATACTAAAACCAATCAGATTGAATCTAAAGCCAGATTTGAGGGGGAAACGAACTTGAGAATTTGACACGCCTTAAATCAGAAGAGTAACCAGCATGAAACATGGGAGTCTTCAGTCTACCATGAAGTGGTGTAGTGCAGTTGAAAAAGCTGAAATTTCAGAGTTAGACGCACCTCCCCAAGAAGGACTTCATTCTTCCCTCGCTATGATTACTTTACCTCAACCTGTAAAATAAGAAATAACAAAATCTGCCTCATAGTTCTGAGAATCACATGAAACAATGTATGTGGGTGCTAGATGGTACCTGCACACAGTAGTCCCTCTGTAAGTTGTCTGATCTCTTTAGAGAGACTTGTCTTTAGATTGTGTAAATTCTCTTCCTGACAGGCCCATAAAGTTTCTCTCAATTGTGACACTTTATTAACTGTGCTGAGATTGTGTCTCCTGATAACTGTCACTCTTTGGAGGCTTTGGGCTGTCAAAAGCTACCTCATTTTTTGTTCCAGAGATAGAATTATTAAGTCAATATTTTGAATGGTTGATGAAAACATCAATTTGCGTGGGGCCAGAAACATTTATTTGTGGAGTATTTGTAGAGGATCAATACCATCAGAAGATGGTAAGTTCAGCGTCTTGATGCAGGACTACAGTTGACTTTTAGCACAGTTTCTCCATGCACCATGGCCATTGTCACCATCTAGACAAAATTCTGGCATGGAATCTGCTCAAAGGACCTTAGGAAACCCAGTTGAGAGCTGAATAATCCACCTGTGTTCAAAAACCCATCAATAACACCTGGATTTCCAAGGCATCCTCAGAATTCCCTGGGTAGTAACACCTGTGTGGGTAGGTTCTTCTACATTCATGAAGTCCCTTCTTTCTGAGTCCCAAACATTCATCTTTTATGTCACTCTAAAAATAATAAATTGGTAGTACACGCTGGCTGCCAGTGACGGAAATAAATTTTATGGGTATGGCATAAATGGGAAAAAAGAAGAATGCGTAATATTCATACTTGGAATTACTAGACTTTGGAAACCACATTTTGCTTATGCCCACCGCCAAGTCTGGGTTTATAGTTGGTATATATGTTCCTACATTCCTAAATGTATGAAAGCTATGTGCAAGTGTCATTAATTAATTATGAATCATTATAGTGTAATGACAACTATTTTGCTCAATGTAATGGATAGATCTTCCCATTATTTTTCAGTTGCTTGAGAAAAACAGAGGCTTTCGAATGCTTCTCATTTAAGCTTCTGTAAAAGTCATCCTTTTATTTTAATTGTTAAAATACCTAGTGCTTTACTTCTTTAAGTCATCTTGTGTTACAGTTGCGAAGCAAACTGGAATGTGGGTTTACAAATTCTTCCCCAGCAGCCAGCCACCTGGGAGCTCTGCACAGATACCGTACTCCACTGCTGTGGGAAAATAGGAACCCCTCACACACCGATGACCCCCACACGTGCAAGAAATTCAAAGAAAAAAGTTATGGTTATTGAAAGCTCACTCTATTCATTTTAAAAATTTCTCAATTCAAGTATTGGAGTTATTCACTCCAGTTATTTACTCCACATTACAAAGAAAGATAAGAAATTATTATTATTTAATGATGATAGTACAAATCATCCACAACTTGATTTTTGACAAGGTTTTATATATATGTGATTTTTACATATGTGTGTATAGATATTTTTACATATACGTGATTTTTGACAAGGTTATATGTTATATATTATATATACGCACAAACCTATATATGTAAATTGTCTTACTTCAGATTTTAAGATTATTTTAAGTAAGGCTATAGCTTTAGGAAGAAATGTATTAGGTTGAAAATTACAATCATGCACTAATTTATATATTACAATATACTTTTTCTGATAATTCTGGTATTTAATGAGATTTCTAGGAAGGAGTATATCCACATTTTCTTTTATGTCATCCAGTGGTTCACATGCACTCACCATTTAGTAATTTGTACTTTTTTTTTTGCTCTATTAATCTATGGATATAAAATTTCCTCTAATTTTTTCATAGATTAAGAACTGACATTTATAAGTATAAGTAGGGAAAATATCTGTATAGTGTTTTGAATTTCTCCAGCACATACACCTTGTTCCATTAATTCAAGTATCTGTCAAGTCTCTTGACATACGCATAATAAAATAATTTCCCACCATAATTATTTTAAAATTATTTTTAAAACAATACAATTAATGAATGTGTCATGAAGAATCCTCTCAACTCAGATCCCTTCACCTTCCTCTTAATCAGTATTCCTACTGGGCACTTATTTCCTTTACTTGGATGCATTGTATCATGCAGGCAGAAGAAATGCTTGTATGTCCTATACCCTAATAGCACTGGAGTTACACTGACGCAAAGCAAATAAGGAACAGAAGTGGTTCAGAAAATTCCATGGAGGTTTATGAATGAGATGGCATCTACAACATTGTATCTCACATTATTGGAACTTACAGGCTTTCTGCTTTCTTATTGACAGACTATAGCCAATCTGGAAAATATCTGCCTTGAAAACAAATCAGTAACTGCTCTCAACTTTAAAAAATGTTGCTCAGCTATTACTACGGAGAAGCCATGCGTATCATATTGTGGTATGAGATGTCTTGGCTGTAAGAAATAAATATCTCATATTTGATTTCAAATTGCCTGGAAGAGGATCCCATCATAATTCACATCTTTGTAAAGCCCTCGTTGGAATAAAGAACACGATTTACTAGCAGGAGATCTTTTAAACTGCTTCTCAACTCCCTGCCATCATTCTGAAGGAAAAGTAGCAAACTATTGTGTGATTTTGTGTCACCTACAGGAAAAAATTTGTAGTACAAAAAGAAAATCTGAAAGCAATGACCCATTTGCACAGCAAACCTTTTCAATTGACAAGCATATCTCAGCTGCAAAATTAAAATATGTCCTCTAAATAGCATTACCACCAAAAGAGCAAGTGCAGTTAAGATCAGTTTGTCAACATTCCCACCTGTGCTTCTATCATAGACAAATATATTCTTCTTTTGTTTTTAACAATTGATAGTCATCAAAAGGTGGAAAAAATACATTTCTAGAAGAAGGAAAAAGAAACAATTCCAGAATCGACTTTGGTATTACAGTATCTCCCTAAGTTTTCCAAGTTATTGCTAAATAAGTCTAAAAGTTAAAAGTAGCCATTCACTCATTTTCATTTTTTTCTTAACGGAACAGATCAGATCACAATAGACGAATTGCTTTCACATTCAGAGTACATGTTCTCATGGCAGTAGTACTATATTTTAAATTTCTAAACTGTTGGAAAAGCGTGACATTTGGCAGGATGTTAATATTTCCTGGCCTGAGATAAATTTGGTCATGGAAAATAATTCATTTCCGGACTATCTCAGATATTTGTCATCATCTCTTTATTTTATTTTTTTCATTTCAGTAGTGATGCATTATTATTACAAAGTGTGAACATTTTCATTCAAACGTGTCCTCATCCAAGACATTATCTAATACAACAGCTGGTACCCTTGTTCAGATCGACCCCGAGCCATAGCAAAGTTGTGGTCCTCACCGAACTTTGACTTGCCATTGTTCTAAACAGAGCAGAACTGGAATTATTTATTTTAATCATTGAACTCATTTATTGTTACATAAAATGAAACATTTTGGACAAGCCAAAGATAGTCTTTTCCTATAAACCAACTGAATTTTAAATTACACATTTGGTATAACCATAAACAAACACTCCTCAGCTATCCAAATGCTTTCAAACTCATACAGTTCATAGTTTTATTTATATATCTGTTTTTAGATAATTCTTCTGCTTAGCCTAAGCCTGAACAGATTTGAATTTTTAATCTTGTTAGTTCCAGAAGACAAACCTAATGGTGTGTAAAAAGGATTGAGTCAAGTTTGATGGTAACTTACGAATATTTTCAACTCTGAACAGAATCCTGTACTATTTACAGTTGTCTTGTGTCTGCAGGTGCATTGTGGAAAACTAATGCATCGCTGGAATCACACGAGTCCCTTGCTTCAAGTCTTTCAGTCACATAGTATGAAATTAACAGTGCCGTACTTGATTTCTTTTTAATATTTCTCGTATTTCTTCTTCTCATTCTGTAGGAATGCATACTAATCCAAGGACACATTCTCATACATTCATTAATCCTTGTGCTCCAAAAGGATTCACATAAAAACTCAAAATCAGATGGTTTCATGTGTTCCAACTGAGCTTTCACTAAAACAAGCGTCATCCTTGAACTTGTCATCTGCTGAGGTATTGAATTCTCCATTTCACTCAATTACATGATCTTAAGAATGTGGCCATGTGCCATTTGTCTCAACCTTGAACACGGGTTTTTGTGTCAGCTTAGGATCCCCTCAATAACTACCCTACTGGAGGAAAGAGTAAATCACTTAAGGAGCTACATGAAAGATGCATAAATGTTTGTGCGTATTCAAAAATGAAATATTACTATTATGCAATCTTTCTGGCAGTGACAATGTTTAATTCTTTAAAGCATGCAACTCCAATGTCGGAGATGGAAATTATTTGTTTAAAGAGTAAAATATTCTTTGACTTTTAAGAAGAATTTTTATTTATTTACTGAAGTTGTAGTTATGGTGATATTTTCATAGAAACGCAGCTATTTTTTTTCTAATTTAAAACAAGATCCTGATGTGGAATATTACCATAACTGTGTACTATCTATTTTCGTATTTGTATATTGTGTTACTCTGTTTTCTTCTAAATGAAGGGAATAGAGGTTAGGTTTAAAGAGACGTGACTGAATGCTTGAATCAAATCAAGCATATATTTATCCCCTTATTAGATTGAGGGCACAGATTGCACGTATTCCTCAGGTGTGTAAGTGAGTAGGAGAGGTAGTTACCGACATTTAGTAGGTGGTCATTGCATGTTGCTGACCTAACCTAAATCTTCATTTTGCCAGATGTAAAACAACTATGGTATTTTTGACCCACACAGTCTCTGACTAAAAAGTAAAATACAAGATCATACTACCATTTATCTCCTTTCTTTTCTAATTTTCAGATCATTTCACACAGTTTCCTAATTTGATCTTTTTGGGGTGGTATATACACTACATTTTATGAGTTCATTTTGTTTGCTTTTAGCTGCATTTCTGGTTAGTTAATTACACAGCAGAGACTGGAAACTAGGATTTTCTCTTTTCTTTTTTGATATAAGATTTTACTTGTAGGCCGTTTAACCTGTACTTACTCTCTGTCTTAAGAGAAATATTATGTAGAGTGGGTCAGATTGCCTTGTTGTGGAAAAAGGCTTCTGATTTCAGCTTTGCTGTGGTTTGAGCACGTCTAAGCTAATCACTGATGCTGCAGTGTTGAGAGGTGGAGACTTTAGAGGTGATTAGGTCACCAGGGCATAGATTCCCATCGGTGTAGTGGGAGGAGTGGGACTCTTGAAGAAGTGAGTTTGGCTCAGTCTTATTCCTTTGGGCTATCTTGTCTCCTGCTGTTAGTGATGCGGTTGGAATACCTGTGCCCGATGTGGCTCCTGGAACTTGCACTCCCACCTCCCACCTGTAGCAAATATACCTCTTAGTGATGTTTTCATCTGCATGTTCCTCATATATTCTGGTCATTAGCTTCCTGTCAGAGGTGTAAGAGGGAAAGATTTCTCTGATTCTGTTAGTTCTCTCTTCACTCTGTTAATAATTTCCTTTCCTGTGCAGAAACTTTTTAATTTGATAAACTCCAATTTGTTGATTCTGGGGGTATTTCTTTTGCATCAGGTGTGCTCTTAAGAAAGTCCTTGCCCACACCGACATCTTCAAGAGTTTGCCTATTTGTCCTCTCACAGTTTCAGTGCCTCAGTTTTGATATCTAGGTCTTTTATCTATTTTGATTTTGATTTTACCCAATGAAAATGATGTATACCATGAAAACAAAATAGATGTTGGTGAGGTTGCAGGGAAAAAGGAACCTGTTTCCATTGTTGATAGAACTGTAAATTAGTACAACCACTATGGAAAGCAGTGTGGATACTGCTGAAAATGTTCCATTTGACCCAGTGGTACCTCTTCTGGGTATCTTTCCAAAAGAGTTAAAAGCAACATATAATGGAAATACATGTATACCTATGTTCAAAGTACACCTAACAATAGCTAAATTATAAAAAAGGTGAAATATCCATTAGCAGGCCAATGAAGACAAAAAATATTTTGTACACAGTGGAATACTACTCTTCCATAAAGACAGACTCAAGACATTTGTAAGTAAATGGACACAACTTGAGATCATCATGCTTAGTGAAGTGAGTGAAACTCAGACTGACAAGAGTAGATAGTGTATTCAACATGAGAAGACCAGAAAAAAAGGCAATTTATATAACAAAATGGTGAGATACTGGGATCTGGGGGGTGTGGGGGTGCTCAAACTTAATGTAGCCATTATATATATATATATATATATATATATAATGTGTGTGTATGTATACATACATATTTATTAATAAAAAAGGGAAAAGAAATACAACAAGAAATACAGCTGAACTTATTTTTAAAGGTTGCTCAGTCTCAGGTATTTTGAGTAGAGCAGCATTTAGGACAAGCTTGAAGGCACTTGATAAGATCATCTGTCCCAAACAAACCACTTGAACAAAACTGAATGACAATGTTCCAACTATGTTGACTGTCACCTGGATTGACTGGTGACCTGGCCAGAGGATTAACAGAGCCCACCTCTAGGTGTGCTGCAGTGAGTTATGAGGTTTGACTTTGGCCCTTTCTTTTCGGGTGCTGCACCGTCACCACAAAGTGCCCTTCCTTCATGGTATTCCTGCCTTGGAACCGGTCATGTGTGCCCTGAAATCACTGAAGTTGTATAATCGTACCCTCCTCCTTTAAGCTGAGGTGTCTCATCCTTTGACAAGCAACAGAAAAGCTGACTGATGCCAGGTACAAATATTGACTTGCCTTGAATCAATGACAGAACTCAGATTGCAGAGCTAATATCCCAAAGTTTGTAGAGACGAGATCTGCCAAGATGTTGCCAAATTCGTTGTAACCCAGAAATAAAATGCAGTTAGAAATTTCTGAGGAATTGCTGAAGGATGTGTACAACCTTGAAGTCCCTGAGGGCTGTGTGTGTGTGTGTGTGTGTGTGTGTGTGTGTGCGCGCGCGCGCGCGCTCGCATGTGTGTGTAGGGGCCACAACTCTTTGATATTTCTATATATTTCTAGAGGAAATAGGAGAGTAAGGCCTAACAGAAGCTTACTGTATGGCGTGGTCTAGAGCAAGGGAACAGATGCTGCTTCTGCACAATGCTGGACTCATTTCCATACTATTTCAAGTGAATACGGCTATCATGGTTAGGATTTGGAATGTGCCCCAAAGCCTCCTATATTTGCATGCAGTCTGATACCAATGGGACAATGGTGCTGTTAAGAGGTGGGCAGCAGCAGAGCACTGCAGCTTGACCAAGAAGGGGTGGGTTACTGAGACAGGATCTGGAAGGCATCCCCGCCCTTCCTCACTCACTTGGCTTTCTGTCTGCCATGCCATGGACTGCTTTCCTCTGGCTATGACTCTGCCATGTGCTTCCACCATCATCAGCCACCCATGTGTGGACTATCGCCTTCTGATACTGTGAGCTAAAATAAAACTTTCTTCCCTCATATTATGGATGCCAGGTATGCCATCCCAGCAATAAAGAAGTAACTAAGACAAAGTCTTGAGAGGCAAAATACCAGGGAAAAAAACTATAAAGCGGGGTCCTTAGGGGAGGAGTGGGAATGTATGCCAAGCCAGCATACATGGGGGCAATATACTTGTGAATGTCACAGCCCCAAGGTTCCGGGTCACAATGCAGCTAAATCCAAGGCCTAGAAGGATAGCTGAGACCAGCTCTTTCCATACTCACCCACCTCCATCACCTCCCCTGTCAAATAAAGTAAGAGCTAGAAGAATTGCATGAGACGTATTCTTCATCACAAAGAGAAACAAGGTGAGCTTCCTGGAGAGACACAAAGCCAGAGAGAAAGCAAACTTTAGACCCAGCCCTACTCGCTGGCAGTTCACAACCTTCTACACTAAAGATCTAGAAGAAAGAGAAAGGTCCTTAAACCCAGACATAGAAATATAGTTATCTTAGGTCAAATTACTGAAACAAAACGCCTTAGACTAGATTACTTAACAGACATTTGTTTTCACAGTTCTGGATTTTGAAAGTCTGAGATCAGTGTGCCGGTACTGTTGAGTTCCTGGTGAAGTCCCTCTTCCTGGCTTGTAGACAGCTGCTTACTCTTGCATCCTCGCATGAAGGTGGGCAAAGGGAAGAAAGAGGGAGGGAGAGAGGAGGTGGGGAGGGATAGGAGGGGAGGGGAAAAGAGAGAGACGAGAGAGTATATAAAAATTTTGGCCTCTTTTTTTTTCCCTAAAGGAATTGATCCTATTATGAGGACTTCGCTCTTATAACCTCATTTAAACATCCTAAAAGGGATAGTCTCTTCAACAATGGTGCTGGGAGAAGTGGTCATGCTCATTCAGATGATAGGAGGCTAGTAACTATAACATACAAAGAAATGGAGACAAATGGACCTCTTGACAATTAGAATGTAATTATGTTCATTTGATCTTCACGAAATTTTTATTCCTATTTTATATAGAGAGCAGCTGTGGATTGATCACTTAATCATTTTGAAATTTTCTCTGGTGTTTCTAGTAATTTACTTTGAAATCTACTTTATCGGATATTATTATAGATATTTCTGTTTTTCTTTAAAATCAGTGTTTGTAAAAATTTATTGTTTCTATGGTATGCAGTATGACTAAAATATTTTAGACTGTTGAATTTTAAGAAATCATAATACCATAGAAATAGGGCAACTTGAGACGGTCATGCTTAGTGAAGTGAGTCAGAAGCAGAAGGTGAAATACTGAATCATTTCTATGATATGAGAAACCCAGATGACAATTATTTCATGGAACTTAATATGGGAAATAATAGGAACTAGGAGGGCGGGTGGGGGAAGGTCAAAAGGAGAGAAGGAAAGGATTTGTAACTTTGCCATGATATGTATGTGCACAAAATGCCTGAGATCAATGTAAACTTTAAGTTTTGTACTTATACATATCAATAAAATGGAGAAAATATGGCAAACATGTAAGTGTAAAAAGTGATTACTGTAATATCCCTCATGAACACTCCTCCTCACTTTGAGCACACTTACCCACCAGTCTTGCCACTTCCTGAACAGTTCCGGAAACTCTCTTAGGTCGGTGTCTTTGGTTGTGCCGTCATGGCCGCCTCTGTGTCCTGAAGACATCTGAGATGTTTATTTCCCATGGTTATTTTGACTTTTGGGAAAGAACTGGAAGTTGTAGACTGGCAGCTCTGTTCCATAAGGTGGATGAGGACAAACTGACATTTTTATGAACCTGCCACTCCATTGGATGATAAGCAGCACTCATGGTGTTACTGCTCCGACTTGATAAGGACACAGACGTGAAGGAGGATTTCCACCACTGCTTCAGGAAGTGGCAAAACTGACGAGATAAATGCGCACAAAATGAGGGGGAGCGTTGGAGAATGATTCACGGCAATGCATATTTTTTGATCGAATCATGTGCATCTTTTCTTGTGTTTTTACTCAAAGCTTCCAAAGCTGTTGAGTGCAATGCCATATAAATGTCATACAGTATTTTTAAAATCCATTCTGAAGCTGAGTGTGATGGCTGTAATTACACCTGTAATTCCAGCACTTAGGAGGCTGAGGCAGGCGGATTTTCCTGAGTCCAGGCCCAGACTAGACTACAACAATGAGTTTAGGACCAGCCTGGGCTACAGAGTGAGACCCTGACTTAATAAATAAATAAATAAATAAAATCCACCCTGGCAATCTACTTTTTGGTCTATACTATCTATCTATCTATCTATCTATCTATCTATCTATCTATCTATCTATATTACATACGCTTTTAGCTCATGTGTACTTGCTGTTATTTTTGTAAGTGTCCCCAGAGGCCCATTGTCAAGGTCTAGATCTCAGCCCACATTGAAGACAAGCATGGTGTGTTGGTGCTTAGTTAAGTCTACCATTAGTTGTCTTCTCTTCATTCTGTGATTCTCATTCTCCTGCTTTTCTTACCTTATTGTAGCTTATTGGTATATTTAAGAATTCCATCTTTATTTAAAGTGTTTTTGAATGTTTCTCTTTGTATAGTCTTTATGTTGGTAACTCAGGTTATTATAATATACATATATAACTTGTAATAATCTGCTGAGTTTTGTCATTTTTGAAAGAAATGTGAGAAATTTGCTTTCATTTAATTTCACATAACTTTTAATTTTAAATATCCTTGCCTTAAATATCAGAAGTATAATTTTTGTTTCAATTCTATATGATTTATAAAACTTATGAAGATAAGTATAGTCTATTGAATATGCAAAATTTCTTCATTATTTTGTTTTTGTTTAGGTAAATTTCTTTAGTCTTTTTTTTTCTTTTTCTTTTTTTTTTTTTTTTTTTTTTTTTTTTTTTTTTTTTTTTTTTTTTTTTTTTTTTTGATAAGCTCACACTCTGTAGTCCAGGCTAATCCTGAATACGCTATATAGTATGGACCAGACTCGTCTTGAATTCAGAGCAATCCTCCTGCCTCAGCCTCTTGAGTACTGGGATTACAGGCACATGCCACTTTATGTAGTGCCAGGGAATTAAACTTAGGGCTCTGTGCCTGCTAGGAAAGTGCTCTAACCCCTGTGAAATTTCTAGCTCCTTTCTTAAGAGTAGATTCAGTAGCGACAAATTCTTCCGGATTCCTTTGTCTACATTTATTTTGATTTTCCTATCATGCCCGAAAGATAGTTTAATTGGATATTGACTTTATAATTAGTTCACTTTTAACTCAAGAAAAATATTTCTTCTAGGGGCTGGAGGAATTGCACAGTGGTTGGAACGGTTGCCTAGAGAGAGCAAGGCCCTGAGTTTGATTCCCCAGTACCACATAATCTGGGCATGGTGGGCATGCCTATAATCCTAGCATTTGGATGAGGAGACAGGAGGATTGCTCTGTGTTTGAGGCCAGTTTGGGCTACTTAGTGAGTTCAGGACCAGCCTGGATGATAAAGTGGAACCCTGTTTAAAAAACAAACAAATAAACAAAAAACCTTCTAATCTTCATAGCCTTAGGTCAGAAATTCACTATCATTCAAACTAGTTTTGCAGATCAGCTCTTATCTAGTTTCTGCAGTTGTCCTTTTGTTTTCAAAAACTGCTTATACTCTATCTTGGTGTGGGTTTCTTTGAGTTTATTCCATTTGTGATCGCTTAGCTCCTGGGATCTGTAGGCTTATATGTTTTGCCTACATTTGGGAAGTTTCAGCCACTATTTCCCTGCACATTTTTCAGCTCCACTTTCTCCAGTGAGAAGAACACTAGATTTTAAATTTTCCCACAGATTCCTAGATTCCTTGAAAATTTTTTCAATTTATGGCTATTTTCTCTGTAGTGTGTCGATTGGGTGAATTACAATATCAGCTTTCCAGTTCATTGAGTTTGTTTTCTGTTATTTCAGTGTTAACACTAATAATAGAAAGTATTCGCTTTAAAAATAATTCTGTTGTTATATCTTTATTTCTATAATTTTTATTTGGTTCTTTATAATGTACTATTTTCTGACATTTTCTATATGCTAATTTGTTTCAATAGAAATTGTAATTGATTATTACAGAACTTTTATGACAGCTGCTCTAAAATTCTTATCAAGCAATATCAATACCTGGTTCATCTTGTATTAATTAGGGTCCTTTAGAGGAAGAAAACTAAGAAAAAATACATGTACAATTTTGTAATGGGAATGAATAGACAGGTTACAGGTTCAAAGGCAGGACAGTTCAGAACGGCTGCCTGAACACTAGTGGGCTGGAGACTCTAGCTGCTACTCAGTTCCAGAGCACAGAAGAGGAAGAAGAAGGAGCAGGGTGCAGGTAGAATCTCTTTATTTGTTTCCCCTTCCCATAGCTTAGATTCCCAGGTATCCCTAGGGATGAGGAGGGAGAAGAGAATCTTCTGTATGGGACCAGCTGTTGTTACACCTGCCTACCTTGGTATCTGGGAATAAAAGGAATATTCTCAGGCAACTGGGGACAAAAAGGCTTCCTGAACCATGATGCTTGCTGTTTTGGTGACATCTTGTGAGATTTGCTCACTCTTTGGCATCTCAGACGAAAGGGGTAGGTAGCAAAGTGAAATACTTCCTCTGGCGTCTTACTCTTGATAAGCTTCCCAGTCAGTTTTCCTTGTCTGGCTCACCTGATGCCATCAGAGGTGCTCCTCTCTCGTGGAGGAATCAGCCTGCTTCATGTAAACTGCCTCCTTATTCTAGATTGTGGGTCAGAGGATGGTGGCGCTGGTGTGCTGGCTTCTTTTCGGTGGGGAGCAAGATGTCCGGCTACTGTGCTATTTCTCTGGTCCTAGGGTCCCAGATAACCATCCTTTTTATTTCCTAACTTTCAGGGTTTTCCTTTGGTCTTCTTCTTCATCATTTCCAGAGTTTATACCTGTGGCTAGTAGAAAGGAGCAGAGGAAATACACAAATATTTGTCTGGACAGGAAGTCCTTTGAAATGGACAAAGTAGAATCAACGTTTCCCCTTTCCTGTGAATCACGTTGTGCTTTAAATTGTGTTTATTTGTAAGCACTATTTTACCTTTCTTGATTCATCTCAGCAAATTCTAGGAATCATGGAAAAGGGACAGGGAATATATTTGGATTTAAAAAGTCTTAAGGAAACTTCCTCTTCTTTATGTCCTTGGGGCTATGAAGTGAGAGATTTAACAGAGAAAAATAAAACAAAACCACGAAGGATCTGTATCTTTGGATAAAGGAGTCAGATCTTAAAGTTACATGTTAATTGAAGAGAGCCTATAAGTATAAACAATCTAAATATTAGACAACCAAGGATGAATTCTTCTTTAAGTTCTGACAGATTTTCATAGTTATTTTTTAATATGGCTATGATGGATGTCCCTGGAGGTCACTTTGGGTAAAATAAAGTCACTTTGGGAGAGCAGGCTCAGATGAAAGTCGTATCATCAGGTTTTCAACTCTGATAACTGAACAATCCCTCCATTCTATCTGGTCCTCAAAAGAAGAGTTGATCTTGATCCAATGTCTGCTAAAACTCAACAAACTGCGCAATTTGCTTTAGTATTCAGGATATTTATGTAAGTAGAGTGAGATATCAACAGGATTGATATGTACTCCCTCTTTAGCTATCATGACCATACGATTCTTCATAATTATTTGAGTGGTATTTCTGATCCTTTTGTAATGACATTCTTCTCTCTAAGAATGTGTTTAAAATGTTATCTCTAGAATTATTAACAGAAATAAATGAGACCTACATTCATGTGTTTGGGGAGGATACTTTCATCATACCTGAGCCCTGTTTTGTAGCTTGGAAACCATGACAACCCAACTAAAATATGTGCATTAGCTATGACATTAATATAATCAAAGATATACACTGATAAGAAGAATTCAACACTATACCATTTTATATGTATTTGTTTCACATGGTGTAACTGACTTATTGCTGCCCAGTTTTGGTCTGTTACCTGAGTACAGCAAGACTTTTCTTCTGGTTTTCTTCCATTCCTCTCCATTTCCCTCCCTGCCACCCTTCATTCATAAAACCGCCTGGCCTTCACTTTTTGCAGCCTTTTACTGTGAAAGCATCTTCAGGTGAGCACCTGCTTTCCTAGTGCCTATGGTCCTGCCATGTGTACAAGGCCAAACAGCAGTAGTGTGAGGGCAGGCCGGGGCCTTCGTCCTGGGTAGCAGAGGGACCTCTCCCACTACAGCTTTCTCCCCTGGCAGTCACCTCCACAGCTCTATGGCCACCCTTCTAGGATACCTTCCATAGGCTCCTTATAGCGAAATTTTCTTTGTTTGCCCCCAAATCTGTCCCTTACAGCACCATATGCTGGCTGATATGATTTGCTTTTAAAGATTTTACTGATCTTGGTAACTAGTTTTTCAGGATACAGTATTATATATATATACATACATATATATATATATATATATATATATATATATATATATATATATATATATTTCAGTGCTTATTTCCAGTTTATGTGAGCACAAAGTACTGTGAAATCACGTGGGAGAGGGCTGGGCATAAGCAAAACCGCAGGTGGGTTCAGGGGAGACCAAGTATACGTTCCTGAGTGGGGATGGAAAAAGGGAAACAGGGAAAGCTTTCTGGAAAGAAACAGAATCTGAGTTAGGCGTTACAACCCAAATGATAGTCCAAATTAAGCAATGATGTTTTTGCTTTCGTGCTTACCCAAGTAGAGCTTTGTTTCCGTGAAATCTCCATTGACCGTCTTTTCTGTAGTTTCGTGACCTATGATCTACTCACTGGTTCAGAGCAGATCCTCTAAGCTAGCACTATCTGAATAAGACCTTAGGCTGGTGTCACGCTACCTGTGGTTGCTCTAAGAGGAATGCTGGCAAATGAAGTGGAACTAATTAGTGGTCAGCAGTGGAAGACAAGACACAGTACAAGGTATTAATGTAAGACGATGCATGCTGATTTTTAAAATTACTATTTTATTTTTCTCCTAAACCATACTGAGTTTTATCCAGTTGCAAAATGACACTGAGCTAAAAATATCCAAACATACATATTTGATGATGTTGGGGGAATTGCCTGACTCCGGGGGGCCCTACCGACGGTGCTGTGCATATGGGTGGCAAGGCGTGGTGTCAGTGAAAGGAGCACAAAGTAAACTTGTAAAGGACTTCTTCATGTGTTACAGACATAACTTAGCATGTTTATTGCAACTGCAGAGGCCAGAGAATGGGTTCCTACATGGAATTTCATGACCTCATTGAATATTGCACTTCACTCAGTTCTAGAAACAGTGAAATCTGTATCAAGTCAAAAATCTACAAGGAAGGTGGAAACAATGTCTGAATTACAGTTAGCAGGCCAAGGAGAAACTGCAGTTTAACTTATTTAGGAAATAATTTGTAAGATGGTTGAGGTAACGGATCTGAATCCAAAGTAGGATAAATTCTGGAAACATTATCACAACATAGATTTTAAAGTTATGGCATCTTTTTCACTTCTATAAAAACAGTATTAATAACATGTATGCACATAGTAGCAAATAGTGAACGAAAAAGGTTCACATTCCCCTCACTGTGTCTTTAAAAAAGAACATTCTTCATTTCTTTTCAGCTGATCTTCCCTCTCAAACCTCTTTCTCTCTCTTCACCTTGAAGATAGTTGCTCCCACTTAATTACAAATTGTTTTATCTGTGAACCTATCTGTGAATAGGCATGTATACACATATATCTAGGTACCTGCAAAGAATATTTTAAATTTGTATAATCTTCAGGCACATAAATATGTTTATGTATTTTTCTATTATTTGTGTTCCCTTGTGATAGTCTTTTCTCAACACTATATTTAAGATTCCATCATGTTGGTGGTTCAGCCATAGTACTTCATGGAATTTGCTAAATATTTGTTCGTTGTAAAACCCTGCAGAAACCTTTACCTATTCTAATTATAATGAACACATATTTCTATACCTATGCTTGGAGGATGCAGCAGATATAAAGTGAAATAATTTAGCAATTCTTTTTTTCTTATTTTAAATGTAATGGACGTTGTAAGAGTTTCTCTAGAGTAGTATTTTATAAACATTTCAGACCGTCAGTTACCAATGAGAATTTTGCGTACACCAATACTTTGCTCACAGGAAATGGCCTTTGGTATTTTTCTAATCCACTCCATTCTACTTCATTTAATTTTATTAAAAATAATTCTGGTCATGTTTCTCCGGATCGATCATCGAGCCGCTAAATGGTCCTTATCAGCCAAGCCACAGTTTTGGCTTGTAGAACAGCCCGGGCGGGTGGTAGTGCAGGCAGCCCTCAGTGTTGCGGGGCGGGGCCGAACTCGTTTCTAGTCAGCTGTAGTAGAGTATTCCCCCAGCAACAGCACACGTTGTTCTCTGTGCTCCACCGCTTTGCCTG
Source organism: Ctenodactylus gundi (assembly GCA_004027205.1). Taxonomy (NCBI): domain Eukaryota; kingdom Metazoa; phylum Chordata; class Mammalia; order Rodentia; family Ctenodactylidae; genus Ctenodactylus; species Ctenodactylus gundi. Next base: position 384,824 of record PVKB01000281.1, read on the forward strand.
TGCTTGGTATTGTCACATTTTCACCCTTTCTGGTTTAGTATTTTTTTTTTTTTAAGGAAGGAAAGATTTATTTAGCTTACAGTTTTAGAAGGCCTCATGCAGTTCATTCACAGGCAGCTGGTAATGGTGGAGGCACATGGTAAAGGCTGGAGAATTGTTCATCTCATTGCAGATAGAAGCCAAGTGAGGTAGGAGCAGGCTGATGCCCCGAGACGCAGGCAAGGCCAGAGCCCTCCCAGGAGGAGGCTGTAACAGCGTTGCTCCTTCCCTTCTTTACTCACTCCAGGCTGCCAGTTGGGCCGCCACCTCCCCCAGGGTGTGTAATCCTCTCTTACTTCCTGACCCGCAAGTCAACAGCACACACCTGAGAGCTCTGCCTTGGGTGCTTCCCAGGCTCAACAAATTGACAAAAATCTCTCCAGGTCAAACCCCAAGCATCTGCCCCTTCCAGCAAGGTCCTACCTCTCAATAACACACAGTTCCACAGTTATTCCACTACATGAGGATTTGGGGAACACTCCAGACCCAAACATGGCAGAGCCCCTCTAAAGCCCAAGTTCAGTCCTGTCCAGGAAGGCTTTGATTCCCACTTTCTGTGGATTCAGCATCAGTTCACTGTGCACAGGGTCCAGAATTCTTTTCCTCTGTGTGATCTCTGTTTGTATAGCGAAGTGCAATAATTTGGTTCCTGTCTTGTCCATCGTGTCCAGTTTTCTGATTTTGTTTCATGCCTAGTCATTCTTCCTTTTTTCTCCTCCTCTTCTCTTCATTCTTCTCTCTCTCTCTCTCTCTCTCTCTCTCTCTCTCTCTCTCTCTCTCTCTCCCCTTTTTTCTTGGCAGGGTGCAAAATGCTTTCATATATATTTCCTAATGTCACTCAATTGTTATACGTGAAATTGTGTAATTTTGGTACTGCACTGAGGAGCGAGAGTGAAGACATGAGCACGACCATCTCTGCTCTTAAAGAACAGGGTCTGGGAGGTAGACGCATAAACAGATGACTATGCCACAAGTCACACAGTGCAGAGGTAAAAACCCATCAGGTGTATGATTGATTATTAGCCATATTCCTAAATTGTAGAAGAGAGAACTAGGACTGAGAACATCCTTGCAGCTTACAAATATCAGAGGTAGGGCTTGAGCCTAGAGGCTTTGACTTCAGTGTCTTTTGCTGTAATATCGAGGTCCTACTTTTCCCCATCTTTCTTTAAGGACAATGGCTCTTAACTGGGAATGCCTAAATGCCTGTTTTAGATTCATGCTAACCATGGGGTTCTGTTTCTAGCCTGGTGTTTAGCTCACCTGACATCACAGAGAGATTTGATTTTTTAAATTTTTTTTAATTAAATAAAGTTGAATGGGAACCCAATTGAAAAGTTCACCACAGACAATTCCAAGTAGGGCAGATCTGCTCACTCTACCAACAAACATCACACATTCAGAAGAAATCGGAAGTTTCCATTTCGGGGACATTTTGGTAAGTGAATATTTTTAGAAAAAGTACTAGTTTATGCTAAAGGAATACCCTAAGAAGTAAACTAGAATCAGAGGTTCAAGTCCCAGACAGACCCCTGCGGTCTTGGTCTGTTTACAACAGCAGCCAACTGTGGAAAAGAGAACCTAGAGTTGTCAGAAATCTATTTTGAGTTTTAGGTTGAAAAAGTGGAACTTTTAGTAATTGTAGCAAACAAGTGAAATGCGTGGCTGGGGATTTCAGAACTTAGATTTATGACATATTGAAGAAAACATTGGTCCCTTTCCAAAGTTTCTATTTAAACTTGGACAAAACTGTAATTTCTTCATTTTTCTTCCCACTGTCTCTGATGAAGAATGATAGAAATTGGAATAATCTGACTTTTTCACTCTTAATTTTAAGTCCTTGAGGCAAAACTTTCTGGTGTGTACACACCATACAGCAGTGGGAAATTAGGTGCTGAGGATATACGTGACTTCTGCATGGAGAAGCCATACAAAGAGTTCAGGAGGGCAGGATTTCTAAATTTCCACACATGTAATCCTTAGAGGTTTGCAACATCCCCTAGTCCTTAGCCTTTCTCAAAACTGAGGCACTCTAGCAAGGGCAAGAAAACCAGGCAAGTTATCTTCTTCTAGACAAGCAGCAAATTTATTAATGGCAAATTCTTTGGCCACATGCCAGCAATAGAGCACTGTTCGCATAAAACTGCTAGGGGAGGGAAGGCAGAGAAAAGAGGACAGAGGGGTTGAATCCCACGCCAAAAGATTGCTGAGTCTTCCGTACGGGGCTTCCAAGGGAGTTTTAGAAGGGCAATTTGGGAAAACACTTCCTAATCCAGCTTTAAAAGAAATGTGCATAACATTATATAGGTCTTTCTGCTGCTTGGGAAATGATGTTGATAGACTTTTAGTAGCGATTTCAGAAGGTTTCAAACAGTCCGTTGGCAGAGAGCCGGTAATGGTGGAAGCACATGGCAGAATCTAGGCAGCTGTGTGCCCCATTGCAGACAGAAGCCAAGTCAAGCAGGAGCCAAGTAAGTCTGGAGGCCTAGGAAAGGCTAGAGCGTTAGCAGGAAGAAGCTGTAACAGTGTTTCTTCTTCCTTACTTTACTTATTTCAAGCTGCCAGCTGGGACCCTCACATACAATGTGGACGTCCCTTCCCCACTTCCTGGCTCACAAGTCAATTCCATAACAGACACCCGAAAGCTCTGCTCTGGGCAACCCTCATTCTCAATATATTGACACAGTCTTTCCAGGTCAAACTCCAAGATGCTGCCCCTTCCAGCCCGGCCTTACCTCCCAGTAATACACAGTTCCATAGTCACCCCACTACATTCCAAAACATGAGGCTCTTGGGAGGCAGTCCAGATCCAAACCATAGCAGAAAGAGAAACCTGAAGTGCTTCTATTGGGTTGCTGGGCCACGTTCCTCAGGATCGTCCCCCAGAAGGAACTTGTGGAATTTTCTCAGCAAAACTTAGGCCAATATGCAAAGAAAAGAACCCCAGAAGAACCTAGTTTCGAGATCACAAGGTAGTAAAGATGTGGATCTATCATCACTAGGGAAATGCAGGTAGGAAGCGCTTGAAGATGCGATCTTTGAAAATGCTGAAAGCATCACCTACAAGAAGGCTGGGATTTGCGTATTCACCACCCACAGTCCTGGTGCCATGTTACTCGGGGCACATAACTTGGTCCTTTTCTTCCAATCCCTTTCTTGCCTGTCGTTGCTTGGAAACAGCCAGAGATAGTGGATTGATGGAAATTTCACCTCAGACAAAGAAGAATGATTTGATATCATGCATAAGAAGATGGAAGTATTTTTTCAAAGTTATCTTTCATAATTTTGCTACACTAAGTCTAACTCTTCAACAAGCTGTTTCCTTATACATGTACAAGTTAAGATAACAAACAAAAACAGAGAAGATTGAATTTATCCTGCCTCTGTTCTTCAAGTGCTAGCCTCTGAAATGGCATTCCAGTTACTTTTTCATTATTTGTTATATACTTAGAGAAATAAAAGACGTTCTGTCCACATCTTGCCTTTTGAGATAACTCAGCAAATATATAATTAGTGTGAAGAAGACACTCTGCCTTTGTTTACTTCAGGGTTAGCCTTACATCTAGATGAGGAATGTTACCTATTTCCCAGCCCAGGAGCAGCTATTTTGTTATTGACTGAAGTGCTTCATTAGCACTCCTTTTCTCATTGCAATAGCTGCAAGACTTGTGATATTTTTGTGTCTGCTTTAGCATAGAACTCCCCAGTGGTTGATAACAAGTTGAAAATACTTTTAAACTACAAGGGGAAATGATTCTTAAATCTGCTCAAGAGAGACATCCAGAACAGCTAGAGAACACTAGAAATCTATCAGAATAAGAGATCAGTGAACTAGTCATTCATGAGCTGCACTAAGGAATGTCATCTAAGGAACTTGGAAACCCGCCTTCAGACAAGCTAGCTTTCTACCTCTATCTCTTACACCTATACATTTTATAAGTATTCTGCACATATTAATAGACTTTACATGTATTCATCACATTTCAAGTGCTAGAACAAAATACTCAGCACCCAAAGCTTAAAGAAGGAAAAGTTTGTTTTAGTTCATGGTTTCTAGAGGATTTGGTCAGTGGCCGGTTGGTTCCAAGGCACAAGCAACATGGCAGAATGGCGTGGACGAGGAGATAGAGAAGTGCCGAGCTGGGGACAAGCACATGACCTTCTAGGTCACATCGTCAGTGACCTATCTATCCCAAATAGGCCCCCCTCTTAACACATGAAGTCATCAGTAAGTTCACCTCTTGGTGAGTACAGTGCCCCATGGCTCAGTCACCACCCAGAGGCCCATCTTGACGTTCATGAAGCATCTGGGAACATATTAGATCTGAATCGTACACCGGGGAAGCAGTTGTCAAGTCTTCCGTTCATGCTCTGTGCCTGGGTGGCACCAAAAGGCCCAGATGCTCTGGCAAAGCCAGGAGAGAAGAGGAGGATAGAAGCAGAGGAAAAAGCTGTGCACGATTAAGATAGGCAAAGGAACTCTTTCCTCCTGAAGAAGTTTAATGGCGTGCATGCCGCAGGCTAAGGAAAGGCCACGCAGGTTTTGGCCGGGGCACTGCTCGCTGGAAGATGGGTAAGTCATCAGCCAGGGACACGGACGGAGACAAGTGCTGGGCACAAGAGGAGTGACAAGCAAGAATGCTGGGTTGCTCTCAAGACTCAGTGAGTAGAGTGGGATTCCAGAAACTGGGAAAATGAACACAGTGTCTTCAACGGTCTCGCTTGCCAGGCATGGAGAAGGACCAGGTAGCAAGGAACTCACACACTCTTCTTCCTTGCGGTGAGTACATGAGCAGTCTGGGCTCGCCAATCGAAAGCCCTTTCCCACTGGTTCCCTCTGCTAGAGCAGCAGGGAGAGCTAGACATTTACTTTCATAACTTCTCCTGATACTCAGGGTACACAAGAGACACAAGCAGCAGACTTCTGTGGAGTTATTGTGGCGTTCTGAAAGCAACTTGTTTTATTAAAGTAGCTTCTTTGTGTTTTGAAATTAATATTTGAATATGTGGCTTCTTTGCTCCCTTCCCTTCTCATTTTTAAGTGGGGGTGTATTGCCAGGGACCAAGAGCAAGTATCTTAAAAAGGAGTGGAACGCCGAGAGAACTTCACTCTATGCTCTTATAATGTTGAGTTGCTGAGCTAACCAGCATCTGCCTCCCACCAGAATGATTGTCGTGTGAGAGAAATAAAACCCTATTTGTTGAGATCGCATTAAAATTTTTGATACTTCCTATTGACATACTTTTAATTATATGGCACGTGTATTGTGAGTTTTTCATTGAACAAAACCTTGTATACAGTTTGTGTTTAGTATTGTTGTCTTGTTTCAGATATTTCTGGGTGTGCTGGGAAAGCTACACAGCCTATGCCTTTTGTAGTAGGTGGTGAAAGCACAGGAATTAATGGTACCCTGTTGGTGTAAAATGTGATTGAACACTACCCAACAAAGAATTTATTAACTGAAAAGAAATTTTTTTTTCAGATTTTCCAGTATTTTGGTAACATTTTGCTCTGCATTCATTTTAATGCACTGAGTTTTTGCATAGTCTCTAGTCCTGGTACTGCTGAAGCCTGCTTATCCTCTCAAGTGAGGTCAGTGAAGGACATTTGGGATAGAGGCAGAAGTCCCACAAGAGAGGGGGAGAGAGGAGGGCGAGTTATGGGAAGGATAGAGCCCAGATTCCAAGAAGAATTTTTTGATTTATGGTGTTTCCTCTCATTTGGTATTTCACAATATTTTGAATGAGATAATATTAATTTCAAAAACAAATTGTATCTCTACTACTCTTAATGTGTTTTAGGGTCAAAGTCCAAAATTTAATTACCCAAAGAAACTTTTCTTCAGAAGTTTTGAACCCACACTCTCACATTCAGAAAGAATAAGAAATGTACTAAGATAATGTGTGATTTTATGAGCTCTCTGGTCCTATTTTCAAGCATTAGGGATTAGAGTGGATGATTTGACCCTTTAGAAAGGGGGAGGGGAATCCACTAAATGTTACATTTTCCAAGAGTAACAACAACAACAAAAAAAAAAACAAAACAACAACAACAACAACAACAAAACCAGGTTCTCTTCACATAGACTGCTTGGAGATCAGTAGAAATTATCCCATCCAGCTCAACAGTGATGTTGCTTCTGTTGCTATCCTGTGTCAGATTTGGCCAGTGCTCAGAGACATTGGATCTCCCTGATTTAGAGACGTGGGAAGTGAAATGATATAGAGGCTGAACAAGGTTTAAGGTTTGATAGTTAAAGTGGACTGGAAGTGTATTCTGAACATACGCTCTTTCGAGTACTTTTACTAATCTCAGGGTTCTGACTCTTCATACTTCAAACATAATTTTAAAACAAACTAGAACACATGATTATAACACAGTGTCTTTTCTTTTTCCCCATATGTCTATACGAGATGCACAATGGTCACATTGCGTGAGTGTTTTGTGAATGTATGTATCGCGTCCATCTCTTCTCCTTCCCCTTGGGCCCTCCAGCACCCTGTCTTCTCTTCTTACCTACCCCCCTGACTCCCACTGTCACACCCACTTGGTTCTATAAAATTCTTGTATTTTGGGTTTCTCATACTAGAGAAACCATGTGATATTCAACCTTCAATGTTTGACTCACTTCTCTAAGTTGAATTCATTTCTTTACAAAAGCCTCAAATATACCTATTTTTATGAAATACTCTGTTGTGTTTATATAACACAATTTTATATCCATTGGTTTGTTGATGCATATTTTGGTGTCTTCCCCAGTTTAGCGATTGTTAGTTGTGTTGATATTCAGAAAGCCCTTGCTCATACCTACGTCTTTGAGATTTTTTGTTTATTTTGTCTTCCAGAAGGCTCAGTGTTTCTCTTTTAAGATCTAAGTCTTTGATTCACTTTGATTGGATTTTGGTACATAGTGATAGGTATGTATCTAGATTCGTTCTTCTGAATGAGGATAACCAATTCTCCCAGCATCATTTATTAAACAGGCTATCCTTTCTCCAGTGTATGTTTCTGACCTCCTTTTTAAAGATCAGGTTGCTAAGGGTACTTGAGGTTGTTTCTGCATCCTCAGTTCTGTTCCATTAGCCAACCTGTCTGTTTTTGTGCCAATACCATATAGGTTTTTTTTTTATCGTTTATTTAATTTAAAGTCTGAAATCCTAATGTCACCTACTTTTATCTTGTTACTCAAGATTGCTGTGGCTATTCTGGGTCTCTTTTGGCTCCATATGAATTTAAGGATTGTTTTTTAAAGTTCTGTGAAAAAAAGCTGGTATTTTGATAGGAATTGTGTTGAATCCGTATAACAGTTTTTGTCAGTGTAGCCATTTTGACTTATATTTATTCTTCTTATCCAAGAATAGGGGATATATTTGCATTTTCTAACGTCCTCTTCAATATGGTTTCCCAGCACAATAGAGCTTTATCTGTAGAATTCCTTCATTTCCTTAGTTAAGTTTACTCCTAGATGTTTAAGTTTTTGAGGAGCTACTATTGAGAATGTGATTATTCTTCTTAGCTATTTCTCAGTGAACTTATTTTTAGTGTAGAAGAATGCTATTGATTTTTAAAATTTTTTTTAACCTGAAATTTAGTTGCAGTTGTTCATTAGTTCTCAGAGTATTAAAGTGGAGTTTTTGGGGGTCTTCTATGTAAATGATCATGTCATCTGAAAATAAGAATAGTTTGACTTCTGCCTTTTCAATATATATTCCCTTTATTTTTCTCTCTTGTCTTATTTCTCTGGCTAAGGTTTTGAGAACTATGTTGAACAGTTGTGATAGTTGGCGGCCGCGTTGTGTTCCTGATGCAAAGAGAAATGCTTTCAATTTCTCCCCATTTATTATGATGTTTGCAGTAGGTTTGTCATGTATGGCTTCTATCAGTTTGAGGTGAAGTCCTTTTCTACCTGTTTTTCTCAAGGTTTTTAACCATGAATACATGTTAGGTTTTGTTAAAGGCCTTTTCTGCATCGTTTGAGATGATAGTATAATTTTTATTCTTGCTTTTATTAATGTGGTATATTATATTTATTGATTTATGTATACTAAACCAACCTTGCATCCCAGGAACAAAGCCAACTGGATCATGGTATGTGATATTTTTATTAATTTGTTGGTTTCAATTTGCTACTATCTTACTGAGAATTTTTGCATTTACATTTATAAAGAAATTGGTATATCGTTTTCTTTCCTGATTAGGTCTTCGTCTGGTTTTGGTTATAGAGTAATGCTAGCTTCCAAAACAAGTTTGGCAATGTTCCTTCTCTTTCAACTTCATGAGACAGTTTGAGAAGCAATGGTATTAGATCTTCTCTGAAGAACTGGTAAAATTTTGCTGTTAAGCCAGCCAGTCCTGGACTTTTCCGTGTGGGTGGACTTAATTACTGCTTCAATTTTTATTGTTGTTATGGGTCTATTCAGGGTTTTTATGTCTTCCTGTCTAGTTTTAGAATTTTGTATATGTCTAGAAATGTATCCATTTCTTTCAAGTTCTCTCATTTGTTGGAGTATAAGTTTTCAAAATAATTCTTTGCAATTCTCTGAATTTCTGCGCTGTCCATTGTGACTTCACCCTTTTCGTCTCTCATTGTATTGATGTGGGTTTCTCTTTCCTTCTTTTGGTTGGTTTAGCTAGCGGTTTATCAATCTTGTTTATTCTTTCAAAGAACCAGCTCCTTGATTTGATGATTTTTGTATTGTCTTTTTAGTTCTCAGTTTGCTAATTTCTGCTCAGACATCTATAATTTCTTTTCTTTTACTGCTCTTTTACTTAGATTATTATTGATTCTTCAGGACCTTAAGGTGCATTATTACATTTTTTATTTGGGATTGCTCTACTTTTGATGTGTGCATTTATAGCTATGAATTTTCCTCCCATGGCTGTTCTCATGTTGTCCCACAGGTTCTGGTATGACGTGCTTCCTTCATCATTTAAGTCTAGGAAGTTACGATTTCTTCCCTGACTTCTTCTGAGACCCATTGTCCAATTGTAGGTTACTTAGTCTCTGTATGTTTCCATAGTTTCTGTTGCTGTTGATTTCCAGTTTTACTCCACTATGACCTAAAAGTAAGCAAGGAATTCTTTTGACTCCTTTGTACTTATCTGAACATGCTGTATGGCCTTTAACATGGTCTATTTTGGAGAATATTTCATGTGCTTCTGGGAGAAAAAAGTGTATTCTGTTGATGTTGAGTCACTCTATAGATATCCATTAAGTTCAATTTTTCCATAGCATCATTTAACCATAATATTTTTCATTAATTTTCTGTCTAGTTGATCTTTTTGCGATAATGGAATATTTAAGTCCCCTACTGTAATTGTAATGGGCCTAGTTGGCCTTTCAGGTTCAATAATTTTTGTCTTACAAAATTGGGTGCTCTGATGTTGGGAGCATATGTATTGATAATTGTGATTTTTTTAGTAATGAATTGTTCCCTTAACCAGTATACAGTGTGCATCTTCATCTCTCCTGATCTGTTTTTGCTTGAAATCTGCTGTGTCTGGGAATAGTATAGCTACTCCTGCTTGCTTTCTGGGTCCAGTTGAATGTAGTACTGACTTCCATCCCTTCATTTTCAGTGTATATGTTTCCTTATGAGTGAAGTATTTCTCTTGCAAGTAATAGATTTTGGGCTTTTGGGTTTTGTTCCAATCAGCCATTCTGTGTCTTTTGATAACTGAACCGAAACCATTACCATTCACCATTATTATGGAGGTATATTTGCTACATCCCGTCATCACGATGACGCTTCATTGTTGATTGTTTGATGTACACATTTGTCAGTAATTCTCCTCTTTCTGCTATTTCCTTTCATCCGGGGTCTTTGGTGCTCTTGGCCACTCTCTCTCTGTCTCTAAGATTCCTTTTACTCTTTTCCGCAACGTTGCTCTAGTGGTTGTGAATTTCTTCAGGTTTTCTTTAACATGAAAAATTTTGACTTCTCCCTTTATTTGGAAAGATTGGTGGTTATGTCATTCTGGGTTGACATTTATATTCTCTTAGCACTTGCATGATGCCACTCCATGTTCTCTTGTAATTTGTGTCGCGAGTTCTGCAGTTACCCTCATGGGTTTGTCTCAGTATGTTATTTTTTATTTTCCTCTTTAGCTTTTAATGTTCTGTCTTTGTATGGAGTCTCTAGGATTTTAATTGTGATGTGTTGTGAAGATATTCTCTTATGGCCAAGGTTATTTGGAGTTCTATATGCCTGCAGCATATCAGTGTTCAATTGTTTTACTAGATTTAGGAAAAATTCTTCTATAATTTCCTGGAACATGTCCATTAATCCTTTCAATCTCTCCTTTCTTCTGTAATTCTGAGGTTGTTTCTGTTTGAGTTGTCCATGATCTATTGCAACATCAATATTATATCACAGGCATTAAAATAATAGAGCTCTATATTGATTATCTAGGCTAACTCAAACTACCACAAGTTGTCTACTTTTATTAGTCACTATCCACTCTACCCTCTTTAACAATATGGTGGATATTTTTTTCTGTGTTTATACTTAATATCTACTAACTATACACTTACACTAACCAGATATTGACATATACACCCAATCCCCTCTTAACATTCGAAATGTGATCTGCACTTCTAGTGGCGATTTCTATATAAATTATTTGGTAACCTATCAGAAGAGTGTGTTCACAGTGCAGCTATATTATTGATGATAATATATAGAGAAACCTATGTTACTAATCTATTTATAGCTAAATAATATACAGTTATTGCATCCCTACTAGTCCATCTATGGCTATGTTATCGATATTTAACAATACTCTTAATAAGGGAAACTGGAATAGACAGAGAGCAGATTAAGATCAGGAGTTAGCTTTGGGTCTGTAATAGAAAACAGAGAAGTACTTATACAGTAGAGAAAAGCCTAAGGGAACTCCTACCCCAGTCAGAGGATAATGGGTAAACAAAAGCACTATAATCCAGAGTAAGATGAGTTAGGCAGAGTTATGAAAGAAGTGGAGAGAGTATGACTTTAGAAGCTACAGAAAGATTTATCAAAAAGGGCAGAGTTAGTCTAGAGAGGGAAAAATTCAGAAACCAATAAATAACTGAAAGAGAAGGAGGTACAAAATGAGAGGAAAGGGCCAAAAAAATTGAAAACACCCAAAAAATTTCAGGAAAAAATACATGTTCATTTTACTCTTAGAGAAACATTAAAGCGAGGTCAAGAGTCCAAGAAGAAGGAAATAACTACAAGCAAACAAGAAAAAATAAATATAAAAAAATACAATTATCTCCCCGTGTTATTTGGAGATTTCCGGTTCCAGAGCCCCTGGATGTTGCAGTGTACCACTAGTTTGACCTCAAGTTCAGTCAAGCCAGGGGACATGAGAGTTTCCCAGTTGTCCACACAGGTGCCCTGCTCCCAGCCAGCCCCACTGTTGCTCAGGGGGCACAAGCAATCCAGCTATCCTCCCTGAACTCTCTAGGAGACACTGGCTGTGGTTGTGACCCCTGCTTTGTAACCCTACCACTGCAGTTCCCGGGATGGTCCTTAGTCTGCACGCAATCCCCAGTCATCAAGGCCCACGGATGAAGTCTCCCTGCTTCTGTTCTGCCAACAGGAAGACTCAGTGCCTCAATGCGCCATGGCCAAGACAAGTTATTGGGGCAAAGAGCTGCCCAAATTCACTAGCTCTCTTTAGGTCACTGATCATTTTGCAATCCATGCAAACACTCACCGCCTCTGCAGTCTACTGGCGTTTCCTGCACTCCACAGATGCAGGCCTCTCCACTGGCTCTCCGTGTCTCTCTCTCCTCATGAGGGGCCCTACATTTATGTGCTGGCAATCCTCACAGCCCTTCCTTTGGTCCTTTGTTCACCGCTCAGCTCCAATCTATCCCTTGTCTTTCTAGATTGGGGTGCAGGGGAAGTTCCCTTGGTAAAGCTGCTTTCTAGCCTGATCACATGCAGCCATTGACGAAATGACCGCTCACTATTGCCATCTTGGCTCTGTCTCAACACATTGTTTTTTTTGAAGCTTTTGCCTATCCTTGTTCAACGCATGTCCAGCAGCACTTAACAGGAATACTATTAGTTATGCCTTTTGAAACTTATATGCGTGAACACATATTGTTAACTGGTTTGATATATAAGACTAATCAAGACTTTTTAGGGGAACTTTCTGTGAGCGCCTGAATTACAGACATGTACCAAATGGATGATTGTTCTATACTTGATATGTCTTAAAGGATTCTTTAAACATATCTTCAAATAAAAACGGATAATGGCTTCTTAGCTGTATTGCATTGCCAAAATATGTTCTTCAATAACGTCACATAGTATTTTTCAGTTAGTTATTTCCTTCTTTAAAGTTGATATTGACTTCTTTTTTCCCCAGAACTTGGATGGGGAAAAATATCTGATATATACATATGCAATACTTTTGCTGGAAGAAATCATCTGACATTAATTAGGCTTATAAGAGAAGCACTGATTTGGCTTCTTAATCTAGAACACTAGAAAATACTACCTTAGATAGAGATTTTATTCTGTCAATGAAACTGTGTAACCAATTAAGTTTCCTAAAGTTAGATGCGAATAAGATAGAAGAGGATAAGTGCTCTGTAGAGGAGGGCTGTAGAGTAGATTCACCAAAAGCTGGAGGCTCTTGTCATTGTCACTGCTATGGTTTGAACCCTGAGGGTCCCAGGAAAGCCTCATGTATTTGGAACTGTGTGTTATTGAGAGGTAGGGCTTGGAAGAGAGGGGCTTGGGTTTGATCTAGAAAGATTGTGTCAACATGTTGCAAAGGCATAGTTTTCAGGTGTTTGTTACTGACTCTAGGATCAAGAAGTGAGGGAAAAGTTCCTCACCCTGTGGGGCAGAGGGAAGTGGCAGCTCTAAACTGAAGTCAAGGAAGAAAAAAGAAACACTGTTACAGTTGCTTTCGGGGGAAGCTCCAGCCTAGCCAAAGTGTAGACTTTGCTCCTGCTTCCTCTGGCTTCTATCTGAAACGGTGCGAGCAGCTCTCCAGCCTCCGCTACGTGCCTTCACTTCTGCCTGCTGCCCACGAAAGGACTATGTGTATGTGAGACCTTCTGAAACTGTGAGCTAAATAAATTTTTCTTCCCCCATAAAGTGTGAATGTTGAGTATTTTGTCACAACAGCAAAAAATTAATAAGACAGTCACCTTGAGGGTAGACTCTTCTTTTGGCTTCTATCAGGATTATTTAACTTTCTGATGGATGGAAAAAAACAAACAGAAAGAAGGTAAAGATCTGGGCTTGCAGGTACAAAGATGGGAACTATTTTTCAAGCAGACATGTGTATGCTAAGTGACGACCATCTATAGTTGGGTTCAAATTTGCACAGGGTTTTTATTTTTTTAATTGCCATGAATGGGAATGTTTTCTTGATTTTGTTCTCAATGAAGGGAGGGTACAAATTATCAAGATGAGATATGGATATGTACCCATTCTTTAAGAGAAACATAATTAATGTGTATCACTGACATAATAATAAATAAAAGCGTAGAAAAGCCAACTGCTTATTTAAAACTGAAAAGAAAGTTAATAAAATGGCTATCTCTGGAAAAGGAAGTGAAAATAATTGGGACTGGGTATGATTCTAGAAATGTCTTATTTCTTGACTGAATCACTACTAGTTAACAATCTGCACATTTGAGATTTATATACTTTCTAAATTTATGTTTTACTTTGATGAGAAAACGTTTTAAAAATCAACCTGTAAGATTGGAGGAAGAGTTTAGGGGCATGTCAGTCGAAGGATATAAAATTATCCTTGAATTGGAAGAATACATTTAAGGAATTTATTATTGAATGTGAAGACTATAAATAATAATATATTGTATTCATGAAAAATGCTAAGAGAGAATGTGTTCTATCCTCAATATACAATAATAATTATGTGTTAACATATAAATTAATTAGGTAGATTAGCTTTAGAATACCATATCGTAGACAATAAATACATACTATTTGGTCTGCCAATTTAAGTAAATTTGGAAAAAATAAAGAAGAAAAATTTCATAATAACACGGTATTTGGTTCACTTTTATAATCATATAGTGTAAATATTGGGAAGGAACTTAGAGTGAGGTCCTTATCTTAATATTTAGGTAATATGTAATATATACAACTTTTTGCTAAAAGTCAATCAAATAAAAAGGATGATACTAAAAAGTCAAATAAAGAATATAACATAATAAAACCTTCATGGAATATACCAAAGCCATAATTTTAAGAATGGAAGATTATGTGGACAATTTAAAAATCTTCACTTGTGTTGATCTTTTGCTCTGAGTTCATAACAAATCTGTGGCTTGCAACTGTGTTTGCTTTTTATTTAACAAGTCCATAAGAGCTGATCAATTCTATATTTGTGAGGAAACGGGACAAGCATTTTTATAATTATATCTTTAATCTATGAAAATAGAATAATGTGTAAATCAAATGGATAGGATTGTGCAAGGACTAAATCAAAAATTTTATGACATCAAATGTTATTATACAAGAAGATTTATTAGGGGAATTTGGTTAAGGGCAGTTTTGATAAGAAAAAGAAAGACTGGAAGAAAAAAACAACGGGAGAGCACACAACTTTCCAGCTCTAAATTTTTCTTTGGAACCATGGGTAAATGCTTCATTTTGAGGAAATGAGACTCAACTACTTATTTTTTTTTTATTTGCTTAATTTTAAGGGCACCTGTCCTTTCTTTCTGAGCATAGGGACAAGTTAGTGCAGTTCAGTGTTTTTAAATATCAGTTAATGCAGGCACGGATATAGCTTGTGCTGTGGTTTGGCTCTGTAATGCTCCCCAAAAGCCTCGTGCACTTGGATGTTGTGGAGTACTCATGGAATCCCTATGCTGTTAAGCGGCGGGGCTGGCTGGAGGAGGTGAAACAGTAGGGCTTCACCAGCAGGGGGTAGATTACTGGGATAGGACCTCGATGGACAGCTCCACCCTTTTGCCTTTATTTGGCTGTCTGCCATGCCCTGAAGCGTTTTCCTCTGACTACACCTTCACCATGTGCTTCCATCATTGCCAGCTGCCCATGACTGGACTATGTGAAACCTTCTGAAACTGTGAGTTAAAAATAAACTTTTCCCTCATTAAGTTGTAGATTGTCTCCCAGCAACGGGACAATAACTAAGACAGTCTATTTGGACTGTGACGTAGCTTCGTAGTGTTTCTTTGGAAGCTAAAGTAGTTATTAGAACCTTGGGAAAGGTTAATAAAAGGGGAGCAGCTAGTGAACAGTGGTTACCACTGGGACAATTGCAAATGGGGAAACTCTGTATTTCTTGCAATAATTCCTCTGAAGAGGCAGAGAAGCACGCGTATTTTCGCACCAGCTCCCTTCATTATTGGTGAAGGGCTGCTTCCAGGGTGTGCTAATTCCCTGGCATTTGTAACTCTGTGGTTTTGGGAAAAGTCTTTCAGCACAGATAGGCTGACTTCGGCCAGAAGAAGTCATCTGGAACAACAGCCTATGGAGGTTCAAAGAGCACAAGTGGGCACTGCGGTATCGGATACTATGACAGGCGCAGTTTCCCCGTGTGACCCAAAATCTGCCCATAGAAACCTTCCTTAAATATAAAAACTTGACAACCCATACTCTAGGTAACTGGCCAATGAATGATAGGCTTTGAGAGGATTATTTAATACAATTCTCAGTTTTCAGATGAGGAAATTAAAGTCTAGGAGTCTTGGTGACAGGCGGCCTTTAGGCACAACGGCTTTGCTCCGGTGATCTCAGCTTCTCCACCAGTCACCAGTTTCCCTGACCCATCTGCCACGTAGCACTCCTGTATGAGTCCCGATGCTTGAAAACCACCTTTTCTAGAAGGGTACACTACTCTGTACCTCTCAAAATTGGCTCAGGAGAAAATATTTTAAATTACTGATATGGAGGTGTAAATAAAGTCACCTTATATTGAAGTATTTGATCAATCACAGAAGATGAAGTATTAAGCTTCAATGATGAAGCGTTAACATCTCCAGTTGGGGGAAAATTAAATGGGGGTCGAGAAGGCCTAGGACTAATTTAATGTACTCATACACATGGTTTAGCACTTACTTTTGGAAATCACTGCTGAACTCACAGCTGTTCGTGTACTTTGCATAAGAAGAGATTCTTTTTTTCCTTTTCTTTTTCTTTTTCTTATTTTTTTTTTTTTTGAGACAGGGTCTCACTCTGTAGCCCAGGCTGGTCCTGAACTCACTTTTGAGCCCAGGCTGGCTTTGGACTCATGGCAATCCTCCTGTCTCAGCCTCCCAAGTGCTGGGATTACAGGCGTGCACCACCATGCCCAGCTTATGTGGTGCTGGGGAATCGAACTCAGGTACTTAGCACTTGACTGAGCACTTGCTAAGCAAGTGCTTCAACCGCTGAGCCATTCCTCCAGCCCAAGAAGAGATTCATTGATCTTGGGAAATAGTGGTAGTCCTTGGAAGAGGAACTCAGTATTAACAACTGTGGCTCCAGAGAGTTACTGTAATGTGAACCTTGCTAGAGTTTTGCCATTTAGAAAAATATTACTGTATTTTTCATATTGATTTTAATTCCATGATAAACTTCCTGAAGAAGCACACTTTTGGTTATGAATTAATATAAACATCAAAGGTTGAGAGAGTATCCAAAAATATTCTAACTTCAGATAATTTAAATTTTCAATATTTTACTGGTAACTTCTATAATGTTCCTCAAATAACATTTTATTTTCCACAAGGCCTAAATTGTATTTCATTTCATTCTATTTGCTACTAGTAACTTTAGCTTACTGAGCTCTTTCCATGCACCAGGTAAAAATACTAGGAGATTTATATACTTTTTGTCTTTAACATTTTGTATGGCATACACATTCATTCATATTTTATGGAAATAAATATATGTGAAGAATTCATGTAACAAATTGGGTGCATAGCACATAGTAGACTTTAGTAAATGTATTTGAAGTAAAAATGAGTGAAGGAAGACTTGTCCAAAGCCACAAAGCATCAGACAGCCTGGAGGACTACTCCAGCTTTCTGTGAAGAGGAGATTTTGAGTAAGTGGATTCGGAAGTTTTAGAAACTAGTTCGGTCTGCACAGTGACCATCTGCTTAAACCGAATGCACTGGGACCTCCCCTCAGTGGTCAGGTGACTATTAGTGACAGAACCCTGTTCTCCCTGAATCCCTGGCTTCATGCAGCCCCGGCAAGCCCTGGAGTATCTCCCGCCTAAGAAATCTTCTACAGGGGCACTTGGTTAGTAATTCTGTCAAGGTTGCCCAACTCTTCATTATTGCTCATCGCCAAATATTATTTTATTAATATACTTATGAAACATTGATTAAGAACTTACTGTGGCTGAAAAATTGCTAAATGTTAGCATACATAACAGTAAAAACAATGGAGCAGTTTGATACCATGCTAGAGGTATACACAAGTAACCTAGAAAAGAGTTGAACAGACCCTTGAATTCTTCTCCAGATTCCAAAAAAACCAAAAACATTTTCGCAAACAATATGTTAATGGTTCAGGAAACTAAAACACTGATGCTGGTTAACTGAGAATATATTCAGATACTGGATTTTAAACTTATATAATTTAATATAATATGACTGAGAGGGAAAAGAGCAAGTTATCACTTCATGGGGTCCTATTTGCTCACTGTTGTGAGAGGTATCAGTGAGTTAGCTCTAAATACCCATCTAAAAAGGGTCCCAGATCAGACATCTTTGACATCAAAGGCAGGCAACTGAACTGAGCATTAGAAGACCTGTTTTTATCTGGCACTGTTCCCAGAGTGTGATTGCAGCATAGTTGCGTTGTTCAGTCTTATGGCTAATTGTAGGTCGTTGTTATTTTTGGAAGGTCCCTGCACGTTCTCCAAAGCAGTCTCAAAACAAACATAATGAATGGTAAAAAGAGAGTTATTCCCATCTGCATATTTTCCTAAGTGAATGATCTCTTCTGTAACAAAATATTCTATTTCTGATAGGCTATTCTATCTCAGTTTGTTCATAAATTTTGGGAAGGCATTTTTTTTCATGGTAAGAAAGCTTGTCCTGCTGTCATGAGGTAGTTGAATTGTCCGTTATAATTTTTTTCCAGAATTCCAGATAAAATGTTTTTTCAAAGCACATTTTTCTCCCTTCAAGGCTCTTGTTAAAATAAAGGTCAGGCAATTCAGTCAAGTAAACAAGTTAGCCACAACTTTCATCCAAACGGACACACATCACAGGTGTCGCTCAGTGCTGCTGCAGTTAGTTTAAGCACATTGGCTATGGTTATACGTAGCTCTTGAAGTCCAAACATTCACTCCGACTCCATCATCACTTACTTAGGTTGTCCCGGCAAATTCCTCTTGGACTATTTCTTTGCCAACTTTAAAAAGTAATGGATTCTAAACTATTACTGAAAAAAAAAAATCAACTTGTTCATTTCAGGGGGAAAATTTTCTTTCTTTTCTTCATCCCAAAGGAAGCTTCTAAATGCAAATAAACTTGCAAGAAAATGCACTCAATTATACAAGAATGAGAGCAATATAACACTTGATCTTGCTAAATAAAATATTTAAAATTAGAAAGACTAGATATGAAAATGTCTTAGTTTGAATTCTCTTCTCATACTATGAAAATAAAGATAAATTACCATATAGTATATATTTTAAGTAAATCTTTTATTGAAACACAATAAAGGAATAAGGCATTTAAAGAGTGGATTTTGATGATTTTTTTCACAAACGTGAATATAGCCACGTAGCCAGCACTGCTGTCAGGAACTTGGTCACTGAGCATCGTCCCACTGTCCCCTGTCCTTTCCTTTACTTCCCAGCACTATTCCTACCGCTAGAGCAACCACTGCACTAGCTTTTAAGATCATAGACTTCTTATAGTTGGATTTTACTTTTTGTACATTATAGAAATGGGATTATGCAGCTTGTTCTTCTCTGTGTCTGCATTATGAAAAGTGCTGGGTGGACTGTGGCTTTCCATTATGCTATGTATTATAAATTACAAGTTTTCTAAGTTTTTCTAATATCATTATTTTTGGCGAAAATTTTGTGACCTAAATCATAACTTGTGAAAACACATGTGCATAACGGTACTTACAATTTCACCTGAGGGCCAGATTTAAATTCAGTAATGAAGGATGAATCACTCTGAGACAAGGCTCTAGTTCACTTGGAAGTGGAGGACATAGTCTAATGTCTCATGACTAAATTTTTCATGTTATCAGAGAAACTTAAAAGGTTATTTGATATTTCAGGGAGAGAAAATTCAGGGCTAGAGAACTAGGCTTGGAGACATCCAGTAATACAAGATGCTTAAACCATAGTTTGAACCATTCCTATAGCCACAGGTCCCCATCCATGCTCATGAGCTGGTACCTGTTAGCAGCTAGGCCGCGCAGTGAGCTATGGGTGAGCATTTTGAACTTCATCTGTGCTTATAGGCCCTCTTTATCCCTTACATCGATGTCTGAGCTCTTCCTCCTGTTAGATCAATAAGGAGATCAGATTCTCAATATCAGGTTCTCACAGGAGCACAATCCCTTCTGGAAACTGCACATGTGATCTACGTTGTATGCTCTTTATGAGAATCTCTTGTTTGAGGCTTTGATGTGGAGCTGAGATGGTGATACTAGTGCCATCACTTCCAACTCTCCCAACCCCAACCCAACCCTACCTCTGTGAAAAAAAAAATTGTCTGTCATAAAACCTGGTCAGCCTGATCTTGTGCTACCTCCTTCCGCAGTGAGCTGGAGCTCTTGTGTATGACAAGAAGAATGAGGTAGCAAAGACATTATGTGATTACAAAGCTAAGTTATACAGGGGATAGACGCTTTCACTTGGTTTCTTAGATTGCACACTCTGGAAGAAACCAGCTGCTATGTTCTGAAGACATATAGGAACCCTGTGAAGAACTGTGGCCATGCGCAAACAGGCAGCACTACTTCCCATGCAAGTGAGCCATGTTGGAAGCCACTCCTCCCTCTCCACTTAAACCTTCAGGTGGTTGGAGCCCTAACAGATAGGTTGACTACGGACCCCTCAGTGATTACCTCTGCCTCTTTTAGTCACACATGCATGCAGACACCTCTTTTTCCTGGCAGCTCTGGGGCTTGAATTCAGATCATTGTGCATCTGAGACAAACATTCTAGTTCTGAGTTACACCCCCAACCCAGATTCTGACCCTTTTTGTACATAAAGCATTGTTTTGAGAGTCAGATTTTTTGAGTCTTTGAACATGATGAGAATAAAAATAATTATCCTATTACTATTACCACAAATCTATGATAATAGGATAACCTTTGTGCTTATCTTACCAGTGAGAGAAGTGAAATTCAGAATGATTAAATGACTTGTTTAGTCACGAGACTCACCAGTGGCTGAATCAGAGTTTGAAGTGAGCAGGCCGATTCTCTAATGTGCGCACTCTTGGCCACTCAACTCTACTGCCTCTAAGGTAAGAAGCAAAAGGCTGATATGGATACCAAATAGTATACCACGATATTATCTGGACATAGTCTTTTTTCTTCTTCTCAGCCTGGGTCTTTGTAGAGATCTTTAAAAACCTTTTAAGAAAATTCTATTTTTCTTCATTGTCAATGAACTCTATATTACAAGAGAGCTAATGCCTGCCATCCACAGCATCATAAGGTTTTCGAAATGCAATAGTGATTACTTTCCAAAATGATTATTTTAATAGTAAATAAAAAATGTGTATTTTAGGGCATTCGGGAATTGGGCTTTTCAAAAGAAAAAATAGATAACGTGGCAGCACTGACATACATAGATCATCCAGAATCTTAATCTCTGAAGTGTTTTCTTTTTTGAATGTTTGGTTGATTCCATCTTATATGTCAGTCTTTTTAATGGCACATGTATACATTTTATTTTTATCTAATTGATCACTCAACCAACTGGACCCATTTACTAGACCGGAAAGTTGATCATCAGTGCTAAAGCTCCAACTCGTAATCGTGAAGCATCTGTTTCTACCTCAGAGTAAATTGGGGCAAATCTGAACTCCTGGTTGGAGGCTTTTGAACACCCAGTCACAATTCACATGCACTTCTACCTGGCCGAGCCCTAACTGAAGATTTCAAGGCCATAAATTTCCAGCCTACTTTGAAGAAGCTGGGGACAGCTAAAAGTCGTTTCACAGCGGGGCTGGTTTGCAGCCAGGATCAACCAGTCTTTTGGCCTCCTTTCTGTGTAATTTGGATGGGTGTCTCATCAAATTTGCCTTTTTGTATAAAGTGTTTCCTGTGTGAATATCCTTTTTCAAATGAATGGAATTGTTATCCTGAAGAAAGATTTTGGCTCCGAGAAGGGTAAAATGAATGAAAGCAGATAGTGCACACACTTTTATCATCCTCTGTCTCAGCTGAGAACTGGTGTATGTGCATCATTTTTTAGGAACTGTAGTACAGTGACATGTGTATAAAACTTATTGAATCAGGTGTTATAGCACAAAGAGGTCTAAGGAAACAGATACATGGAGAGAGGGAAAGAAAAAGGACAGGAAGAGAGAGTGAATAAGTACAAAGGGCCGCTTGTTACATCACTACGGAAGTCAAGATGGGAAACTTCCACGCCAATAAGTAGAATAGAACGGAGAGAGAACAATATCTTATGAAGAACACCAAGAAGCCTTCAAACACACGGAAAAACTGGACACTTAGGCAGAATTTGGATAACAACACCATTGCTTAACACTGATTGAATGCATATGTATTAAAGATGAACTCATACAATCTTCACAAAAGCCAGATGAGATTGTGTTTTATTTTTCATTTTACACTTTCAGGAAGCTAGTTTTCCACATTATATAGCTAGTGAGAAACTAGGCACTAGAAGTCAAGGCAGACCCTAATGTCACAGGTTCTTCTTCTGTACTTAAGGTACTCCTTTTATTAGTATATACTCATGATACATGGTAGTACATCAACTTTGGGAACTAGTGTGTGTGTATATATACCAGTTATATGCACTAAAACTAGTAGATATATATGTCCCAATTTAATCATTTTAACTTTAATTCAATTTAATCATTTCTTTTAATCATTTTTCCCTTTCCCCAGATCCCCTTCTCCTCTTTGAAAAGTCTATCCCCCATTTCCTCCCTTCTCTCTTTTATTTTGCTTCCTACTTACTTATTCTTTGTGTTTTTCACATGAGAAAAATAGTTTAATATTCAACCTTCTGTGTCTGATATGTTTTGCTAAGTATGGTGGTCTCAAGGTACTTCCATTTTCCTACAAACAACTCAAATTTATCTTTCTCTATGGCAGAGTAGGACTCTGTTGTTATGTATGCACCATAGTTTCCATATCCATTCATCTGTTAGTGGAGAGGCACTAGCAGACTGCTTCCAAGACTTAGCTATTATGTGCTGTGACACTATAAACATTGGTATGCAGTATCTCTGTAATATATTGTCTTTAACTCTCTCAGAAAGATAGCAAGAAGAGGTATAGCTAGCTCAAATGAGATTTCTATTTACAGTTATTTAAGGTTTCTCCTTATTGATTTCCATGGTTGGCGGTGCCACCTGCAAGTTAGACATGCCCCTTTTCTCCCCCAGTGTTGCCAGCACTTGTTGTTTCCTGAGTTCTTGATCATATTCATTCTACTGGAGCACGATGAAATCTCCACATTATTTTGGTTTCCATTTCTCAGTCATGTGATCTTAACTGAGCTCTTGTTTATGTGAGCTGGGGCAAGCAGGGAGGAGGTGCTGTCTCTTCAGGATGGGAGATAGAATGCACAATAATCTTAACAAGGATTTTTGCCTAGGCAGGCTGGTGTTGATAATTTTTGGAGAATCGATAAACTTAAAAAATATGGAATTAAAGATTCCTATATTAATGGATTCTGAGCAGGAAAATAATATTTTGGAAAAGCTTTTTTTTAAATCAAAAGTATAAAAATTTAAATATTTTTGATTAAATTATTTTAAAATGACATCATTATATATTAATATACAAACAATTCCTGTGAAAAATAAGTATTTGAAAAATAGTAAGAAAAATGTGCTGTTTTATATTACTACAGGTTTCTTTGGTGGCTGCCTCAATAGAAGCCAGATGAATTAGCTGCCATTGAAGTTATAGTGTCACTCATGTGGACTCTGGAAAATTCCATTGTATACAAGTGAGACGAAGAGTGAAAAAGGCAAATTATACATTAGTATCGTCATAACACATTTTTGACCCTATGGCATGTTGAAGGATTCTTGGGTATTCCCACGGGTGTTTGGGTCAGAGTTTAAGAACCATTGGGCTAGAAAGTGGCTGAGAAGTTAAAGAAATACAGAAAGCAGCAGTCTCACTAGACCCTGGCCAGTGGTGGTGGTGGTGGGGGGCTGCAGAGGAAAGTACCTCAGAGGACCCAACACATCACACCTGGGTGGCCTGGGGCAATTGGGAAGCTTCTTGCAAAATGGGGAAACTTATTAGGGAAGGCACTTTGGTGGCAAAATTGGTGACTTTCTGTTTTGATTATTATCAATGTGGAGTGGTAGAAGCTACCCAGATAAGTACAGAATTAGGTTGCAGAAGTAGATAGAATCTTTTGTTCATACTGAGAGTGAAATTTTAAGATTTAATTTTAAAATAAAATCAAAGCATGGACAGCACTCTAATTTGTATTTAATTTGCCACAAATTATTTTGTACTCTTTTTAGGGAGTAGAATGCTAGAGGAACTTAACTGTCTTTGAAAGATTTTATTTCCTCAGGTGGGCAGTGACTACATGGGTATTTATCATATTATCTGCATTCATTTTTATGTGTCTGGAATAATTTATAGTCCGTTAAAAGGCTAACATTCAGTCCATATCCTAGGCTACACCTGTCACATATGTACATACACACATGTTCATGCACACAAGAAATACGCTTAGATCTTTGCATCTGATTTCCTGTTATTTCCAGATGTCCCATTTGGGAGGGAAACAAAAAAGAAAAAAAAAATGAAGAAAATGTAAGCTAAACCCCAATTTTGCACCTTCTCTTTAAATATTTAATGCAAACTGTAAGCAAAGGACTTCATCTGCAACACTGGCAAAATAAAATTAAGAGATCAGAAAAACAGGAAAGTGCACTAGTATTCACACACCAAAGACTTGTGTCTATTACTTGCATCTACCAATGATTTAGTCAGACCCAAAGTTCCGAGAGGAACTTAGCGACAAAATAATAGAGACATTTAGTATTAGTGACTTTCCTCAGGACTGCACTGAACACTGATGCGGGATAATCCATGACTGTCAACTCCCTTTACTGTCGAACTCTGACCAGCAAGCCTCTGCCCACCCTCCGTGTTCTGCGATCTCCCTCTTCCTTTCCAGGGCGACTTCAGAGTGTTGCTGACAGCCAGAATCTTCATATTCTAATTTTAGTGATAACAGACAGTGTCTGTTGACCATTCTCATCCTTCATGGCACGAAAAATAAAAGAAAAAGAAAAATAAAGTAAGCCCTAAAACTTGCAGCTGCTCTTTAGATGTTTAGGTGCAAATGGCTAAAAAGGCCATTTTTGAAATATTAAAGATCATTCTCGGCCTCTGAACACCCAGGTCCTGATTCCCATGAGCCTCTGCAGCTAGTGCCTTCCTTTGCATACCTAGACTTCCTTTTTTTAGAGTTCATGAACATTTTATTTTCTGGTTTTTCTGTACCCTTGCATCAATTATGTATATACCACATTATGTATCATTTCTTGCCTTAGAAGTCACTCCAGCTTGAACCCAGTACCCATTTTAACCAGGTAATAAAGAGGAAGAGTGTTTAAGTTGTTCTACTTTTTTACACAAGATAGTAAATATAACAAAAATTCCCCAAATTATTTTTTGAATAATGTGGGGTGTGTGTGTGTGTGTGTGTGTGTGTGTGTGTGTGTGTGTGGCACCTGTGTATGAGGAAGAGTGAGAAGAGATGATCATTGGGATATCTTAAGTTATAAATAAGGTCATGGGCAGATGGAGGCTGTCACTGGCCTATGGTATCTTCCTCTGTGGCCACCGGAAATATACTCAAACTCAGGCATATGGACTAGAGGTAAGTCAGGAGCCTACTTTGAATGCATGAATGAGTGAATGAATGAGTTAAACAAAAATATTCATGCAAGGACTGCCTGGTCATAAATGATACCCACATACAAAAAAACAAACTTTGCACTGTGTTGATAACAATGCTGAAAATGAAGCTGACCTTTCTTGACAAACTACATTTTTGGTGCATTTTTTCAAACTCAGATATAATTCATGCAAAGTTGGGGCAAAAGTTACCATAAAGCCAAATAGTACATCTTAGTGTTAATAATTGTTTCATAAATATATGTGATCTATAAACTAGCACTCCCCCCTCCCCAACCCCTTGCAGTTGCTTCATGACCTTTGCAAATAAATGAAAGACTTAACATTTGCTAAATTCCCCTTGTACTTAATTACTAGAAATTTAAGGACCTAGCAGGGACTGCAGCTGTTCCGAGTTTCAGTTATGTTCCTGCTTATCTTCCAGGCTAATAACTCTGAGCTCTGGGCTGAAAGCATTCCATTTTTTAGTGATGGGAAACATTGAGAGAATCCTGGTTCCCACACAGCTGAGGGGAACAGGAGACCTGGGTCACTCCAGGCTTCAGCAGGGTTCCTGGGCAGGGCTGGGGACACAAGCAGGAGGATTTGTACTATTGGGAACAATTTGTTTTGATCAAAAGACAGTAATCACAGCAGCACACTGGGCTGGAACAAAGGGTGATAAGAAAGACTTCCTGAATTGTCATAATATGTTTATTATTAATAATGATGTTTTTGGTGATTCTGAGCATTTATTGCAATGGCTGGTATTAGGATGTCGAATCATGTATCTCATATTGGACCACAGATATGTTCTACTGGCTCTAAGTCTGATGCCCAGAGAGATTTATACACTTCCCTGAAGTCACAAGGGTAAATCCAAGTCCCTGGTGGTGCTAGGGACAGAACCTCGTACCCTTTAGCAATCAGCGACCTTTCTTCTCCCCAAGATCTGCTTCCTGTGCTTCCTTAAACCTCTTGTCCCTTGAGGCCAGGATTTGAGTGTTCTGTTTGGAAATCTCAGCACAACCTGTACATTGCTATGTTTAATACTGCTGTGCCTGGGCTCCTTCTTGTCTCTTAAATTTAAGAGATTAAAAAAAAAAGACACACTTTTGTAAAAGTGTTCGGTTTTGAGGCAGAGTCAACCACTGACATTTGAGAATGTACTGCGTTTGGACATTTTCTGCATGGCAGTTGATAGGTAGCTATGTGCTGGTGAGTTAAGATGTGGTGAGAGAATCATGCAGGATTCTGAAAGGAGCTAATTGGATCATGTGATCCAAGTCCCTGTTTTGCAGAATAAGAAACAAAAGTCCAGAAAAGTTAAGAGTCCTAATTTGCAGATAGTTTTCATGTTTGAACTTTGGCACCCTGAAAGGTTACACAAAAATGGTCCCAAGTTTTTATTATTCTCTAGAACAAGTATTTTTATTAGAATGTTGACTTGTGTGTTATGTGATTCATGTTTTATTCATTTAGAGGAGTTTTAATGGAAGGGCAGAAAATCATCAGTCATTAAAAATTACATGAAGATAGGTTTAGTATTTCATAAGCAACCTAATAGTTTATCATCATTTGAGCAGCAATGGATTACTGTTGTCATTGACATGATGACTCATATTTTGGAAATAGACTCTATTTACTGAGTGAATGAATATTAGTATAAAAGTTCTTGGCTGAACACAGCACACAGCAATTTAGAATGCTGATGTTAACACAAATTTAGTATGTCCTAACTTTTTGAAGTTGAGAATCAATTGAGAATGTATTGAGAAAATTGTCACAGAAAACATCCTCTTTTGGACACCTTTATTCATACAATAATCTGGGAAATTGGTAGTTTATGAAATATGAATGATGCTGCAAATGTTAAGAGTGGGATTTTCATAATGTACTGCTCTCTGCAACTTAAAACACACAACTCAACCTTTCACTAACTATTTTAGCCATATCAGGTGCATCGGAAGGCTCCAAGAACCATCTGCTTTGTGGCTGCCAATTAAATTTGCTATGTTCTCCCTGACAAACTGGTTATTCCATTAAAACAAGTGGCTTTTCCAAGAAAAAAGATCTTGGGATTTTCTTTGGTCATTAGATAGCTCTACACCAGATAGGAACATAAAACTTTTCTTTGTGTTGGGAAAGAGGGGAGCTTTCCTCAAGTTTGACTCATATTACAAAAATGGGGGGAAGGGGATTAAAGTGCTTATTTCAGTTCCTTTTCCAAACATGGAAAGTAAAATAGTAGTTCAGCCTCCATCCTTTCCGAGGAAGATCTCATTGCACATGTAAACTTCACTGGTCCACTCACAACGGCTCACATAGTGCAAATAACACAGACTTTGACATTCAGAATGCCACATGCAAATCCTAGTTTCAAGTCTAAAAGTGTTAGTGAGATCAAAAGTTTTAAAAAAATGAATTCTCTCCATGCTCTTAGATTCTCATTTAACCTTTGTTTAACCCCCAACAGTCAGCAATAAAGAACTCTAGATGATATCCCTTTTATTGTGAAGCATAAGAGAAAACTAGTATTGCATTATTTTTAGTTGCTACAGAGAAAATTAGTAGCAAAAATGCAGCTTAAGTTCATGGCCCTTGAGTTTCGAACTCAGGTTCAAGGAGCCATACTGCTTCACATTTTCTACTGCTGCTGTGCGGTGGAGACAGATCAAACAAACCTGACTCTCCTGGGTAGGCCTTCTCTCCAGACAAAAGTTGCCAAGGACATGCTTCTGGAAACAAGTCAGAAAACTTCACCTATAGTTCTGCTTTATAGTTTACACGATTCTGTGAGCCTTGATGTCACAGTTGGCAAATGGGAACGTTCTGTCATCCGGCACATGTCTTAAATTCTTTATGACAATGAAAATAGCCCTTGATTGTGACTGGTGAGTCCTACATGTATTCATTTTGTGAAGATTTGATTTTCTTTGAGACACTAAAATATGCTGACTATCAGATATTGCCCTGCAACATGCACGTTGCTTCTATTAGTTTGAGTTCTTACAAAAGGCAGAATTTACAGACATTATAGCAAAAAGGATCTGTGTGGAAGGCTTACAAGTCTGAAGACAGAGATAGCCCAAGATGGTGGCCCGCACGTGCCAGAGCTGGAAGGTCTGATGCTGCATCGCGAGGTAGAACTCTAGTCCAGGACTACAGGACAGCTGTGAAGTCTGCTGTGGATCTTGGCTGTTCAAAGAAGGATGATGAAGATAGGCCACGTGCAGACAGGCGCAAGTCAAGACTGGTGTGAAGTCAGCGGGTCCAGACAATTGCGAAGGTGAGGGCTTTCCCGGAGGAAACTCCTAGAGGATTGTTTTTGAATAATTTTTCTTCTTCCTTTTATACAGTTTGAGTTCCCAGTTGGGCCTCCCGAGTCCGAGTACTGTGACCACATATCGCTCACACTCTGATATAGGCTGGTTCATAACTGCCTGATCCAGGCTGGTTCCTAATTGCCTAACCTAGGAGTGGTTCCTGATTGTCTCAAATTGACATGATCTCTCCGAAAGTCACATTGCTTTACTACTGCTTTGCTAGAAAGGGGTGAAGGTTAACTATCAAGGGAGAAGTAGACAGGACAACTATCCTATTCATTAACATACGAAAGCCTGCTCCCACCCCCACCTCCCACTGCGGGTATGCTGATTCTTTTTTTGTTGTTCAGGTTAGTAACAATCCATTGCTTTTCTCATTCATTTTGCTGTCCCCATTGTCACAGATCTGGCTGTGAGGAGCCCCCTCAGTTCATGTCCAGTCGCTCACTGACCTACTTGTATCATTCATGGAGACATTATTTGTTTTTTATTTTTTGAACAAGATGTGTTAGCTCTTTCTTAGTGACCTGTTCATCGCTGTGACTCAATGCCCAACATTCGCAGCTTTAGGGAGGAAAGATTTGTTTTAGCTTGCTGTTTCAAAAGGTCACAGTCCATTTACAGATGAGCAGTTGGGAAGTGGTGGAATCAAATGGACACAGCCAAGCCGGGGAGGAGGGCGGAGCTACACTGCCTGGCCACCCCCCACTTGTATCCATATGTTCATGAGGCTTTTGGGGGACCTGGCAGATCCCTACCATAAGGAGCTCATCTTCCCCTTGTACTTTCCATTCCCTAGCCTTGAAGTCGGCCTTTGTCCTAAGGTACTCTGGTTCCTTTCAGTATACATAATGGCTGGACCAAGATCTTTGTGTGAAGTCTGCTCACTGCTACCAGAGTGTCACTGTTTTTAGTTCCTAAAATAAAGGGAGAAAAAGTATCCAGTCGGAAATGAGTATCAGCTTGTAGGAGACATAATTAAAGACAAGCTGTGCAGGATATTTGATGTGAGCATGTTGGTGCGTGTGTGTGTGTGTGTGTGTGTGTGTGTGTGTGTGTGTGTGTCTGTGGAAACTGGGCAACATCCAGGGCAAACCTATCAGATGTGTGTTATAGACTTGTGGGCAAGGAAGTTGGGGAGGGGCACTGTCACGAGCACTCCCTAAGAGGAGACAGATGGGACAGAGGCAGATGAATTTACCTTGGGAATGTTCCTTATTCATACAACAATCAATCAATCCAATTCATAAATCAAACCATAATAAATCGACCAATTAATTAATTAAGCAGAAAAGCAAGCTTTGTTCTGCCCCCTAAAACTGTTCCTGTCCTGGGTCCCTTATGCTCACCGTGTGACGTGTTCTTGACTACCGGCGACACAGCTGACCAGCGTATGAGCTTGTCCAGGGCTCGCCAGTAGATGGCTGGTTCAGGACCCGCCGGTAGCTGCCCAGCTGGACAGTCACTCCTTCTCCAGGGCTCTCACTCTCGGGACACGAGGAGGCTGGGGAGGAGGAGCGAGACGCGTATCCTGCGTGCAGAGTCTGTGACTCCTACCTCGACCCTGAGCTTAGGACCAGGACTGTTTATGTACTGTTTTTATGCCTGCACACTACAGATAGAGATTTGGGCAGGGATTCTGATTATAGATCATACAAGGTCTTTGTCCGCACCCAGGTGGCTTGAGTCTTATCAGTACCATATAGAGCTTTAGGCAGTTTTTAGCTGTTTACTCAATTGCACTCGAAATGGGTTACTTTTAATTCGTAATTTGTAAGCTGTAGTCCTCATGTCCTTCATGCCTTTCATACACATTCTACCTATGCTCCATACAGGCACCTACCCTGGGTGCGGGGAGCCCAACTGGCAGCTTGAAGTGAGTAAAGGAAGAAAGAAGACACATTGTTGCAGCTTCTTCCTGGGCGGGCTCGGTCTCTGCCTAAGTCTCCAGACGTGGGCTTGTTCCTACCCAAGGGGCTTCTGTCTGCCGGGCTGTAACCAGCTCTTGGGCCTCTGTGGAGTGCCTTCACCATTGCTGGCTGCCCCGTGAATGGACTGTGTGAGACCTGAAACTGTGAGCTAAATATATCTTTCCTCTCTTAAGTTGTACATGTGGGCTTTTTCATTTTTTGTCACAGTGAGGAATAAAAAAAGACACTAGGGTTATTGTCTGATACCATATTCCTTCTAACTGAAGTTGCAAACTTTATTTGTGGTAAAATCCAGCTATTGTTAAATTATTTCAACTTTTGTGTGAAAAATTTTTCTTTAGTCTTTATTATTATGGACATTTTGGTCATTTATTTATTGGTATGATATGAATGTTAATAATTAAAATAAAGACTTGAATGAGCTAGAAGACATATTATATATGACACATTTACTTACAAATTAGGAAAATGCAAACTCTTCTCTATACTAAGAATCTGTTTGCAATGCCATTCCTGCCTCGGGGGCTTGTCTGTTGTGTGCAGAAGGTTTCTCTTTCCTTTTCTTTCTCTTGGACAATTTCTGGTTATTATTTAGGCTTTTAATTTAATACAACTCCCTCAGGAATTTTTCATTTGATATTTAGTTCCACTTAGAGACTCTCATTGAACCTTAGACTTTTTCCTTTGTGAAACTTATAATTACAGCAATTTCTGTGTTTCTTGTTTGATATTTATCAACACTTCTAGACTATGGACTCCAAGAATGCACCTGCCATATATGTCAGATTGATTCCTCAGTTATGTGGTGTATGACAAATATTCAATAAATAAAATTTTAAATAACTAATTGTTAACAGTTTTAAAAAAAAACCTGAAAGTGTTGGTCAATAAAAAACATGCAGAACGACTGAGTTCTTTATGTAAACTTACATCTCTTCCCAGGACATGGTAACTGTATGAATGATTACAGTATATTGAACAAATGATGCATACTTCTCTACATATTACACTTTGGTTCTTTTGCCTAAGAACCAGTGACTCTCAGCAGCTGAGACTGATGTAAATGTACATTTTCACCTTTCATTGCAAATTTTAAATGGGTAACTTCTTTTAAAATTTTGACAGATTCAAAAAATCTTGTCCAATGTAATAGTGCTGCAAATCAAAGAAAATCCAATAGTGTGCACCTCATTAGCCACTTGAAACCCCGCCGGGTCCTTATTTAACTCTTTTGAGTCATAAACACCCGGTAGACTCAAACCATCATCTTTGTCTTGCCAAGAGATTCCCTGAGTGGAAACGGGGGTTTTCTGTAATAAATAATACAGATTTGTGGTAGCTGAAGAGAAAAATGGTCTAGTTGGGAGGAAAAAACAAAAGTTATGTTTTAATGTAATGGAAAATAAGGAATCCTAAACAATTTGCTCATCAATCAAAGCATAGGAATTTTTGGGAAAAAAAAAAAAACCTCTTAGTTAACAGCGTTTTCACCTGGGGCTCATTAGTGGTTTTAAAATGGTTCTTTCTCCAGTTTCTAATGCGTGGCTGGGAGTCACACCAGGTGTTCTTTACACAGATTTCCACTCAGAGCAACTTTATCTGAAAACCCATCACCTTCACACCACACAAATGCAACTCTGTTCACTGGTGTCATTAAATTAGCTCTGTCTCTACCACTGTGCACAGACCAGGATGACTGGCTGGTTTCAAATAATAAGCACTAAGAGCCCTACATTTTTTGCCTGTTTGGCTTTTGTTAATGGGAATTCAAGATGTTTAAATTCCAAAGTCTTTTCAAAATTGTCTTGCATACTGAAGAAATTAAATGAGTTCTCGTAGCCACCTAAGCAATTTTGTTGAGAAAGAAGTCAGTAGAATAAGATTTTTAAGTACAAAAAATTTAAGTTTAAAATAATTTGAAGTTCATAAACAATACCCATCTTGTCTTCTGCCACTTCGAGTGGGGAAGGAACTTGTCCCCTATCTGTCTGGTTTCTCCTGTCCAATGTTCCCTGTGGTTTTCCATAGCCGAAGCAGATTTCCATTTCTCTTGTTTTATTAGTGTGCCTTGGTGCGAAATCCCTTGATACATTCTTTAATTTAATGTAAGACCTGGCCTTGAAATCTTCTGTGTGATAGACTTCCTTCTCAAGTCACAGCAGCTCTGGCAAGTGACAATATAAAACTGTCCTAGACTGTATCACGACATGTTTCAGGGGCGATTCGGTGGGATTTTATTTCATTTTACGTATATGCATACCCCATGCCAAAGAGGTTTGGTGAGCGTTAAGAGAGAAGTACAATTTCGGTGGCTTGGGAAAATGAGATACAAGTAATACACTATCAAAAGAGGGAGACAACCTGTCACTTCAGTGTAAAGAGGAAGTCAGAGAAAGGCTTAGTAGAAAGAAGATGTTTAAGGTAAACAACAGCAGAATGCATAAATTTCTGAAAGTGAACTACACAGAGCAGGGAGCAATATAGTTCACTATGTCTTCTCAAGTAGATCAAGAGAGTTTAATTAAGGAGACTGAATCATGTCCTGAGTACTTAAAGGAGGACATAACTATCCCTCGTTGCCTGATCACATCCTGGTGCGCGTGGGAAGGAACTGTACTTGGCAAGGGGGTGGGGTAGCCTGGGACCTTAAGTGTTCTTTAGCTAGAGGATTTTTGTGTTTTCCTGAGTCTCTTCTTAGAGGGCAATGAAATGTTTTCACTTGTAGATTCCATGTGACATGTCCTAGGAGCAGCTCCTGCTCCTTGAACATTTGAAAAATTATGGCAACAGAAAAACTCCCACCAACTCCCAAAGCTGCTCATTTTACTTTCATTATCATGCCCAGAGAAGGAGGTAGGTGAATTTTTATTTCCCAGTGTGGCTTTTGGGGGTACTGACTTCACTGGGAGATTAGATGGAACTGTGTGAAGGGCTCTCTTCCTGGCTGTGTCATGCTTTCTGTTTACCATCCGGGCAGGGGATGACTCCACATCCATGCAGGTCCTCCTGTGTTTAGAAAATCTGTGCTCTCTGGAGACAGTCAAGTTCTTGCTTATCTGTGAAATACACAGGCTGTCCCTCCTGCCTGGCCTCCAGGACTACTGTCAGCTGATACACACCTGTATATGTGACTTCTGGCTCTTTGTTGGCCTCTTCCTCTTACGAGTATAGTGAATAAATTTCTTATTCCTGACTGCAGAGTAAAGTGAGGAGACGTGGACCCCTCCCGCTTCTGCGTTCCCTCCCTCCGCTGGGCTGCAGCTGCTGGCTCCCACAGCGTAGCATACAGGCTGCGGTTCGGCAGGTGCTTGCTCTGTGTGTTGGGTGGGTGGGTGGGGTAGCTACTGCTATTGTTTATTATCCTGGAATCCATGCTTCTCCTCTCTCCTTCCTCCGGGTTTGATTTTCACAGAAGGAGCTAGTAGTGAGTTGCCAGCTTGAGAGTAACTAGAAGCAGTGAAGGCATTTCTAACGTGTCCCTCGGAGGAAGGTCCTTTGTATGTGCCTCAATCCCATGTTGCTTATTGGAGAAGTGCTTTTATACTTATAGCCGAGGAAAATACTAGAAATGAATTCAATCTTTTTATTAGACCTTCAGAATTCCACAGAGGTAGATCAGGATTGACTGTTGAATTTACTAACATTAAGAGATATTGGGAAAACTTTTCATATGGTATAATTTAACACTTGAATAAAGAGTATGTTGTTAGACTGACAAACATTATACTTTTTAGATTTTTTCTGTTTAATTGTGATTCCATAGTTCGTATTGCCCAATTATTCAAATCCTTAGTGGCTATTATTTAATTATCAAGGAAAAGCAAGTATGATAAAGTATAAAGTATATGGTAAAGTAACTGATAGAAACTGTGATAATGTAGGGAGGCCTTGCTGTAAACAGAACATCAGTACGGCTGTGAGCAGAAATCATACAAGGGGAGAGAACAGTGATTGTTCTATCACCTTTACAATATTTTTGTCAAAACGTTGAAAACTCTTCTTTTAGTTAGTTATAAATAAGTTAGGAAGTGAAAGTATTTGGTAAAATTAATATTTCCTCACCACACTCTAAAGCATTACACATATTGAAAATTAAGTTGTTCCATGGTATGGGAAAACATATCAGAACAAGTAAGTTGAATAATGCTTGCCTTCTCATCATATTAATAATATTGAAAGGACTTTTTTCTGAGGCTTTGGTGAATCATCACCCTCCCTTCTAAGCCCCAATCAGCTGCCAGCTATTCTTCTGTGTGTTTGCCTCGTTATGAGATATCTCAAGGGGTCTGCTTCCTGTAAACACCTTAACAGCACCAATTCCTTGAATGCCTTTACCCCTTTCACCATCAACAGCTTTCTTCATTGGTGCCGGCAAGTTTGCCATCGCTGTGCTCTTCTGGCTGCTGGACTGGTGCCTCTTGATTAGTGGCCTTATTAGTGTCTCCACCGTCGGCTCTTACCCTACAATTTTATTTTCATTCAATTCAGATTTCAATCCTAACGTTGCCACCTTTTATTTTCCTTCACTTTCATATTTGTTAGCCAATTCCCTTTCTTAACTATCTGCTTGTGTAAGTGTCATATGGATTTATTACAGGGAGGAGAAGAGACAGCACAAATGGATGCCTTGCCATCCACGCATGAGCTGAAAAACTGGTGCACAGTGACATCACCAGTCGTCTTTGAAAGAAATGACATGTGTAGTCATCGGTCGTTGTGATGGTTTGGATCTGGAGTGTCCCCAAAAAGTCTCAAGTACCTATGGATACTGTGTACTGTTGGTGAGTGGGGTGT
The DNA here is from genome assembly GCA_004027205.1 of Ctenodactylus gundi. NCBI lineage: Eukaryota > Metazoa > Chordata > Mammalia > Rodentia > Ctenodactylidae > Ctenodactylus > Ctenodactylus gundi. The sequence goes on from PVKB01000281.1 coordinate 419,974, forward strand.
GGCTGGTTAGGGGGGTGGTGCTTAGGGCTTCACCTGAATGGGCATATACTGGTGCCACCCTTGCTCCCAGACTGGTCTCTGTTCTGCCATGCTGTGAGGATATCTGTCTCCAGAGCACCAGCTCCGGCTCCGGCTCTAGCTGGTGCTCCACCATGTGATTCCACCATTTTCCAGCCAACCACCTTTAAATGTACAATGGCTTTCTGAAACTGTAAGCTAAAATAAATTTTCCCTCCCTAAAGTTGTGTATGTTGGGTATTCTGTCCCAACAACCAAAAAATAACTAAGACAGTCATGACGTGTATTCTGTTATTTATGTAATGATTTGTAGACTAATGAGCTATGTACAAAGTTTTTTTGCTTTATACAATTACAATTACTTTATATAAATATAGTTATATAATTATAATTAATGTAAGGTCACATCTTTTGGAGGAAGACTATTATTGTTTAACAGAATGGTAATAACTGAAATCATACATGTAAGAGCTATGCACAGTGCGAACTACCAGAATATGTTTTATGTTAAAGGTCATCATTTGGCAAATGAAGGAACATAAGGCCTTGAAATACATCCCTCACATCTCTGATAGAGGAAGGGTTGAATGAGTGGCTTTGGGTAAGAAGATCTGAGCCTATTATTGTATTCCTAACAAGGATGTGCTTTTTGTAGACGGTTCTTATTCAGACTCAAGATGACACAGGAAAAAAGAAAGCCCATTTCCTTCAGATGAGTGACTTCTGCTCAAGGATTCCTCAGTGGCCTAACTGATCCTTTCTGTTTTCTTTTTGAAAGACCACAGTGACTCTTTCCAATTCAACTTTATAGGAACCATACTTGCATCATAGTCAAAAAAAAAAACTCTTCCACCTCTTTCAGGTATTTTCTCCTACACAACTCTTGCACATCTTATCTTACCTTGGCTTCTGCTTCTCAAAGTTCCTAAACTAGTACAAGTCATTCTAAGAGTAATTCAGGAAAACGTTGCATGGTGATCTGGAGCAAGGTCTGTCACTACCTCACAGGTGAAGGGCGTGCATCAGGAGTGGTATGGAGAGTATGGATACGATGCTTTGAATTTGACAGCTGGGGACCTGGGAACATGTCCAAATGAAACAGAACTCATGTGATGATTTGGGACTGTGTTTGACAGCATCCAAAAGTAATTGGATGAAAGCATCCAAAGACAATGAAGCTAGCTAAATCAAAGAGCTGCCCTCTCAAGGGATGAGAAACCGAGAGCCATTTATAAGTGATTACAGGCTAGTAAAGATGTCTTTCTTTTTTTGCGTTGAAAAAGCAGAGGCTGAGAATATAGTTCAATGGTAAAGTGCTTGTCTACCATGAGAAAGGCCCAAAACTGCAATAAAAAAGGGAAGAAAGAAAGGAAAAAATGAAGGAAGGAAGGAAGCAAATAAGGAAGGGGAAGAAGGAAAGAGCAGAGAATAGTTGGGTAGCAGGGTAACGATACAGTGAGTCATGAAACTTCAGAGATGTTTCATACTTGGCTGAGATCTGTCATGGGTAGATCCCTGATTAAGAAAATCTGGGCCCTGGGGGTGGGGGGGGGGGGGGGAGGAAGATTGACCCTGAGGACACTCCCAGGACTTGTGTCAGTGGTCCACCCTCCCTTAATATGGTAGCTTTCCCGGAGCCAGGAGATATTGCGGAGGCCAAAGGCGGCAGACAAAGGGGAACTCTCAGGAGCTGCCCTCCCTTCTCTTCTGGAGGCCACATGGGAACCAGCTAGTGTTTTATTTGTGTGGCACTTGGGCCAAACCAGAGCTTTTGCAAAAAGCTACATCTCCAGGCCATTTTTTCTTTTTTATTTTAAGACAGGGTGTCATTATGTTGCCTAACTTGCTCAGCCTGGGTTCAAACTTGAGATCCTTCCTCCTGCCTAATTTTTCTCAGAGTACTGGGATAAAGGTTTGACCCTTGTAAGTAAGGTTCTGAGCAAGCCTCCAAGATGTTTGCTGGAGGGGAACAGAAGGTGAATTATGTGGTTTTATTTGTATTTTTCAACGATTAGTGCAGTTAGATTGTGCCTTTTTGTCTCACATTATTTTCTATTGGGTAAGAAAGAGAAAATAATGGTAACACACGGTAATACTCAACAAGTTTGAGGCCAGCCTGGGCTACTTAGTGACTTCAAAGCCAGCCTTGACTACATAGTAAGACTGCTTTAAACATTAAAGGAAGAACTCAGTTGGCTGTTAGTTAAACCTGTGACTCTTGAAATTTGCATCTCAATTTCATGCTCTGTGACTAGATTTGCCATAATGACTTTGTTTCTTCCTGCTCCTCTTTGAGAAGGAGCTCTTTAGAAATTCTAAAACACTAAGCATGCCATTATATCCATTGCTTTATGTGTAAATACGTTTGTGATATACTTAAGTTAATTTAATGTAGTGATTCATTTATTCAGTCTTTGATATAAGTTTAGCCTAAGAGATCTGATTGATATAATGATAACTTGAATGTCTATTGGATAGCAGCATAATTGATAATAGCCCAATATTGAAAAAAGCCAATATGGCTGAGTACAGATGCCTGGATAAAGAAGATGTGGCATATATACACATTGGAGTATTATGCTGCAATTAAGAATGACATATTTGAGTCATTTTTAGGAAAATGGATGCACCTTGAGATTGTTATGCTCAGCAAAATGAATTAGACTCAGAAAGTTAAATAGTATTGTTTCTCTAATATGCGAAAACCAAACCATAAAAAATGTAAGAGACATGGGAGAGAGTAAGAAGAGGGACTTTGATGAGAGAGAAAGGGAAAAAGGCTTGAGGGTAGGAAGGAGAAAGGGAGATGGTATGTTAAAGAAAAAAGATGCACTAACTGGAGCAGATAGTGGGAGTTAGCGGGGAGACAGAAAGTGTGGGAGGACCAAAATGGGGGAGGGAAAGGGGCTGTGATTTGGACACGATATATATGTGCACAAAATACTCGTTAATGTAAGCATTATGTATGAAATATACATATTATTAAAATGGGGAGGAACTGGAAAAAAGGAAATAATGATAACATAAGAGCAGTGAGAAGACAAAGAGGAATCTAATTAAGTCTTGATCAAAGGAAGGGCAGAGAGGACAGACCACTCAGGAAGGGTGGAGCCTGCGGTAGGGAGGTGAATCTTGGTGGAAATGAAAGAGTCACAGGGAGAGAAGAGAGAGAATTCTACTCAGAGCCACAGCAACACCGCACACCCACCAGTTTTGGGAGTGGAAAAAACTTCCATATGCTTAAAACACTAGAGATACTTAAGCATATTGAAAATGAGACTAAGGTGGTGGCAAGTGTCATAAAAGGTTCAACTTTGGCGAAGAAGGCTTCAAGGAACCCAGAAAGATTTTTAGCTGTGGAGGGAGGGAGGGTGAGTTTTGTGGTTATATTTGCATTTGCCAAAGATTACTCTGTCATAAAATTATAGAAGCATCAAAAAAGTTATCACTGTTTTTATTTTAGTTGCAGAAAAAAACGAGTTTTCAATAAAAACCCAACATCAACTTCATCTCAGGGCTAAATGGGGTTAAAATTGTAAATAGATCTAAGATTTGTTCCTTATTAGTGTTTGTGACGATTGCATAGATGATTCGTGAAATTCTGTCAATTTCCATTTCTGAATCCTGGTTTTAGGAAGGGTGTTTTGTCAGTAGTTATGGTAGCTTTTAGCTTCTGCTATTACCATATCTTTTTTTCACTTAATGTTTGTTTTACTGTGTGGAAGAGAATGACTGTTCAAAGCTGGGAAGTTTCAGAAGCTGAAGAGAGATATCGAGTGGCCAGAAGATATGAAAATTTTAGTTAAAAATTAAGGTTGTTATGAAAAGAAATTTTTACAATACAAATTTTTAAAATCACCAAATGACTTACCTGTTCTTGGAAATTTGACTTTTATAGAAATCTGAGCTGACCAACTATGTTATCATCAACACGATCACTTGTGATTTCTTGTTCTACATACTTTCACATATTTGTTTTGCTTTACTTAATGACATAGTAAATCTTTGGAACATTGGTTTAGTGCAGTAGCTGTAGAAAAGAATTTGTTTTAAATTCTCCTACAACCATTATTTAATGTAACATAAAATGAGAAAATTTTTTTCTGGAAAACATGGTTTATGTGGCCTATAGGAAAATGCATTGATTTCTCTCCTGGAATTTTTCATAAGTTTGTCTTGAATGTGGGTTAAATATGATTTTTTCACCTTTATTTTTTATTTGTTAATGGGACGTCTGAATGCACTTGATGTGATCAGAAAATGCCATTTCATATTCGGGCAGGATTTGATTGATCAATGGAAAGCCATCTTGTCATGGTTCCAAATATGTTCCCTGTGAACCCAGGATGCCCAATGCCAGCTGCTTTGCAAAAGCCATCAGCATAATGAATTAGATAGAAATATGAATCTTTCATACAGTGCAGGTTGACCCCAGCTGGTGATATGACTGTGACCCTAAGCAAGAATTTCCAGAAGTACTAAATGCAATGGGAACAGCAGCAACAGATATTAGTCTCAGCTATTATGATATCAGGTTTTCATCTTGTCTACCCTGGTGCTACATGAAGCAAACAAGCAGTGCTTTGAGGTACTTCTCAAGTCTGCAGCTTTTACGCCCAGATCTGCAGATCTAAATCCTCTCTTGCATAACAAAAAGAGAACCTGGAAAATATGTTGGGAATTGAGAGTTCCGATAATAAACTTACCATTCCTTAGGAATCCGTGGATGGCCTTTGGTGTGGCGCAGGGACAGCAAAGCCTGCCCAGCCCCCATGGATCACAAGGGACAGTGGAAAGAGGACCAGCAGCTGTTCTCCTTTCTCCTGAGGCCAGAGAGGAAACGGGTATAAACTGGAGCAGGAGGGATTTAGAAGCCACATGAAGGATTTTTGCCCTAAGGTGATGCTTTCTCACGAACACCAGTGTAACCACATTAACTGCTTCTGTTTTGTAAAAATGCACAATCCAATGTTTTCCCGTGGTGAGTTAGAAATCAGTGGTCCTTGGAGTCCCAGAGTCCCCCAGAGTGCCTCATTTCAACATCGCTACCCTGTTGGTAAAGACCCTAATAATATCATTTTGAATACCATTTGAGTGGAATTATACTGCCCCAATATTATTTCATTTTAGTGAGATGGCCCTATTTTTGTAAATCGTTTTTTTTTACAAACAAAATGGGGAAATTATTTGCAACTTGATGTTCTACATTATTTACATGAAGAGCTATGTTGGTTAGAATGCTTACATCCAATGAGAAGAAATTTTTAAAAAATTACAAAGAAGTTCTTGCTGGTAACAAGGCATTGATTTTTTCAGAAAGAGGAAACAGTGTACACTGAACTAGAACTTGGGTTCAGATACCTCCTTGTTTGAAGTCTAATTTCATATGCTATCCTCAGCTCCTTTCTCACAAGGCTTAGTGAACCTTAAGCTGGCTCATTTCAAATGATATTACTCAACTTGTAGATGGGTTGTGAACATTACATGAGAAAATATGTGCAAATAAACTGGAAGATCTCTGGTTCTGAGGAAGATCAAAGTATAGAAACAACTATGAATAGGAAATATATCAACAAATACTCAATGTCATGCAACCGAAAAAGGACCAATTTGGTCAAGCAGGCTCTAACTGACAGAGCTGCATTTCTAAATTCTCTTAAGCATATGTGCCTTTCTGTTTGTTTTCATTGTATAAATGGAAATGACCCAGTTGCCAAGACTTAATAGGCCTAAAGAAGGAAGAGATTTTACTAAAGACAGTGGTGTTTTTCTTTCTCTGCCTACTTGATTGTTGTTTATTTTATCAAAGCAGTTTTACTATGGTTAATTATATGTCCAGCTTCTTTATTACTTACAGGATTCATGTGCGGTTGTTTACTAACTGAATTCTCATGGCTTAAAAATTCTTTAACCCACTGGGCAATAAATGCAATGTAGTTCTTAAGGCCTGATTTCTAAGTTGCCCGTGCTGTCCTGTTACCACGGATAGTCTTTGAAGACTATGCATTTTTGGGCAAAGCTTAGTGAAGGAAGAGGTCTGAGATCTCACTGGAAAGGGCGCATCGGGCCACAGGTGAACGGCAGCCGTTGCGGAGGTAGAGAACTATTTGGTGCCGGTACTTCTGTGGCTTTTCTGCAGGTGGTGTCAGCCTGGCTTCCCAAGAGCGTTTATAAGGACCTGTTCTGTGTGCTTTCCTACTGACAATTACCACCAAAGCTTTCAGCCATATGTTTTTCTTCCTTCTGAGTTTTTGAAGTATATATGACTCAAAACTAGATGCAGTAAAACAGGCACATTGCTGCGATGAGTACCAGCCTATGGCAAAATTTATATACTTTCAGTAACAAGGAAACATTTCAAATATTTTAGAATTGTAAGAAGGAACTGTCTCGCCTTGGCAATTGAATAACTTTATTTTTTTACCTACTGTAAAGCAAATCAGAAAATAATTGGAGTTTTTTGTTTACTTTTGTTTTTTGTTTTGTTTTTCTTTTTTAGTGCTGAGGACCAAGCCCAGGGCCTCACTCTTGCAGGGCAGGTGCTCGCTCTACCACTGAGCTCAATCCCGAACCCGAGAAAATAATTGAGTTCATACAGGATAATCTTCTCAGGTAAAAATTAACTGAGAGGCAAGAGCTTCTCTTTCCAAAGAAAGAGCTGTATTGGTTATTTGTGAACTGTGTCATGTCTTATTAGACAAGAATTTCTGAAAGGTTCATCCTTAAAGCATATAGTTGGACCATAAACCCGAGCTCTGTGTTTCCTACACAGAGTGGCCCAGACATTAGCAGGTCAGCAGCAGACATTAAAACTAAGCCCATAAGCCTATCAAAAGCTCGTCTTTCTAGCGGGACTTGCCTCACAGTGCAGTTAGTAGGGTGCTTGTAGAAACCCTGCAGTGTAGTCATGCACAGCTTGGGGTTCCCTCGTCTTGGAGAATGATGGCAAGAAGTCCCTGCGTTATATATTTCTGAAAATAGCGAAGTTTGTTTTCTTGAATCACACCGTATTTAGCATTTAAATGCACTTAACCACAGAACTCCTACATGTCCTTTCTCGGCACTGTCCACAGAGACATTTACGCAGACACTGTCCAGTGGGCAGAGCGATCTGCGTCCCAGGCGCCTCCCTCATGATTCGGAGAGCCTCTGTCATGTTTTTTTCTTTTTTTCTGATCTTATTTTTTCTCACTTCTGATGTGGATTAAAGTCTGCACTCACAGCTCTCTCTGATAGTTTAAAGACATATGATCCTTCAGTATTTATCCATTATTGGCTCCGTTTACCCAAGGGAAAATTAAGTGCAGGGCCTTAGAACAGTGAACTCTTTAATACACGGATGCATATGCTGATCTCTGACAGATGTTGGTCTTTGGGAACAACAGAAAGAGAACTACGTCATTCGCTCGGGAAGCTGTGTGTTAGCTGACTGATCCTGCAGGTGCCCGGGCAGCGTGGCTGTGAGCGGCCAGCAATGCTGAGAAAATTGTCTGGAGCAAAGGCAGCGCCCAAAATATTCTGTTTTTTCACACACATTCCCAGCCAGCTGGCAGGGCATTTTGAGAAGTGCCTTGTTGAGGAAAACAGTGATTCTAAGAGGCCTTCATTTTTGTCATTTATTACTGGGTTTTACATTTTAACTTTGTGTTGTCTATTAAAAAGATCTCATTATATGTACTTGTTAATGTGTAATCCTATTTCTGAATTTACCCGGACACATCAGGCAAATGTGTACACTAGGCAAGTGGCTCTTGTGAAGGTAGGTAATGTGTGTTGTGTATGCCCAGTGTGTGTGTGTGTGTGTGTGTGTGTGTGTGTGTGTGTGTGTGTGTGTGTGTGTGTGGTCTCATGTGTGTTTGGGATAGACGAGAGCCCGTCAGGCAGATTTTGATAAAGATTTTGTTTTGTTTTGTTTTTTCTGACTTAACACTTAAAGATAGACCTTGTGGGGATTCTAGGAACCTCTTAAAATGAGGTGACATTTTGCAAAGAGACTGCTTTTCTGGTAGCCTGGTAATAAGTGTGAGGTACAACCTGAGATCATGTGGAGGGCAGGACTCTGTCTTATGTATGTGAGTATCCATGGAGCCAAATGGCCATTGTCCAATGGTGGGGCTTGTGTATCCGATTAAGGCATGCTATTGAGCCAGGCAGGTGTCACAAGCTTTTTCTGCAATTGCCTCTGTAAATCTTATTCTCAAAATGAAAGAATCCCTACGAAGAAAGTCATAGACTTTGAGAACTTTAAGAAAACTTTATTTCCACAGTATATATAAAATACTCGCTTTTTCAGACACTGTCCACTCTTGGGATAGTATTGGTCAAAATTCCTTTCAGCATTCTCCCTGATGTCCCCTCCTAGAACTCCCTGGGTAGTTAGCATTCCCTCACTGGAATATCGTCATCAATAATGAAAAGCTGCAGCCCTGGAGTTCATGTGAAGGGTTCAAACCCAGGCTTTGACACTCCCCTGACCCAGGGGAGTGAGAGCTTAGCCTCCCTAAGTCTGCTGTTATGGAGAGAATTAAGCGAGGCAACCCAGGTAAGGGCTTAGACCAGAGTCCGATGTGAGCCGTGTGCTCTGTGCATGTGGTTGAACCTTATTACTGAGTCCTTGGAGAGTTGGTATTCCTTTGCTCTGTTCCCAGAAGGAAGCTTGAATACTTCTTTCTTCCAGTGACTGTCACAAGCATCAAGATTTTGTGACTCTTCCGGTCTCTTCTCTGTCACCTCACCCTTCTCTAGCCTAGTTTGGACTCTTCCTGCCAGCTATACTCCATGATGCTACTGTCCTGCCCCTGAAAATTGTCCTGGGAGGTCTTGGACAGCAACTCGCACTCAGCCTGAGACTTATCTTGGTGTTTTTTGCCCATACTCCTCTGGATGTTGTAAATTGATGTCTTCCTTCCTTCCTTCCTTTCTTTCTTTCTTTCTTTCTTTCTTTCTTTCTTTCTTTCTTCCTTTCTTCTTCATCCTCCTCCTCCTTCTTCTTGTTTTTCTTCATTTGAGAAAATTTCTTGCTCCATACTCCAGCCTAGTCCTGTAGTGACTATTAAGCCCAGGCAGGCTGGGCCTTTAACCCACAGCAATCCTCCTGCCTCAGCCTCCCGAGTGCTGGGATTACAGGCATGTGCCCCCACATCTGGCTTATGCGATGCTGGGAAATTGAACTCAGAGCCCTAAATTTGCTGGGTAGGAACTCTAACTACCATACCACTCTGCCAAACCTTGGATGCTCTAACTCTATGTGGCTGAAAGGTTCTTTCTAGGATTTTGACTTCACAGACTTGAATTATATTCCCTCTCCCCCAAGAAGGCCAGGAGCTCACTTTTGAAGACTGTTGGCTAAATATCTACTCAGTGGAAGGCGCTGCTCTTGGTGTCATCAGCAGCGAACCAATCAAAGCCTCTGCATGGAGCTCCCATTCTGGCGAAGTACAAGCGCAGTAAGTGGGTAGCTGATCAAATCTCAGGTATCTGACGCACTCAGACTTTCTGTGGCTAATTCAGCAAGTACAATAATCTTCACCTAAGGGACGGTGAGCAAAATGGGGAGAATTTGTCCAGAGTCCTCTATTTCTTCCTTTTAAGTCCACGTAAGGCTGCTACATGCCACTGCTGTTGTCAGAGCTCCTTTAGGCAAGATGTAATCTGCGAAGTGGCTTAGGATTTTCCTTCCAGGGAAATGTTTGCTGGGTCTGAGGCGGAGTTGACATAAGGCTATCTGCCCTTACACTTGGGGTAAAGCAGATTCTCTGGCCGAGATAGGTTCAAGTTTAGAATTGGAGGAGTTGCTTCAATCATTAGGGTCACTTTTACATACTAGCAGAGCATCTGTGAGTTAAGTTGCTCCTTTCTGTCCTAGTCTGCTAAGGGTGCTGTAACAAAATGCCTTAGATCTGGAGGCTTAACAACAGGTGTTTATTTTTTCAACAGAACTTTGTGAAGATTAACTGAGATCAGGCACACAAGATTTGACACAGTACAAAATAAACTACAGCTAATGTTTAAAGTGAAAGAGCTAACTGACTTGGAGTTGGGAGGAATGCTCTGTGACAAAATTGGGAATATGTCCTCTAGAGACGTAAGTAGAATTTGATAATAAAAAGTATTTTTAATTAATCTGGGAGAATGAACATCAAAGAAAAACCTACAGCTATTCTTTTCTTATACGTGATGATAGAAATTTTTAAAAATAATATCTTTTGGTATTGATTAATGGTATCTATCATAGCATCGTAATTCAAGCATTGCCTCTAAAGAAAGCCATTTTACAGTAGTTAATCTCTGTTACTTGCTCCAGTGGGAGTCCCCAAAGCGCTACAGCTGGGTGCTAGTCCTTTATTGGAGTGTTTTAAACTGTCAGCACTTTTCCTGTGGCTCATGCGACTACTGACTTTTCTGCTCACCTGTGCTCAAGTTCCATCACAATAGTTATAACTTCTTCCATTTTTATTTCATGCATGCAGATATCACAAAGTACAAGTAAAAATCATCTTCTTGTAAACATAAAGTTAAAACTTTTCAAATTAATTACAAAAAAGTAATTTCTAAACTCCATACTTTTATTTCTCCTCCTCCTCCTCCTCCTCTTCTTCTTCTTCTTCTATTATTATTATTATTATTATTATTATTATTATTATTATTATTGTAGTTGTTATTTTGACTCGGGGTCTCATTCTATAGTCCAGCCTAGTCCAGAATTCACTTTGTAGCCTGGGCTAGCCTCAAACACAATCCTACTGTCTCAGTCTCTTGAGTGCAGGGATTACAGGTGTGGGCCACAATGAGAGGTTTATTTGGTGCTGGGAAGTTAAACTCATGGCTTTATACTTGCTAGGCAAGTGCTCTCACTGCTGTGCTATTTCTTCATCCCTCAGCTTTAGCAACAGAATACATAGAAAAGGAAGAGCTAGGACCCTGGCTTGAAATGATTAAGGGGGACTGATTGGTTATTTAGCCAATGAGTCTGGAGAGGTTTTTGTTTGTTTGGTTTGGTTTGGTTTGGTTGGTTGGCTAGTTCCCTCTCTTCTGAGAAATTTGGTGGACAGTAATGCTTAGTATCAGCCTCGAGGAGGTAGAGGTGTTATTTGCAAGGATGAGGTACAGAGGAGTATTGGGTTTTTGGTGGAGGGATTGTAGAGTTGTGGCAGCTGTCATCAGGAAAGCACCTTGCATGGCAGTATGGTCCATGGTCCATAACATGTGCCCATGAAACAAGACCATGGCGACCTCTGTTTCTGAACCTCTCTAGGTCCCTGTGTCTCACACAGGGGTCAATTACTAAAGACAAATCTGGTTTATTGGGCCACTTACACCTTGTATCAGTACATTAAATGATCCTCTCCCAAATTCCTCAGCCTCAGTCAGGAACCCTTTATTTAAAGTGTTCTGTTTTGTGGAAGCTTCCTGCCATGACAGCATCCTAGCATGCAACATACCTGGTGTAATTATTTATTTAATTCTTTGCCTCTTCCTCTAATCGCCAGTCCCTCAGTTCTGTAAGTGTTGCCCAGAACGGTGACCAGCACACAACAGGTGCGCGCTAAAGCTTCTTGTTGATAGTCGTTGAGTAGTGGATTCCAAAGGGAGGAGGTTGCCTTACTTAACCGCCAAGTGAGTCTCTCTCAGAGTGATTGTTAACCATGCCTCCCGCCCCTCCCCATCGTAAGACCTCACTGCAGGCTGTGGAAATACAATCCTCATGAAGAATTAAGTTGGTGACATTCACAGTGAATCAAAACTGTACTCCCACCCCGATAACTCAAATGATAATTTTTCTTAATTATGTGTAAAATGTGCTTATCGGAGGAGGAATCACTGAGCTCTGCTTGTGCAGTTCACATCTGCAGGAGGAAACTTTGTAAGTGGGATGCAGCAAGTCTAGAATCTGAAATTATGGAGAACGTGTGAAACAAAACACAGGTTTCGATAATAACCACAGCGGTGGGGAGGAGCTTCTGGGTTGTGTCTTTTTTTTTTTTTTTTTTTAATGAGACAGGGTCTCGCTCTGCTGTGCAGGCTGGCCCTGAACTCACTACAGAGCCCAGGATGGCCTGGAACTCACGGCAACCCTCCTTTCTCAGCCTCCCGAGTGCTGGGATTACAGGCTTGTGCCACCATGCCCCAGCTTTTGGGTGGTGCTGGAAATGGAACTTAGTGCCTTGAACTTGCTAGACAAGCTCTTTAGCCGCTGCACTTTCCTCCACCCCCTAGGCTGTGTCTTTAAATATCATTCTTGCATGAGGCCTCTTACCAAATAAGAAGGTGAAAGTCTATTCTCTTAAATTAGGAGTGCAATAACTCGACTTCGATTTGGCTCCAAATCTGGGTGTAAAGCATCAGAGATGGATGGACTAGCACCTGGATGTGGACCCTGACTAGGCCTGGGATAACTGCAGGTAGAAGGCAGCTCATACCCGGACAGAGACCGGCAGGAGTGGTGCCCCTCCCTCCTATCCCAGGCCCAGAATGGCCCGTGGCTCAGGTTGCATCATACCCAAATTCCTAGTTTTCCCCTGCTTCCAGACCCTTACCAGAAATCACGTGCTCAGACCTGCCATGCAAAGTAGGCTACTTTCAGAACCTCAAATCCCTCCAATCAGACCCTTGCCCTGTTACCTGGCTGACCCACTCCCTTAAACTCCTCATACGCCTGGCCCTCACCTCCAATAAACGAGCTGCTGCACTAATTAGGCCTCCCAGACTTGATTCCGTCTACTCAGCCGTTGCTGTTGAGACCCTATTTCCCAGACTTCGCTAGTTTCTGATCGCCAGTGGCCAACGATGGCCAGGGACCCAGGGACCCCGACACCTAGAAGGGTACAGATTTAAGGATGGTGGCTCTTCTTTCAAGGGGTGCTTCATATTGCTTAGCTGAAATAGGGACGAACGTAATAAAAATAGAGAGCATGAAGATACATCTGAGAGAAAGAGAAAACAGAGAAAGCAGGAGGAATGGAATCTCCAGGGGAAGGTGGGAGCCTCCAGGAAGGGAGGAGGGGATTGTCAGAGGAGGTGAGCAGACACCGGATGCAGAGGATGCACAGGGAGCGATGGGGTGACTTAGAGGAAGTAAAGATCATCAGCTTCGTGGTTGTTTTTTAGTCTTACTTACTTGACTGTTGGTGCCAATTTAATTTCCCCATAATTATTCTTATTAATATGTCTGTGGTGCATAGTAACTATATTTGTGTTGTGGAATTGGTACTGTCCCGATCTCAGCTGGTCAGTTCTCCCTCCCTTTCTCCTCCCAGGCTCTTGTCTCACTGACCTCAGCTCCTTTTTCTCTCTCCCCAGGGTCAATCTCCTTGCTTTCTAACATCCAGCTTTTGTTTTTTTCTTGTAAATTGCTTATATTTTGGGTGAAAGAAACCATGTGATATTTAATCTTCTCTATTTGATTTATTTCATTTGGCTTGATGGTCCAAGGTGCATTCACTTTTCTACAAACAACTTAAATTTATTCTTTTCTATAGCAGGATAGTACTCCTTTGTGTATGTGCACCACATTTATCAACCCATTCATCCTTTGGTGGGCACAGAGGCACCTTCCAAGATTCAGTGATTACACACTGTGCCGCTGTGGACGTGAGGATGCGTGTATCACTGTAATAGGGTGTCTTCAACACTTCTGGATGATGCCCAGAGGATGTGGAGCTAGTCAAATGGAATTTCTAGTTTTAGCTTTCTGAGAAATCTTCATGCTGATTTCCATAATGATTGTAGCACTATTTTACAGTTCCACTGGCAAGGCGGCATGGTTCCTGCAACCTCACCAGCATTTTTTTAAAGTTCTTGATAATAGTCATTTTTACTGGAGACAAATGGAATTTCAGTGTTCTTTTTCAACATTCGCATTTCTCTAATGGCCAAAAATATTGAACATTTTTTCATGTGTTTATTGGCCATTTGCACTTCTGCTTTTGAGAAGTGTCTGTTCATTTCAATTGCCCATTTTCAATTGGGGTCTTCTAGTTTTGAGAGCCTAAGTTTTTGACATATTTCTGTCTTCCAGATAGTAGTGCTTTGTCAGAAGAGTAGCTGGCAATTTCCCCCCATTCTATAAGCTGGCTCCTTTGCTGTGCAGAAACTTTAAAATTTGCTATGGCACCATTTTTGGGCAATTGACATTAATTATTCTGTAACTTGGGTTCTGCTCAGAAAGTCTTTGACTATGCTTGTGTCTTCAAGAGTTTTATCTATTTTATACTTCAACAGATTTAATGTTTTTAACATCTAGGCATTTGATCCATTTTGATTTGATTTTTAGATACAAAGATATAGTTTGAGGCTCATTCTTCTGCATGTTGATAGATAGCTAGTTGTTCCATCACCATGTGTTAAAGAGGCTATCTTTTCTCCAGCTCGTGTTTTGGCCTCTGAGTCAAAGATCAGATGGCTGAAACTGCCCAGGGTTGCGTACACATCCTCAGTTCTGTTCCGTGGATCCACATGTCTGGATCTGTGCCAGTATTATGTGGTGTTAAAAATCACTGCTTCTTAGTAATGTAACTTTATATCCAGAGATGTGCACTTTAATGAGGACGCAGAATGACAGAGTGACACCTGTACCCTTTATATTGCAGGATGACCGCACAGACTTTCTATTCTTTTAAACTAAACTGGAATGTAAATTTTCTTTGTTTGTTTTTCCCCTATGTTGTCCAGATTGCAAATATGGAAAAGTGGACAGTGATTTTACTCCTTCTTTGTTGGGGGAAGGGAGAGGTAAATCCTGGTATGGTAAAAAGTAGTAAAGCTTTGCCTGTGCGTTTAGTGTCTGAGGGTGACAGACGTGTGCACACAGTCCCCTCCCTCTTCTCACTTGACCCATTGGCTAGCCTTAGACTTACTGACATTTAATAATAATCAGTAGTTCATTTGCTTAGACAATTTGCTTGTATTAAATCTGATGAATTTCATTATCTTACTGTTTATTGTTTTTGATTTTTAGCTCATCAAATCTTTCCATTCTTAAAGAAATAATTTCTTTTGGTGGTTGTTTTCATAATTTTTATTGTTTCCTCATTTTTGAGTAAAGAGCCATCTTGAGTTTATCTGTCATGATAGTACACGATTAAGATCATGTTAAAAACTTTTTTGAACAATTTAAAGATAAACTTGGAATTATCAGAGTGACTGTTTTTGTTCCTTAGAACAGAATCAGCGATTATTTTAGAAGACACACAGAACCAGCCCTGTATATTTAGAAGTCCTCTGAATTTCTGCTAATTTGTGTCACTCTCTGACTTACTTTTCCAAGGAGAAATGTCTTGTTAATTAAATTAACAAATGATTTAAAAATTTAAAGTGCATCAGCTTGTTTGAAGTGTCATTTTTGTCACTATCACCACATTTATATATACTTGGAAAGCTACTGAAGTAGCTCCCACAGGAGCAAAGATGCTTGAATGCTGATTATAACAAATTGTAGTTGATACTACCACTGCCAAGAAGTAGTGGTCTCCATTCTATCTTATGGCCTAAGAGTTTCAAGGAGTTCTTTTTTGTTGTTGTTGTTTTTACTTTGCCCCATTTTTATTCATATATACTTGTGATACACAACGGTTACATTAAATGTGAAAATTTTATGCATGTACATTTTGCATCAGTTTCACATTCCTTACCCCTCCTCCCTCTTGCTCTCCAGCCCCCGGTACCCCTTGACTCCCAACCTCTCATCTATTTGACTCTATTGTTTATTCATATTCTGTGTTTCTCATATTCAAGAAACCATATAATATTTAATTTTCTGAATCTTATTCACTTCACTAAGCATAATGGTCTCAAGGTATATCCATTTACCTATAAATGATTCAAATCTATCTTTATGGCAGTAGTATTCTATTGTGCGTATATATCACATTTTTTTTTATCCATTGGTCTATTGGTGGATATTTTGGCATCTTCTATGATTTAGCTACTGTTAGCTGTGTGTCTCAGTTACTTTGTCATTGCTATGACTCAATACCTGACACCCACAAATTTAGCTCACAGTTTCGGAAGGTCACGGTCCATTGAGGGGAGGCCAACAGCAATGGAAGTACACGGCAGAGACCGAGGTGGAGGCAGCTTCTCACGACATCACAAACAGGCAGGCAAGTTGAGACTAGTTGAGACTAGTCCTAGTTCCAGTCCTAGTCTTCGTTCTCCAAGGAAGGCAGGAAGCAGCTTATATATCCTTCCAGGTCTCCGCCCAGTGATTAGCCGCTCCTGCATCCAGGTGTGGAAGGTGTGGTCACTACACACCGTTAATCCTAACTTAACTGTAATCCACCCCTCCAGACTAGACCCCAACCCACCGACAGCACATGGTTCCATAGACAATCCACAACATCAAAATACATGAGACTTTTGGGGGACACTCCAGATCCTAACCACAACATTGTGCTACTATTAACAAGAGTATGCGTGTATCTCTGAAATATAGTGTTTTTAATTCTATTAAAGTGGTACTCAGAAGAGGCATTACAGGGTCAAATGGAATATCTATTTTCAATTTTTTGAAGAATTTCTATACTGCTTTTCTCAGTGGTTGTACCAGTTTACAATCTCACCAGAATTGTAACATATTTTCTTTGTCACTGTATGTATTGATTTTTGAGTTCTTAATAAAAACCATTCTCACTGGGATAGGATGGTGTCTCAGTGTTGTTTTGATGTGCATTTCTGTAATGACTAATGATGTTTAATATTTTTATGTCTTTTCTGGCTCTTTGAACTTCTTCGTCTGGTAACTGTTTATTCATTTCAATTGCCTATTTGGTAATCATGTCTTCGATTTTGAGGGATCTATTTTTCTTCAGTGATTTGTGTATTCTAGTTATTAACCCTCTGCCTGAGTGTAGGTTATAATTTTTCCCATTCTATTGTTTTTTTCTTCACTCTGTTGATTGTTTCTTTTGCTATGCAGAAGCTTTTTAATTTGACATAATATCATTTGTTAATTTGGGGGATTATTTCTTCTGCATCAGCAGAAGAGAAAGTCTTTGCCCACGCCTGTATCTTCAAGAGCTTGTCCTCCAGGAGGTTCAATGTTTCTGTTTTACTATCTAGGTCTTTAGTTCATTTTGAGTTGATTTGATTATATGTCCATAGGTGTGGGTCCAGGTTAATTCTTCCACATGTGGATAACCAGTTCTTTCAGCATCATTTACTGAAAGGCTATCCTTTCTCCAAGGTATGTCTTTGGCCACTTTCTGCATCCTGCATTCTGATGCATTGATCCATCAACCTGTCTGTTTTTCTGTCAATACCATGTGTGTGTGTGTGTGTGTGTGTGTGTGTGTGTGTGTTGCTTTGTAATGTAACTTGATGCCAGGAATCTTGATGACACCTGCTTTTGTCTTGTTCAAGATTTCTTTGGCTCTTCTGGGTCTCTTTTGGTTCCATATGAGTGAAAGCATTGTGTGTTGATTTTCTTCAGAAAAAAAAAGGAGAAGGTGGACAGATTATCAGAATACTGGGGGCTGCTTAACACCAGCAGTGTTAAGATTCCAAAACTTGAGTACAAAAAAGGAAACATAAATCAGCCAAAATTTCATTTAAGAAGTGGATTGGGGAGTTTGGAACTCATGTTTCTTTATTTACATGTACAGAACTGAACTTGTAACACAGTGATTAATTTCAGTTGAAACCATTACTAAGCTGTGGTTTCACGAAAGTTCTTCTGAATGAAGTGTTCATTCACAGGGGCAGAAATTGACGCTGCATTTTTTTTTTCTGGAAGAGTTTTAATGCTGTATTGTGATAGCCTAGTTGTAGGCAGATTGCATAGTTAGAGAAATATTTGAACAAATTTCTGATTGCTTTAGCACATTGAATGAAAGTATGTTTTATAATTATTTCTTATGAAATGAAGTTGTAATTTTTGTAAGTAGAAATATAAATAGCAAAATAGAAGTACACTTTCAATTTCTGATAAACCATGAAGGAGGAGAGAGCAAAGACTGAATAGAGCTACTGCGCACAAATGCACCATCTAGTGACTGCGTTAGTAATTGCGTGTGTGCAGACGTAAGATTGCAGGTGTGCAGACCCTGTTCTTATTTGTCTACCGGTGTAAGTTCCACTATCAAATGTGAAGATTAGTGACTCGTTGCAGTTGGTGGCAAGCTGTGTTCTCATCTCCTTTCATTAAATCCTTAGGATTTTATATTTTTATGTACTTTTCTTTTTTTTTTTGCTATATTTGAAAATGAGTGATCATATTGGATTGTAAATAATAATTTAATTATATTCTTGAATTTTGAAAGATATGATTCTGCTAACCAATGGAGGATCTAATAGGTTAATAGGTCTGAGGCTATTTTTGAAAAGGGAAGACTTTTCAATTATTCAAAATAACTAGCCAAATATTCACAGCATTTCCCCTAATGTGATAATCTAGCCATAAGAAAAGCACCAGGAAACAACACGCAGGTATTCAAGTTGCTGGGTATCAATATGTTCCTACTGTTGACGTGCGTTTGGAATGCAATAACCAATAATCTTTTTGTTATTGTTGCTTTGTGACCCACAAATCCATCTTGAAAGGTAAGAAATGGCTGATGCCGTCTATGAAAAGAATACAAACTCTGAGGGTTTATTCAGAGAGAGATATTTATAATTTGGGGGGCTGAGTTTCTATTTTCCTATTTTGTGTACAACCTGCTCACTCGGCATGTTTTACATACTTTTGTGATTCAGGAGAATGCCATTTTATCCTCGTGGGATATCTCTACTACTTGTTAAGAAAACAGTGTCCACAACTAAACGTCCAGTGCCAGGGATAGCTGAATGAGTACAACACATCTCTGTGCTGGATTACTTTATAGACTACAAAAGATCAATTTATGAGATTATCAAGGAGAAAGGAAAATGCAATATACTTTGATGACTTTTCTTAACTGCTTAGTTGTATTTTTAGTATGTTCTTAAATTTGAGGAAAAGAAAAAGAACCTGTATATCCTTAGGAAAAATAGTGGAACAATATTATTAATTATGGTTTTATTAACCATTAATTATATCATTATTAATAATGGTCTTGTGGTTGGGGGTCTAGGGGGTACATTTTGGTTCCTATTCATTCGCACTTGCCTTCTCTAAAAATTTAGCTTTTTTTTCCAGAGTTTACTAATGTCCCCAGTTATTCACTCAATTCTGCATTCACGCATTTCACCATGTGATATTGCAGTTCTCCCACAAAAAGGAAGAAGACCTCCCCACACCACTGAGTTGGGTCCCCACCAGTTCATTGCTTCGGTCACTGGGACTGTCACAAGCATAGGCTTGAAAGCGGCATGTGGCTGGCTTGTCTGCTGAAACCTCTACCAACTCTACAAGACAGACCTGAAATGACCCGTTGGTCCCAGGGGCAGGATGGAAATGTACACAGAGCCAACGCCTAGCTAAGCCCAGCTGATCCTTGCTCACATATGCACATCTTTGTTTGCTACTGAGATATTAGAAGTTTGTTGTTACATGGCCATTATTGTAGCAATAGTGGTGTAATTCTCTCTTACTCAAGAAAAAAAGCCATCCACGATTCAGAAGAAACGATTTTGATGTGATTGTGAGCAGAATGGAGAGACCCAATGTTGGAAGAGATGCTACCTCTGCAAAAAACAAGTATAATGTGGCTCGCTCTGAGGGCCTCTTTCCTTTCTCTCTCACTGGTCTCTTCTTAGACAGTGAGATCTTAAACACACTTTGAAGTCTGCAGCCCAGATGTGTGAGAATTGCCGGGACTCTTGGTCAGTTTGATTCATTTGTGTTCTTTCTTGACATTTCCCTTTTGCTTTTCTTGAGATTATTCAATGAACAGGAAATTCAGCAATAATATATGCTTTGTAAAGTCAGTGTATTATGTTTATATTTTCTCTCTTTCTGTGCCCTTTTTCCTTCCTTCCCTTTATGGTTTGCTGGGTTATTGCAAGGAAGCAACAGAAAGGGGCAGAAATTCTGGAGGGTCTTGTCCAAGACTGCTCCTCTGTAAGAGTTCAACTTAGAACAGTCCTATTTCACTACTTTTGTATTAACATGAGTAGGAAGAGTGTGTCTCAATTTTTCTGAAGTGTCGATTCAGAAACTGTTAAGCTTAGGATGGGAGGTAAAAAAAAATACCATTTATACTCATCGGTAGGATGTAGGAGTTAATTCCAGGAAGAAGGGGAGCTCCCCATCACCTCACCTGCCCCATGGCACGTCTGCAGAGACCATCAGCTGGGCACCTTAGAAACAGGGCATGTTTAGCTAGCCACTAGACCCAATGGCTCCAGCATGCACTTTTTCCTACTACTATAGCCACTGATAATAGGAGCTTCTAAAATAGGGCAGCCACTTTGCAGCAGTTGTTTCACCTGACCTCTATCATGTAAGCTCACTCCAGTTCAAGTTCATGCAGTCCATTCAATAGATAAAGAGTCTCTGCCTTTGGCTATTCCATCCCATCCAGTGTCAAAGGAGTTTTCACATTTACTTCCTGACTTTGTGCCCCTCCATAGCACGGTAGGGGTCTTCTCAACCGCACCTTGTCCAGGAATTCAGGGGACTGCTGTCTGTCCTGCTGGAGAAAGGCAAGATAGGAAGTGATTTTCCAGACACTGTACAACGATGATATATGGATATTCTGTTGACAGCAGCTGGGACTATTATTTCTTCAACACAAGGTTAAGATCAATTTCCTAGTGCCCGGAAGTGAAGTCTCCCATTCTGAAGGTGTTTTGCTTCCTGTTTCTATTAACCTAGGACTTCCTTGGTTGGGGTTCTGGCTTTGCAGCCTTCTCTGTGCCTTGCCAAGCTTCATTCCAGTGGCTTACTTTTGTGGTGAGTCCCCGTTTCTGGTAACAGAGGCCTTGAAACTGATAAATTATACCTTTTTTGTAGATCAAAAATCAGGGCTGGAGGCATAGCTCAGCAGTTAAGCAAGTCAGAGGCCCTGTATTGGATTCCTTAGCACTGCATAAGCTAAGCATGGCGGCACATTACACACCTGTAGAAAATAAATGAATACCTAGAAATAAAGGCCAGCACCACTGGCCTGGCTCAAAACAAAAATCTCAAAAAAAAAAAAAAAAAAGTCAGGATCAACATACATTTTGCAATTCAAGAGATCAAACCTTACTCATGCCTTACACATGCTAAGCAAGTGCTCTACCACTGAGTAATATCCCAGCCTGCATGCTTTTGCTTATAAAACCTAGTAAATGCTAATTAACCAATGAATACTTAGTGGGAGGTTTACGTTGTGCGAAATCAACAAGTGTGTTATTAGAACTGTTAGAAAATCAGTATTTTAACAAACCTTAAGAAAATCCTTTTTGTCCCTTTATTTTACGAATATGAATAAGTGTCATAAGGCATGTAGCATAAGCCCAGTTTCATTGGGCACACTCTTTTTTCTAGGCTCACATTCCATATCTGTCTACTAGTTAACTCTGACCTTCCATATATTCCATTAAAATGGATCACATGTCGAGATGAAGCACCAATAAAAGAAATAACAAGATGCGTTCTTTGGTAACAACCCAACAGAGTCAAGTCAGGAAGTCTTGTGGGCTCGTTTATTTGAGAAAATTTATAAACTTTGTTCATAAAAAGCTACTTGCATTTATTTCAGCTGTAATTGATTCTGCAAAATTAATGTCCGGTTAAAGAATAAAGTAAGCAGAGTCAGCTCAGGGTGGCGCACATGTGTAATCTCAGCTCTTGGGAGGCTGAAGCAGGGGGACTGCCACAAGTTTGAGGGCAGCCTGGATTCCGTAATAGATTCAAGGCCAGCCTGAGTTATGAGCTATATAGCAAGACCCTGTCTCAAAACAAAGAAAGAAACAGAAACAACAGACGAAAGTTAACCTTTCAGGTAGAAGCTGTTCTCTGAGTGAGACAGTTCTCTAAAGGTTTCTTAGTTTCATGTTACCCAGGAATCCTGGCTTCTTGCTTCTGTCCAGTTCCAGCTCCAAGCTTTCAGAAAGCCCTTTCCTTGCGGCTAAAGTCACACATCCTAAAATCCTGCAGCTGTTCACCTAAGATTGCCAACAAGATAGCAGCTCTAAAGCTCAAATCACAAGACTCAGAGTTTTGCACATTGTTTCAGTTCCAGCTTCCACCAAACATCCCGCATCCTCTGTTGCTTCCTACGAGCCTTTGTGAGGTTTTATGGCTGTTCACAAGAAAAGAACATTTGCAAACCGGTTGAGCTCGCCATGTGCCTCTGCTTCTTTGAGCCTACAGTGTGCCCAGGAGTGACTTGGTTTACAAATACTGTGTTCGTTTCAAAGGGTAGTAACGTGCTAAAGACCATCTTTGAAGTTAACGGGTCCGGACCACCCTTTTGTTTTTGACAATGAACAAAAACGCAGCCTTCCTAGTTCTGACGATTTGCATTAATACAGTGTGAAAAACTAAATATAGAATACTTCTGTTAAAATCAGATTAGACTAATTCTATATGAAGTGCTTTAATGAAAAATGTTTAATGGTTGAAATACTATAACTCTGGAGTTAAAATGCAGGTGCAGGAATGACATTCTACACCCCCTAGAGAGCAAACCAGTACATACTGTGAAAAACCAATTAGAGTTTATGGTTGCCTAGGTTGGCTAAATGTCTTTTTCATGGGAAATTTTCATTCTCCTATGAAATAATCATTTTTGCGTTAAAATATGTGCTGAATTATGTGGGTATCCCAAGTTATTAAGGAATGGATTTATTTTACAAGCGAGCTGTAAGCATTCTTTGCTGTTTTTATGAGGTCATCGACATGACTTT
The DNA here is from genome assembly GCA_004027205.1 of Ctenodactylus gundi. Taxonomy (NCBI): domain Eukaryota; kingdom Metazoa; phylum Chordata; class Mammalia; order Rodentia; family Ctenodactylidae; genus Ctenodactylus; species Ctenodactylus gundi. The sequence continues at coordinate 442,744 of PVKB01000281.1, forward strand.
TAAATGGGGCTTCTGGCCAACTCTGATTCTCACATCAGTTCATTAATTCACACAGCTGTCTCTGAAAACTACAAGAATAATATATACTGTGGACAGAGGGCTGGGAAGGGGGTGGGTGAGATTTCAAGGCTGTATTTCAATCAGGAGATCCTGCTGACATCATAAACTATGAGAAGACAGCTTAAGCTGTTCGGGGAGCAGCAGCAGCCCCCCTGATGGAAATATGGCTGGTTTAATTGATTCTTTTTAGTTTTTGGGATATACACAGCAGGGACACGCAGTCATTTCTATTCGGAGCAAGGTCAGAACATTAAAGGCAGGCACTGCAGGAATGCATTAGCAGGGAAACCCAAGCAGCGACTCAAGGTGTGGGGATGGATTTGATTGTGTGGGTGATATATGAGCAGCTGCTCTGACACAAGAAGGGACCTGGGCATAGTAACCACCCAGGAGTTTTGTTTTATAGGCGATTGTGAACTCATCACCTTTGGGAAGCATTTTTCCCAATGAGACGTGACAAAGACGGTACAAGTGTCGCGCGAGTGAGGGGTCCAGGGAAGCAAAGCCTCTTTCCACTTCTTCACGACTGAGACTATTGGAAGCAGAGGACCACATCGGCCCTGAGATGGCACTGCTGACAGCTTTCCCCACCTGGTCAGAGGAGGTAGCTAATACCTGCACTAAAAACTCATTCTGCTGTGAGCCCACCTACCGAGACTTTCATATCACACTGAATCCAGAGGCAGCTTGGGTATAACTCACACTCATGAGAATGTCCTGTTACCTCTCCAGTGCCGCAGTTAGCATGAAGATATTTTCAGCACAGATCTGTGCAGTTTCAGATCCGTTACCCTTCAAATTTGTTTTGCTTGCCCTGGGAAGGTGAGCGAACTCTCTCTGAGAGTAATTTTAGTTTTACCGATAAATCCAGCCAAAATTTTATGTCCTTGGATGACGGAAAGTTTTATGAAATGTGACATTTTAAGTACGCTCTTCAATAACTCTCCATTAAAACACTGACACCTGTGTGTATGTGACTAGTGGAGATTTGGTGGCGCTTATCTCATTTGGATATACAAATGTCTTTATACATGTGAATTGATCCATTGCACGAGAACCAGATGTGTTCTTGAAGAATGTGAGGCTGCTGTTGTAAAGGAAAGAGTTAAAAAAAATTCGGGTTGACCAAAGGCTTCAGTGCTCAATCTCCTCTAGCTGCTTCTCCACATGTGCTTTTACAGTAAATTCTCTATACTTATAATTTCATGCGCAAATGCTGTGGGGGTTTTCTTGGAATCCTGAAAATAGGTGAAGACCTAGCAATACAGAGATTGCAGTCATAAAGAGTCAACTGGGAGACTCCCAGCTGGCAGAACTGGCTCTGCATCTAACAACCCTGGGCCTGTTACAGCCTCTCTCAACATACAGCTAGTGAGGGCAAGGTGCTACCTCAGATGAGAGCCCTTCCTCCTCATCGGGGAGCACTAGGAACCTGAAGAAGGCAGGTCTACCTTCTGAGAGTCATGTATAGTGAAATCCAAGTTCAGTCAAATTGGTTGCAACCCGTTTTAAAGATGTCTTCTATTACATTTGTATAAAGAAAGCATGAATATAGTCCATTGATGGGTCTCCATTTGTCAAAGGAGAATGATTCTCAAATTTATTTTCCCCAGGTAGCAGGTGAATGGGATAAATGACAGTTCTTGTGGATGAGGAGGCCACCGTTAGGCGAACTTGGGTAAGTTAGATTAACAAACACTCAACTCGCAAATCTGAGCATAAAACGAAAACCTTTAGTGCTGGTAAGAACTTTGGCCATTTTTTTCAGCAATGTTCAAAGAGTTGGTTGAAATCAGAAAGTCATCAGGTCAGTTTTTTGAGGAGGAAACTTCTGGAGTTCACAGTTTGCAGGTATTATGGAATTAAGTGTTTATATTTCTTCAGAATTTATGTTGAACGCCAAGTTCACAGTAAGTAAATAAAACTATTGCTATGAAATAAGGGATGTTCTATGATTTCTGAATATTGTATATGTTCTTCCTTTTTAAAAAAACATAATATATTATTTGTATATCAAAAGTGGGAACGTCAAAGATAGGTCATTTTCTTGTGAGAACATGTTGTATTTACTCAATAAGCCCCGTTTTTGCTCCTTGAAGAGTTGTTCTCAAAGAGAAAGTGGCTGTTGGATGAATACTCTGTAGAAACTCTAAGCACACATTTATATTGTAAACTATTACTCTTTCACTTATTTCAAAAATAGTGTCATGCCAAATCCGGTTTCAAGTGTTTTTCATGTAGGCAATAATCTAAAGCTGCCTTGAGAGTAGCGTTTCCTAAGAGTTGGCCATTCCTTCCCAGATCAGATTATATCTTTTTATTTTTGTAAGCTGTCGTGTTCTCCATATTCTTTCTTGAAAAAGGCAGCCACTTTAGATAGTTCCGTTTCTCATTTGAAGAGGCTTTTTTCAGTATATATTTATCCTCAGAAGCACCCGGAGATTATTCTTCAACACTGACGGTAGCCTCTGGTCTGCTTTCTGAAATTGGGGTTTTATACTGAACTCAGTATCTACCTGCTCAGATCACAGGGCTATGGTCTCTCCTCCCCAGTACAGAACTTTCCATCCTCTTGGCTATCCATGTGTCCCCTTCATGGCTTCCCTCTTTGCGTCTATTAAGTATTAAGTAGCAGATTAGAATCACAGATTCTGGTTTCAGGCAGACTTTAAATAATATGTGACATCAGGAATGACTGTAAAATGGGCTTACCACCTAACAGAATAGTAGTACAGGTTACAAGGAGGCAGTGAACATGAAGTATTTGGACTACTTGCACACAGGGCAAGGGGGTGTGTGTCAAAAAATGCCAGTTCTCCTCTATTTTCCAAACTGGATCCATTTCTGTTGTTTCCTCCTCAAGAAGTTTCGTTCAAAGATGACCACAGGTAGCTACCTCACTGGAACAAACACAATAAGGAATCACACACGTATGTCAACAGTTGGTCAAGCAGAGCTTCGAGGAAGGTACACAGCTTTCCTAAGATGATAGAATAAATAGTGAAGTCAAACACACAGCCAATCTAATATCGAAGTCTGTTTCCTTAACCACTGCAAGGTACAGGCTCTTTGGTAACACTAAACCCTGAGAGTACGCGACATCCTCCCCAAGGGCATTGTGGGACATAAATGGCTAAAAAAAAAAAAAAAAAGCAAAGTGGATACTAAGCATGCACAAATATTCTTTGACAAAAATTTCAAAGTGATCTTTCTCATGAAATGACAACCAGAAATTGAGGCTAAATCCAAATTATGAAAGCTCCTGGATATCAAACCAAACCCTATTTGTAGGTTACCATCGAGGTAATGATAAGCCACTGGGTGGATTTGTGTCACAAGTTTATAAACCAAAGCTATGCTGTAAGACTTCCACAGAGATGTGGATGTTGCCGGAGAACGCAGCAGCCCATTAAAAAGTGCTGCATTTGTCTGGGAAGAAACTACAGTTCCTCTGGAGCAGGACTGTGATCCCTGCACTGTAAAGACAGGCAGGATTACAAGTTTGAACTCAGCCAGGGCAAGTTAGCAACTTATGAGACCCTGTTTTAAGATTAAAATAGAAGAGGGTGGGGTCTGGAAATGTAATCCAGTGAGAAGGTACTGCATTCCATTCCTAGCACAGGAATTAAATAAAAAAGAAATAACAAAGAAAACAAAGAAAAGGAAGAAAAGGAAAGAAAGTGATTGGGAAGATGGATGGTGCTAGGAACTGAGAAGGGAAGACAAATTTCAGAAATGTCTCATCGGCTGAGCCAACCTCCCTGCCTGCTGTCCTGCACTGCCACCTACCTCTCACACGTTTAATGTCTCTTTGCCACAAAGGACGCTGGACTCTTGCTAGTCCCTAAGAAGCCCTCCTCTCCCAAAGCCTCCAGGCCATCTAGAGGAAGGTAGTTTTCATGGAGGTATCTGACTTACAACTTACTCTTCCCAGCCTTCCCCTTGGTCTATTTCTACATGCAACCTTCATCTATAATCATTTCATTTTCTTGCGAAATGATTTTGCTAATTCACAGGCACACCAAAGAAATCAGTCCCTCGCTTTTCTTTTTATCTTTGGTCCAGAGCACTGGGTGTCATCTGCCTTCAGAATTTCACCGCTTCCATAAGTTAAGCACAATTTCAGTGGTTAAAGCCATCTCATTTGCAAAGAGTGACAATATTCAGTGAACAGGCAAATATCTTTCTCATTTATTATAATATTATTACTAGGAAAAATAATTTTAAAAACCTTTAATGTCAACCAAAAGAGAACATATACAATGGAACCCGTGGATCACACTACATTTGTAAGGTGTAATGAAAATCTATAAATTTTAAGGAAAAATAAAAATTTTGAACTACAAGTAGTAAAGTCACTAAACATTCTAGGGAAGGTTTGGCTTCAAGCGTAGGTTAGTGGTGTCTCGTCTCTGAGGACTAAGAGAAGAGAGTAGTACAGATAGGATAGGACTCGATGTTTGATTTCTCAAGGGAGCTTGAACCAATATGACTAAATGTTGATTTTTTCTGTAGAGAAAAATAACAAAATAGGGTGTGTTATATAGCATGCTTATGTTTGTGATCAAAATGACTTTCATTAATATGACAAGAAAAAGCTTGGGCTGTGGAGTTGAAGAGAACTTTATTTTAAAGATGGAGTCTCCACTTAGAGCCATGCAGTTCAAAGAAGAACACAAGTTTCTTCCTAGCTTTGGATTACATTGGAAACTAGATGCTGGGTCCCATCACAGTGTTTGACATATAAAACAAAACAAAACAAAAACCCTAAGGTTAGTTTTCCTCCTGCCTACTTTCCTAGATGTGTAAAGAAAGCTCAGCTAATGCTCATAGATTTTTTTTTATGCACACACACCAATAAGTTAATAAGTACGTAATATACATATTACCTTAACAGTACACCTTTATTTTTCTTTGGAATACGATAGTGACTATCACCTGATGCTTCCAACTTTTTTTAAAAATAAACTATATAATTCTTATTAATATAAAATGTGACTGAGATATTTGATTTTTGTGCATTCACAAATTAATTTGTTACAATAGTACCTTTTATTCAAATTTATTAGCACATTGATATATTTTCAAAGTTAACCTTAGCCTTTGATGAAAATGCGCTATAGAAATTGTTAAATAAACGTTGTAAGCATGTATTTCAGTGTTAGCAGCTGCTACCAAAAAACCCATGAAAACTCTTTTGGAATCCTTTAACAGATATGACTCAGGTCTCTTCCTTTATTACCACTAATGACATGTATGTATCTCTAAAGTCTACCACTAAAATTTCAAAACTTGTGAATATTTTTCTATGTATGTGAAATGTTTTAATTTTATTTTCATACTATGCTAGACATTTAATTTTTTTCTTTTCATCTATAATAAAGTTGATTCAATAAACCTAAAGAAATGAAATTTGGTTTTCATTTAGCCATACTCACGTATTAAAAAAGCAAAGTTGAGTTTTTAGCCTTTCTCATTATAAAATTGCAACTTTACTGGTGTTGTACTTTCCTTTTCAATATACTGTGCATGCAGACAAGGCTAAATAGGAAATTGCGGCAAAATTTTAAACTTATTCCCAAACTTCCAAGTATTCTGATTTTAACTTGCTATAATTAAACATTGAATTTTTCAATACTTAGGAACTGCCTTAAGTATTAGTTTTATTAATAACTACATTAACTGCAATATGATTTTTCAAACACATAATTTCTTTGACAAGAGAAATTTCTTCATCCTATTATTATAAGAAATTCACTAATTCTTATGATATTCAGGTTGATTTTTAAATGCTTATTATGTAAATATTTTATATAATTTTTTCCAAGTAGAATGTTTTAAATCAATTTTATATTGCTCTTAGGTGGGATGTTTTGTTGTATAGCTTACACAAACAAATAAATGCATTTAACCTTTTAGGTCAATTTATCTCAATACAAACTGAGATTATTTTGGTTCCTTGATGTTTCCCGGTGCTACAGTTAGTCAATCTGTATCCACTTTTAAAATGAGGTGCATACATCGGAAATATAGTTAAGCTTTAACAAAATAGAAAAACCAAATTGGAGCCCTGTTATGTGAAATTTATCTTTCCTTGTAACATCTATGACCAGAGGTTGGTGCCTGGACCACTTATCAATTGCTAGATGTGCAAATGTGTCTGTTTTACCAGGTAAAATTATGAATCTAACCTAATACACATGATATTTTTTATATTCAAAGAAGTAATTTATTGCATGTTTGACCCTTTACATCTGATAGAGGACAAATATAGCAGAAACATTTATAGCGCTTGTTATAAAAAGTGTTTTAGATGGATGGTCTGTACTATTTTGGTTTTTCTGACTCCTCCCTACTCTCTGGGTCCTTGTAAAAAAAAACCCATCAGACTAAAAATTAAATAATACATCTTAAAATGTAGTTCAAATTGAACTTTCTCTGGACCAAAGTTTATTGAAAGTTGAAGTTTATCTTGAAATTTAAGTGCAACTGGTATAATTGTAGAAAACAGCTTATACCTAATACCAAAATTCACTTTCGCAATTCACTGGAATAGCATTGAAGTTTATGTTTGGGATACTTGCACAAGGCTTGGAGACAGAATAAAGCCATGATTTCCAGCAGCAGGGGGTGGAAATGGGATGGTACAAATCAAAAGTTATAAAGTACCAAACAGTATGGATAATTTAAAAGATCTAGTGTACTGCGTGAAGACAGAAGTTCACGCATTGCATTCAGGCTTTTTGCAAAATGAATGGGTTATGGCTGCTCTTCCTCAAGAAGGAAAGACGAGTCACTATGTATGAGTGTGTTAATTTGTCCCACTATAGTAATAATCATTTTACTATATATTCATATACTTTACTTGTCTTACAGCTTCTTGTCATATACCTTAAGTATACACACTAACGTTTATTAAAATAAAATATTAAAACTGATTTTGGAATTTACACAAGTTTTTTCCCCTAATGTTTGAGATGCTCACTAAGCAAGCACATCTCTGTTTTCCTTTGGTAGCAGTGGGGGTTGAGTCCAGGGCCTTCACACCTAGCTAGGTTATCGGCCCATTTTTAGTTCTGATTTTGAGACATGGTCTTGCTAAGACTCTAAATTGCCCAGCTTGAATCCTTCTGCCTCAGCCTTTCAGAGTGCTGGGGTTACAGGCATTTATTTGAGAGGAGGTTACAGCAGCCTCAGAGGAAACATTCCTGCCCCCAATCTCCTTTCCGTACAATTGTTGCGTAGCATCTAATAGCTGCCTTTCTAGATCTTTTTCATTACTATGAGCAGTTATTTAGTTACCAGGTGACCACCTGACTAGTTTTCTAGTTGGAAACTAGAGCGAATCCTTGGTTCTCCAGCTGATTTACTACATCCCAACCAAAGTTGATCCCAAATACCTTCCTATTCACTCCCATAAACATTCCCTGAGTTTTCTAAGGTGTACACCCCAACTCTTAGATTTTTGGAAGCCCCTCCTAACTTGGCTGTCCCTTACCTTTTCAGCCGTCTTTATCACGGTGGCTTTTGCTTTAACCACAGCAGTTATTTAACTGTCCTGAAGCACCTCTGGATCTTTTACAACTATGTCAGTCACCTTTGCTTCTTGGCTGTACTTTTTTCTGCATAAATTGGAAAACAATACAAAACAAAATCTTACTCATCAATGAACATTCATCTCAAATGCCATTTCCTCTGAAGACTCCTGACTCTGTTATCTGTGGTTAGACACATTTCTTACATCTTACACCATGTTTTAGTAGTATTTAGCAATGGTTTTTAAATTGAGCTCCCCTCTTCCACTAGGCCATGCAGCAGCAGGGGGTGTCTTGAGTCACTTTCTCATTGCTGGGATACAATACTGGACACCTGCTACTTCGGGGATAGAAATTTACCTTAGCTCAAAGTTCGGTGATATGTCGGTCAGTATGCTATTAGTTGGTATTGTGGTTTGGCTCTGAAATGTCCCCCAGAAGTCTCGTGTATTTAAATGTTATGGATTGTCTATGGAACCATGTGCTATTGGTAGATTGGGGCCTAGTCTGGAAGGGTGGATTACAGGTGTGTAAGTTAGGATTAATGGCATGTAAACTAGGATTAAATGCACATAGTGGGCACACCTTCCACACCTGGATCCAGGAGGGGTTAATCACTGGGCTGAGACCTGGAAGGATACATAAGCTGCATCCTGCCTTCCTTGAGGACTAGGGCTGGTCTCGACTGGTCTCAACTTGCCTTCCTGTTTGTGATATCATGAGAGGCTGCCTTCATCTCTGTCTCTGCCATGGACTTTGATTGCTGCCAGCAGACCCTTAATGGACTGTGACCTTCTGAAACTGTGGGCTAAAATAAATCTTTCCTTCCCTAAATTTGTGCATTGAGGGCATTTGTGTATTGAGTCCCAGAAATGAAAAAGTACCTGAGACAGTGAGCAATGGTTGAAGGGCATGGAGGAAGGGGCTGGCAAGGGACAGCTGTTTCCGACATTGCAGCGGGAAGCGGGGCATTGAGGAGAAGGTGGGACAAGAATACATCCTTATAAGCCACGTTTCTTAACATGTGAAATCAATAGATTAACGCCCTTGATCCAATTCCCACAATCCAGTCATCTTCCAAATCCATGAGGCTTTGGGGAGACATTCCAGATCTAAGCCATAACACCGTCTGAGAACCAGGGGGGACTCTTACCTGTTCAGGTCATCAGAATGTCTGCATTGTTCTTCATTGTGCCTGGCGTCCACCTTCAAGGCAACAGCAGGTGCTCCATACATGGTTGGTGAATAAATGACGAACAAAAATGCCAAACATTTGGTACAAAATATCAATCCATATGTCACAATATGTTTTATTAGTTACATTTCTCTGGGTTAGAGGTACTTCAAGTATCAAGGAGACACAGGAGAGTTTGGGACCCTAAAGGAGCAGTGCCTTAAAGGAGAGGACAGACCTGACTGGGGAGGCCCTCTGTCTTGTTTAACCTTTCTCACAATGGGTCTTGTCCAAGTCTGCTCAATATTAGAAGCTTGGCACAGTAACTGGAAGAAAGAAAAGACGGGAGGTTATTTCTGAACACTTGGATAGCTTAAGTGACTACTTTGAGGATAAATACATTTAAAAAACTAATTGAGTTACCATGCACATAACATAAAATTAACTATTTAAACTGAAAGTTTTATTGACACTAAATCATTATTCACGCTCTTGTGCAACCAGGAGTGATGGGAGTGTTTTGGAACTAGATTAATACATATAAGGTGTATCATAAAAACACAATGAATGTCTGATTAAAAATTTATTACTGTAAAAGACACATTGCCATTAATCTTCTTAAAGTACTTCCCCTTGCTTCAAACATGCGTATCCCATCCCTCTTGCCACCTTTGGAAGCAATTCCGGATGTGCTATTTAGTGATTTTCTTTAATTGCTTTCTCATGGCTCTTTTCATGTCCTGAACCAAATCAAACTGTGTACTTTTCATCATCATTTTGACTTTGGAAGAAATGCCAGAAGTCACATGATGCCAGATTCAGGGACTAAAGTAATTCAGAACACATTCTAGTATTTTTCATGAGCCAGCCTTCCCATCGGATGGCACTGGACAGCAACGTGCACTGTTTTTTTCCCAGTCATATCTCATAAAGACATCCAGAAAGGAGAATTTGCAGGGCTGCTTCGAATGTTGGAATGAATGATGAGATAGATGTCCTCAAAGTGAGGGGAATAGTTTAAAGGGAATTAGTGCCCATGTGTTTTTACTCTGATGATTTTGTAATTTAAACATTTATTACATAATTTGATCACACCACATCACTTTATCCTGCCCCTCCTACCACTGTTTGTCACAGCATACCTTCCACAGTTGAATACACTCCATAGCCATCCTCACTTTTAATCTTGAGGCAAATGTAAAGCTTGAAGGTGGGAATTTTGTCCCAACCCCAGAGAAGTATGAGTTCTATCTAACTCTAGATCCTGATGTGATGCTCAGTGAGGAATGCGTGGGAAATTCCAGTCAGGCAGATCTAGACTGAATCCTACCTTTTTGGTATGAAGTATGGGACAAAAAAGTACTCTTATTGTGGGTTTTCTGTATTTGATTTCCACCGAGAAATGACATACAAGAACAATTACAATTAAATATAGGTCAATGGCAGATGTTAATGACTTGAGATTTGTAGATGTGCAGAATTTTGATTCTCTCAGCACTCTCTAATTGTTGAAACACTCTGTAGAGGCCAGTGTTGGCTATGGTAGGTGTAGGATACAACACTGCAGTCTAGCCGTCTGTCTTAATGCCAGAAATCTAATTAGTACAATCAAAAAACATCTCTCTCTACAAATATTGAGACCACAACTATAGATCACTGTTAGTTGATGAATTATAATGAACACACTAATTGTTTAAAAGAATGTTCAACAAATACAAAAATCACAACTACTAATCTAGGCTAATGTATTTTATTTTCCCTATCAAAATTTACTTTTAAGTTACATTTCTTCAATAAGCAATTTGTTTGTCACTTTCTTATTATTGAGCAGAACTACACATTCTGAAGCATAAAACTACTTCTCTCAACTATGACAAACAATCCTCTCACCAAAGCAAAATCAGTGTCGTATTGTCTACAAACGCATGTCCCAGGCAATTTCAAATGACGAACGAAAGGGAATAGTTTCCCACCACCTGCGTACACACAGTTCTGTTGCAGTGGAACTAATAGGCTGTGAGGTGATTTATCTTGATACCCGGTATGTGGTTTCCTTCCAGCGACATTTTCTGTGGCTTGTTCATTTGAAGGTACGACTTAATCAACGCTCTGAAGCTAAGTCACGTTTTCTAGCTCCGGTAGGATCTTGGTGGTTGTGAGCCTTAACTTTGCTTTCTTAATGACATCAAATTGTGTTAAAATTTCTGTCAAGAATTCTGTTGTGAGAAAAGGCATAAATTAGGTTTTACTCAGTTTATTTTGAATGTCTTTGGGGCAGAATTTGATGGAATCGTTTTTGGAGAAAAACAATCCCTGAGAGCTATGGTAGCAAAATCCAGTTTTTTTCCCTCTATCTCCAGGGGAGTGGGTGATATTTTAGGTAGGAGACAAATACAAAAGAAAATAAGAGGTCTCCTGGGTGACTCTGAGGACCAATGAAAACTGCAAGTGCTTCACTGAAATGTATGTGCGGGGTGTACCAACTCTCTATCTTCCAACTTCCTCTACTTTTCCACCCTTTCAACTCTCCCTCCTGCAAGGTCAGCTGCTCCAAGGAGCAATTTATAAAGTTGCAGCTCATATTGTGGTTGTAGTTCCAGAACTGACATGAAATTAAATCAAACCTGAGTGCTATAGGACACAAAATCCACCTTCCTAGTTTACTGAGCCCTTCAAGACTCCTAATAAATCTTAGAAAGGTAGCATTCCAGCACTGACTGCCAGCTTCTCCCCTCACAAAAGGACCTTGAAATGGAAACAGCGAATTTTTCTTCGAGGCCGTACACTACACCACAGAGAGAAAGATATGCACAGCAGCCGTGTTCTAAGCTCCCTTTTCTAACCTGGGGCAAGTGCTTCATGAAACAACGTTAAATGAGGCTTTCCCCGACTCTTCCACATTCAAAATTGCTGGGACCACATGGTGTGGAAACATCTGTGGAGAGTTGATGTACTCCCAAAGATTCTGTATTGTTTCTCAAGAACAGAGGGTGATTTTCTTTAAGTCAATGAACCTATAAGCTTGTCTCTGCTGTAACTCGTGTGTCCCCTCAATTTTCAGGAGCATGGGAGCTTACTGGTGAAGGCCTAGCCCAATGTGGCTAAGAAGAAATCAGAAGCTGATGCTGTCGTGTGGCAATGCTGAATTATATCTTGAGACAGCTCATACTTTCCAAAATTTTAAAATTTAATCTTAAAAAATTAGTCCCATCTAAATCTCATGGCTCAGGGCCACTTATTCACCCTTCTCTTGGTGCTGTTTGCTATACAAACCATCTGATAGTGATGTGTCAACTTGGCTAGGCCATGGTATCATGGTACCTAGTTTTTGACTAAACATCAGTCTGGTTGTTGCTGTGAAGGTAGGCTTTAAATATAACTTAATAGTAAAATCACTGGTTGCTCTTAACATGCGAGAGGCTGTGGGCTCAATCCCTAGCAATAGGGGGAAAAAAAGAACCACAAAAACGAAACACCAACAACAAAACCCCCACTATTATCGAGAGTTTGAGTCATGCAGGTTACGCCCCATGAGAGGACTGAGCCTCATCCAGCCCATTGAAGGTCTTAAAGGTGACTGAGATGCCCTGAGGAAGAGGGAAGTCTGTATCCACACTGCACTTGAACTTGAGCTGCAAAGGCATCTCTTCCTTGTGCTTCCAGCCTGTAGGGCTGCTTTGTAGCTTGGACTTGCCAGTCCCTATGACTTCCTGCACAACTCTCTTCATGGATTTCACTGTACATATCACACTTATGCATCTGCACATCTTCTGTACTTCTATGTCTGGACCTTCTACTGGATATGTATTTTTTTTTCTTAGAACCATAATTCACCCCAATTTTGTAAATGAGGGCATGAAGATTCAGAGAGCTAAAAATTATATGCCATACACAATGGCATGCTCTGCTCCTCAGCGGCAGGGCGGAGCGTGGTTGCCCTTTGTTTGTGGGTCCCTCTTCTCTGATCAAGCTAGAGGCTGCGTGCCTCCCGGTCTGAAGCCAGCGACCACGTGAGCAACACATGAAGAGCTGGTTGTGTTTAATCCTGCCGTCAGTTGTACTGGAAATCTCTCCACCGTAGCCCGTGTAAGGGAAACTGATTTGCTCAGGATAAATGTGGCCACTGATGCGTTATTTCCCTCAATCTAAACACAGCTTCAGGCACACTTCATTGATCATTCCTCTGAGCTGAGAGGTCCCCTTAGCGCAGGCCCACAAACATTATGTTTCTCAGGCAGCCTTGTGCTGTCGACCACATTTCCTGATCTACTCTGATTAGACATGTAAACAGCTTCAATAAAACACAACCTGAGCTTTGCTGTAAGATAAGAGTTCCATAAAGATTCATCAAAATAAGAGGTGTCGACAGAGTTAGGCCTCAGTCCTTCTCATCCCTCAGCCCTCACTATTCAATTCCTTTTTTGTTGTTTTTTGTTTGTTTGTTTTTTGATATTGTAAGAAGGATCATCAGGCAAACGACTAACCGTGGTTTATATTTTCATAATGGCTGGGACGTTGACTAAGGGAGACCTTGGGGAAAAGCGGGGATGAAGATAATGGAGTGGGTCACAAAGTGGTCACGCTTCACTGGCCTGGTGCGGACAGCCATTATTCACGGTTACTTGGACATTTCGTGTGTGCTAGGAAGTGTCGCTCTGTGCCAGGTGAGAGCGGAGAAGAAAAGTTGGTCTGATGCCTGCAAGGTGCTAAAGTTAATGAAGGAAGGTCGAGAACTTCCGTGAAGCACACACTGCTCCATCAGGGACAGGCAGCAACGAAAACTGCACACTGGCACGTGTAGGTCTGACTTGCGCCATAAATAGGGCAAGAAAGGAGAAGTTATAGGCCTTTTATAGTAGATGCCCGTGTTTAAGTGAAGGGGAGTCCAAAGTCCTCTGCTAGTGTATGTCCCAAAGCGAACTAGGTGGCCTAAAGGATGTGTCCTACTCCGATTTCTTTGAATGAGCACATAAACATTTTCTAGATAGTTTTTCCCAACTAAATCCCAAGAGGAAAAGAACTATCGATAGCAGATTTAACAAAGAAAATGTTAGGGGAGAGTAAGAAAGGGAAGAAGTTAATATCTTAAGCTTTTAATTTTAATATGTGTTACTATATTCATGTGTTTCATATTTCTAGATATTTTTGAAAGGTAATTTGGCTTATTTAAAGATCCAATCACTTCTCATTTTGAAGATTATTTAACCTTTTCCTACTCAATACACTTTCTTCTTAATACTAAAATAATTATCCACATTTATTGAGCATTTGCTGTGCACCAAGCACTATTTTAAGCGTTTTGCACAAATTTTGCAGTGAATAAAATTTTTTCAGCAACCAAAGATCTTGTTGCTGCCTCCTTCTTATTGTCAGCCTATAAAATCATACATGAGCAGTTTACATGTATCTATACATGTATTTGATTTAAAACAATTTTTTGCGTGTTGATATCTGATTTGGGTTAATTGGTATCAAGTACGAGTATGACTCACTTCTTCTCAGGACAACAGTTTTATTTTCTTGGAATGTTTGCAACAGATGATTTCCATACTTGTGCATCAGAAACACGTGAGAAGCTTTCAAAAAGAAGCACAAGTCGGTAAGGAGGGACTCGGGATTTTCACAATGAAAGTGCTAATTTTACTATCCGAGTTTCAGATACCATACACAGCAGCCTGAAATTACACGGATAGTAGGTGAAATGCTAAATGTACACACAACATGATCTGTAGGATTTTTCTGGTGTTTTATTTTATTGGTCTTATTGCTGTCTGCACTACTATAACAGCATGTTTCATTTGAACGCAGTACTCAAAGACTAAGGCAAAAGCGATAACTAGCTGCATTGCAGAGTACATTTGAGGAACCTGGGCCACCTGGCTGAGGATTTCAGAAAAATATGTAAGGTGGACCGTCATGCATTCCTTTCTTGAGACCAAATGTTCACAGTTTTGATTTCCTCTCACAAATGGCTTCAACTATTAGATCGATGAGAGTGATCACAGGCTGTTGTGGTGAGCACAGTTGATGTTGGGGACTGTCAGCATCTCGAATGTTGCAGAGTGCACGTACCCTGGAACCCAAATGCGAATCTAGAACCCAACCATGAAGGGCCAGTGCCATTCTGATCGTTTTGTTTCGCCCTCGATGAGTTCGAGGGCCCTTTTGGGATCACTTCCAGCTTTTGCTACCCCCTCCCCAGGCTTCTCTAGTGGGAAGGGTAGAAGTTTCACCCAGCAGAGACTCAGAGCAGTTTCAGGGTCCCATTCCTGAATAAAGACAAGTTCTTGTTCTGAGACAAAATAAATGAATCTCTGAAAGAATGTAGGCGTGGAAAGCTCCACAGAAAGTGCACTCTTTCCGTTCATACTGGCTCTTTTGACAGGATGTTGCCACACCCAGCCACTGGCGTTACGAATGGCAGGTGGAGCTGAGCTTTCCATCTGCAGATCCAAGATCTCCACATTATGTTAGAAGATACTACAGCACAGCTCCCCACATTCTCAAGGAAAGAAGCTTTGGACTACACACACTATACTTAGGACCTTTGCCGTAACACTAAGTTATTTTCTTAATTCTGCCGTAATTTGCAAGTACACAACGCTGAGATAAACAGACAATGGCGGTTTACTGTTGAGATAAACAGACGGTGGCAGTTTACTGTTTCAAGTTCAAAAGTATCAGTCTGCGAATTCAGAGAACTTTGTAATCCCTAGTGTGCAGTCTGATGGGGAGCAGGGTCCCTCTGTCTTCTACAGCACACTATGTGTCTAACTTCCTGTTTATGCAGCGTAAAAGAGAGTTCTGCTGCCACAAACTGGACTCAGACATAGCCCTTTTCCCCCATAAAAGCCGAAGTTAAGTGGTCCATCTCTATTTTTTAAACAAACTGTGTTTACACCAACCTGTACAGGGTTTACCCTTCCATTTCCTTAGTCACGCTTTGCTCCCTTGCGCTATTTACATATTTCTTCCAGCACTGATCCTCTGATTGCAACTGCAGGCATGACCATTTCTTCCCAACAGTGTAACCCTTTCCCTTAGATCACATGGCCCAACTGCTGCCGCATGACATGACCAAGTCCGCCTTCTTCTGCTGCTTGCTGTCTGTTGATTAACCCCTGAAATAAATGAACAGTGTCAGAATGTATATAAAACCAAGATAATTCTCCACAAATCTCTAGTTTATGACATGATTCATGTCTCTGAACTTAAGTTTAGTTAAACTGAAAAAAAATATCAATCTTCCCAGCTTTTGAGCAATTTCATTACTGAAGCTGAAGCTCCTTTGTGTCCTCTTGTTAGCAGTCAGGGGCCCCTGCGTTGCTGACCTGCTGCAAAAAGGAGTAGCTTGGTGCCCTACTTCTTACTATAGTGTCTCAGAACATAACTCTGATTGCTATTAAGCCACAAGTACCCAAGAAATGCTCATTCTTCATTTCTGACTGGTCTTCCTATTTTCGGATGTAATGCTGACTAATCTTTCTATTTTCAGGCGTGATGCTGAGTGGACTTCCAGAAATTCAAAGTAACAAGGTAGTTTAAGAATTAACATAGGAGGAACTGACCTAGCCCAGAGGAACATTGATGCGGGTAGCTAGAACACAGGAGAGTGTCTTATAATCTTATAACTACATGTATGAACAAGCCTATGCACAGAGATAAGAGATAAATACGGCAGATTGTCTGGAAATTTTAGGGAACAGGTAAGCAATGACCTTTCACACTTTCTACTCCTACTCTGACTCAAGTTTAACCTTGTAGAATATCACAGACTCTGATTACCTTGAACATTAATTTTGTCCCTTTAATTTCATGATTGTCAGCCTCAGGGCCACTGATTTTTAGGGTAATGCATTCTTTATTGTTGGAAGCTGTTCTGCCCATTGTAGAATGTTTACTGTTAGATTATTTAAATGCAAATAGCGGCTCCCATACTCCTGCTGCAGCAATCAATGACTTCTATTCGGGATATCCTGTTAGTACTGCTTTAATGTTACACTTTTGAAGTCATAGGAATTAGAATGAATAACAGGTGGCATCTCCATTAATGGGGAACAAAGAGACACACTTCTGTAAGTCACATGTAGACCCCACTTAAAGAACCTACATCTCATTTGTAACGAATCTCTCCCCCCACAACACAGCAGGATTCATCCAGGAATGAAACTAAGCCTACAAAGCTTGATCATGTGGTACTGAATACAAAAGGCTGGAGACAGGGAACCAAAAGTGACCAGAAGAAACACAGTCCTCCTGAGGGAACTACAGTTAGGGGTCTATGCTACACAGCCCCAATATTGCAAGGCCAAGAGACTCTGAGTTGAAATCTCTGCAACTATGAGCCAAAAATGAACATTTCTACCTTTAAATTGATTATCTCTCTCTTTTTTGACAGTTCCTCGAAGCTGACTAAGAGTGACTTTGAGGATTTCAAACTAAATAAAAATGAAAATGTATTCTGCATTTAAATTACCATTATGAGAGCAAAGAGAAGTTCAAAGGAAAGATAGCATACTCTCTGCTGGCAAACATCAGCTTCTGTCTTTACATAGCAGAAGATTAGTCCAGCTCCTTTCTAGTTTGGCTTGTTGTCCAACAGACTGCTTCCTTCCGGGGTAATATATTCCTGCATATCATCTTTGCGTTGATGACTTTGTCCTGTTCCCTGTAATGATGAGACACATTAGTGCCCCTCAGCCATCTAGGTGGATAAGCAGCACAGGTCCTAAGCTGCTAATTCTGAGCCTTTTAAACAAAACATTAAGAGATGGGACAGTATCCACTGGAAGATAATAGCTAAGGTATTGGGAGGTCTATACAAAAAATTTCATTGAAAAATGGGGGAAATGAGCATGTAAATGGAGAAAAGAAATTGAAATACTATAACACTTACTAAAAACCATCAATTTGTAAAGGTGGAAATGAAACTGGGCATTTGAGACAGACAGATCACCATTTTGAGGCCAGCATGAGCAACTGAGTGACTCAGTGTGACTCAGTATGAAAAAAAAAATTGGAGATGTAGCTCAGTACAACTGCTCTGAATTCTACCCTTAATATTGAAAAAAAAAGTACTAAGGAAACCTGCTAAGGAAGTGTTTATTGGAAGCAGATATATGATTAATAAGGAACATCTTGATAATGTGGCTCTGTTAGCTTTCTGTCACTATGACAAAATGCCTAAAGAAATCAATTTAAAAAGGAAAGGTTTATTTCAGCTCATAGTTTTGAAGGTTTCAGCCTGTGGTCAGGCAGCTCTCCAGCTCCTGGATCTGCAGTGCTGCAGAACCCCATAGCAAGGAGCCAGTAAGTGGTAGAGGAGACTGCTCACATGAGGCACCCTGGCGGACGGAAAAGGGAGAGCGCTAGAGAAGAGTCGGGATCTCAATAGCTCCTTCAAGAAGAGCTAATTTCAATTTTCTTACACTAGGCTCCACCTCTTTAAGGTTTCAACACCTCTGCTAGTGCTACAGGCTGAGGACCACACATTTAACATGTGGCCTTTGGGAAATGCTTGAAATCTGAGCTGTAGCAAAGGCTGCTAATCAGGAAATAACAGGACACGTCTTGAGTTGGGTAAAGCTACCATTATTGTCGTCAATATATTGGCTCATAGTGCGAGAGATCTCAAGGGACAGTGGACTTGATCTGGGCAGCCTTGGGTTAGACTACGACAATAATTAAAGTAGTGAAAAGAGGAAAGAGTGACATGGGACATGGTGGTGCACTCCTACAATCCCAGCACTCAGGAGGCTGAGGCAGGAGGATTATCATGAGTTTGAGGTCAGCCTGTGCTACAGAGTGAGCTCAGAACCAGCCTGGACAGTGAGACCTTGTCTCAAAAGAAGAAGGAGGAGGAGGAGGAGGAGGAGGAGGAGGAGGAGAAGAAGAAGAAGAAGAAGGAGAAGGAGAAGGAGAGGAGGAGGAAGAGGAGGATGAGGAGGAGGAGGAAGAAGAAAGAGCAAATTAGGTGATTGTTTTCTATGCTGAGATTTAGTCCAATCCAAGTATGGCCATAAACGTCAAGATTAATGACACGTGGGATCTACGTCCAAATAATTGTTATCAATTACTGCCATCTAGTGTTAAAAATTTGAATGGACCTTTCTGTATATCAGTATTTTGATTTCCTAAATTCCTTTCCTAGCCCCATATAATCAGAGTAAATGGAACATACAAAGCACTTCTCTCAAACTTCTAGTCTTGTACTATAACATCTGTGTTCTGAGAAGTCATGTGTTTTGTGCCCAGACGCACCTGTGACTCAGAGTTGGTACTCATTGATCGCTTGTGCTCCCCGGGTTGCCGTGACTGGTGGCCTCCTGTCTGTGGACACTGCCTTCAGATGCTGGCCGCGTGCAGCTATTGCTCATCAGAAAGTTTCTAACAGAAAGAGAATCTGTAGCTCATCTGTGCATCAGAGAGATAACTAAGAAAATACCTCTTCACATCTGCAAGTGAGCTTAGTCAGATTCCAAGGAAGCTACTGAACTTTGTGGTAAAGAAATTAAATTCCATAGTCTCTGAATTGCTTCCTATGAATATCTAAAGTTACCTATATAAATATAAAATTGTTTTCGTGTTTGTCTTATGTGTATAACAAATGTATATAAATATGTATATATGTGTAAATAGAGAGAAAGGAAGAGAAGAATGATTTTGTTACATACACCATTTACTGAATTGCTCATATAAAATTATAGTCATTTTGGTGAACTTGTCAAAAAATCAACAAACTACCATTTTTAAACCATTTAAAATGGAATAAAAGAAAATAATTTACTCATAGTATTAAGAAATAATCTGCATTTGTAGAGCATTATTTAAATTTCTATCAATATTCATATTAAGCAGTTGCATGATCTGTCACAGCAGTGAAGCTAAAGTGTAGAAAATTCAAAATCATATTTTACAACACATAAAATTATTGCTGCGTCTCTGAATGTATCAATTTCTACTGTCAGATCACAGAGATAGGAAAAACCCACATCTGGTGGAAAGAGGCTTTGTGTTGCTTTCGGTGAATGTGCTGGAGCAGGAAAATCCTTGTTGTGTTCAAGTAGGTCATTCATTCTCCATTCAGACTTTGGCCTCGTAAGAAAACACTTTTATGCTTTCTGAAGACAAAATTTTTTACCTGTTGCGAGTTGAATATTTGTCCCCTCCAAAATTCATGTTAAAATTTGTCGTTGTAATAATAGTAAGAGGTGAGATCTTTAAGAGTGAGCTGGTTAGGCCATAGGGCTCCACTTTCATGGGTGCATGATAAATTGTGGTCTGTCCTAGCCACTCTGTCACCCATGTGCCTCCCACCTGGAAGGCCACATCAAGAGGGTCCTCACCTGATATTGAGACCTTGATGTGACCCTCACAGCCTCTAGAACTATGAGAAACTTTTGTTTATTGTAAATGAGGCACTCAGTGGTATTGTGTTATGGAAGCACAAATTGGATAAAGCTGTATCTCAACACTGTTTTGTGGCTCCTATACGGGCCGAGATTCTTGAGAGAAAAAGTGCCAGTGTGATCTACATAGATACACAGAAAGAGACTAGTTATGAAGTAATGACTAATACAGTTATGAGGCTGAGAATTCCCAAGGCCTTCTTCCTACAAGCTGGAGGCCTGGCAAAAGTAGTCGGCTATTTCCAATCCAAATCCAAATGTCTGAGAAATAAGAAACTAATGATGTAAGTCTTGACTCAAATTCAAATGCCGGGGAACTAGAGACTAATGTCTGAGAACATGAAAATATGGATGTCCGATCTTGAGCAAAGGGAAAATTCATTCATTCTTTCTCCATATTTTCATTCCACTCAGTTTAGGCCTTCAGTGGACTGGGTAATGCCCTCCTACCTTGGCAAGCATGATCTTTCTTCAGACTACCCATTCAAGTCTTAATCTCATCTGGAAATGCCTTCACATATATATTCAGAAATATTGCTTGCCTTTGATCCAATGAAGACGACACATAAAATTAACCAGCAAAGCTCCCTGAAGCTATTCTCCATTCTTCTGACAGATTTGTAAAGCTGTTTAGCTCCAACTACATAAGCCTCATTTTAATTCAGCTTCTAAAATCTGGAGTAAAGGCTGGTTTTAGTATTATCTATTCATTCCTCTGTCATTGGCGCACTGGGTCTTCCAATTCCAGCTTGAGAGATGAAATTTTCAGAAATTTTATATTCTCTCACTCCTTTCCTCCCTTAACCTCTCTTCTTTCTCTTTTCTTTCCCTTTTTCCTCTATTCTCAACCCTTTTCTATCCTCTCTTCTCCTTTCTCTCTCTCTCTGTCCCCTTGGTATCGATTTCTAAGGTTATCAAAACAAGAACAAATAAATGCCTAGTGCTTTTGTAAAAAGTTAAATATGGTGATGGCCATAAACCAGGAGCTGTGGTGCTCAAGGGGTGAGCATGAGATTAGGAGTGCAAAAGAGTGAGCCCTCGGAGGGAAAGAACGTGCTGCGGAGAGGAGAAGCCACAAACTCACAGCGGGCGAGGTTGACTTTTCTAATGAGACACAGAGCAAACTCCCAAGAAGTTTGTTGCTCCAGAGGAAGTCCTACTGATGGGGGAAGGGAGTGATGGTTATCCGATATCAAAGCCAAAATTAGAGTAATGACCTTTACTTTCGTGACTCCCTCAGATAGGCTCTGCTTCACCATCTATATATCCTGGCACACATGCGCGCAAACTCTCTTGACTCAATAACTGCGCAACAAGTAAAACTGACCGAAAACATTCAAAAGAGAACTAGGAAACTTGAGAAAAAATACACAGCATACCCTCACGCTAAATAATTTGAGGAAAATGCGAAAAATGAAAAATCCACAACGACTGAAAACCAAACGAAACAAAACGTCTTACTTGCTCTTTAAGGGCCTTCAAATGAGACAGAGCTCCCCAAGGAATTCCCGGAAGCAAAGGGAGACTAGAGTGTGTCATGAACTCGTTGCCACTATACATCCTTAAAACGGTTTTTTTCTGGGGTTAGCAATAAGTGTGAGAGTTTAGCAAGTACCACAAAAACCAGTCATGATGGTGCCCACCTGTCATTCCAGCACTCAGGAAGCTGAGGCAGGAGGATTATTTTGAGTTCGAGGCCAGCCTGGGCTACACGGTGATTTCAAGACCAGCTAGGACTACAAGGTGAGACCCTTTAAGACTGGTCTTTCTACGTAATACCTCATTTCTTCTTTCCTCCATTTTATTGATACGTATATGTGATAGATAATGTTTGCACTAAACTTGAGTATTTTGTGCACATTTATATAGTGGCAAAATTACAAATCCTTTCCCTCTCCCTTTTGGACCCTCCTACACCCTCCCTCTCCCCACTAGTTCCCACTATCCCACCCCTCCCTCATTTAGTTATATGAAATGACCGTATTCTGGGTTTCTCGTTTTAGAGAAATCATTCGATATTTAACCTTTTGCATCTGACTCACTTCACTGAGCTTGATGATCTCAAATTTCATTTACCCACAAAAGCCTCAAATCTATCTCTTTACAGACTACTGATATTCCATTGTGTACTTATACCTCAATTTACATATCTGTTGTTCTGTTGATGATTATTTTGCTGTCTTTCACATTTAGCTATTGCTAGTTGTGGTGCTATGAACATGCAGCTCTTCTGTATGATGCTTTTAACTCCTTTGAAAAGATTCCCAGAAAAGACATCACTGGGTAGAAGGGGACTTCCAGCCGCCGGAACTGCAGGACAGAAGTTATTTAGTTATTTTAGTTATTTAAACACCCCAGTTTCTGGCACGTCATTATTGCTGCCCTAGTAAACCAATAAAATATCCAATTAAAGCGTGTCTAAAATAATATTAGATTAGGGTGCTATTCTCACCGTTTGGAAATGCCACACAGCCAACAGGACTTCTCCAAATATCTTTCAGCTCAGTAATTGATGGGTGATTAGGCCAAATCTCAGTTCCAAGTGCATGAGACTTTTGGGGGACACTCAAGATCCAAACCATAGCATACCCTGTGAAGTGATCATAGAATTGTGATCTCCCTCAGGCTCCCTTTTTAGTTAAATTATTTCTTCCTACAAAATATGCTCCTGCCACTACCAGAACGAGATAATAATGCAAACAAGAAGGCCCTGACCAGAGCTGGTCAGATGGTAGCACCATGAAATGAACCTTCAAAACCATAGATAAATAAATCTCTCTTCTTCACAAGATTAGCCTATTTTTTGGTATTTCGTGACAGTGGTTATGTCTTAGTTACTTTTTCAGTATGGGGACAAAATACTCAACAACTGCAACTTAAGAAAGATTTATTTGGCTTAGAGTTTCAGAAAGTCTTACATAGTCCTTTCATGGTCAGCAGGCAATGATGGAAGCATATGCAGAGGCTGGAGAGCTGCTCTGACATTGCAGACAGAAAGCCAAGTAATGGGGGAGAAAGTCTATGTCTGGAGACTCCTGGGAGGCCAGAGCTTTCTCAGGAAGAAGCTGTAACAATGTTTCCTTTTACTTCCTTTAATTATTTCAAGCTGCCGGTTGGACGGCCCACATGGTGTAGCTGCCCCTGTCACTTCCTAATCCACAAACAGTAACATACGCCTGAAATCTCTTCCCTGAGCAATCCACATTCTCAATAAGCTGACACAATCCTTCCAGTCAAGTCCCACGCACTCGACCCTTCCATCCGGGCACCCCTTCCCAATGGCACATGGTTCCACAGTTATCCCACTATATCCACATACATGAAGCATTTAGGAAACACTCCAGATCTAAACCATAGCATAGTAAAGAACAGACTAATGATGTCTTCAAAATGGATTCCTTTATGTCCGGTTCCAATCCCACTCCATCATTTACTTGTTACATAATATTGGAAGAGTTATATAGTCTTTCATGACTCAGTTTTCAAATCTGTGAAACAGAGACTGTGAGTTCTTCCTTATAAGTTATATAAAAGATTACTTATTTTATTAAACATACAGTTTATAAAACATACAGTTGTGGTTATTAATTACTTATTCTATGAACTGTTTAATGACTAAATAGCTGTTTTTAAAATCAGTGATACACTCACTGTTTGGTTTGAAACCATCTGATGTTATCTTCAATAATTTTAAATTACACAAATAAAGTGTTTGAATTAATAATAGCTCAGTAGCTCAAATATATAGTTCTAGCTTGCTGAGTACCTATGTGGTTTGTAGAAGTCGTATGTTTGGTCATTTGAAATATATTGTTTAGGTCAAATTTTTATATTTAAAAGATAATTTTCAGCAGTAACTCAGCATAACCACTCAAAATTTCCAGATTGTTACTTACGTTTCATCACCTGTACATATCTTTTAGAGCTCAAATTCTACAGTTGATTACTTTCAATGAGTTTTTGTATATGTACATGTAATTTTTCTATATCACTCTTTCTAAATGTTTACCTAAAAAATTAATAGTGAAAATATTTGAAAACTATATTTCTATTTTATATAGTTTAATTTTATATTTTAGTTTAGTCAAAATGCCCCATCCCTGTTTTCCTGTTACTGATCCTTTTCAAGTGGCTGAGGATGTGGCTCTTGGGAACATTGCACCCCAGCAGCCTGACCTCCAAGGCCCACCATATTTTGATTCTGTCAGTGTGATTTTTAAATGAAGCAGTCTTAACAGCTGAAAATGAAACAGAAAAACAACTCCAAGCAATTTAGCACTGTTGGCTCTTCTGTCCTGTTTTCAACGTGGTTTTGTGGGAATAACTCAGAGAAGCCACGCAGCATTTCACAGACACACCCTGGGTGGACATCTGTGTGCAAACAGCAGTTACCGAGGGCTCACGCACGGTGTGATCCTTACCAAGGAAATCACCACATTGACAATTTTTGTTACAAATGCTAAGACTTGAAGTATCAGTAGAAAATACATCTCAAAGTATTCATAGAATCTAGCCTTTTCTTTCATTGGCTTTCTTCACCTTTTAAAAATTGAAACCACTTAAAAATTAAATTTTTGAAAAACCTGATATCACATGGCAATATAGATTGTATTACAAAACTAAATATTCCATGTTATAAAAGTTAGATTAGGTTCTGTAGGCTCTGAAGTATTAGTTGATGAAAATTTTCAAAATCTTGCATCTTTTTTTGGTCATTTACTGGCCGTGTCATTTGTTGTGTTGGGCCACATCTGCATTCATCACACGATGTGGCAACACAGCAATTCTAGAGCGACAAGTCTCAAGTCACACTGAGTGTTAGGCCTAGAGTGTCAGGTGAGAGGAGCGCCATTCCATTCTTCTGCAGGTCCAGAAGAAATGGCAGGAGGGAGCCTAAGAGCCTGGATTCATACTGCTGGGTTC
The DNA here is from genome assembly GCA_004027205.1 of Ctenodactylus gundi. Classification (NCBI taxonomy): domain Eukaryota; kingdom Metazoa; phylum Chordata; class Mammalia; order Rodentia; family Ctenodactylidae; genus Ctenodactylus; species Ctenodactylus gundi. Next base: position 467,844 of record PVKB01000281.1, read on the forward strand.
AGAGGGAGAAGTGGGGTTCTAGCATCATAGTGGAGACTTTGCTTTAGCACAAATAAATACCTTTAGCAAGTTTATTATTTTTTTCATTTCAACGTTTTCCCATTTTATTAGTATGTTTTGAGATGCACAATGGTTACACTAAATTTGGGGAAACTGCTCACATACACACAGCATCAAGTTCCCATTCCTTCCCCTTCTCCCTTCTCACCATCCCATCCCTTCCCTTGCCCCCCCCCCCACACCTTCATCTTCCCGACTCCCAACATCTCATTCACATGGCTCTATTACTTACTTATACTCTGAGTTTCTCATGTTAGAAAACTATCTGATGCTTAATCTTTGGAGTAATTCACTTCTTAAGCATAGTGGTCCCAAGCTGTATAAATTTTTCTACAAATGACTCAAATCTGTGTTTATGGCAGAGTAGAACTCTATGCTGTATATATAGCACATCTTACTTATCCATTGATTTATTTATGGATATTTCTTTATCTTCCACGATTTAGTTACTAATTTGTTCTGTTATTAACATGGGTATGCATGTGTCTCTGTCATGTGGTACATTTAACTCCCTTGGAAAGATTCCCAGAAGAGGTGTTGCTGATTCAAATGGAATAGCTGTTCTTGATTTTTTGACGAGTCTCCATCCTACTTTCCATAATGATTATACCCTTTACAATCCCACCATCAATGTAACAGTGTTCCCCTTTCCCTGCATGCTTTCCAGCATCTATTGCTTTTTGAGTTTTTGGTGAGTGAGATCCATTCTCTCTGAGTATGTTACCTCAGTGTTGTTTTGATTCGCATTTCTCTGATAGCTAATGATGTTGAACATTTTTTATTTGTTCATTGGCCACTAGTCTTCTCTTTCTATTATGAGAACTATGTATTTCAATTGCCCATTTTAATTGAGTTTTTAATTGTGAGAGGTCTGTTTTTCTTCTGTTCTTCATATATGCTAGTCATTAGCCCCCTTCCCCAGGTGTAGGTAGTAATTTTTCCCATTTTGTCTGTTCTTGATTTACTCTGTTGATTGTTTCCTTTGCTGTACAGAATCTTCTTAATTCGATATAACCCTAGTTGTTATCACGATTACTTCTTTTACATCGGGCGTCCTATTGAGAAAGTTTTGGGCCACAGCTATATCTGACTTTTATGCTTTTTGTCCTCTGGGAGTTCAGTGTTTCTGTTTTAATATTTAGGGCTTTGATCCATTTTGATTCGATTTTAGGTATGGGATGAAATGTGGGTCTAGATTTGGTCTTCTACATGCGGGTAATCAGTTTTCTCAGCACCTGTTTTTGAAGAAGTTTATCAAATTTGTAACTGGGAAAATACACCATGTGACACAATATGGTAGTAAGTGCATTTTTCTTGTCTTTTTGTTGTCATATTTATTTGTCGGTGGTACTAGGATTGAGCCCCGATCTTTTGCACTGAGCCGCATTCCTTGACCTTTCCTTACAAAACAAAAGTAAATACTTTTTTGTTTTTTAATTTGAGGCAAAATCTCATTAAGTTGTTCAGGCTGCTCTCAAACTTGTGACCCTTTTGCCTTAGCCTCTCAGAGCGCTGGGATTCCAGGTATGCACCCTCATTCCCTACTTACTGAACACACTTTGTACAGCTCATTACGTCAGCTTTCCAAATTCTACATCATGCCCTGCTTTGGAAGGAACCATCCGGGTGAGCAAGCTGCCTGCTGTTGGCCTTGCTGGGGAGAAGAGTCCTCGAGCTCATTCGTGAAGAAGACTGCAGTTTAGTTTATTAGGTTTCATTCTTTCAGAGTAACTACTGGACATCTCCAGAGCTGGTGACTAGGAGCATCATAGAAAGCTTTGCACTTGCGAGTTTACCAGAGTGTGACTCAGCTACTTATTCTGAAAGTAAAGGTCAGCTCCAGCTCCTGGATCCCTGGCTCCTGTTTGCATTGTGATTTTAGTAGGCAGCCCCAGTTCCCTCAGGATCACTGATCTGTGTTTGCATGGACTATGGATCTTGACCAGAGTGTGGAGGCTTTGCTGTTACTGAAGTGCTTCATACTAGAAAACAATTGCCTTTGTGGAACAATTTGACTTTAACCAGAAATTTCCTCTCTTGTGAACATCTTTAAGGAAGGACGAAACCTGAAGATCTTGCTTTGATCCTGAAGGACTATACCTGCAGCAGGTCCTGATGGAAACAAAAAAAAAAAAAAAAAAAAAAAAACTGAGTTTGGGGGGCAGAAGAGTTAGTGATTATTCTAACAGATCCTTGAACCTTGGTTTTACTTCTAAATTAGATTCTGGGAAGTTTGTTTAGGAGGCACAAGTGAACCCTTCCTTCCAGTGCCCGTTTTGGCGAAACTCCTTATGACTTAATAAACCATCATCCACTTCTGCCTCGTCTCTGGTAAACTCTGAAGTTCATTGCCAACAGCTCTTTCTTCTGAGTGTTTTCCTCCTCGATACTTGTATTTGCTTTTCATTTTGATTTGTTGTGGTTCCAGGAAGATAATTAGTATGTCGTAGGCTGTTAAGTAGTTCTGGTTCACATAAGAGTATTATTTTATATTCCTGGTTATTTTTGTGTATCTATTTATAGGCCATCTAAATATTGTCCTGTGCAGTTAAAACCGGAGCCTATTTACATAAGCATCATAAGTACCACCAGCTGCATATGGATCAACAGGTTCCAGAAATTTCTTAAGATAACTATGAATACAACCTTAAGTAACCACAACTGTATGTTTTCCTGAGAACAGGAGCTTCTGCACAGAGTAAATGTCTCATCAGAGAGGTCTTCTGGTCCCAGTCCAGTATCAATCCTGACAGGGCCTCAGTTTCATCAGAGACTTCATTGTTGGCCTTAGTCCCATGTGCAGTTCAAGATCAAAATTCACCTTACACTTTTTGGGACCAGCAGAAATGCTAAAATCCTTTTGGGGCATGTTGGGGCTGAAACTTGAAAGAACAACCCACAGTTTCCTGTTTTCTTTTACTTCCCTGATGAAACTGCTCTTGCTTAAAGCCACATCACGATTGCCTATATCGGTGTCAGAAGAATTCTGACTGGAGTGTCCAGCTTTAACACAGCGAGGTTTAATCCATCATGAAGACATGCAGAGAACTGATTTGGAATGACCCTAGAATCTGAGACAAGCTCTCTATCGCTTGGCTCTGATTTGGTTTATCACATATTAACATCATATCAACAGGAAGCTTTTCGGCTCTCCATTCTGGCAATTTCTTCTTAATGGCAGTCCAGATCTTGCAGCTGTGTTTGTAGCATGCGGGGCATCTGGGTGACCTGGAACGTGGGGTCACTGGCCCTACCTCTCAGATCCCTTAGCAGCCTATAAGCTAAGTGAAAACTAAGAAATGCTTATATGTCCTTTCGTTTTTGTTTCTTTGTTTCTTTGCTTTTGTTTGTTTTTGTTTTTGAAAGAGCATCTCCCTCTGTAGCCCAGGCTGATCCTGAACTCACTATGTAGCCTAGGCTGGCCTCTGATAGGTTAAACAGTTGCTTCCTGTTGTGGCCAATTGTTAACTACTTTACTAGATGGATGCAGGAAATACAAGTAATTTGTAAGCCATCTTTCAAAACATATTTAACAAGTATAAAGAGGATATGGGGAATTCTTTTAGGTATTAATATCTAGTTTACAAATGATAGTTTTATTTTTCAGCATTTCCTTATAGATCATCATTACTTGAAACAATGTATACAGAGTCCGTTAGTCATATTAAAATAAAGAATGTGATTATTTTAATTTTTAAAACCTAAAAAAATGTCTCCTATGGAGTAGTTAGATAAGTCATACCCAGTGCACACAAATTATATTTGATATGTTTTGGAACCAAATTGGGAAAAGCTGTGAAATACGTTGTGATTGCTGAATTTTTCATATAACTTTGCATAGTTTTTACTTTTCTTAGTCTAGATCAAAAAGAAAAGGAAAATGCTTCAAAGAAGTGACTATTCTTCCAAATCTTTGGCTAGTGTTAATGAGGATCATGTGCTAAGTCACTTATAAACATTTTGCCAATGTTAATTCATTTAATCCTTAGGATAATTTGTAAGATATGTATTGTGGCTGTTCTCATTTAACAGAGTTACATAGCTAGAATACAGTGAGACTTTCTCTGACTCTGGCAGCCTGCACTCTTACTTTTGCTGTACGTAGAGCCCTCCTGACCTTCAATGCCCACCTATGACTGTTGTACTCTAACCTGTCCCCTCAATCATCTATTATATAAGTCCCAGGTGAGACGATATGTTTTTCTTTGCTTTTTATTCAAGAGAAAATACAGCTTCATAATGAGAACACAAAATCCGGAAGCAAATTACCTTAGTTTGCATCTTAGCAGGATGACTTTGAACTAGCCTCAGCTTAAGGTGTTGCAATTGCTTTCATAAAACAAGAATGGTAACCACACAAGTTTTGATAAGCAAATGGGTTAATACACAACCCTTGGAGCAGTACCTGATGTAGTAATTATTATGATCTTATCTCTTGTTATTCTGTTATTTAGCTGCTCCCATCAAAATGTCCAGAATGATTTAAAAATACCCTGATAATCATTTAGAGATGACAAAAACATGTATAGAGTTAATCGTCTGGCATCAGAGTCAGCCTGCAGACACCAGTTGTCATATTACAAATCACAAACTACTGCCATGCTAAGCATAGTTACAATTTACAAAAATCACACCAACCAGAGTTGAAGCAAAGGTGGGAGCTAGCGTGGGTTAGGCAGAGGGCATAGAGACCCGTTCTCCAAATTCTCTAGCACACATGACCCATATCACGACACCAAGCTACTTCATTGAGGCAGTTTTCGTGCAATCTTTCAGAACTATAGTTATTACTTTCACTGATTTTTATTATGTATAGGTATTTGTTGAGCATCTTTTATACACAAAACGTTGTGGCAGCAGTTACAAAGAATGAGGAAATGAAGCAAGGTGTATTTTTTGTTTTGCATCATTTGAGCCTAAATGACAGTGAATCTTCTTCCTGGCTGGGTGGGGAGGTGGGGTAGGTATGGTAAGTCACTCTCACCCTAGAGGGCACAAGGCCCAGAGAAGAAATGCTGTGTGTAAAGAAGGCAGGGGCATTGTCAGTTGGACCATCAGGAAAGATTTCAAGGTGGAAGTGCCATATAAAATGATCTTCGAAAGCGCTGGAGAGAGGACACGCTGGGTGGACAGGACTGTAGTTAGAAGTAGAGAAATGGGAAATTATAAAACATTTTTGAAGAAAGAGTGAGCTTTTCTTTTTCAATTTAAAGTGCAGAATACTAGAGGATGAGGCTAAATTAGGCCAAAGAGCCAGAGCCAGGTTAAGAAGATTAAGTCACATGTGAAGAGAAAGGAAAAATTTGTTTTCGTTGTGCACGCAGGCGCGCACGTGCGCTCGCGTGTGTGTGTGTGTGTGTGTGTGTGTGCGCGCGTGCACACACACACACACGTGTGCGTGTTACTAGGGATAGAACTGGGGGTTCGGCACATGCTAGGCAAGTGCTCTGTCACTGAGCTTCATCCCCAGCCCTAAAGATTTTTAACATAGACATAAAGCCCTCAAAAGCACCACCTCAGAAATATTAACTTAACATAGTATTTCACTTTTATATCCTGAATCCTGGTAACCATTGATGAAAAACAGTAAATCAGAAGTACTTGGGCTGTACTCCCTCCTCTGCCAAATTCAGATTTGTGGTTATTTTGCAGAACTATGAAAATGCAAGACCAGACCAGACTTTGGATGTAGGTGCAAAGAAATTCTATCAGTTTGTTAGCTGCATACACACATGATGCTATGATGATCGTAGATGGAAAGAAATGGCTCGTTCACGGGACAAGAGTCAGGCACAGACCTCAGGGAGGTGAGACTTGAGTGAGCTGACAGGAAAGAGCAGGCAGCGTGGGGGAAGGCAGAGGCAGGCGGGGAGCCCTGGAAAAGCCGCAGAGTGCAGGATGTCTAGGTGAAAGGAAGAGAAAACTTTGGAAAGTCGATGACCGACTCGTCAAAGAATCAGCTTCTTGGGAGCTTAATGGTTGTTGCAAGACAACTTATTTGATTGAATGTTCCACAGCAGGCATGGCTCGTGTCTCACATTATTCATGTTCATATAATGCTGGTTGAGGGTCTACATAGAGCAACAGTTGAATGTAAATATTAAAAAAAAACTTTTATTTTTATAATCAGGAAGTCCCTGGTTATTGCTCCTGCATTGTGAATGTGTGAGTCTTTAGCCTGCTTTTCTTCCTTTTTTCCTTATATCTTTTCTCTTCTTTTCATCTCTTTCTTTTATTTTGAACTGTAGATGGAACTCAAGCCTTCCGCTGGGCTATATCTCCTGCCTTTTTGAAGTGTTTTGATTTTCAAACAGCATCTCACTAAGTCACTAAATTACCCAAGCTAGGTTTAAAATGGTAATCCTCGTGCCTCAGCCTGCCAGAGTTTCAAGATTACAGGCATATCCTACCACCCCTATCTCGGTCCTGTTTCAAAGGAAATAAAGAACAAAGATCTCTTTCTTACAAAGACAAAGGCAGATACAAATTTCACTGTAGGCCATATGTTCTGCTGAGCGTATGCATGTAAAAAATATTTGGTTTGTGATATTATAAATGTGACTCAGCACTCTGCAATTTCATAATGAGTATGTCTGAGAATGTGTGTGACAGAAGGAAGGCGGAGGCCACCTGTGTCTAGACCCGCACGTCTGATGTAGTGGGAGCAGCAATGAGAAGGAGAGAAGCTTCCAGAAGCTTGTAGTGAGGCACATGATGAAAATTTTACCTAGTAAGAGTAAGAAAAAAGTAATAGCCATAAAATAATAACTTCCACGTACATAACAAAACAGATGTTCTTCCCACCTAATAAAAGGACATGTAAGTAGCCGAACGTGTGGCCCTCGGAGTGGGTATCCTCTGAGGGGTGTGAGGGAATAAGCATGAGATTGGGCTGAAGGAGAAATGAGATGAGAGAGGGGCCTCGCAAAGATGGATGATAGACGTGGGAAGGCACAGGGGCAGGTGTGAGAGAAACGCTTCTGCAAATAGCAAACAGGACTAAATGCAGTAATAGACTCGCATCACAGTCATTGTATAGTCACAACATAGAGTTTATATTTATTATGATCGCTGGCAAACAAAAATACAGAACTGGAGCACAGCACTTGTAGTAAAATTCATGCACACTCTAAATGTCATTTAACTGGAACATTAACTGGTGGTTCAAAATGACAAGCGTTGGGACAACTAGGAAGCAGGCAGCTATTTATTGTAATTGAAACAGACAGAGGCCCACTCATTGTTCACTTGTTCTACCCGCCAATTATTCTGACACATAAACACTTCCCACACGGTAGAACTACATCTCAGGTTGGAGATTGTTACCTAAAGCATCTCCTGTTGTACATTTATCAAGCAGGAATACAAGATTGACATCTTTGTTCTAACTTGATAGTTGTGCATGTTATTCTTTATCCATAAAAATGTGCATTCTAGGGAATTTGTTTGTTAACCATTCAGATAATGAGATATCTTTTATTTAAGTAGTCTAACTTGATTCATATCAGCAAGAATATTTCTAACACATAGTGATTACAAGAGAATATGAATAGAGCGAATGTGACATACAGTGCGGGGACCACAGCTTCCTATGTCTTGACACTAACTAGGTATTTGCTTGTTCTTTCGCAATTGAGCACAGAGCAGCAAGTCATGCACCCCCCCCCCCCCAGAAGTCCCCTTGAAGGTCCGGGGACTAATAGTTAGTGCAGTGTGTTTTTGTCTTGACCGCTCTTAGCACGAAATTCCACTTGCTGTTCATTTGTTCCAGACACTCTTTTTTGAACCTGTCTTGAAAAGAAGAGTGGTTATCCTCATCCTCTGTCTCAGAGATGATCTCCATTTTCTGAATGATGAGTTTAATGAGCTCATGCTGCTTCTCCAAAAGAGAAGTGAGGTCCTTCAACCTAGGAGAACATACATGGTTTGTGAATTTATTTTTAATTCTTTTGGCCCTGAATGTAGGAAGGCAGATACTAGAAATGCTGTATCGCAGATTAACTGTGCTCAGATTATAGCCTCCTGTTATTTGTAATCCATCCACCAAATATGTATTCGAAGCAAGTGATTTTTCCACAGTTACATGATATATTCATGGCTAGTTAGTTGGTGTTTTCAGTTTTCAGACAAGAAACTGCTGCACAGAAAAAATCGATAGCTACTCCTGGGATCCCAGATTAATTGCAAATGCTAACGCTAACTCCCTCATGCTTATTACTGTCTCCTATACATCTACTTGAGGGATCTTCAAAGGCTTTCAGAGATTTGCTGTATAAAGTCAGGAAACTCATGAAAAACACAGCAAAAAAAAATGCCCTCCAAGTAAGGAAGTCAGAATTTTACGTTTGGTTTACTTATACCACAGAAGGCAAAGTGCTTAATAATAGCAAGTAGGTTCTTAGGTCTAAAAACTATCTCATGACTCCCAATACACCATCTCATCATGCTCAATGCACTAGATACATCAGTCAATAAGGCATGATGTACAGGTAATAAAGACATATACAATGGGCCTGGGGTCATAGTTCAGTGTTTAGAGCATGGCCTAGCACGCGAATGCCATGGGGTTCGATCCTCATGCAACACATAAAAATTAAGTAGGCAAGGAGGTGCATGCCTGTAATCCCAGCACTTGGGTAGTCGAGGCAGGAGTATTGTTGTAAGTCATAAACCATCCTGAGCTACAAAAAAGAGTTTAGGGTCAAGCTAGACTACAGAAAGATACTCTCTCTCACTCTCTCTCTCTCTCTCAAAAAAGATACACAATATAACTATGTATCACTGTACTCTGTACCATGCATTCATATTTAGGAGTTCTTAAATTCTCAAATACAAATAGAAAAAATACATACCGATATTTTTGTTTCAATATTTCTAATTCTAAACATTTATCAGTGTTTGGTACTTCTTGTCTTGTTTCTTGACTACCAAACAAATAATGGAATAAACGCTGTGGGGTAAGACATAATTATTACTCAAGCTGAATTTAATTCAGGAATTACAAGATGTCCTAAAAATCTCCATCCACAGGAAAAATTAGTAAAACTCATATACATATGTAGCAACTCACAAATCACTCTGTCTTTCCCATGCACATGACAAAATCCCACCACCAAGCCAAGCTCACATACACGAATATTCATAAGTCATAGCTGTGACCCTCACAAAGCTCACAGTGTAAAATGACACACAATGAAGTCATACAGAAGAGAAAAATTTGAAGCATGTAATAATGTAGAAGGTATAAAATTGGCTGAAGAATGGTTTAGGAAAGGGCTGGACTGAATACTTTTATAAATTCCCATTTGCAAATGCCTATTGTGAGTGGTGGTACTCCATACAAAATTTATTAATTCTTTAAAATTGTTATGCACCTTTATCCAACATACTTATCAATGAAAATTTTTATATAAATTACTCAAATGTAATTTTAATAAATGTTTGTTTTTCTTGAGGGGTGTGTGTGTGTGTGGGTGTGTGTGCACCTGCGCGCACGCTGGGGATGGAACCCAAAGCCTGAAGCGTGTCAGGCAAGTGCTCTGCCATGAGCCACCCCTCAGCTTAATTCAGTGGCTTTTAAAACCCAGGTGAACTGGAGAGAGTTAAAGTCAAGTGCTGAAATGTGATGTGAAATGGCTCACAATGAAGTAATTCTAGGAGTCTGGGCAAGAGGGGATGGCTACTTGCACAGGAAGTCATTTGCCCATATACGGAACACAGTGGGCTTGAGGAGATAGGACGGGAATCAAGGCTGGCTCTCGGATGCCTGGCTTTATAGCGAAACGAGTGGCACTGAGGCTAATCGCAGTGAAGAACTTTAGCGAACTGGGGCTTAAGTCCTTCCCTGCAGAAGACAGAAGAAATGGGTGAAACACAGGAGGACTCAAAATCAACTGAATGGCATTTTAAATTCAAAAGCCGTATTGTACGGGGACTTGATCTAGATGAAGTAGTGCTCTCTATACCTCTAGACTTTAGCGTCAGCAAGTGTGCTGTAAAGGACTGAAAACTTTTGGCCATGTCCTTGCTGCCCTTACAAGAAGTGTTGGGACCTGAGGGTCTGGGAGGGGGCAACAAAGGAGAATGGTATATCTCTGGTGTGAAGATATGCAAATGTCCATGATTAGGGACCTCATCAAGGGTTCTGACTGCTGCCTCTGCCTCCAGCAACAGACAGATCACAGTATTTGTTAAACTTGGATGGCAGGTAGCCTGGTTTTACCTCTCCTCTGGCCTAGTCTACGAAGGTCCCTTGCTCACTGGGGAAACTCAGAGAGGCAGGTGATTTTGGAGAATTATTCTCACCATCTTCCCCAAAGCTAGCTTTGAATAAAGCTTTTTTTTTTCTATTTATCAGAATAAGTGGCTTCCTTTAATTTAGCCCAGACATGCAATAAAAGACCTTAGAGCTATGACCTTTGGGCAGTGAATATCGGAGTGAAGTTAGATTTAGAACATGCTGAATCTGAAGTAGCTTTGAGAAGCCCAAGTGGAGATGTCAATTAGGCAGCTGGATAGAGGGACTTGGAACTCACAGGCAAGGTTTTGACTTGAAAAATGCATTGCGGAGCACTTTGTGTTCAGATAGTAATTACAACTGTGGACATGAGTGAAATTGTATAGGGAGATAACATAAAGTTAGAATAAAGCCTGGACTGATACTTGGATGGACTTTATGACTTCCCTAGTGAAAAATTCTGGGAGAATAGTCATAAAGGTAGAACTTTTGACTCTTTGCAGAATCCTTTTCCATTACAATGCAATGGCTTTACCTGGGTTTGATTACTTTATATATTCCCTATAGTGGAAACTCCCTGTGTTTGTGTGTGTGTATGTGTTCTCTTAACAGCATGTTCTGTATATACACCCAGACATATATAAACGCATACATATGCATATTTATCTATGCATAAATGTGAGAAGTGATTAGAAAAAAAACATTGTATTCCTCCACTGTACTGAAAGAGATTTGCACACCCACTTGTCTGCTCACACAGGGACACGGATATATTTAACACACATGCTGTGAACGAGCAATCCAGAAGCTCAGAACAAATGTCTTCCTCCCCACAACCTGGCATTTTCACGTTACGCATTAACCATACACACAAAAAACTGCAACTATTTTTTCCACACACAGCACAGCTGAAGAGATGTCTATAAAAAAAACAAAACACCGTAACCACAGGGACATACAATGAATCAATATCAAGCAGTCGCATCCCACTTAGGCCATTTGACAAGTGTACTTACTAATATCTTCCCATATCTGGGTCTGTTGGGATATACGATGGTGGATCTCTGGTCCACTCTGCGTAAGAACCAGGTTGGTAGCTTTTTCTCTAAGCTGGTATGAAGTTCCACCTAGGGCCATTTTGAATTTATGGATAGAATTGTCCATTAGTATCTGGAGCTCTCATACAGCACAGCAGCCACCAGTAGGACAGCACAGTGAGAACCTGGCTGTGTCCTGATTCATACACAGCAGCCAGACTGGCGAGAATTCCCTCGCCCTGATCTCAGTCACTGGGCCTTACCTGTTACCTCGTGCACACACAGGACTAGCAGAGCAATTAGGGTGAAAGGGGCCAACTGAATTGAGACAGCAGGTGTTTATTGTTCAGAGACTGTGACCAACACCTGAGACATAATAAGAAAGAGAGCACTTGTAGTCTTGGGACATTACGACACTATAAAGTATGTGCAGCTGGGACATGTGAAAATTGCAAAAGGTACGAATATGTATCCACGGCAGAAGAGGTGTAAGTGCTGAGCAGTGGAACACAAAGGGAAGCAACAGAGTGAGTTAGGACAAGTGGACATGACTGCACAGTGAATTTTCTTGCTACACTATTAGGTGCAAAATTGATCATTCACAACATATTAACTATAATCTCTATTTTGGGGGAGGGGATACAACTTTTCTCTCATTTAATGATTTACTTTGAGTTTACATTTAGTTTAATTTTATTTTTTCATCTATAGATGTTTTCCAATTTTTCTCTCTTTATAGCCTTTTATTATTTTTTAGGATTTTTTGTAAAAAAATAGAGTGAGATTTGCTTTTCAATTTCAGACCATATTTTTTTAGTACCTGGGAATTCAGATGATTTACAGCTGTGTTTAGATGGCAAGAAGTTCCTTGACTGTGTCATTTAAAAGTGTACTGCTGCCATGTGGCACATTAGCTATCTGATTTCCCTGATATTTCACTAGGGTGAAATATAGGATGCCACTCTTAAAATACTATTACTAGTTTTACCGTCAGGAAAAATCTACGTTTTCTTGTACTTTATTTACACAACAAACTTTCAATAAGTTATGTACTTTCTTTAATTTTTCTGTAATAAGTTTCTGAGTTCCTTTGTTCCCTTGGCTGTCTTGCAATATTCCTTCCCATATATTTAGTGTGTGTGTGTGTGCACGTGTGTGCGTTTGTGTGGTATGTGTTTGTGTACTTAGAGGCCACATGTTTAAGATTTTTTTACTTACCCAAAAAGTCAACTGAAATATATTTATTCAAGCTCAGTTTTGGCCAATAGATAAAGAACATGACATGTCTCTGCTCTGTTCATTGTCCACACAAGGGCTATCGACTTGCCTGTTTAAGAGGCCAGGGGAAGCTGGCAAGCAAAGCCTCAAGTCCAATGTGAGCTACTGTGGGGCCACGGAGCATGACTCCTCTGGGCTACGGTTGCAACTTTACCTTCTCTCCCCGCGGGGTTTCCCTGTTGAAGGGTATGATGTGTTCAGTAGGTTTCTTTTCCTAATCTGTGACAAGCATTAGATAATTATGGAGTGTTTACAGTAGCCAGCTTTGTGCCAGAAAATAGTGATACTAATATTAAAAAGCAGCTAAACAGCTCCTAGCCTGTAGCCTCTCCAAATACGGTTTCTATCCCCAAGGAACCACAGTTCCTCTTACGGAGTAGCTGACCCTGTCCCGGCCACGTGCTGCACCTGGACCCCTCTGTCTCTCTCCACTTGTGTGTGATACCTGTGGAGAGGACTAAACGGTCCAGCAGGAAACACACGGCTGCCTTCTCCCTTCTGTCCTGATCCTGTTGCTGTGGGCTACAACTGGGGTTTTTAAATACATGTATGAGTTGCTTGGGAGAGCACGGGAAAGGGGGAGAATGGCTTCCACGTTCCAGTCAGTGCTGTTTGTGATGCAACATGAGAAGAGCGGGTGTGTGGCCCGGGCCGGGCTCTTTGCTTTCCAGGAGCAGAATAAACACAGTATAGAGTTGCCCTCAGCCCTGCTGCTTTCCTGGACATTTTATCTAGCACATGTGCTTATATTATTCATTTTATTTATTTTTCCTGGTATTTTAAGGAGTTGTTAGGACAGTTATGAGGTTGTGCAGCAAGGTCTGACAAGGGAGTCGTACACCCCATCTGCCTACCCACCCGCCTGGGGACCCAAACTTTTTGTTAGAGTAACAAGCCATCTTTATGAGGGTGATAACCATCATTAACACTGCCTTTAGTCTTTCTCTACAATAAAACGGTAACAACAGACTATATTTTATATCATTTTCATGAAAGCTGATAATGACTGTGTATTTACTAACAGAATAACTTGAACAATTTCATCATTTCCCTATTTGTCTTTTGAAGCTAATTTTTTTTGTTTTTGTTTTTGTTTTTGTTTTTTTGCTGTTTTTGAATAAAGCCTGTTATCATCTGGAGCAGCCCTACTAGGCTTCCGCAAGAGCCACCCTTCCTGGCTAGGGCCTCAGGACAGCACCTCAGCTTCCCCCTACTTCCACTCTGTCTCCTTGCTCCCTCCAGATGCCTCGCTTGTCGAAGTCCCACTTCCCTGCACAGCCAATATCTTCCAATCTGACTTTCCATTTCCTCTATGAAGCACTCCTTTATTTCTGCATTTCTTTCCTGTACTCAATAAACACTTAAATCACAGATTGTGTTCTCTGAGTATTCCAAGCTTTCTGTATAATGCGCAGGTAAGTCACAGGCATAGAACTGAGGAAAGGTTCTGAGTTGATTTTGACATTGGTTTTTTGAATGTTCAGCAGATGTGATAAGTAGGTATATTTTGCTTAATATAGTAAGAGATCACATCTCTTCATCTCCTCTGGATTCTGATGCTAAGTTGTATTGTACTTTGCCTATACCATGAGCTGGAACATCTAAAAATAAATGTTAATGTATAACAGAATCAACAGAGGGATAAATTGTGACAGAGAAACGTGAACAGAAAGTTCTGTCTTAGCATGGGTTATTTTTTTTTCTCTTCAACTGGTCTAAATTTCTGAATGCATAAATTCATCTAATCATCAGGTATTTTTGAGGAATCACATATTTCCACTCAAATTTGAATTTAAAAATGCAATGAAAAGCGTAGAAATAACTTTGAGTTACATGACAGGAAACTACCTCACGAGATTTAGTAGCCAAGCACATAGCCACAAACCTTTAACTTGAGGAATGTTTACATTAATTTAACCAGAAAAATGAGGGGAATAACACAAAAGAACAAAACTATCCGGATATAGTTTAAACCTTCAGACAAACATCCTGCAGGAACCCTGTCATTATAAGTCAGACTATCAGGAACTCCTTTGAACAGCTGGGACATGACAAAATATAATCCTTCCCACTAGTGATATTTGTGAGCCAGCAGCTAACTGCATAGTTGGCCATGTGTTGGTTAAAAAAAAAAGTGGGGGGGGGGGCTAAGGTAATTTGAGACTATTTTAAGACATTTCCCCATCCATCATTTTCGATACTTTGATTATAGCAACTATATCAGAGAACATGCTGATACTCCTCATATAGAGAAAACATCCTTATCACATAACTGCTTTCTCAGAAAATAATATATTCTTGTATTCAAATAATTGTGATAGTGTGAATTTCTACAAGTTTTTTTTATTTTTTCCCATTATTTTTCTTAATATGCATATGCAATACATAGTGTTTACAATAAATTTGGGTATTTCGTGCACATATGTATCATATCAACTTTACAATCCCTTTCCATTTTTGGCCCTCCCATCCCCTCCCTATCCTTTCCCCAAACTCCTGCTATCACTTCATGTGGTTCTATAGAATGTCTGTGTTCTGGGTTTTCCAAGTCAGAGAAACTACACAGTATTTAACATATTAATCTTCCACACCTAAATCATTTCACTTTAGTCATCACTCTAACTAAGCTTTCTATTCCTTGAATGGGTCACTGTAGTTAAATCTTGATGCCTCTTCTCCGAATCCAACCAATCCTTTTATTAGGATATTTGCACAAAAGTTTTTTTCTGTATTTTGCTATATCTTTGTTGCTACTCTTTAACCTGGCCTAACCCACCAGTTCACATTAGAAAATAACTACAAGCATGTAGTTCAAAAGACTAGTAAATTTGGGAAAGAAAAAAAAATCAAATTTCAAATGCCTTAGCTGAATGCTGGAAGGTACATATTTGTACTTTCACAGGGTTATCTTTACGTCAATCAGTTTTCTTACCTGCATAGCAATCCTCTTTAATGACGCGTGTTTCTGAACCTCAGCGATGTCACCGACTGCCAAACCAATCTGAAGTATTTAAAAATAAATTTAATCATGAGTCTGCAATGGCCAATCTAGAAATGTATTTAAGGTACATTTGAATCCATTTGAATACAGAATCCAATCAAGACTCTATAACAAAATCTCTTACATCGAGAAATTAATCAATAGCATAAATCTATTGACCACAGTTCTAGAGGCAGGGAAATCTGACATGAAGGCACCAGTAGATTCTGTAGCTCGCTGAAACCTATTTATTCATTGTATGCAGGGCTTTCTTTGATTTTTCACCCGACAGAAGGAAAAAGGGTCCTAACAGCTCATTCAGGCATCCTTTTTATACACGCACAAATTACATTCGTAAAGATGCTGTTATTGTTTCATTGCCTTCCCTTCTAATACTGTCTCTGTGGTGACCAGATGTCAACCTGTAGACTTTGGAGAAACATGAACATCCAAAGCGTAGCAAGAGCCCTCAGGCCAGGGTGGAGGAGTAACACGTGATGTCCTACTGGTGGGTGTGTAATGAGTTCCTAACACAATTTACAGAAAACTGCAGAGCCTCTATAACTTTATTACGGTAATGGCCACATTGGTTGGCCCAAGGGCTTAACTGTTATCATGAAAAAAGTCTTTATCTTGCCAGTTAGGGCTCTCCATGAATCTGGAGCCATGGCGTAAGTCGGCCTGCACCAACTAGGTCTAGAGAGTTTGAGTAAATTCTCCAGAAAGGCTCCAGTGGGAGGGTGCTTTCATGTGTGCCTTTGTCTTGGTTAGATATGGCTTTTGTTGGAGAGACTCTTCCCTGGTTGAAACTCTCTTTCATCATTGTGAAATTCAAGGCTTCATAGTGTACCCTCCCCAAAGGCCTCTGCCTAATCTCTGATCCTATCCCCAACCCAAAAGCAGCCCGTTCTTTTATCCTATTGTCTCCTAGTTCTTCATAAAATGCTTAGGTAAGCATTATACTATGTATTTATTTATTACTTATTTTTTGACTACTCTGTAATAGTATAAGGATCAGGTTTTCATCCATTTTGTTTCCCAGAACCTGCAACACTGTCTGGCACTTAATAAATTCTTGGCAAGCATTTGCCAATTAATGTATCTTTCCACCCCCTGAACCTAATGGTGTGCCTGGTACTCCCTAGTCTGTAGATCAAGTATCTCTAACTCAGATCCCACTGGACACATGTGGCCCTAGATGTCTTTGTATGTGGCCCAATATAAATTCATAAACTATCTTAAAGTATTATGAGATTTTTTGCAATATTTTTAGTAACTCAATTGTGCAGCTCTGAGACACAAACTTTGAAGACCAAAGATGTCTAACCTTCAGCCCATGACCACATGTGGCCCTTGACAGCTAATCACGGGCTCCATAAGGTTGTAAACTCTCAACATTATTATGTGATTTGTATCTCTATAGTTCCTTTACTCCATCATGTGCTGTGCAAGCACAAAGCGTGTAGATAGCAGCCAAAAGCCATGTAGGGGAGAGAGAGAGAGAATGCAATGCAAAGCTAACTTTGCTTCGTCGTCCACCACACACATCATTGAAGTCAAAATGTACATTTCAGACACTACATATGTTTGGGCTACTTGGAAAACACAAGAATGATTAGTGGTAAGGGTATTTCAACCTACTTAATTTCTTTTTCCCCATTTTATTGATATGTATATATGCAATAATGTAACGTTTACTTGTGAGCTTGAGTATTTTGTGCACATAAATATTGTTGCAAGATTACAAGTCCTTCCCCTTTCCCTTTTTGACCCCCTACACCCTCCCCTTTCCCTCCAGTTCCCATTATTCCCTCCCATATAGTTTTATAAACTGTCATCTGAGTTTGACTCTGTGTCATTTGAGTTTCTCATATTAGATAAACCATTTGATATTTAACCTTCTGTGTCTAACTTCACTGAGCATTTCAATCCATCTACACGTGTTTCTGTGAAGATAGGTGCTTATTGTTATAAAGTAGGTTTGTAAGTTTTGTTATTTAACTATTAAATTTGAGCTTGTATTATGCCATTTTAATGTTATAATAAAAATGTAAAAAGGAAGTTTTGTTACCTATGAACATTAGCTATGCTATATGTTTTACTTGAGAACTAAGACACCTTCTCTCCCTCCAGTGCAGTCCAGGCAAGCCAAACGTGTGGATATTGATGTCATAGATGAATGCTGAAAGCATCGATTTTTCTGTAGCTGTGATTGCTTGCTTTAGTTTGAATGTTGAGTGTTCATTGTAAAGTCCTAATCATCAGGGGGACAGGATCAGAGGTGCTTTATTTCTTTAAGTGATGGAACTTCATGGGGAGACCTCAGGTTATCAAGGACAAAGGTGTTCTGAGACTCCGCTCCTTCTTTTTCTCTCTCTTTCAGCTCCAGTTTGAAATGTGATTGTTTTATTTCCACATATATTCCCACCACAGTATGCCAGTATCTACTGCTCTTAGCAGAAATGGACTGTGGAAACGCCAGGCTTTGAAATCTCCAGAACTATAAGCTAAATAAACCTTTATTCTTTGTAAATTACTTGCACCAGACATTTTGTTGCACTGACATAAAGCTGACCAGTACACCTGCTCTTCCTAACAGAAGGACTTTGAAGATATTAAATATAACTATTATCATTAAATACCCAAAATGATCAACAAATAGAAAATACAGGAATAAATTGCTTACAAGTAAATTCATGAGAGCAATTGGGACAAACATCGTGAAGGCAATAAGCAGTGGAAAAGACACAACTGGATATGCTAAATTATTTCTCAGAAATGGCTCCAGGTAGGCATCACGATAATTGACATCTCCGAGCATCATAGTGAAGGTCTGGACTAAAGAGAGCAATGGAGAGCTGAAGGCATCCTGAGAAAAGACAGGACGGTAAAAATGAAATGCAAAATGTTTATACTAAGAAGTGCTTTCTAGAGGGTCAAATGATACAACTCTATTAAGCGCTTTTTAAAATTACTAAAGTAAATAAAAATAGCAATAATAAACAATACAAAAATAATCAAAAGTTCTGTGTACATGTGACAAATCTTTGTGCATTATATATAAATATTTTTACAACAGAAAAAAGCCTTTTAATAAAACTATACTTTTATGCATTAAAATTTTTTGGAAAACTATCACATGAAAACTAAAATATTTGGGCATTAGTAATAATTTTGTAAGCCATCAAGATTAAAGTATAAATGTATATGTCCAGTATTCACAATAATAAAATCAATAGATGTAACTGGCTCACCTGTACATTCAGCAGAACATAAAAGCTGAGTCCAAAAGCCAACAGAAGGAAGATAAATACTCCTGTAGACCTCAACAAAGTTTTAAAAATCACCTCCAACATCACAATGAAAATTCCACAATTTTCAAACC
Source organism: Ctenodactylus gundi (assembly GCA_004027205.1). Classification (NCBI taxonomy): domain Eukaryota; kingdom Metazoa; phylum Chordata; class Mammalia; order Rodentia; family Ctenodactylidae; genus Ctenodactylus; species Ctenodactylus gundi. The sequence goes on from PVKB01000281.1 coordinate 486,821, forward strand.
TAGAAAAATTAAAACATTTAAAATATTTATTCACTTTTGTGGTCATTATATTCAATTCAGTGACAACACCTCTTAAGTCAGGCAGTAAGTTTCATAGGAAGATAATTGAAATAAATTATTTCGAAAGACAAGACATGAGAACACAGATAGTCAGGTCTTTTTTTCAGATTATTCAAGTTACATTTTCCTGTTACTATTAAAATTTATTTTTCATCTTTCATTTTACCACTTAACCAGTGGATATTATTTAACAAAATGGAGGAAAAATGTAGTTTTATTTATGAAATAATATTTTCTACAGGGATTACAGAGACACCTTCTGTATCTATGTGATACATCAAACAGAGGTTGGTGAAATAAACCCATTCACATGAAGGGCCTGATAACAAGGCACACAACACGTGATTTATAGCCTTCCATCCGTAAGACTCTTTTTGTTTGCTCCTTGCCCAGCACCTTACATTGTGAAATGTTTGGATAGATACTGGGTATATCACTTGGTCTCCAACATGTCTTCCATGGCCAAAGACAATTTGATAAAAGAGGAAATCACAATGTCTTAAAACTGTCACTACCTCACATAATATGAATTAAAACAATACGTTGCACCTAATAAATGCATATAAATACTATGTGTCAATCAAAAAATATAATACATTTCTTCACCAAAAAGAACTTCTAACATGCCCGGTAATTTACAAGGTTGCTGGTAATGACAGAGCAGAGACAGTAGTAGAGCCCAAGCTTGACTTGAATTCCTTTTACTTCTGGACTCCTGGTCTTCCCCCCACACCATAGCCTCTCCAAGAGTCCAGGCGTCACCCGATGACATTATGCTGATGACACAGTAATTTAAGTGAAATGGTGGGAAAAAAATCATGTCTGGGATCAGAAGACTGACAAATGCCTACATTTTCATTTACTAGCTCAGATCTTTGACAAAATAATTCAGTGCCTCAGCTTCTTCTTTTAGACAAGGTAAATAAACTTCTATTTCTTGTGAACTGCATTTAACTCAAAAATAGCAACTGTAAGAGGCAGGAGGACATAGTCTTTTTGTGCTATCTTTAATAGATTCTTAGGCTATATTTTATATCACTTTCATTCTCTATTATTATTTATTTAGCACTTCTTTCTAAACCCAAAGTAAATGTTTACCAAATAACACTAGGTAAAACAAAAGTAGCCAACATTTAATTTCCTTTTATGTCATATTTAATCTAGATTTGTTAAGACCAAAGACTCTTGATTGACCTGGCAAATACGGCAATGTCTGAACACATTTTTGATAGTCACAACCAGGGTGCTGAATACGGTGTGTTTTCCAGTGAAGAGAAGTCAGGAATGTTGTGGAACATTTTATAGTACACAAAATAGCTCCCTTACTCAGATATACACACACAAAAAGATTGAACTGGACCAAAATTTCAACGGTGTTGAAGTTGAGAACCCTTTCCTATGCTCTGAACTCAAGAATCCTTTACCTTTCCTTAATAGCACTAAAATATCTTCACATGTTTAGAAAAATTGAAAGAGGAATAAACCAGTCACCAATTCATAGCTTCAAAATCATTTTTCTTTTGATATTAAATATGCTTAACAACAGGAAATCATTCAATGTAAGCTTACCTTTGAAGATACATTAAGAAGTTTATCCAATAAAAGAATATTGCAATCGCTCCGCTTTGCCACTGTAAATATACTGGTATATTAATAAACAAAGGCAGCACAAAAATCAAGCTTTCTGTGTAGATGATCCATTCCAAGGCATTGTTATAATCCAAAAAGTAGTTCTTTTTCTAAAATGAAAAAAAGAGTTACCTCATATGGAGGCTTGGTGGCTCAGTAATGTTTATGGCGACATGTTTGGGACCCAGGAGCCACCCTATGTGGACTTTAGAACCCTGAGATACAGCACGGTTGCAAATGGCTGGGTCAGTAGTTGACCTCGTGCTATGGAAACCTGATATCTAGAAAATCACACATGTTCTGAGTTGTCCTTCTGGAGGTCACACCATCTTAAGGAAACCTAGCTTAGGGTTCTTGAGACCCTTCCGTCTATATAAGGACAAACTTGTAGATCTATGTACGTGTGAACAAAAGCGGACTCCATAGCGATCTGATCAGTTATTTATGAGAAAGAGTACAATTGTGTTTTTATATTTTTGAAAATTTACCTAAAGCATATATACCAAAGAACGTTTAATTTATAATAGTAAATAAATGAAAAATTATAAATTATCATTAATCAACAATTTTTTTTTTTGTGATAGGGTCTCACTATGTAGCCCAGGCTAGCCTTGGATTCATGGCAATCCTCATGACTCAGCATCCCAAGTGCTGGGATTACAAGCATGAGCCTCCACATCCAGCTTCTGTGGCACTGGGGAATTAAACTCAGGGCCTTTCGCTTGCTAGGCAAGCGCTTTAACTACTGTGCCATTCCTCCAGCCCCATCAATTTTCTTTAATGATAGTATCCATGTGCTCTCATGATATGGACAATTTTTACAGGAAATAAGATGTCATTTAGAGAGCTATATGACCTATAAATATGATCTTCAACAATACCAAAACATAAATAAAAATTTAAACCTCCACATGGAGAACTAAAAGATCTATATCATTTACTAACCACTTCAAGGAGCTAAAAATCATTTGTATAATACTTATGTTTGATCTGAACTTCCTTCACACTTTTTGAACCACAGAAATATTATGCATTAAATAGTTTTTAGATTTTTAACTTGAAATTTTTGTCCAATAAAAAGTAGCACTCTTTTTAGAGAAACAATTCAAAGGAAGACACATTTGTAATAGAATCTTGAGCAAGATAATTTACATTTAAATTTATAAAATTTAAAATCTATTTTTTAAAAATATTTTTATAAAAAGACATAGAAAGTTCCTCGTATCAATCATTGGTAACCTGACAGATCTATCAGGATCAGTTAATATGGACCATTACTTTGTTAGGTATGTTGAAGAGTTTATGTACATAAAAAATCGCATGATTTCTGTATTTTGAAGTTTTTGTCTGCTAATTTCAATCTGTGCGTTACTCAGGTTATATAATTTCATTATGGCATAGTATAAATAATTGTATCAACTAATGTATTTCTGTATATTAAAATATTCATAGCTTTAGAAATACAATACACATTGCGTACCTGTTGGAAAATCTGGGCTACTTCTTTGCAATATCCAAATATACTTGACAAAAACACTAAGATCATGCAAACTTTTATTGGATACGAATGCTGAAAAAATCAAGACAAGTAATTATGAAGGATATCAAATAAAATAGCCCACTGACATTTTCATAGTTTTTACCATTTATTTTGCTTTTTCTTTGTCTCTATGTATTGCCCCAATTTGAGTTAAATGGTAAGTCATTTTGGTGTCAATATTCACTTCAATATTCATTCATTAATAGAGATGTCACATACTCGTTTAGTAATGTCTTTACTAAGAGAGATTGAAAAGTTACCAACCGAATTTCAAAAGAATATAAACCTGTAGATCTATATAATTTTTAAAGTTGTGACACAATCAAATTTGTCACATTTTATGTGCACACTTACATTTTGAAATGTACAATTCGGTGTCATTAGGCACACTCATAGTGTAACACCACCGCCACTGTTTCTGTAGCTTTTCTGTGATCCCAAATGCAGAACCCTTCCCGCTACGTGTCTCTTCCCGATTTTTTCCTCTCCTCAGAGCCCCTGCCGACCTCAGTGCTCCTCTACTGTAGACATACTCTAAAGTGCTGTGCTTCGGAGTCCAAGTCAGCTCATACTCGCCCATTCTTTTTATGTCAGTTACAGGCTTATTTACTGAGTTAGTTACTTATATTTCCATTTATTATCTAATATGGATTTTGACAGAAGTGGATATATGTATAAAGTCCATAAACTATTTACAATAATCACTTGTTTTAAATTTATTTTGATTATTTTAAATATATTTTTATTTTTAAAAGTTGAAATTTGAAAATACCGTTGTGTCCAATGTTTCTGAGTGATCACAGGTTGCATTGATAATTCCGGTTGAGTTGAAAGCTGTTCCTGGCTTTATATGGACCACTAGAAGGGTCATCGGTATGAGTCCGAGACAGTAGGATCCCAAATTCATCATATGAGCTCTAAATCCATAGGCACACCTACAGGAGGGTAAAGCAGCCGTGACTAAGTCATTTTAAATAAAAATACGTACTTAAGATAGTTGTAGAAAAAGTAGTTATCATCTCTATCAGAAGTCAATTTGGTAAACTGAGTTTTACAACCAAAACATCTTCTAATTTACTTTTTTCATTAAAATATCTCCTCTTTGATGACAATTATAACAAAAATCTCAGTTATTGAGGGAAGAGCCAACTTCATATATTTGGATTGCAAGTTAAGCGCTTTTTTATAAAATACACCTCCTACTTGACTACTCACTACACTGCAGGATCCAGCACATTTCTTGATACCTTAAGTAACAATTCCCTTTCACACCTCAAGTATTTAATTTACCCTCAAAGATAAATAATACCAACTATTTTAATGTCAAAATATCTCTATCATACTTCTTAGGAAATGAGGAAAAATAGGCCCTTCAAAATCCAAGGCCCAATTAAAAACTGACAACTGAAATGAATGGATAGTCGTCAGATGAAAAAATACAAATGATCAGTAAATACACGAAAAAATGTTCAACATCTTTAGCCATTAGAGAAACTCAAATCAAAATATCACTAAGGCATCATTTTACCCCAGTGTGAACCAAGAACTCAAACAGCAATAGACGCTGGTGAGGTTGTGGAGAAAAAGGAACCCTTTGAAATCGCTGGTGGGACTATAAACTGGTACAACCACTATTGTCAGCAGTAAGGAAATTCCTCAAAAAACTGAAAATAAACATTCCATTTGACCCTGAGATACCTCTTTGAGTATTATACCAAAAGAGTTAACAGCAATATATAACAGAGATACATGCACACCTGTGGTTATGGTAGCACAACTCACAATAACGAAATTGTGGAAGATGCTGAAATATCCACCAACAGACCGATGGATACAAAAAACATGGTATATGTGCATAATGGCATATTAATCTTCCATAAAGACACACAGATTTGAGTCACTTGTAGGTAAATGGGCACTACTTGAGACCGTCATGCTTAATGAAGTAAATCAGACACACAAGGTTAAATATAGCATGGTTTCCTGTAATATTACAAACCTAGAATACAGACAATTCATAATATCAAATGGGTGAGACTGGAAGTCAGGGGAACAAGGGAGGGGCAGGAGGGTGAAAATAGGGAAAGTGAAGAAGTGGTACGTTGACAATATCTATGTGCACAAAATTCTCAAGCTCACTGTAACCGTTGTATATCATATATATCATATATATGTACATATCCCCAAAATGTGAGAAATTAAAATATGAAATATTAAAATGCCAATAAATATAATGTTTAGAAGGCTTTAAACAGATTTAATGGTGACTTTTTAAAGGCAGATACACTATTCAGTACCCACCACTTCATAAGTAAATATTCTTTACACACGGGATGGTTGAGAAGCTCTATGCGGTTGTGTTGTACCATGACCTGAGAAAGAAGAAAAGTGATAAGAATAAAACTGTAGTAAACAATTCAGTATAAACTACGGTTTTTCTGGTTTTATGTTTATTTTGATATTATAAAAATAACATTTGATCTAATTTAGAAACATTGGAAAATCTAAAATCGTATCAAATTATACAAAACAGGCAAGAGAGAATTTTTTACGTAGGTGCAATTGCTTGAATCAGCCTGTCTCTTCTTATCTCTGCTTCCTAAGATGGCATAAACTTTTTAATCTAGCACAAGGTATAACATGAAAAGATATTAAAGATTAAATTAGCAAGGTTACATCCTTATTCTGCCCTTGAACGAATCTAGCCTTACAATTTTAATAATGTTTCATAAATAGTAGTTTAAAAATCTGTAGATAATACATTTTCATGAGTTATTAGGACTAATAGCATATAGTATATATTCTAAATTCACATCTTGAACTGAAACAGGCAGAAGGCAGACCTCTTCAACTACATTAAATACACAAGCTCAGGAAAGATGAAACCTTAGAAAAGGTGTGGGAGGTCTCCTGGATCTCTGGCTAGCTTGCCTCGTAATAACTCTCTTTGTGCAAAGCTAGGCTGCAAAACTGAAAGAGGTACCTTTTTACTAAATTTTTGTTTCTTTTAAATGCCAACTTCCAACAGAGATAGTAAGGCATACAAAGAAACAGGAAAACATGACCCAAACTATATCTCCAGAAAGCAGCCCTAAAGGAACACAGACCATGTATTATCAGAAAAGTAAAAATAACTATTCTACGAATACTCAGTAAAGTAAAAAATAGCAAATACCCAAATAAGAAAATCAGGAAACTCTGAGTGAATGTAATTAGAATGTCAATGAAGAAACAAAAACTATAAAGAATCAAACAGAAACTTTGGAAGTGATAAATATAATAGCTAAACTAAAAAAAATTCACTAAAACAATTTGAAAACATGCATGACCAGCCCAAAGAAAGAACAAGGGAACTCAACAACAGGACAGTTAAAATTATTGAGGTAGGTGAATTTAAAGAAATGAAGAACAGTGAGGGAATATTACAGATTATAAGAACATAATCAGGCAGAAAATATATGAATGTAGAACAGGGTAAGAAAGCAGAAAGAAAGAAAGAAAGAAAGAAGGAAGGAAAGAAAGAAAGAAAGAAAGAAAGAAAGAAAAAAGAAAGAAAGAAAGAGAAAGAAAGAAGAAAGAAAGAAGTAGGATGCAAGGAAACAAAGGAATGGGAGCCTATATAAAGAAATAAGTAATTTAAAATTTCCAAATCTGAGAAGAGAAATGAACACTCACATTTAAGAAGCTCAGAGAACTTCAATTAACATAATGCAAAGAAATTTAACCTGAGATATGTAGTTAAATTGTCAAAAGTCACAGATAAACAATCTTGAAATAAAGAAGACTCATCAGATACAAAGCAGCTTGTTGTGGTTTGGATCTGGAATGTGCTCCAAAAGCTTCATGTATTTGGATGTTGTAGCATGTCTATGGCATTATGAATTGTTAAAGGGCGGACTCGGGCTGGAAGGCGTGGGGGTACTGGAACACCTTCTGAGGCTGGAAGGATATTATCTAGCATCATCGTTATTCACTTGGCTTCCTGCCCGCCCTGCCATCAACATCTCTTCCTCCTTCTGGGCTTCTGTCACAGGCTTTCGCCATTACCAGCTGCTCGTGAATAGACTGAGACTTTCTGAAACTATGAGTCAAAATAAATCTTTTCTCCCTTAAGTTGTGTGTGTCAGCTATTGTGTCTCAGCAACAAACAAGAAACCAAGACAGAAATTGGTACCTAGACTTGCTACTATGAGTTTATCTGACAATGTGGTCTAGAGGCATTTGGAACCGATTTACAGGAGGTCTTTGGAAAACTTTGAAGACGCTGGCTAGAGAAGCCTTAGAACACTGTGAGCCAAGCTCGCTGGGAGATTCTGGGCAGAGTTCAGAAGACTAGAATGCTGATAGAAATGTGGATTGAAAAGGCCAGCCTCAGGATGCTTCAGATGGGAAGGGAAACTTTGTTGGCAACTTGTCTTGAAGCCATACATGGTGTCCTCAAACAAAAAGTATGCCAGTATTTTGCTCCTTCCTAAGACTTCAAATGAAACTGAGATTAAGGGTGAAGGACTACTTACTCTGGTGGAGAAAATTTCAAAACTGCCCCATGCTCATGCTGCCACATGGGTACTGTTGACAGCTTATAGCCATATCTTCACTTACAAGTAAGAACAAATGGCAGAAGAAAAAAATATAAAAAGTTTGAAATTTTGCCAGACTGAAGGGTACTGCAAAAGTTCAACAAAGGAAAGCTTGTTTGCTGAAGAGATTAAAGCTGAGTACTTGGAATCAGAACTATAGAAAAGAGGCCTTGAGGATACCTCAGAAATCAGCAGGAACCCACCCTTTACATACTCAAGAGCGGTAAGTCCAAAGATTTTGCTTTGAGAAAAGTACCTCTGCACAGACTCTAACGCCAAAGAGGGGAGTGTTTATTAGAGATCAGCCACCTGAGGTTCAGCCACCCAGGTGCTTGGAGGCTGCCGCAACCATTGTCTGAGGAGGCCAGACTACTGCTCAATCCATTGGCAGATCTTGACATTATCCCCTTAGTGCTGGTTTTACAGGCACTTAGAGCAAGAATTGTGGGGTCAAAGATGCTTCTACCCTGATTTCAGAAGACGGCTGTGGAGGCCAGGCAGGGTGCCCCTGGAGGGCAGTGTGTGAAGATGTGAAGATAAAGCCTAAAGTGCAGGGGAGACCACAGAAGTTTGGAGATGCCAAGAAGCATGAATCATCTGCTGAGAAAGACTGCAAACTGTGAGTAGAACCAGCCCAGAAGAGAAGCCATGGAGATTTCAGCCAGAGGCAATGATATAGCAGATGGGCAAATAAACCACTTTTCAATCTAGTTTAGAATTTTTTAAAAAACAAAAGTCTATAAAGTAACTGCAAATCTTTCTTAATGAATGTGCACTGTAAGAAGTGACCTATGCCATCAAGGATATAAAGCCACAGTTCCCATCATGCTAAGCCTGATTCTGTTTCCTCAGCAGTGTCATCATAATGAATTCATTTCCCATTCTTTTGAATCTATATAAATTCTGATACAAGCAGTCAGAAAAGTTTGTCTTTAAAAAAAACACCACTGTGAGAACAACTGGATATTTTTATATATGGTAGGTTTTGCAAATTTATTTCAACTCCAGTCATTTAGAAAGCAAACTGAAATATATGTATACATATAGTTTTCTGGAGAACTTTAAAAACTCATGTAAAAATATTCATCATCTGTTAGATGCCTACTGGAGCCCACAAAGCTACACACCTAGTCATTCTTGGAAACAGATAAAGTAGGCAGAGTACAACTATTGTTTCTGAGACAGCAACTAAGCTTTCATGTAGAGCTAAGATATTTTGCCATTTAATATTAAGTTAATGGTTTTTCTAGTTAAAATAAAACACGAAAAAATCTACTTCAAATATTACTAATATTCAAAAATCTATACTAGATATATGCGTGTAGTTTTTTAATATTTTTGAGAAGTATCTCACTCCGTAGTCCAGGCTGGTGTTGAACTAATTGTGTAGCCCAGGCTGCTCTCAAACTCACAACAATCCTGCCTCAGCTTCCTAAGTCTTGGATTACAGGCATGGGCCACAAACACTTGGCTTTTACATGTATTTTAAATAAAATAATCTACTTATGTTTTTGAAGTTCTGGAAATCTGCTTTTAAACCACAGACAAGTGGGGCAAATGTATCACCTCAAGCATGTAAGCCTGTTGTAGATTTAAATATTACCCAAGTTAAATATGAATAAAGATTAAAATAGACAACATATTTATAGTTATAATAATGGATTTTTAAGAGATTCTTCTATGCTTATACCATTAATAAGACATCCCCTCACTGGTCCTAGCTTGCCTTAATCTTAAGCTTCCGCATAAGATTCTTAAAAATATGGACCCTTCACAATTCAAGTGCTCAGGAAGACTTCTAGATTGCACTGAAAATTATGGTATTATGATCTGTACCAAAGACTTTCGTGTAAGACAATAAATTCATTAAAGTGAATGAAAATTTCCCACTGGTTTATACCAGTGTCATCCAATACAAATTTTGCAATGATGGAAATGTTTTATATCAGTGCTGTCCACAATTGGAGCCATGAACCACATGAGTGCTGGAAATGTAGCTAATTCAACTAATGAAATAAAAATTTAATTTTACTGAATTTTAACTAATTGATTTAGGAAGCCACATGTGACTGATGGCTTCCAGATTAGACAAGTTTGCAAGGAAGCCCTCAAAGTTATTTTCATCTGCACATGCACAAGTGTGTTCCCAGTGTTCACACACACTCCAGCGTCATTCCCATCTGATGACTACCTACTGAAACTAGAAGCCACTGGTCTTTCAAGCAGAAGCTTATTTTGCTCATCTCTTACCTGTTTCCTCTGAACTTGAATTGGAGACTTTTGATTTAGACTGCACTGGGTTATATGCATGATCTTCATTGCTACATCAGCAATAAACATTAAGACATTCTTGGAACACGAGCGTGTTTACCGACAGTCAAGGCAAATTCAGGTCAATGCTGTGTGTTTACAGCCTGCTTCAGATTGGGATAATTTATCCAAAAGGTTTTAAGACCCTCAGAAAGGTCAGATTTGACCATAAAACCCAGACACTGACTGAACCTGGAAGCTGTGGCCTCGTAAGACCACCCACCGCATTTTGCTACAGTTTATATTGGAGGAAATTCTTGAATATGTGAGTGGACAGAGGGAGACAAACTCCAAATGGGTTGTATTGATTTATTTGATTCTGGTTTGAGTCAGGCCTTACACATCCATCAGCACTGAGGAATAGAACTCTAAGAGAAGGAATTTATAGCAGTAATAGAAAATGACTGCTTTATCTATTAAAAATAAAGAATTAAGCCACAAGGCAGACACAGACGTTGTGCTATAAATCTGAAGTTCTTGCCAGGCCCCCTACCTTTCCAGAAAATATGGGTCTATTTTATTAAACCATTTTAGAACTAAGGATGAAGCTACCTGAACCAGGAAAGTACTAGACTTACATTCAGAATTGCAAGAGGTTCATATTTAGCATCCTGTCCAGCTCCTGAGTACTTGGTTAAATTCAAAGGGCACTGAAGATATTTGAAATTGTACTCTATCTGTGGAAGACATAAATTTAAAAAATTACAGTTAGTTCAATATGCATCTCAAAAGCAGTTCTTGAGAAATAAAATTTGCAAGTCTACAATCCTGCCGAAAATAACTGACTCAGACACAGCAAGTCATTTCAAATGGAGAAAGGAAAATCATGTTATTGTATATTAGTTAAAAACATGTACTCAGGGAAGTCATTATTTGATTGTTTTATAACTCATAATCATGGAAATGGAGGAATTTCCTAAAGCTCATTTAGGCCTTTTAGACATTTATCCTTCAGGCAGAGCTATCCAGTAAAATATAAAGACTAGAAATAATGTAAAATAATGCTATTAAATTAGAATACATGGAGAAAACAAAATGCTAAGGAAAAAATTTCTCTGACAAGTAGAAAATACAATACTATAATATGACAAGCGAAACCAATATTTACAATTTACAAGATATTATATAGATATGGTACCACTATTTTTGATATTATTCAAAAATTTCAATAAACTCAAATTGTCATCAGACAACAAACTTACATGGTAGTCTCGGCAGGATTTGTCCTCTGTGGAAGGAATCATGCAGAAATCTAAAAGAATCTTGGAGAGAGAGAGAGAGAGAGAGAGAAACCCTCTGAGATATTAGAGCAGCAGACTATATGTGAGAAAAAATTTAATATCACTTCTAGAATAACATACAAATTGTCTTCCTTCTCTTTTTCGCTTTTTGTACGTCAAGGATCAATTATTGTATGTACTATTTAGGGAAAAAGGTTAAAATACAGCGTTCTACAAACTTTTGCATATTTCAGGATTATCAGATGCCTTAAAAACCATGGACTTAATGAAATTATATTCTAAATTCGCATTTATCAAACTTTGTTAAGAGGTATTTAATTGTTTTTGTCTAAGATTTTGAGTCTTGATAACTTCTAGAGAATACATAGATCAATAAGGATTCCTTAATTTAGCGTCTTACACAGAAAATACTTATAGTTACTAGTTGACGTCTTCCATCCTACTCTCGTGGCCTGCACATCGACTGGGGCCTATCCTGGGTATTGCTCCAGAATACTATTTTCACTTTTGAAACTACTTGCCCAGAAACACCGAAAGATTTAATGTCCAAAATCAAGTTGGAGGAATTATGGGGAATTAATGTGGAAATGAGAAAGAGTTGAAAGTTCTCTAAGTGCTTGGTGCAGAAAAGAGCACCAATGGGCTCATTGGAACACCACTCCCAATGCATTACATGAAGACAGATGCTTTTGTGAAGACCCTGTCAACATAAATGACTTGAGTTATCCCCAATCTGATGGCCAAAATTCATGACCTTGAGAAAAATTTATCTTTTGGACAGGCTGCCCAAATTCCCAGATGACCCTCTAAGCTCATGCTAGAGCTACTAGGGCATCTAGTCAGCCTCTCCTGTAGTCCCTGAGGGTAAAGAGTTGGACTATATCCTAAAAGACAAAAACAGGGACACCTAGCTGCTATCAGGTAGTAGATGCACTTGAAAAAATTCCAAGGACGGCTCTGTTGGTAATCAGACTAAAGTACAGTGTTATGACAGATATTAAAATTTAAAAAACAAAGTAGTAGTCTAGAAAGACTCAACCAAAGTGAGATCTATTGCTGATTTTGAGACCTTTTAATTAATGAACATAGTCAAAATAGAGGATAGACAGCCTCAGAGTTGGGTAGGGCAATTTCAAAAGTAACTCTTTAGGACTAGTGCACAAGCCCGGCCCGGGTGCAGTCTAGTCATCCTAGCACTCCCGGAGGCTGAGGCTGAAGGATTGTAAATGCAACCTCAGTCTGGGCAATTTAGTAACATAAGATAAAAAGGGGGCAAGTGATTTATAGCTCAGTGAAAAAGCTCTGGTTTTAATGTCCAGTACTAAAACAATAAACAAATACTCATTATAGCACATTAACTAGGAAATATATAGTCGCAGAGGTTGGGAACATTCTCAGAGATGAGTGCTTGCCTAGAAAGCATAAGTCCCCTGAGTTCAATTCCCCAGCACCACACACCAGGGCCATATCTGTCATACCAGCATTCAAGGGACTGAGGCAGGGGAATTGCTGTGAGCTCAAGGCCAGTTTCAGTTATATAACGAGCTCAGGACCATCCTGGACTACAGAGTGAGACCCTGTCTCAAAATACCAAAAAAATGAACCAAAAATGTACATAGTTGCATAGAGAAGTAAAAAAAGTAATTTTGCTGATATATTAGCATAATTTCTTAAATTATTACTATGCTTTTTGTGAGTCAAAATTTCTAATATTTTTTGATACAGGATCTCACTTTGTAATCTAGACTGCTCCTGAACTCAGTATGGAAACCAGCCTGGCCTTGAACTCAAGGAAATCTTCCTGCCACAGCCTCCAGAGTGATGGAATTACAGGCATGCACCATCATGCCCACCTTTACTTATAATATTTTTACTATTATAAATAATCCTACAAAAAACAGTCTATCTGATTATTCAGTAGAAAAAGTATAATTCTAAAAAATATAGTTACTGAACAAGAAAGTCTAAGATAATTTAACCATAAATATTGATGTGCCCTCTAACAAAACATACATACTTAAAATATTAAATTGCATATCATTAATGTACCAGACTTTTAATTTCCATCAAATGCCACAGAGAACAAAAATCACATGAAGAATTTAGCAGACAGAAACTGTTTGCTGGAAATAAAAACAGTGCTAGTGCTCATATACTAGTAGTGGAGGTAGTAGTAACTGCACAAGCAGTAGGGTATGTCTTGTATGTCAACGAGGATCCTGAACATTTTCTATATTTTACACCTACTTAATATAATCACTTTGCATGTTCACTGTTTTAGAGACAAAGATAATCAAAAATGAAGCTCAGAAGGGTGCAGTAACTTGTATGAAGTAGCACAGCAACAAGTAGAGACAGAATGGAATCTCGGGGTTTCCAGACTCCAAATCTGGCCTCTTTTCTCTGTGTCGCTACATCTTACTGCCTCCTCCAGCATTTTAATATCTTCCCCTTAGAGTGACATGTGAAGTCAGTCTGCTTTTCGTCATCATTGTATGTCAGTCTTAATCCTCAAATCTTAATCAGGTGCATCCTTTAACGCGCAGAGTTGTATGTGCTTGTGGTGTAGTGATGTACCATCCTGTTCTAGGTGTTTAGCATGGCACAGGGAGTCATGTATTTGCAGGGCCAGGGAAGCCAGGCAAGTGACGTAAATAAACGCACCAGGCCAGGCAGAAGAGCCCTTTTCTTTTGCTCTTGAGCTCTGACTCCCTTTGGGATGGGTTATCCTCAGAGTTCAGATGGGGCTTCTTTGAGACTACCTCCCTACTACAAGGAAAGCCATTGCACGAGAGAGATGCCTGACTAATCTCAGCATTAAAGTTGAGCGACCAGAGGGAGAGCAGTTGCACCAGGCGGGAGAGGCTTGTACCAACCCCGCACCGGAGCAGCTGCTGTGGAGCCCAGAAGTTCTCGCCTGTGCACAGGAAGCCTCAGGAGCCAGGTCTTCTGGTTCTCATGGAATGTCATGAAACTGGATCCTTTGGCAAAGCATCTTAATTGTACATTTAGCAACTAATGTTGATTTTAAACAACAATAACATATCTAGAGCTTTTATTCAGCCAACAAACACCCCTTTGTAGTCTCTAGACTTAGACTGATGAAGAAAAATATCTATTTACTGTATCTATCTTACATATAGTAAGTAATGGAATTCCTTAATCCAAGTAGATCTTCATTAACTATTAACTGACTAGCTCCCCTGAAGAAAATGGAAAATGAAGCTTCATTTAAAGATGAAAATTACTATTTCAGGTTATGATTACAACAACGAATCCTAGCACTGTATTCTATGTCAAGCAGTCTTCTACAGGAGTTGGGCTTGGCAGAACTTACTTTCATGCACTCAGGGAGGTATTCGACCATTTCCATGATTGGGCACTTATTGCTTGGAGAAGTATGAGTAAAAACCTTCAGGCATTCATCCCATCTGTGAATAAACAAGACAAACATGAGAGTTTCATGAAAATTGAAACTGCAGATTGTACCTGTAGGAGGAACTTAAGTGTATACTTGAAATATTAATGCCACCCAGTACTTCCAATGGAGCGAATATGTTAACTAAGATCAGCCCATGAAGAGACTCCTTGCCCATTAAGGAAAGTTATGAAAGTGCACAAATACAGAATGGTTATTAGAGTCAATACTACTTTTGTTAAATGCTTTTCACAGAAGGCATGTCTGTTTTATTTTTCTCCTGAAGGCATGGACTGGTATGTTGTTTAAGATGATTATGTTGAGTAGAGCTATTTATATTGATGGAAAGTTCCAGGCCACCCCACCTGTATCAGGCATGTAGCATAGCTGTCTAAAGCCACCCTAGCTACCTAAACTATAGTACAGCTATCTGAAGCTCAGTTGTCCACACCGTAGGATGCTCCTGGGACATCAGACACAGGAGTAACAGCCTTATCTTCAGGACACGACTGGTCATCCAGTTATAATGGACCTGCTTCAACTTTTCTCCACGTCCTTCTCACCCAGTTCAAACACCTGCCTCAACTTTCCCCTACAACCTTGCCATCCTATCCTGTAAAAACCCCCAGCTCACTGAGAAAGATGCTCTCTGCTCCTCCCTGGGTCAGAGACCCGCTCAGACTGTTCCTTCCAACAATGGCCTGTTTCCTGGCCTAGGCTCTGTCTCTGCCTTCCCCTTTCCTTTTTCCTAACACATACATGTACACATCAAGTTGGCACTTTTTAAAGATAGCTCAGATACATGTTTTTATATGTGGAGTTAAATTACGAAATAACATAAACACAGTCTCTGCCACCAGAACGCTACGGATGATGGTGGTGATGATGACAATGACAATAGTGATTGATGGTAACTACTCAACACCAGCCGGCTGGATGGGGTACGAATGTGGACATCAAACAAGGAACAGATGAGCCTGTTTATCTTCATGTTCTTACCCATAGTATATGGGTCTTGTGCTAGTAACAAGACAAATTTTCTTATCACTGCCAATAAAAACCTTGTGGAATATCTCCACTATCATTTAAAAAAAAAACACTGGTTATGAAATTCCAAGGAAATTTCAAGGAAAAACAGGAAGTTCTTTGGATCGACTAGGCTGCAAACAAAGGCTAGATAATCAAGACGTGCTTTGAATACAAAGACGGTTATCTCTGTCCACTCCTGGGAGACACCAGGGCCCTTGGCCATATTTATCTGTAATAACAGAGAGAAGCGGAAAACTCTATTCTCTACTTTCAACACTGAAACCCCCAATAGTATGTTTCAAAAATCTGCCATCAAGAAAGGCCATGTCTTAAGGGAAATGTCATTAGACTACACTAACAGCCTTAGAGAGCATTTTCACCAGAGCTCAGTTCTGGACCGCCTATGGGCAGCGATGAGCTAGGCACCAAGGTGGCAGCACAAGTTTGCAAGGAAGAAACCATGGTGATACACCCTTTACATACGTGGATCCTTAGGGTCTCAGAAGAAGGCTACCAAAGTGATACGGTGCTTCTGTGTTTAATTTCTCGAAATGAAAAGTGAAGATCAGAGATAATGCAATGTGTCTATTATAACCCAAAAATGTTCATTAAAATACATTTTTTAAAACCAGGGCATTTTAATATTTTGATTAAAGGTTGAAGCTTTTTTCCTCTCTTATTTTCTCTCAGGATGTGAATCTCTTTGATACCGTAAGACACTAACAGTGGACTAGAGGAAGGCACCTTTTGTTCCTGATGGTCGTAAGGACCACCTCCTTCCTCTTATTGTGGAGCGCGATGTGCAAAAAAGAGGCTTGCTGCTTGTTCAGGACGATGTCCGCGTCGTAGCTCAGCAGGAGTGCCACAGCTTTGGCGTGCCCTTCCCTCGCAGCGAAGTGCAGCGCCGTGTTCTTTTTAGAGAAAACAGAACACATATCATGGGTGAAAACGATTAATCGTACTCCGGGCATTTTGTTGCCTTATTTCATGGTTGAGTTGCTTAACAGAAGTTAACTAATGTCAAAAAACACAAATTTAGAACCGTGTTGCAAAATTTATTATTTAGACATGGTGTGTGTGTGTGTGTGTGTGTGTGTGTGTGTGTGTGTGTGTGTTCGAGCATGTGTGTGAATTTCAAGGTTTTTTCCCCCCTTAATTATTTTCTCAGTGCAATGATTCCCTAAGGACATAGAACAAGCTTTCAGAGTGAGGACAATGTAGTGAACTCTGAAAGGTTTATTATCCAGAAAAGTCATGGTTTTCAAATTTGGTGTTTTACTACTTTTTTTTAAAACAGAGATAATTATGTAACTCTCTTTCTTATCAAAGACTTTTTAAAAAGACCTGTATTCTATCTCCATCATTTCATGAATAAATGCATATTTCAACATTTCAGGACAGCTTTTGACTTCAATGTACTTCAAAACAATGCACTTCGTTTTGGCAACACACGCTACTGTTCTCTTCATTTTTTCTGGTTTCAGCAAGAAGTAAAACGTTGTCATCAAGCTGCTGTGACACACACACACACACACACACACACACACACACACACACCATGCCTCTGCCTCTTGTGTCCTTTAGTATTCTCTATTTCTGTCACACTTTCCTTATTCCTCATTCCAAGAGCCTTATTAAGAATTCAACAAAAGATTGGGAATACGGAAAGGGACAGAAGAGAGTAGCTAGGAAGGCTTTCCTGCCATTTTTAACATTTACTCCACATGAGGATTTTGAGTCAAAGAGGAAACCAGTACATACGCCATCTTCATCCAGCCGATCTGTGCACTTCAGATTAGTATCGAGAATGACTTTCATGGTCTGGGTGTATCCACCCATGGCAGCGTGGTGCAGAGCAGTCCAGCCATTGTGGTCACTGCCCAAGAGAAAAGACATATGCTTACATCTGCAGAAGAAATTTGGGAAGTGGGGTGCTCACTCATTGTAGGTACACCTCATGACAAGGAAAGTATAATTGAGACCTACATACTCTGCATTTAGCACATATTTATAAAATATGAGATAATTGATACTTGTATATATGAGAGATGAGTAAACTATAGGATAGTCACAATTTATTAAGGTTATAATTTAAGTCTAACTGCCTTAAAAGATCCCTCTGTAATATGGCTCACATCTATATTTTAATTAGGGAATTAAAATATAAAAGAATCTAAACATATTACCAAACACTTGGCATGGGGAAACTATAGTTAGCATGCCTGTGTTGTACATAGTTTTTGAAAGCTATGACGTGGGTATACACACTATTTTCAATCTTATGTTATGGCTTCATTGAACATCGTACTAAAGAGTTTCATGATGATGCTATTCAGAGTCAGTAGTCATTGCTATAATAAATAATAACGACAGCATGGTATATGATTACAAGAGACTTAGTTTGGTGCCACTTAATCGTCTAAGCTTTCAAGCTTGTGTTTCCTTGTGCTACCAAAGCTGGCTACACACTCCTTTGAAAAAGCTGTATCCCTCCTGTATATAGAATAAAGATTTTTCACACTGATAATACTTTTAAAAATCTGTTAAAAACCCGATCCAACTTAATTTCAGTGCTAATAAGCAGCTGTTTGGGCTTCAAAAGTCACCCAGACTACAATATATATGGTATAAACAACAACTGCTGGCCTGGGTCGCCTTGGTGCCACCTTGCAAGTGTTCTGCTCAATTTACCTGAAAACAGGAAGAGACTGAGCAAGGTATTTGTTTCTAAGCCATGTCACTGATTTCAGGCACTGGCGTGCACATGCAGAAATGTGGCTTTGAGAATTAACCCAAACAGGTGCTGCTATCTGTCATTCTGGAAGACCTTGAGGACAGATTGTCATACCACTATAAATGTTTCTAGATTTTCTACTTTTCTTTTTATAACCAAAATAGCATTTACATGGAGCTCATGTTCTATTATAATTACATATTATAACTATAGCAATGTTTCTTGAATCACATTTTCTTTAAGTAAAATAATGTTTGATTCACTTTTAATGTCATCTTTTGTCACCTTTCAAGTCCAAGGTAGAAAACCTATTTAAAGTCAAATGATTTCATGTCTGTACGTGTACAAATAAACATACATACACATACAAAACACATTTTGCATGTGTATGTGTGTGTATGGAGTACAATACAGTAAAATATGAAAACATGTACAACAAAGTTTCTTAGAAATACTTTGGCCAAAATCACTTAAAATCTGAGATCTTGAACAAGTTTTTCAACTTCATAAATTTTAATGTTTCATTTGTCAGCTTGGAATAATAATGAATTCTTTCATAATATTTAAGATATTATGTATGCTTTAAGAAATCAGCAAGATGAATAAAAGAGGCTAGTGGAATATAAGGTTGAGTAGCATCATTTAAAATGTTAAGAATTAGGAAAATGACCATTAAAAAGGATGGCTGAGGTTCCATTCGTGAGCTCTCACCTGAGAAATAATGCACCTTTTTTCAGCAGAAGTTGAACTACCTTGTCATGCCCATTTTTTGCTGCCAGGTGGAGAGGAGTCATCCCATGAAGGTCACCTTCATTCAAGAGTCTCGTATCACTTATGTCTTGTAGGAGCCTCTGACAGGTGTTAATACGTCCATAACTTGAAAAAAAAAGATATATTTTCAAAGTAAACCTTAAACAGAGAGAAGACGTGCTCATACTCATATGTTGTGTAGATGTATCCTTACCTGGCTGCAAAATGCAGGGGCGATTTCTTATCTTTGCTTTTGGAATGAATGGACACGTTAAAATCAAGCAGGTTGTTTACAGAGACAGGAACTCCCTGCCTGCACGCATAATGCAGAGGCGTACACCCATCATTGTCCTCATCCATTACTAGCTCCTTGATAGATTGCATCTATGGAAAAATAAATGTTCTGCATATAGCGCTGCTATTACACAAATGCAGTGCTTTTCAAAGTATTCTGTAGCATAGTATTTTCCATCAAGGGTCAATATGTATTCCCCAGGGACACAAGTTATAAGCATATAAGCAACTTCTATGATTTTAGAGGAAAATAAATGGGGATCAAATCTCATACTTCATCTAGCGGGAGTGTGTATTGCCACACGAAAGGCTCAGAGAAAATCTACAAGTAGAAAAGTTACCAAACAATTTTATCTAGCATTTTTCAAATATATTTTTTACCCGGCATTTTTCAAACATATTTGACCACCTTCTCCTTCTCTTTTTTCTCATTGTTCTCCCAAATAACATTTGAAAATTTAGTGCATTCTGTTAGACAAAAGGGACTGGATAGAAAAATTATATTCACATGCATACTAAATAAAAAATAAATGGCGAGTAAGTAACTTAATCATCAAGGAAATAAATATTTTTATTTTTTCTCATTTTTGCCAGGATGTAGTTGTGATGCGCAATGCTTATATTAAACTTGACATTCTGTGCATGCACATGTCACATCAATGTCAAATTCCTTTCCCCTCTCTCTCTCTCTTCGTTTCTCACTCTCTGACACCCCAAGTCCCTCTTAACTCCCAACAGCTCACGCTTTTGACTCTGCCATTCTACCACTCATTTATACTCTGGGTTTCTCACGTTAGAGAGACCACAAAATATTCACTCTTCCAAGTCTGATTCATCTCACTAAGCACAAAGGTTTCTAGCTGTATCTACATTTTTATTTTTGTGCAAAATATTTAAGTTCATAACACTTGACTTTTCTTGATTTTTTCTTAAGACCGTGACAATGTGGCAATCAATCTATTATCAAAATATGGCACACTTAAGATTCACTCAGTAGTCATTTAATATTTTCACCTGTCATGTCATCAATGAGTCATATATATTGAATAGTTTTTCTTAATTGATGGCATAGTGTTGCTAATTAACTCCCCCACAGACCTGAATATATATATATATATATATATATATATATATAAAATTTATAGTGAATAAAGAGTAGAGGAACAAGGTCTGTTTAAATACGTGTCAGTACAGGTGATGATGTCCAGCAGGCTCAGTAACTTTGAAAGGAAAATCCTAGCTCAATTAGTTTATTAGCATTGTCATCAATATCATGCTCACAATAACCATATTTTGAAAATATTTTAAAATTATTAAATGGAACCCATTTTCCTAAAAATAAAGGTTGCAATAAACTCCATTTCCTGTCCATTGAATACAGCTCAGCTTAGGAAGCTCCACAACCACAGATTACCTGCAAAAACTCAGGGCACACATTTTTTAATCCATATGGTTGCTGCACAGTCAAATGTAAAAAATTACGTCCAAGATGATCTTTTATGTCTACTTTGGCACCTAAAGAAATGACAATACAAGCATAAGTTCTACTCATTCATTTAAAGTAGGGTCTATAGTGTATTTTCAGCTTAATAAATATTTTGACAAACGTTTCCCAATCTTTAACTTACAGGAACTTTATTTAGATGAACTCACATATTCAAAACGAGTTTACCCCACTGTGTGTATGTGCTTGTGTGCCTGTGAGTGTGTGTGTATATGTATGTTTGAGTGTGAGTGCATATGTGTGTGAGTGCGTGTGTGTTTATATAGAGGGTATGTGAAGTGTTGCACTGAGAAGTGAAGCTGTAACTTTCAAAGCATAAATATCAAATGACTGTAGATGAAGTGGAGACGAGGAGACCCCTTTTCTTTGTTATGACAACACTAGGTTAACATCTGAAATAGGGATAGTCACGGTATCTACATAACATACAACTGACTCATTAAGACGAACTTGATCAAATCTTCAGCAAGTGCATTGAGTAGAACAACTTTATAAGATATTATCTATTGCATTTGATTTTTAAATATTCCTCATTTACTGCAGTAAAGATTACTCTACACAAAGAACATATTTTGATTCTCTTTGTATAACAGCCCTGTTCCCATGCCTGACACACAGCAGATAAATGTTAATTTAACGAAACTGAGTGGTAGTTCCAAATGTTTGGCTTGATCCCTCTTGCTACCTTTAGAGAGCAGCAAATTTACGATATTCCAAGATGCAGAAGCAGTTGCTAATATCAGTGGGGAGCGTCCTTCAGAATCGGTGATGTTGATATCGGCTCCCTAAAACAAAACAAGTCATTCAATGAAGAGTTTATGAACAAATGCATTGGCCTATATAAGGATAACTCACTGGGACAGAGAGTCTGCAGTATGGCCAGAGTATGACTTGAAATCCCAAGACGAGATCTTCTGAAATTCCTGATGTCATATTGTCATATAAGAAATTGAGGTATTTGTTTCACAATTTCACCAACTAAGTCATTGTCAATTCCCAGGCTTTTGACTGACATCTAGAAATAAATCTATTATCACCTAAACCCTAAAAATGAAATCCTCTGAGCTGGATCAGTAGCTTGGATTCTGTTGTAATAGGTTATTTCCAGATGCCGGTAGCTTTTAAATCTTCCAAATTTATTGCCCATGTGATTTGAAAAAGATTCATAAGAAACTATTGATTTCTTAAAAACTCTACTTAAAATAAATAAACTCTAATATCTGAATTAAAATTGCTAATGTACGATTTGGCCAAATATTTATTTGAAAAAATATGTATTTAAAATTCCTTTTATGATTTTTAGGTGTTATGGTTATATTTGATATGAGAAGAAAAAAGAGGCCTTTGAAATTTCATGAGGAGAATTCTATACTTTGAACAGGGCAGCAGTGCAAGCTTAACCTCAGACTGTGGGCACTTTCCCTTTCTTTCAGGATCCATTAAGTGCAGATGACAACGACAACTGCAGATCCTCTGGAAGGTTCTGGTGCTGGGTAAGGGTGAGCCACAGTCCTCCTTCTGGGTGGACAGGTGGCTGCCTTGTAGAAAATCAAGCATGGCATGAAAGTCTGGCATCCAATAAGGCTTTCCACGAGTCTTCTTTGCGAACATCACATTTCCAACTCTTGCTATTAACAACAAATACAGGCCAAATACAAGTGGACCAACATTTATTGCTGATATGGTGGGCTTAAATAAACCAACAATAAGTTGATCCGTAGATGAAAATGTAGCTCAGAAGCTGGTTTTACTTCTTAGAATGACAAAGAACTCATGCTTTCATTTGAAATAAATTTTCAATAATGTTCTTCAATACCTTAATTTTTTGATACCAGGGATCAAGCCTAGTACCTTTGCACTGACTTATACCTCCAACCCAATTTTTGGTTTTGATTTTGAGACAATTTTTTACTAAGCCACTAAGTTACTCAGGCTGGGCTCAAACTTGTGATCTTCTTGCCTTCCAGAGTGCTGGGATTACCATTGGTGCCTGTGCCACCATTCCTGGCTTCCACTTCTTCCTTTTATTATTATTATTTTTGTGTGAGTGTGGTTTGGAAGTTGGTCTGGAGAAAGTGGGTTAGAATCATATAATGTAAACTGATGGTGACAGAGCAGCCTGTCATACATCTTATCGACCTCAATCTACAAAAGCTGAAGCAAGGCCATGAGAATGGTGAAGGCTTGAGATTCTCAAGATGACCAGTTGAAGTCCCATCAAAGAATTTTTCCTGTAATGTATTCACAGACTCTATACACACAAACGCATTGGTAAAAGCAACAGAAAGTACACTTTGGTGCGTCAGATTTCATGATAATGAATTTCGATCATTATGTACTCATACTCAACACTATAGTTGCGAAAGTGTTAATCATCCCTGGGAAATTTTTTTTGCAGTTAAGCAAGGAATAAAAATATTTACTTTTGAAAATCCACACTACTTAATTATATAATTTCTCATTTCAGCTACACATAGTACTTTAATAAAAATAAAGCTATCAGTTTTATAGTTACCACTGAAATTAAGTACTCTGCTAGTTCATGATGATCAAACAATGAGGCTCTGAAAAAAGAGAGAATCAAGGTAATTAATCTAAATATATCAAATAAGCTACTATTTTTAGAAAGTTAATTTAATTGAACATTGATTGAATACCATGACATAATGTAAAATAGTTGCTATTCTTTGAAATTTATAATTGATTCAAATTAGTATATTTTCAAAGTAATAGTGATTAGGAAAAATTAAATACACTATGCTCTTCTTCAGCATTTTGTGCATCTATTTTCTCCTATAAAATTATGTTGAAGATGTTTTGAAGTGAGTAGTAACATCTGCTCCAAGATACAAAAGACAGAACTGGCTGGAATCCCCGTGATCCTGGGGACTCACAACAGCTGTGTGCAAGGTGTGTCTAAAATTCACCTGCAGAGTTCAAAACAGTCTCTTTGGTAAAAGATAATGAAAAAGCATTAGCTTTCTTGAGCTTTTACGAAGCCAGAAATAATTATAGAGAGAACTGAAGTTACAGCTAATTGCAAAAATGTTATTTAATAAAGCAAACGTATTTTAATCTACATTAAAGCATCACTTTAACACAAGTTAGTACTAGTGATTTTAAAGGTTTTTTCCTATTGCAAATTTCACTTCTGTGTTCTTATTCATGACTATTTCAGCTATTTTTAACACTGCATAAATTTCAGAATCAACTTACGTTCACCAGAACATTTGCATTTTATTCAAATGGCAGTATATATTGCATTATATTTAGAAACAATTAAAAATTTTTCCACAATTAAATACAGAACAAATGTCTATTTTTCTAAATAACTCCTTCTTGGGCATAGTAAAATACTAAGGTTGTGCTCTAAAGGAGCATTGTATCTACCCTTAAGTCATTAAGTTTCCAAATCAATGAAACATTGGAATCAAAAAGACTTCTAAGATCATTTCATGAGACTCATACCAGAGATTGTAGTAAAACTGGGTGTTAATTGGCATTGGAACTTTATGAGTTCTTGCATGATTCTAGTGTATAACAATTTAAGAATATCTCACGATTTGTCTATTGATATTTTGCTTTATTTCAATGACTTTTTAAAGAGTTTTTAAGTGGACAATTTCCTATCTCCTTCACTGGGTTTATATATAACATATGTTTTTCATAATCTATTGATACTATAATATATTTGCTTTTTACATAACTGATATTCATTCCTTTAAATTTTTGAAGGCTTAAATATCTTTATTTTAACATTGTTTTCATATTGCTTTATTTCTACTTTCTTGGAAGAAAATACATCTTTTGTTTACTTTGTTGTTTTTGTCTCTGTTCCTTTTATGCTACTACACTTTAGCTCATCTTCGGGGGAGTTCTTTTCTATCCACACATACCTTGTGGTGGCGGTGGCTTTGCTGATGTATATAACTATCCACCCCTAAGGCCAGAAACACATCTTATATTGGTATCTAGAGTTTCTTTTTTTCTTGAGAGATATTATAGATTTCCTAGTCCAGTTACCTACTGGAACTGTCTCAATTCTTTTTTCTTTTCTTTTCATTCAGATGAGGAATATTTAGTTCTTGTCTTCTCAAAGGGGTTAAACTTTTGGTCTCTGCTGTTTGATTCCTGTCACAGAATCTAGCAAGCCTACAGTTTTAAATACTTTCCCTGATATATATTTCCGTTAAATCTCACAGGTAAAATTATCATTTTTGGAGACTTGGTTAAATTGCCTAAAATATGAATACATTTATCTATAATCATGAGGGATTACAGAAGATATTAAAATGGGGAACAGAGGACTGTAAAACCATGTGTCTGCTCCATTACCATAGCTAAACATGGGGTTCAATGTACATGAAGAACAGGAACAGATTAGAAATGGCTTGGAAAGCCTTATGTGGTGACCTCCTTATTATAAAGGAAGTTAATCCTGAGTAGGCTTGAGAACTGACCCAGAATCAATAGTGCTCTTGCTGTGTAAAGACCTACCTAACATTCCACTTAGACACCAAAGGAGCGTAAGGATTCCACTTGAACCACAAGCCTTTGTTGTCTGTTCTCTTTTAAACAATGGAATCTTTGCTAGCATGCTTGTTAATTTTTTCTTGCAGTGTCTGATTTTATATGAAGACTAAAATCTGTATATAGAACAATATGTAGAAAACTTGCCTGTGAAGCAGTGTCTCATGGTTTCCATCAACTGCATTAATGATATCGCCACTACCGCAATAGGATGATATCATCATTTTGACAATTTCGGTGGCCCCCTGGGTGGCAGCAAAATGAAGGGCCATGCACTTTCCATTCTGTAAAACGTTTTGGTAGTAAGTCAGTGTTTAGGACTCTTAATTTAAGGATATAACTTATATTCAGCTGTGAGTTTCTTCTTTCCAGAATTAAGATAAAGAATATCATTTATAGTTTCATCTATTGAAAAGCATCAGTATGAAATCTGGAGCAAGCAATTGTGCATCCTTGTAAACTTAGCGCTCTTGGCTATCCTGCCACTGTCCTCATCTGGAGAACCCTGTTTTCCCTCACGAGTACCAGGGCCTTATCTCATTCCTTCCAATACGGACCCACAGCACCATCAGCGCCAGTTGGTCATTTCTATATTGAAGTGACTTATGGCCACCGTCCACAATCTGCTCTCCCCGCTGAACAGACACCCTGTGAGAGTGTATTGTCATTCATAATTCAAAATACTAAAGGGAAAAGAGCCTGAAGTCTATATTTTTAGTCATACATGCCTAGCATGAGGTCAGAATTCACACACATATACTTAAAACTTAGTTAGATGGGCTGTGGGCATACCTCAGAGGTTAAAGTGCTTTCCTAGCAGTGCAAAGTCTTGAGTTGGATTCCCCAGCATCATATAAGCCAGGCATGGTGGCACATATATGTAAATCCCAGCAGTGCAGAGACCGAGGCAGGAGAATTGCAGTGTGCCTCAAGGCCAGTCTGGGCTACACAGTGAATTTGGGACTGGTATGGACCAAAGAGCAAAACAGGAAGACCCTGTCTCCAAAACACACACACACACACACACACACACACACACACACACACACACACACACAGGCGCGTGCGGGCGCATATGAGTTAGATGATCTCTGGTAGAAAGGAACAACTCTTCAAACTACCACTAGAACCAACGACATTCGTGACTGGGCTCCAGTAGTCCCAACAGGAAAGCTGAATGCGCTGTCTTTGAGGATCATCTATAACTTACCTAATGGCAGTTACACTGCATACACTCTACAGTATCGGTTTGCAATTGGCTTTGTGTACTGAAAATTTCACTACAAAATTTAGCATATTCTTTTGTTGTGGTTCTGCGTGAGCAGAAGGAATCATATTTATTTTCTATCTACATTGTCAATCTAAGCTGACTGTAAAGGAGTTATAAAGCATTTTAGAAAATGACTTTTTACAATTTTAGAATAAAAAGTAGGTAAGAGACAGTTACCTCTAACAGGTCTATGTGAGCTCCGTTGTCCAGGCACATCTGAATCATTTCCAAGTCGCCGCTCTGAACTGCCATGTGGAGTGGGCTGGCATTCTTATTATTCACAAAGTTAATGTGATCTTGTCTGTTGTATCCACGTTCCTCACCTTTGAAGAAAACACCGTTCAGGAAGGATATTTACGCAAAGTGGTAGGATTTTCAGAATTAAAGATGATGTAGACTTATTTAAAAGCTTAAGTGTTAACTCTTTAAACACTTCGATTTATTGACGCCTATAAGAACGAGCCTCTTCATTATAGAAAGTCTTTCACTTACCAAATTTTAATATTAATTCCATGCATTTTTTGGCACCTGAAAATGCACACTGGTGTACAGGGAAATCTCCCCATTTGTTTGCTTTACACAGCTTTGCTCCCTTATTTAGCTGCAGAAAAAGAAAGATAAAAAGAAAAAGAATGACACAAATTAAATCCCAAGTCACAATGCGAGGGCGCCAAGAACTTATGCGCCTCTCCCAGGTCACATGACTCCTGTGCCTGTGTGAGAACACATACAATGGGGCATATGTAAAAATACATGAAATGTACAAAATGTGGGCAAGATGTAATTAGCAAACAAGGCTGAGGAATCTGAAACAGAGACATTTGAGAGATTCCAAGTATGAAGAAACACCATGACACAAAACTGTCAACTTTGGTACTACAGCAAACCAAACTCACCACATTTTCCTTTGGGATTAATGAGGGTTTGAAAAACATTATTATGATCTCACACATATCAGTATCTTATCAGCCTCAGTATCTTATAATACTTTCTGGATTTTTCCCTTTGTTTATATAAAATTATGAGAAATTAAGCAAACAAAAAGGAAATGAAAATTAAGGAAGAATTCATCAGCACTCTTGTTACAGTATGAAAATCAGGCATTTTCACTAAAGAAGAATCTTTGCTAAAAAGATGTTAGAAGAATTGAATCTTATGTTATCTTTTTATCTGAGTTAATCATTTTCAAGTATTTCTTTCTGTAAATTGCTACTCTTAAGTTTGGTTTTAAGTATATTTTATCATTATAAAAGAAAAGATTTTGAAATAGTTAACCAGTATAAAAAAAACAAATGTCTGCAGTCATGTCTTTTAAAAGCAGCAGTATTTTAATTACATGTACACTTATATGTTGTATATTTACTTATAAACATACGAACACTGTGCATTCAATTATGTGTACCAAAAGTCAAAGATGTATTAATATTAAGGAATACTTTTTTGGAGGCAGGGTCTGTAGCCCAGGCTGGTCCTGAGCTCACTATGTATCCAGGCTGGCCTCAAACTCGTGGCAGTCATTCTGCCTCAGCCTCCTGAGTGCTGGGATTAAAGGTGCGCCCCACCACACCCAGATCACGCTGTGCTGGGTAATCAAACCCAGGGCATTGTGCTTGCTAGGAAACTGCTTTGATCACTGTGCTAGTCCTCAGCCCAAAGAATATATCATTAAATGAAAGATATTTTTTAACACAAGCACACAGTGTACACATAAAAATTAGATTTCAAGGGGATAAGATTTTTAAATATAGATTATTTTTCAAACTTTTTTCTTACTTTCTCCTGGCTTATGTAAAGGCATTTTTCTAAATTCTTGTTTTGAGAGATAATTTATTTTTCTTCTCTTTATTATTTACTCTCTTTTTGTCCAGTCATATCAACTTATAAACTATGTACTTGCCTCTGATCACATCTAATGAATATGATGTCGACACAAGATTATGCATGTACATACTAGGAAGTTATTTAAAATTTTCTTTGATTTCATTTTCATACTCTCTGGGAAGGTAAAGAGGCAAAATCAAGTGACTGAAGCTACAGAATCTGGGCTGGATGCCATGCAAGTGATTGAGGAACACTTGAGAAAAACTGTTTGCTAAAATTCTCTCAATAATATGCTACTGACTAGGGGCACTGAAAGAAAAGAGAAAGAGGGGTTCCTGGCCAGCCCAAGAAATCTCCCAGACAGACAAGCGGGCTGTGGGCTCTCAGGACTGTGCTTGAGCATCTCTACTCATTAAATCACACAGGGCTTCTCTTTTGAGAACCTAGGGCAACAATTTCTTCTAGATAGCTCTATTTTAGTTTTTATTCTATGATGCAAGTAAATCTATAATTGACTAAAGAGATGATCAGGAAATACAGTGACTATTTAATTTTTGTTACAATGCAAGACATTGCCACAGTGCCCCTGGTAATCCTCCCTGCCACTCGGAGCGCCGTTTCCAGTCCATCCCTCTTGCCGCTTTCTGAAGGCATTCTGGACATCCTCTTCTGCGAGCATCTTTATGAGATGTAACCAAACGTGCTGTGAACGCTACTTCCAAGGGCCGTTCAGTGGAAAGGCGGGCTCATGATCGTATTATAGTGTTCTCATCCGTCTTGTTCACAGGACCCGGCAGTGTGCAACTTCCTGCCTTTCCCTCAGGTCAGCAGATCAACACTGAACCAATTCTGGACATCATAGCAGTCACAACAGAGCAACTAGAGACATTTGTGGAAAAGGACTTTCACAATTGCTTCAGAAAGTAGCAAAAATGATGAGATAAATATGTTTGGAGTATTGTGCTAGGAATTAAAAGTGATGTGTCCTGGACATAATTTTTAAAAATTTAAACACACATCATGTTTTATTTCATTCCACCTCTATATATTCTGGTTTCTTTGACTGTTTTGGAACTCAGAGTCAAATGTATGACTTAATCTTCACTAATATATGGCAGTTGTATTTTGTATCTTATATTCTATCCTGTCCATTAGTGTTGTTTTAATTGTTTTGGTCTATATTTTCATCTACTTCAATTTTTCTCAACTTTTTATATTCTATTGTTAGTCTGCCTACATGTTCTCAGATCCAGTTAAGACTAAAGGAGCCTGCACATACAAAAACACATAGAGTTAGGTTTTTAAAACTTAATTTATGTTTTGGTAAAGAAAGAAATGGGCTATTATAAATAACAATAATTCATGTTATGTTCATGTACAATAAAGCAAGCAGCGAAATAAGATCAATGTACAAACCAAAATTTCCAGGGATTCACTATTGTCTTTGGCACACGTGATCATCACAGCTGTATTTCCATTTTCCCCTTCCAAGTCAATGCTCGTGCCACTGTGCTCTGCCAAGACCTACACCAAGGGACAGAACCATGGTCACAAGGTTGCACAGCGTATTTCCAAACAAAGACTTATCATCTGGTAGATTATAAGTTCTCATATGTGAGCGTCCATGACTTGTTTACATCCCTCACACAATCTGGTTGGAAATCTGGCACACAGTAGGTACCAAGTAGGTGCATTGAATAGATGAAATAATGATTTTTACATCACATCGATTAAGAAATTACTGAAATGTGGAATCAGAAATGGAACAATTGTCGATAGTTAAGACAGTATCACTTAACACTTCTCACTCGTATTAGTAGCTATATTAACTGACACCACTGACAAGTAAGTGCATAAAGCTATTTGGAAAGTGTGCATACAGCAAGAGACAAAAGGGAAGGAAGAAAGGGAAAGGAGAGGAGGCAGGAAGGAAATAGATCTCTAGTGCCTCTAATTATGATTCTTTTGACTCAAGGATTCTAGGAAATGTGGGTAAAAACGCCATTTTCTTCAGTAAATGCATAGGTTCAAATTTAGCATGAGGCAAAACATTTTCTATAATGTAAGAAATTAGTAACATGATAAAATGGTCAAGTAAATTTTCTAATTGAATTTAATAGAAGACTTTTATCACCTGGTGACTATCTGCTGATTATGAGCCAGGTTTATAGATATTTCATTAATTTTATTTCATATTAAAGCCAACAAAAATGTCTCACATAATTGTCTCTTTCAGAAAAAGTCTACCCTCTTGAAGTAACATTACGCATTATTTAAAGAAGTATACTCAGTAAGCCATTTCTTAAAATTTTGACTTTGAAACTTCGAAATAGTGCTTATTCTCCTGCAAAAGCCCCTTTTCAGTAGGAGACACCCAACATAAGTGTCAGCAAGTGAAATAGGCTTACTAATGTGCTCTGCTCATAACAGAAAATCAAACAGGTTTAGTACATAAAAATTCATTAATTGAAGATATGAAAAGAGAAAAAAGCATTTTACTTTACATGCAATGGGGTCTTTTGTATTCTGTTCCTAAGACACTCTAGATTCCCATGTAAAAGAATCTATAAAAACTAAAAGAAAAGCATATTTTTGTTTTTTAGACTCATATCACAGATCTGCAGCACTGAGCAGGGTGCTGTTTCTGTACTACCATAATATAATCTTTCAAATGCTTTGGGAAGCTACACATGGCAGCAGTCCAGAAGGAGAAAGTAATCTGTGTGTCTGCATCAAATTCAGTCATGACCAGGCAAATCTGGAAGGCTGGTCGATGGGCTCTCTAGGGGTCCTTCAGATAAGAAACTGTGAAGCAAAACCTTGAGGTGATACCTGGCCGAAAATTTTTTGCTTTACAACCACACAGGCGGCAATGGAATGTTTGTGTAGGCCGGTGGAGCAGACAGCGAAGGAGCCTTAGTCACTGGTAAGGACTGGGAGGGCTCAGGCCAAATGGGGTCACATTCGGGAGAGCCCTGCCGGGAGAGTTGCCGAACTCTTCCTCTTCTCGTATTTCTATTGAGTCAGGGGGATGGGAAAATATTTTTTAAAGGTAGTTTGGCTGAAAAGACCAAGCGTTGTGGTTTGGATCTGGAGTGTCCCCCAAAGACCCTGTACCTATGGATACTGTGTACTGTTGGGAGGTGGGGCCTGGCTGAAAGGCGTGGGTGTCTGGGGCTTGATCTGGAATTGTATCGCTGATTCAGCCCTTCTCTGACATGGCTCTGGTCTGCTAAGCCCCGAGAAGCTCTGGCTCTGGCTCTGGTTCTGCTTCTGAGCCTATCATGTGATTCCACCATTTTCCAGCTGCCCACTTGTGAATGGACTGTTACCTTCTGAAACTGTGAGCTAAAATAAATTTTTCTTCCCTAAAGTTGTGGATTCTGTCCCAGTAACAAAAAAGTAACTAAGACAGCAAGTAAGGGAGAGACAATTTCAACCCTTTTCAGAACTTTTGTTTTCTTCTTTCTCTGATGTCAGCCACAAAGAAATATTTTGTGTCCATCATCCAGTTTATAGTGTAGTTGAGGGTTTGTTTTCAACTTATTTTCTTTCCATTTCTATGTGATACCTGCCTTTCCAAATTTGTTAAACTGAAGATTACTTTTTCTAATTAGCAGTAGCTTTGCAACTGTAACCTGGCATTGAATTTCCAAATTGCACTTTTAGAGTCAAGATTAATTAAGTTAAGGGCATTTGTTTCTGAAAAAGGGCCTATGAGGAAGTATCAGGGCTCCATAAGGAGACAGGTGACATCACGGGGAAGTCCCCACAGCCACTAGTGACCTAACACGTGTGATATGAAAGCAGTACCTGTTTCTTTTGTCATGTAAATTTTAAAAAGAAAATAATATCTGTTAGTAGAGACTTTTCTAATAACTTCTTCGGGAGAATTTTATGACCCACCTCGTAGGTGCCAATCCTTCCGCTCCTTCCTAACTCATCCTTTATCCAGTCACTTGATAGCCTTCATCCACCAGCACAAGACTGGGGAAGGGAGACATTTAAGTTACTAAGACATAGCCAGCGCAGGGCAAAAGCACATGAACATCTAATGGCAACGTCTTATGTTAAGGATCATGATAAAGCTTCAAGCCAGGCATAGGGAGAAACCACGAAGGGTCCCTCAGCCACGTGGCTGAGAGGGCTGGGAGGGCTGGGAGGATGTTGGTAGCCGGGGGGATCTCAGAGCTCATGATCTGTTTGGTAATCTATAGACAGGTTGGGGTGTAGCTTAGCTCAACAGTCAAATCATCATTCCCCGAATTGTCTCCACGGGAAAACCCAATATAAGTTCCAAATCGCTTACTTTAAAAATGAACTCCCAGAACATAATCCGTTCGTATGTGGGATTCCTCTTTAAAGAAGCGTGAGTGTTTTCTAGTGCCAGCAAGTCTCTAAATCTCACAAGGCTGGCTTAATTCTCACCCTTGAAGCACATGCCAGTGTTTCCTCTCTTTGAAGAAGCCTACTGTCCAGTCTTTAAAAACGTCCCCAGTATTTTCTTCTTAATATGCGATCTGGTAACTAATCCTGTGACAATCAATCCATCAATCCATTCTAACAAAATCAGCAGGCCATGAACAGACTTCTGTTTTCATATAGGCACTCTGCACCTTTACCCCTTAAATCCTTTCATCATTAAATCAACGAGGCGGAAGCGGTGAAGTCTGACCGGAAGACAGCAGAATTCCGCGCCCTCGTGCTCAGTTAGGTAGCACTAGGCAGAGTGCACAATGTTCTCCACACCTCATCTTCCTCAGCTGTGAAATGGAGATGCTCATAGTCTAAGTGTATAGTTATTTATTAAACTAAGGATTTAATAAACTAAGCATAAGGTTTTCATTAATAAACTAAGCATAAACCTCTTGTAGCGTGCTTAGTAAATGAGCAGCATGCAAGGAAGGCACGTCCGCCCTCGTCACCATCCTCCTCATGACCAGGCAGTCAGAGAGCACACATCGAGTCCGCGCAGGGCCGCGGGCTGCCGCCTCACCTTCGCGACCTCCTTGTGCGAGCTCTGCGCCGCGACGTGGAGTGGAGCCATCATGCTGCCGTTCCGGAGGTTTGGGTTTGCTCCCTGGCTGAGAAGAAACGTCACGCTTTCCACTTGGTTCCTTTCTGCAGCCCAGTGCAGGGGGGTGTTTCCGTAATTGTCCATTATGTTCAGCACTACGAAAAGCAAGTTTCCAAAATATGCATTCAATTCTGTATTTAATACCTCCCGAGGGCCCGTGCACCTCTTGGTGCCAAGGGCTCCTTCTTTCTGAGAAACAAAAATGCAGCTTCAGTTTCCAAGAAGCATCCAGTGTGTACCGTGAAGGAATCTGAAAGTATGGCACTCACTGACCTTGTGAGTGGAGACACATTTCCAACTCCAGCCCCTGAAAGAAATAGATCCACCTATTGCTACGTGTCTGATTCAGTATATGAGTGTTAGGATTGTAAGAAAATACTGAGATTATATAAGAGCAGGAGCCACATGCGGGGAATCTACTAGCTTCTGTATGAGCCTCACTTCAGTCGATCATCCCTTGCTCCCTAGGTACCATCATGACCAATTTTTAGAAAGACGATACTGAGGTCTAGAGAGGTTGAAAGTCTTGTTAGTACCATGCAACTAGTCAGGAGTGAGTTAAGTTATTCACCTCTGTTAACCGCAGATTTTAGTCCAACTTGACACCCAAACCACACACACACACACACACACACACACACACACACACACACACACACACACACACGTAGACACAGTCACACACATAAAACCCTTGCAATGCTGGTGAGGGGAACGATATTAAAACATGTCTTTAAAGACATTAGCAGAATGCTTGCAATAACAATGGTTTAAACATGTTAATAGAAAAAAGTGCACACTACTAAGAAACCACAAGACCAGAATTTAAGCTTGAGCCTCAATGTCACACATGAGTTCACTTGTTTCCACAATACAACAAATTGTGCTATTTTCCCTGTGAGCTATCCATCAGAATAACACACCCTTTCATCCTGAAGAGTCTGAAATAGACCAGGCTGTCTGTGTTATCAGTCATTTCGGTCACTGGCAGTGTACAATGTCTGATAAAAAACACAGTGAATGTTTAAACACGTAAAGAGTGCTGATCTATGGAGAAATCTACTCTCCAGCAAAATATTCGGAACCTTGTTAGTATGCCCTGAATCTACCCTTCTGAGTCACTTCACGTCGCTCTCCCCAGCCACCGCAGTGGTAGGACAGGTTCGTGCAACACGTGTCACACTTTGTTACCTTCACAAGGAGAACTACTGATAATCATCTTCATCAGCTCCACTTGGCCCTCTGCTGCTGCGTGATGCAAAGGGGAGACGTTTGCCTCCTCGTATTTGTTGAGTTTCCATCGATTCTTGATAAAATTTTGCAATCTGCATCCATTTCCTTCAACCACCACCTACAGATGTGTAAAAGCACAACCTTCTCATCTTAAACCTAAATATGTAAACTTATAAAATTACCATTTTACATTCTTAAGATTTGTTATTATGCTTATGAAAAGGTAATTTTTTTCTTGAAAAACAGAAAATGCTTACAGATATACAAAGGTGCAAATGCCTGAATATACCTAAGTACATTAAGTAAAAAC
Organism: Ctenodactylus gundi; assembly: GCA_004027205.1. NCBI lineage: Eukaryota > Metazoa > Chordata > Mammalia > Rodentia > Ctenodactylidae > Ctenodactylus > Ctenodactylus gundi. The sequence continues at coordinate 522,151 of PVKB01000281.1, forward strand.
TGAGATTTTTCTGACCATAAATATGCGTTTACTATAGGAAGAAAGGCTAAGAGAAAAGTTTTGATGTCAACCTAAAGAATGTACTCTTTTCTGAGAGCTAACGAATATGGTAAAAATACAGAGGAACTTGCTTTGCCAGGTGAAAAGGAACTCAAACTACAGTGTGATTTGAGTGAGATTTAAAAAATGTTTTCATGGCTACAGGATTCTTAAGTCTAGAAATCGAAGTTACTATCTTATCTTTGGTTTCATTGGCTATTGTCAGTCCCCATCCAATGTTTTCCTACAGACTGAAAAATCGTTCTGAAAACTTGTTCTATAATTTCCTTAGTCACTAATCCACACTGGTCACCCAGCCCCAAAAGAACAAGTAATCTTCTTCTGGCCAGGGGTCCTACCAAGGCCAAGAAGGTTTGGTCCCTTGCGCTGGGCAGCAGGAAAGGCTAGCACCCTCGCAGACTCACCCTGGCCAGATGACAGCCCACTGGCAGGTTGCCTCATTTGCCCCAAAGCATACTGAAAGTGGCCAAACCAAGAGGTGCATAACTTACTTATATTTTCTCTATAATAAATACTAAATATCAAATACAATACAAGCTGAGACTGAAGTCAGAATCAACCAACACAGAATGCATTGTGCAACAAATCAAGCTATAATAGAGCGTGAGAATGGACATGGGGTTGGGCAGGCTCAACAGGAGTTTTGTTAACAGCTTGTTGACTGCTGCTGCAGGCCTATAAATGTGCAATTCCAAAAAGATGCCCACTTCCACTCACAGCAAAGAGAGTGAGCGCTGTGTTGAATATCTCACTTTCTACTTTCTCTTTTCTTCATGATTTTGGGTATGTTATCATGTGTAGATTGTAAATATATCAGGCAAAAATATATAATGTTCTTCCTAAATAAATGGTTTTGCTTCTTCTTTGTGGAAATTTTGAGATGACAGTATTTACATTCATTTCACAAAATGTAAAAAAATTCTCACAAAAGATTTTTCTTTTTAAAGCTTATGACCTAAACAGAATTAAATTACTAAAATTTAGAGACTGGGACATAGTTTAGTGATAAAATGTTTGTCTGGCATATGCAAGGTCTGAGTTTGATTCAATGCTTAAAAGCAAAAAATAAATTTTAAATTTTCATTTTATTTAATGTTATTATTGCAAACAAATTTTTATAAAATCCTTCATGTTGTAAACTTCTTTAACTTTCAGTTGTTACTTACATTTTTATAAATATATTGGATAAAAAGTATATCATGTTCTTCTAAAAACAAACTAATAAATTCTCTCTTAGCATTCATGTTAAATGAAAACACCATTTCCTGGCTCAACCACTTAAAGCTTCTTAATATCTATCTTACAAAGAAAATTAAGAATTTCAAAATCATTAGCTACAAAGAAATATAATGTTATTTAAAGTGACTGACAAGATTCTTATTCAAAGTTGTTTGTAGAATTCTTGCCTATAATTGAAAGGAAATAGGTATTATCAATAAATTTGAAAATCTTAATTTATTTTATTGTTAGCTTTTTTGTATTTTTTAGATACGGTGGTATCAATGATTATATATCATGTTAGAGAAGCCAGAAATGCATCTGAAATTCAGATATCTGGCTGCCAGAGGCAAAGTTAAATCACAAGCCAAATTGTAGATCTTTGCCCCAAAACAAGGCCAGTGCCAAATGCCAACATGTCCCTGAATTGGGTGTGGTGGCCTCTTCCGGGAGTCCCCATGCCCAGCTCCCTGCTGAGCCCCTGTGTCAATGTCCTGTTTGAGCTCCTCCAGGCACATCAACTACTGAGGAGAATTTTTTTTTTCTTGTTCCCAATCATCTGGCTTCCAGCAACTCTTAAACCCCGTCTCCCTGGACACCTGCACAATAGCTCCAGCATCGCGTCCTCCCAACCAGCCCCTCTCTCTCCAAAACATAGTGGTGTCTTCCGGGTGCCACAGGATGCGTGATCACACACACTCCATACGGAAGTATGTTATGTGCCTTTCGTGTTTTCTTATTCTTCTCTACTTCAATTTCTAATAATTAATTTCTAATTTCTAATAATTAATTTCTAACAATAATTATTATTGGCTGCAACTCACACAAACAAGCCCCATTCAAGATCCTCCATATCACCTATGCTCAAGGGAATTCCAAGACAAAGTTTGAGAAACATGACTTCTTTCTCAATATCACATATGTTGTTTATGTTAGAAGAGTGCCATGTGTTTGTGCACTCGCTTTCACTATACTTCTGTGAGCAAATTCTTTTTCCAGAAAGAGCAAAGAGGAAAAAAAGAAAGAAAGAAAGAAAAAAGAAAGAAAGAAAGAAAGAAAGAAAGAAAGAGAAAGGCTAGAGGAATGACTCAGGTGTTAAAGTGCTTGCTTAGCAAGTGCTAAGTCAAGTGCTAAGTAAGAGTTTGATTCCTGAGCACCACATAAGCTGGGCGTGGTGGCGCACACCTGTAATCCCAGCACTCAGGAGGTTGAGACAGGCGGGTTGCCCTGAGTCCAAGACCAGCCTGGGCTCCAAAGTGAGTCCAGGACCAGCCTGGACTACAGTGTGAGACCCTGTCTCAAAAAAGAAAGAATGACTAGAAATCTTAGAGGGAAAGCAAATGTGGTCACAAGGAATTTTTTTTAAGGTCCTAAAGATGGAATTCAGGGCCTCTGAAATAAGTTATGTCCTCAACCTTCCCCACTTCTCCCTAACTCCTCCTTTTGTTTCTGAAGTTTCTCAGGCTGGCTCTAACTTGTGATTCTTCTACCTTAAAACAGGGATTACCACACTGAGCCCACAAGATATACTATGACTAGACATTCCCTTGACTACTGATGATTTTTGATTTCCTAGAAGACCTAAAAATATCAGTGTAAACTATAGGAAAAAATAGAACTTCATTCTGATTATATGATAACATATGAACTGAAATTACTTCTCAATGTATATTCCAAATTTGCAAATAAGTGACCAAATAAGACAGCTGTAACTTCATTACTTTATCACTTTGATCCAAAGTAAAATATGCTTCAAAATGGCAGCCATCGTGGAATGTCCTGTAACATCACAATTTTCCAAAAAAACAAAAATCTTCCCCAAGGAGAAGTTCCAGAAACTTTGCTTAATTCTGTTTTTGATTATGACCAGTCACATCTGCCAAGTGAAAATATGTGTGTCAAGCATTATTTATTTATTTATTGAGACAATTGTTTGCGTATTTCTGTTGTCTAGGCTGGTCCTGATTTCACTACATAGTCCAGACTGGCTTAGCATTTATGGTAATCCTCCTACCTCAGCCTTCAGAGTGCTGGGATTACAGGCATGTGCCACCAGACCCACTTAGGTGGTGCTGGAGAATCTGACCAAGGGCCTTTTGGTTAGTAAGTAAGCTCTTTAACTAAGTCACATGCTCAAAACACCAGTTTGTTATCTTAAAGATTGCCAGAGCATTTTTCACTACTGAAAAGTCATCATTAAAATGTAGTATTATGTTTATGTAGCAATTATTCAAGTTAAATATAATGATTACGTATTACAAATACGTATTAATAAAAATAACAATTCTGGGAAAAATAAATAACTGATTAAAAACTAAAATATAAAAATGTTAAATGTTAAAGTGCTAACTCTATCTTAATATGGCTATAGTGAGCATTCAGCCATTTCTAAATTGAGTCTCTTGCAGAAGAAATAGCCTCTTTCTCAAGAAAGTAGTTACTTAAATTGATTTTGCCACATTTTAGCACTGGACTTTGATGTGTTGTTTGGCTGATACTAAGTGGATCACCTTACTCTCACTACTGTGATTTAAAAGGGCAATGCAGAGGTGTGCCCAGCTAACTTCACATTCTATCGAAGAAGGACCAGGTTGAGATGTTCACAGATTTCTACTGAATTCACAATGACTGATCACACAGCATCTACATAATTTACATGAGCTTCTGAGATGTGCTACAGTCTCAATTCACAACCTGGCATGCCAAGGGGGTTTGGAGGGACTTCGTAAAGAAAGTTCGGAAGGGAAGCCAGGGATGACAGAAAAATTATGTTTATTCAATGTAACTTTTCGCTTTTGCATGGTCACCTCAAGGTCTTTTGGATTCTGGGCTACATGTCTACATTCATAATAAAGCCACCAGATAGCTTTTAGTGATTTGCAAATCAGAGAATTAGTTCCCTTAATTCATTTTAATAGAACACACATGAACAGTACTGTGGCGAAGAAAAGAAAGAATATTAAAGTGAGAGATCATAGTAAGTGGCAGGTTAAATGCTAAAGTATTAACCCTGTTGATAGGAAATTATTTTAAAAAGAAATCAGTTTTCCAGTCCTTTCCTTACATTTCTCATCGTGTGATTTGCCTCGGATCCTTTAAGTTGTTAGCATTCCTGAGATACTGTGTGTATGTGTATTCTGGAGAAAATGTGTTCTACCATATCTGTCAAGTCAGAAAACCACCAGGAAATTGGAGTTCAGATCTTTCCATAGTATTATACATGCTGCTTTGAAATGATCCCAATCAGTGAGGCTTTTTACCAAATAATCTGAAATTACTGAAGTGAATAAAATATCTAAATTTTCCAGTCTACAAACCCTAATAACGAGCCTTAAATAACATAAATGACTCTACTTGATTTAGTTGACTAAATAAAGCCAGACAAAAACATGAAGAAAAAATCAAAGCAGGATGTGGTGGCTCATGTCTGTAGTCCAGCACTCTACGAGGCTGAGGCAGAAGGATAGCAAGTCCTAGTCAAGCGTGGGCAGTTTAACAGATTAGTAAAACCTTATCTCAGGTTTAAAAATAATAATAATAAAGTTCTGGGGTTGTAGCTCAGTGCAAAGGCTCTAAATTCAACTCTAGTAATATCAAAGGAAAAAAAACTGTGGAGTTTTGACTGATTTACAAAATCCTTCAGCAGCTATCGCTAGAAAACCATGGTGATTTTCAATTTTTTTAAAAAAATAAAAAACTTCTTGCCCTCACACATGCGTTCTAAAAACATGATCCTCGTGATTAATTCTCTTTAGGATCCAGTTCTCTAACAAAGTCTTCTTCAGCTGTAGAAGGAGGAAGCCAGTTTCAAGTCTGGATGCATTCACATTCAGCCCCAGAGGCCGGCGTGGTGGTTCCTGTGATCTGCTAACCACATCTCATCCACACACAATCTGTAGACCTTTGTCAATCCAGGCAACCTGTTCAGATGGCAGTTTCTACCAAAATCGAAGCTCTAAGCTCCTCTTGCTTCCGTTAGGACTTTGACAGACAAAGTTACTTCCAAAAGTACCAGTAGAGACAAAGACTGAGAATTCACAAATATCCTCGCAGACACACCCAGTCCTAGTGTGAAAGCCAGAAACCCCAGAGCAACCTAAGTGCCTGGGCTAGTTAAATAAATCGTGAGACGTTTATACGCTGGAGTGTGACAAAACTGCTATAAAAGTGAGGCAAATCTCCAACTATTGACTTTTTAAAGTATGTAAATATATGTTTCAGAAGGAAATCAAATACCAATCTCTGTGGATTCACACCTTTGTAATTGCGTGTATTTGTGTAAGCTTTCTTAGGCCGTGTGCCTAGCCGTAAGGTGGGGTTTTGAAAAGTCACTGCTAATGTTACTTTGGCTGTTCTCCCTCTTTCTGAGGAAGTCCAGGGGTGGGTTTTCTGCCACCCCCACCTCAGCCTCAAGGGACGCGATCAGGCTGCAGTCAGCGCTGCCTTTCGGTCTAAACATCCCGGGAAATGCATTTAAAACAGAACCCCATTCCCGCCACCGTCATCTTCAAAAGGACTTCCTCCGCCTCTTCCTCCTTCTGCCAGCGCGCCTCCACGCCGCCTCTGGGTGGCATTGTCTGAGGTGCTGGGCACGCCGCTTCACTCCACTAGACCACAAGGCTTCGCGAGCCCGACTCACTTTCATATGACCAGGCACGGCTATCGGGATCCTCACGAAGACCTTCAAACAACGTCTGAGCAACATGACACGCACTTCAAACTTGTCCAGGTCCCGCCAAAGGCACCTTCCGTGGAGCGGATGCCCGCCCACTAACGGAACCAAGCCGCACCAGCGGGCAAAGCGCAAAGCCCGGCGCCCAGCGGGGCGGCCGGCTCCCCGGGCGGCCCTGCCGGCGCGGCTGGACTGCGCCCCCTTCCCCAGCGCTGTGCGAGAGCTGGCCCACCCCGCCCGCGTCTGGAGCCCTCCAGGGTACCTGACACGGCGCCTCCGCCTCATCCCGGTCGTCCCACACGCCCCGGTAGAGAGCTTCCTGGGGCTTCTTCTTCTCCCAGGGACGCAGCATCTTCTTCAGGCTGCGCCTCATTGACCCGGCAAGACGCCACCCGGCCCCGTGGCTCGCCACGCACCAGCACCTGAGTCGAGAGAGAGCGGTCGGGGGTCTGTGCCCGTGGCTGAGTTAGCGCGCCCCGCGGCTCGTCCTGTCTCCGGTCCGAAGGCCCACACTCGCGAAACCTGGGCTGCGGGAAACTCGCTTCGTGGAATGCCCGGGAGGAGAACGTCTGGGAGTTCTGAAGCCCGAGGTACTTGTAGGGCAGAAAGCAGGCGGGGCAAAGGGAGGGGACACACAGACAGACCGCGACTGCCCGCCGCTGTCCAGACGGGTGGGTCCCGGGAACCGGTTGTAACAGAAGTACTGAGCCCCCGCTGCCGGGGAGGGGGCGGAGCGTTCAGGGTGATCCCTTCCTTCCCAGCGCCTCTCCTGGACTTGGCCTTGTCCACCTCCTTCTGGGGACTTCATGGAAGTGGGAACAAGGCTTTTAGCAAAACCTCACTTTCCCGGGGTTTGGGAGAACAGTTGGGTCCCAGCACGACTGGAAGGGACCGGATTAAGTCCCTCTGCATCGCTGCCTCCTGCTGTGGTCTTTAAGAGCCCTTGATAAAAAGTGACAGTCAGGTTAAACATAAGCCACTGTCGGCTGCCATAAGCTTGTCTGCTCAGCCCTGTTAGAGAGACTTATCCCGCATTTAGTGGTCAATAGCATAGGTGTCAATCACACAGCCAGCGGGTAGCTCCCCACGGAGGCAGCAGATGTATGCCAGGGTACGGACATGGCAGGCTCTGAAACTGCTGCTGCTTTGTTCAGACCACAAAGATGGAAAGCAAGAAAACGTCTTTCAAAAGCTGGCAATACTTCGCACAGAGCAGAACTCAGCTTTGACGGTCTTGTTTTGATAAACTATGCACTTTAAGGCCCCAGGTTGTCAACTTCACGTGATGCTCTCCAATATCTAACACAAGTTCCTGTGTGAAGCCAGGGGCAGGGATAGAGCCAGCCCTCAAAACAGGTTTGCAAGCTGTCTGATCCAGCGGCTGCCCTGAGATGAACTTAATTAGGGGTAGGTGAAGTGGTCGTGGTGATATTAGAGAACCGCAGCAAGCTGCCCCAAACCCTTCCAGGTCACAAGGCAGCTGGCCAGCCATTCTGCAGCTTGGAAAGGTGACACCGAACTTGTCACCAACCGTAAGTCTGGCTTGCTGAGGGACTAGGATATTCAATCTCACCCCTCCACATTTTCCACCAGCGTCTGTGTTCCGGAGGAGCAGAGCGGGAATCAGCTACACACCTCGCTAAAATGTAGTTGGAGAAAGCAATGCACTTGGAAAGTCCTCCGGAGGAAAGAGTCAGAGCCGTGACCACAGAGTCGCTTCCACAGCGCCTCTGCGGGGATCCCTGCCTGGCGTTCAACACACACCACCTGCGCTTCTTCTTTTAAAATACAAGTGCCTCAAAAGATATTAACACTTTATTTCTTGCCATGTATTACTGTGACCTGTTGCTTCTCTCCTGACACTTAGCTGGAAAGACTACCTGCAGTCTGAAGGGAATACAGAAGGGCTTCAAAGGGTTCATCTTGGAAGCCAGGCCAGAGGACACGCCGTGGTAGCAGGCATCAGACACCACGCTGTCCCTGAGAGAAAGCCATCGACAGGAAGGCACTGTAAGTGTGGAGAGGATGCTGAGAGAGTGTCACTCAAAGCCCATGCTCTGCGGTACTCCTTCGTGTCAGCATCCAGCAAGAAATCTCTACACATGACGCTTCCTGCATTCTGGTTTCTACACTCCCTTGGCGTGTGCAAATCCCTAATACACAAGTCACACCAACGCAGGCCTAAGGATATACCTGATTTGCCTTTTCCTGCTTTCCTGTTCAAAAACATACATGGTTCGTGTTCCAGATCTAATTTCTTCCTGCTTTCTGCTTATGTAAACAGAGATGAAATGTTCAATTATTTTCTCTTATTTTGCTGGACTTGTCCATTTTAAGCTTTTTTTCTGAGAGTTTCTTTAAGCCTTCTCAGGAATTCTTTAAACCATTTCTTCTTAATTGATCAACTATTTCCTACCCACCTAAAATATCACTTCTATAGGCTTCCTTTACCACAAATGATGAGACCTAAGATCCATAATGAAGACAGGAAGAAGAGGATGTCTAGCTGCTTGCAATTTTACTTCCTTTGAAGTTAATTATTGATGATAGTAGTAAAATGTAATATTTTATTCCAACTGTAATTTCAAAAGTAATAATTATAAGAGAAAATAAAACATCATAAGGTCATTTTTATCATCACCTTATATTTTAATATAACACAAGATCTTGTTAAAATAAATGATAAGTAAAAATAAGTGATTTTACTTAAATATTCAGAGGAAATTCATATATAGTTATATTCATACATTAGCTCAATAATTTTTTTATAAAAATTAAATTTCCAAAAATATTATTTTGGTCCTTAAAATAAATTAGTTTCAGTTGAACTTTTTCTTTTACAAAAGTTTATTTTTAAAAATCATTAGTTCAAGTGCCTACAATTGAAAATAAAACTGGTTATTTTAAAGTGCTTTAATAATATAATGAAATGGTGTCTAATAAACCCATTAAGAAATAGACACTTTGTACTATGTTGTTTAAAAACAGAAAATTTACTCATGGTCTATGTACTGTGTGGTGATTTTTAGCAAATTTATGTAATTATATAGCTATCTCTATAATCTAGTTCGACAATTCTTCATCAAGGTACATAGGTCCCACACATCCAAATTCAGTCAGATCCTGTTCTCATATCCTTAAGCATTCTGTGATCTGTCTCTGTAGTATAATTTTTGACTGTACATTTTAGCTTTGCCTAGAGAGTTCAGACATCTGGAATCACACCTTACAATCTTTGGCATCTGATTGCCTTTGCTTCAAATAATGCAGTTGAGATTCACCTATGTTTTTACATGTGTATCAATAATTTATTTTTTATTTTTGCTCAGTAATATCTTTGGTGTGGGTATATCACATTTTCTTTTTCCATTTACCTGTTGAAGAATATTTAATTAATTTCAATTTTTATTATAAACTTTGCTGCTGTGAACATTTTTCTACAAATCTTTTTGTGTATGTATATTTTCATTTCTCTCTCTCTCTCTCTCTCTCTCTCTCTCTCTCTCTCTCTCTCTCTCCCTTTCTCTCTCTCTCTCTTTAAAGCCAGGTCTTGCTCTGTAGAACACACTGAGGATGAACTGACCGTGTGGCTCAGGCTGCCTCAAACTCATGGCAATTCCCCCGCCTCAGCCTCCTGAGGGCTGAGATTATAAGCAGGCACCACCACTCCCAGTTTATTCCCTTTTATTATAATTTTATTATCTCTTATATAGATACCTAATTTGTAGCTGCTGAGTTGTGTGAGAAGTGTTTAACTTGGTATAAAACTATCAAATTTTTCCCAAAGCAACTGTACCATTTCAGATGATGCCCAGCACACATCCTCACAAAACTTAATGTTATTTTTTTACTTGTCATTCTCATGATGTACAGTAGTGTCATCTCAGTGTTAATTATATCATCAGTGTTATCTTATCCTTAATCATTCATGTTCTTTGATAGAATGTTTATTAATTTTTTGCTTCTTTTGTAGTTGGATTGCCTTCTCACTACTGACTTTAAGTATTCTTTGTTCTAGATATGTCTTTCATCAGATAAATAATTTGCAAGTACTTTTTGATACTGTGCCTTTTCTTAAAGATGCCTCTTGAAATTTAAAATGTTTTAATCTTGACAGAAGTCCAGTTTGTCAGTTGTTTTACAGATTTGTTTCCAGATACTTTATTTCATTGATCAATATATCTGCATTCAGGCCAATATCACATGGTCTTGATTTTGTGACTTCATAGTAGATTTTGAAATCAGATGATACAATTACTCCAAATATATTCTTCATTTTCTATATTGGTTTGGATACTTCTAGATCTTTAGCAATTCTACAAAACTTTAGGATCTACTTTCTAAATAATTAATTAATTTATAAAAGGTAGATGCAAAATATCACTTTTGCTTTGAAGAGAATAAGAGATAGTTTATTCAAAGCCAAATATGAGTGACCACGGCCAAGGAATATGGATTTAGGTTTTTCCAAGCACCACATTTCAACAAGTTAGCAGTTACATGCATTACAATTATACAGCAGAAGAAATTCATTAATCAAAGCACTTGATAAAGACATTGGCTGGAGCAGTAGGTAGGCCGATCACCCTGAAGTGGGGAAACCACGTCACGGGTCTCAGATGCTGCCTGGTGATATTCTTAGATCTTGGGTTGGTGGAAGGCTAGAGGTCTGTTTTTACATTTTAAAGGGCTTACTTAGGAATTACGGGAATGGTGTATATATAAAAATATTTGTCACGGGATGTTAAATCAGATACACAGGAGGAAGGCAATGGATGTGTCCATGAAAAGGGGCCAAGAGAGCCCCCAGTAAGCTGGCTGTGCGGAAACATCCCAACTTCTCTGCATGTCGTTGGAGCTCCCATTGCCCACACCTTCCCTAAACCGACAAATGAACACCTTTGCTACCCGTTGACTGATGCAGGTAAGAGGGACAAGCAGTACTGATTCCACAAGCTTTCACTGCTGTTCCTCAGTCTCCCCAAATGAGGGCAGCCACTTCACGCTCAGCGCTTCCCCACCAATCTTCCTATCATGGTTTTCTTTTTCCTGTGTTTATTTTAATAATTGTGCATATCTGATCTCGTTTACCATGTATTTTTTTTTTTGGAATCCTTTAACATTTCTAGAGAGCTGGTTTCATTTTTTTTTCTCATTCTGTTTTTAAATTCGCTGTTCTTTAGAAATTAAAAAAGGGTGGATTTTGTTTGTTTTTACCATTTTGTAAGATCTCCAGTGGGAAGGAAGATAGGCATGTATGTGATTAAAAACAGTTTCCTGTCTCTAATAAAATGTATGGAAAGGAGAATTTTTAATAACATCTTGAAATAATGAGTGACACTAAGAAAACACTGGGTCACAGAAGAAAGGAAAAACTAATGTTCACTGAGATGGTTTTACTCAGCAAATAATGTCTTTACTTTGGTGAAAACTAAGTCCAAAAAGGGAAATTTTATTTAACATGGGTTAAGGATAGAATAAGTCACTCATACACGTGAAATGCCTTTTTCTGCCACCAAATTATAAAATCTCACTATACCTGGTTGTGAAGAAACTAGACTTTCCTCCTTTCTACTCCTAGGAAGACTAAGTGATGTAATAGATCGTACAAAGCAGCACTATCCTCATGGTCCTTGGCAACCATAATCTAGAGTAACTTATAAGAAATTAATTACAATACAAATTTGATAAGATTATTTAAAATGAAAGATATTAAAAACAACTAATTAAATTGACCTCCAAACAAGAAAAATTTTGATAAGAGTCAAGAGAAAAAAGTCTAGCAGAGTTTAGACTGAAACAAGAATTATAAATGCATTTTCATAATATTCTTAAATAATATTCTTACAAATTTTCATACATTTTATTAATTTGCTCAATTAAATGACAGAAATTAGTTTTATGTCGAGAATTTTTATTTCTAATTATTTACCCTGAAGAAGCAGAATTTAAAGTGTGCCTATGTGATAACTGCCAATTGTTAGAGATATGGCAGATTTACCTTATACCGGCATCATTTCATTGGAATTAGAAACAGAATTAAAATCACCCATTGATTATAAGAATCCCCTGTGGTCCAACTTTATTTGCTATATCCATAATGTATAACGAGATCTCTTTAGGATGAGAAAGACCACAAAGAAAGTTCTCTTCCCTCTATGCATCTTGTACTATTCATATTAATAGTTACACATAGAGCTTTCAGAACACTTACTTCAATTTAGTATGAAAATATTTCATTGGATTTATCATAATTAGTTAATACACTAATATCTCAGTCCAAGATCACCTTCAGTTTTAAAACACATTCTTTTTTGACTGTTTCAAAAACATTTATTTATTCTAATCTATGAAAAGAAAATCATCTTACAGGGTTCTAAGTCACAAGCTTCTTAGTAAACTCTTCAAAGCTATAGTTCAAACAATTCACATAGCATTAGGCTTATAATAAAGTTTTTAACTTCATCTAATTCATGAAGGGAATTAAATGACATTAAGTATAAAATGAATACTCTAGGATAGAAACTCAAATTGACTGAATGCATCTGAATCTTATGCATATATAAAATTATATATATTCTGTTATGATGTATATGGTAGTATGATATACTTATTCTATATATTAGAAACTGAACACAAGTATTATCTATTAAAAGTAAAAAGTCACATGATATATTCAATAAAAAGTTTTCTTACCTTTATTCATGGAAATTAACATTGTGCTTCTGCTGCGGCAAGGCAGATTGCCCGAGTAGAGGACTGTTGCTCTTCTTATAGTTAACGAGACAAACCACTTTTATAGTCTCATATAGTTATACAAGGCATGATTCATTTTAAGAGTCAATATTATGTCCTTTTATTAAACTACCATGTACAAATGATGAGTGACCACTATATATCCACAATTCATAACACCATAAATTCATAATTTGGTTGATACCTACTGACAACCAGTCAACTAATTTCAATATTGTTTATAAGTTTGTCCCACCTACCATGACTTGTCTATTATACAATACCACAGGTTAATGAGTAGTAATAGCCATAAGAGAATTATCTGGTTTTTGCAGAAAATTATCATCCTGATACTGAGTAAAAGACATATTATCAACAAAAATATAGAATTTCAGCATTGTTACTTACTTGTTAAAATCTGTTATGTACCAGTAAATTGGGGTGGAAAACTGAACTATCAATGAAAAAGTTAACCAAAATGAGACATAGAAAACACTTCATACCATAAACATGTCTCTGCCTAACATACAATTATAGAAAAAAAATTGGCTTCTAAAGACAGCAATTAACAAATCATCTTGTGAAAGCTGTGATGTTTGATTAAATTAAGCTAGCTTGGACTTCAAATATGACAACTCCTTTGAAAACACTTCATTCATCTAACTTATTCTCCGTTTTCTATATACAGGCATTTATTTATTCAATCAATTATTGTTGTAGAAGCATTTATTTTGTACTAGCTACACATGGTGGGATGCATTAGATGCTTCCAGTTTTGTAGGAAAGAGAATTAGACGTTTGAAATAGAACTTACAGTGTGTATATGGCATAACTGAAAAAAAAATGCGATGTGTTTGGATTTTGAAGAGTAGTATTATAAAAATCATATTGCCATTAATTTTCCTCAAAATACCCTCAGTCTAATCTTATCCTTTCATTCTTGCTACTTTCTGAAGCAGCCTTGGAAATTCTTTTTGTGAATGTTTTTAATTGCATTGTTATGGCTGTTTTGAATTAATTCTAAATGTTTACTTTTCAAGGTCATTTTTACTGGAGGAGAGCCTGAAGTCATGAGCTGCAGAATAAGACAAATAAAGAAACACCATAATGTTTTTGGAACTTGCATTTTCTTTGGATGGTACCGAGCAGCAGGCTTCATGAGACTTTTTTAAATCACACTTTTAAAGACCCTCATGGAAGAGGACTTACGGGACTCCTGAAGTTTTCAAGAATGATGAGATGATAAGTGTTCTCAAAGTGAGGGAAGGTGTTTTGAGGCAAATGAACGACAATGTGGCTTTTACAGTAATTTTTTTACAGTTTAAACATTCACTGTATTTTTTTAATCACCTCTTATATTATTGTGTTAGTAAAAGATGACATCCCAATTTTGCAAATCTGAAACAGGTTATTTTAAATGTGTGCATGTGTGTGTGTGTGTGTGTGTGTGTGTGTGTGTGTGTGCATGCACATGTGTATATATAACACATAGGTGATTTTTCATAACATGTGTATAATACATAATGCTCAGATCGGGATAAATGGCATATCTATCACCTCAGATATTTATCATCTCTTTGTTGTGGAAACATTTGAAATCCTCTCTAAGAGCTACTAGGAAACATTCACTTGTCAGCCATTGTGACTCAACTGTGCCATAGAACACTGGAAGTCATTCCTTCTCTACAACTACGCTCCTATGACTGTTACCCATTGTCATGATTTGGACGTAGAATGCCATAACCTTCTCATGCATTTGGAAGGTGACTGGATTGTGGTGGCTAATTGGGTCAGGTGGATGAGTCTACTTCTTTAATGTGATGTTAAGAGGTAGAACCTGATTAGAAGGGGTGGATCATCAAGGGTGTGGTATGGAGGGTTGCATTCTTGCCCCAACTTCTCCCCAGTCTTTCACTTTGTTTGAAGGCCTCTATGGGAACAACAGCTTTTCTGGGTAGGGGTTCGCATTACCCTTTCACCACTGCCAGCTGCCCATGAGTGGACTGAGAACTTCTGAAACTATGAGCTGAAACAAACCCATCATCCCTTAAGTTGGGAGTGTCAGGTGTAGCGATATAGCATACCTGCAACAAGGAAGTAACTAACACTACTGTCCTTCTCATTTCTCCTTCCCCTCTCCTGCAACCTTCTCAGGCTCAGCTGATCACTGTTCTCTATTTCCATTAGATCTACTTTTTACATTCCACATATCCTTAATAACATGGGGATTTTTTCCAGGCCAGATTTATTTCACTTAGCATTAGGTCCTCTAATTCCATCCAGGCAAAATAGGTATTCATAATCAGCCAGAAACTTTCAAAATGGTGGTTCAAAGACTAACATAGAATAACTATGTTATAACTAACTATCCATCTTCAACTCACGGCTTCCTATTCTGCTATGTTGCTTTGTATTGAGCTATAAATGGGGGGAGCAACTCTAGGGGCAATTTTTGGACCAGATCTGTTGTGGCTACATGGCCGTGACTGTGCAGGAGTTTTCAGAATGTAGTATTTAAAGAAAAAGCACCACTGCTCTGGGTTGGCCAGAGAAGGCTCTCTGGAGGAAGCAAAGGGCAAACTGGATGAGTAGCAGCTGACCCACAGGAAATCAGGGAGGCGGGGAAGAGTCATGAAAAGAGGGTATTTTAGCAGAAGGAAGAGCATTTAGAAATGCCAGAAATGAGAAAGGATGGTGAAATTAGGGAATTACAACATGGATTCTCGTGGAAAAGTGGGAGTAAAGGAAGACAAGGACTACGGACACCTTCATAATGGGATTGTCCATTTCAGATGGTGTAAAGCTTCGTGTTCCTTGAAATTACCCACTTTTCAGCGTGGGGGATGAATCAAACAAACCGAGAGCAGCATCAGTGAAGTCAGTAAAATAGTACAGTGGCTGTAAGTCACCCAGAGTGAGGCCTCCTACTGCGGCAGTGGAAATGGAGGGGAAGGGAACTTACTATATTTCTGGAATATGGCTATTTAAGTTAGAGGGCAATTTGAAGGTGAATTGAGTGGAATAGAGTCACGAAGGACTGAAGGGTTTCTGATTTCATGGGGAGATCAGAGAAAGAAAAAGGTTGTCTTGAGAGGAGGAAAACAGCTGTCATCCAGAAATCTATGGTATCAGAAACTTTTAAATGGCAGCAAAATGGAGTTTCATAAGTTATGAAGAAAGTACAAGGAATGGCACAGGCTACATGGACTCTAGAGTCACCCCAGGGATGTTGCAGAGAGCAGCTGGCGAGTTCAACTTCATTAGTGATTAACAGTAAGCAATGGACAACCTTGGAAATAATAAACCGTTACCATCGTCTTAAATGTTTATCACAAGCAATAGAATAATATACTCTAATGTTTAAGTTATTCAAGTGTAGATTAGAAGTGGCTGGGTGTTTATCACAGTGCTATTGAGAGAGTTTAAAGTGAATTTTATTATACTATGAACATTAAAAATGTCTAATTTGGAATTTCGAAGCTCCAACTCTGATATTTCACAGTGTGAGACTAAATTTTTTGGGAAATTTGATCATGATAATTTCTATGATTATTTTTACTAAACATGTTGAGTTGTATAATTGGCAATAATGTTTTTAAAATTTCAATATCAAGATGATAAAAGGATGGAATAAGCAAGATTAATAATTCACAGAATTTATGACATAATTTCACAGTATGCAGACTCAATTCTATAAGTAGTGTTTCAAACCCAATAGAACAAAAACATGCTTTGAGTATCACTTATAACCTTAAAATGGTCACTTAAATTTCCTGAATTTTGATTTCTGAAGCACAGAATGGAAATAATAAAATCAGCCTCGGTGAGTTTGTGATTAAAAACAAACACAACCAATATAAAGAAAATTCTGATGCTATAAAATGCTGCAGAGCCTGATGGTCCAAGTTTTACAAACAGTGCTATAAAAAACACATTCATTTTGCTGTGATCATTTTCTGGTACTTTGAGAAAGCACTGGGAGCACAGGACAAGAAAGACCCTTGGTGAACCTTTCAGGTAGAGAAACATTAAGTACTGAACTCACCCAACTCAAATGTGCTTTATTGTGGTTTTAGGAAAATATGAACCTTTGGGGAAATGACTGTAATTTTTAATTGAGTTTTTGTAATTAAAGGGAAAATACCTTATGATCCTCAGCACTCTACTGCAGAGTCACCAAGCTACTCAACGGTAATGGACAGTGTGCAGACTTACTGGCTGACCACAATGGGCCAGGTTTCTTATTACATTTTAGTGCTTCACTTTTGTTGTTTCAATGAATTTCACAACTTATGAAAGAAAATCCTTTATTTTCTACATTTTCACAGAGGAGAAACTAAGATACAGAGTGGTGGTAAGACTTGCCCAAATGCTACTATCTGAGTTTTAAGAGTTGTGAGAGAAGCCATGGTGCTCCTGGTTGCCAATTCTAACATGTAGTGACCTTCACACATCAATAAGTTTCCCCATCTACATGCTACTCATGTAATTTAATTATTTTTATCTGTAAACATTAGTTCTTTACAGCATGAGTCACCCTCACCATACTCAATAAATACACACAAACTGCCTTCCCAAGGAGAAATCCTCCCATATATAAATTTCCTGTGTTTTGACTAAAGAAAATGAAACAAATTACAAATACTTGGTCATCAAAGTCCAAAATGTATCCAAATTAGGATTAATATTGAATGAACTGTTTATTGCCTATATTGGGAAATTCCAAGCACAAAGCCCCAGGAAATAACCAATCAATTTGTAACAAAGGTCAAATTTGGTGCCAGGGTGAACAGAACTTTACCTTTTATTCCTCTGATATCACTCATTATTATTTTTTAAAAATCAAGATAACTTCATCATTTCTGTTCATTATCATCATGTAAATCTCAATGTACAAACTGAAATATGAGAATAAATACATGCCCATCACTATCCACATATATATTCAATTGGGGGAGTATATGACCTTTATTGAATTTATCCACCAGAGTGGAAATAATGTCTGTACAAAAATACTTGCTTGTTACTATAACTTCTGCATCACAATTAGAATCCAAAGGGGTTTTTTTTTTTAAGAACAGTCAACTCAAAAAAAAACCACTACTTCAGAATCAATAGCTCCTTTGAAGTCACAGTAACATTTACATATGCGTAAGACTCAAATGCAGAAATGTGGTTGGTTGGAAAGCTAACTAAACTTCCAACTTGCTTGAGTAGAATTGCATAAAGGCAGTATGAGTTTTTCACAGAGATGCTGTCCACTGGAATCACCAGCACTGGACAGCTGTTAGAGTCCCGAGAGAGCAAGGAGTCGGGGCATCCTTTACACAAATTTCTGTTGCCCTTTCTTCCCAACCTGAAATTTTTGAATACGTGGGTTGACACCACTGCCAGCAGTTGTAGCCTTGATGGGAGAGTCCAGTTCTTCATCTCCACGAATGGTAAGTTGCAAGTGACGAGGGGTAATGCGCTTTTCGTTTAAGTTTTTGCTGCATTTCCTGCCAGTTCAAGTACCTCTGTGGTGAGGTACTCCAGGCTGGCTGTGCTGTCCACGGCCTCAATTGCGCCCACACGACCATGGCTGGTTGTCCTAGATTTCAGGTTTCCGTGAATAGGGCCCACAGGGAACTGTGAGCCGGCTCTCTGCAAGTGGGAAACCGTCTTTTCCTTGGCCCCTCCCGAGTCCTTTCCAGGCTTACCACCAGCCACTCGACTGCTGTTGAGGCTCATGGGAGCAAGGCAAGAAAAAAGGCTACTGGGATGCGCAGCGACACAGCGACACCCGCCATCTGACACAGAGACACCCACCACCTGCTCCTTCCTTGCACTGTGATTGTATTCATTCCATTAATATTTTGCTGAAGATCCCCCTGCGCCAGACGCTAAAAATACAAAACAAAAAACAAAACAAAACAATAACAACAAAACTCAGCTCCTGGCCTGAAGGCCTTCTCCTGGAGGGAAAAGCTCTCCAGGCTGTCTATTCAGCATGCCGCCTGGCAGAGGAAGCTGTGGCGGAAGCAGAAGCACCGAGAAAGACCTTGGAGCATGAGGCAATCTGATAGTTTTTCATTACTCTTGGAGGATGAAGCCAGCTGGTGAGTGGCTGGATAGATTTTAAAAATTAAAATTTTTAAAGGCTTTATGTCTCATCCCATAGGTTGTGTGAGAAGTGAAAAGAGATCATTTTTTTAGAAAAATCACTCTGACACAGGCTAAAGAATGGGTCAGGAGGAACAAAAACTGCAGATATGAAGAGCAGTTGAAAGATCCTAATGCAAGATAATGACCAGGGCTTGCTCGGCAGCCAGAGGAGTAAGAGTGGTGAGGTCTGCCTGGCTGCAAAGGACTTCCTGGCGGCAGAAACCGCAGGAAATGTAGGAATTTGGTGTACGGAGATGAAAGAGGATGTCCCTTCTCTGAAGTTGCTGTTTCTGCAAAGTGAGAGGACATGCTACTCTCCTTGGAATCCAGAGCAGTCTGAGCTCAAGGTAGAGTGAGGCTAGTGGAGAAGATGATGTTGACCAAAATGTGTCAGTGGAGCAGATATTGCATGACACATGCATGTTACAAATACGTGAAGATGAGTAGAAAAAGGAAATATAATATGTACGCAAGTGAGAAGGCAGAAGCTGCTTCTGTCTGAATTCCCTCTGCTCGAGTGTGGTCTCCAGGCCATGCACTTTGACAGTACCTGACAGCTTCTTAGAAATGCAGTTTCAGGTTTATTCCCTGAGCTACTGAATCCAAATATTCGCTTTAACTAGATTCCCGGTGATTTCTCACATACGCTAAAGTCTGGAAAGCAATAGTCTGAAGAATGTGACTCTTCCTGCTTCAGATGACAGTTCCTTTTTGAACTATGGACTATGTATTGCCAAACCTTTTGATATTTCCAAAGGCAATGTTCCTATTTTAAGATCTAGCAGCTATGTGATCAGAGTCCCAGAAAGATGGAGAGTTACCTTAAATAGATCAAATGTAGGAACTAAAATAAAAAGTTCTAATTGACAGAGAAAAAGGGGGGGGGAGAAAAAAACAAGATATGGCAAGACATACGGCAATGAGCAACAATGCAGTGAGAAGCAGTAGAGCTGTGGGGGTTAAGAAATTAATGCATTAGAACTCACTGAAAGCAGAAAAGCAGCAGGAACTTGTGTGTTAAGTTGTAGTCTACAGTCTGCACTGAAGGAGACAGGCAAGTGTGAAAGACCCATCCTGAATTCTCTCTTCTACCATCCTTTGGTTTGACACAGAGGTCTTTGATTGGCCAAACCAGTGGAACATTCAATTTCATCCCATAGACATTGCTTCCCTGAACAAGTAAGGAAGCTGCCAGGGTTTGGATCTGAGGTGTCCCCCCAGAACCTCATGTTCCTATGGATTCTGGGTAGAGTTGGGAGGTGGGGCCTGGCTGGAATGGGTGGATGCTTGGGGTTGACCTGGAGGGGTGTGTGCTGGCTCTGCCCTTCCTACCAGTCTCTCTCTCTCTCTCCATGCCACCATGTTGTGAGGATCTCTGCTACTGAAGCTTTCATCATTTTCCAGCCACTCAATTGTGAATGGACTGTGACCTTCTGAAACTGTGAGCTACAATAAATCTTTCCTCCCTAAATTGTGGATGTCAGGTATTGAGTCACAGTGATGAGAAAGTAACGAACAGAAAAGGAAAAACAAGGAAGAAATGTAGAAGGAGGAAGATGAAGATGAAGAAAAAGGAGGAGGAGGAGGAGGAGAAGAAGAAGAAGAAGAAGAAGAAGAAGAAGAAGAAGAAGAAGAAGAGGAGGAGGAGGAGGAGGAGGAAGAGGAGGAGGAGGAGGAGGAGGAGGAGGAGAAAGAAGTGGATGCTATGCAAGTTAAGCAAGAGGTACTGTGGAGACCAACCAAAAACTGTCCTTGCACAGTTTTTCCACTCACAGTACCCTTTGTTTTCCCCCCAACAAATATGGGTGAGAGCCTTTGCTCAAGGTTGGACAGCCAACTTACCCTCTCCTTCAGGAGGAGAATTCATGCGGTTGATCTAAAGATCGCTGAGTCTTTGAGACTTAGAAATTTGGTCATCTACTCCATCATCCTGAAATGTGATAACTATTTATTTAGAGACAGAGTCTCACTAAATTGCTACGCTGGGCTCAAACTTTCAATTCTCCTGCCACAGGCTCGCAGAGCGCTGGGATTACTGGCATGAGTCACCACACCTAATTAGATGCTTTTTCTAAATGGGATCATTTTGAGTTAGTAAGAGTGTCATATACAGAAGTAGTTGAGGCTGAAGAGTCCCTCCAAAAATTTTTTCCTCTTCTTGTTGCCTCCAAGTGCCATCTTCCTCCCACTTTTTCAAATGCACTCTATCTTTCCAGAGTTGTATCATTTCTCTTGGGAGAGTATCCTTTAATGAAGATTCTTGTCACTTTCATGAAATGGTTGAATACAATTCCTCCATCTATTTAAAAAGTAAAAATACGTGCTTCTTAGAGATGACCTCACTTCCAATGGCCAGGACAACTGCACAACCACGGATACAATGCGACATATCTCAGACTTTGGTGCATGCACACTGTTAAAACAGAAGATTGTCTTTCTGCACAGCTGTTCATTTTCCTTTATGACAGTAGATCAACTGGTTATTTGGATTGCCAAATGTTCGTTGACTTTCTGTAAGCTGCCTCGTCCTTGATTTTAAGTGCTAAGTCACAGGGTGTCTAACTACATGAAAAATATACAACAACAGGAAAGTTATATTAGCAAGTAAAATAAATATTTGGGGAAAAGATAAACCCAGGTGCTGCTCAGAAGTTGTAACCATGACTAATCGCCACATTTCATTTGTTGATTTTTCCTTCTTTATGTGGACTTTGTGTTACCTTTTGAAGTTCTTTGACACATTTTTATTCAGACATTTTATTTTGATTTCACAAAGTATCTTGGAGATATGGTGTATAAAGTTTCACTTCTGGTTTCAGAAGTGCATGTTTTAACATGTTTTATATGCTAAAAAATGAACTTAGCATTCACTGGGTTCTTTCTGTTGATTCATTGTGGTGTTGGAGGATGGAAAATATCGGTTGCAAGAGCAGTCCCATCTCAGTTTACTCATATATAGCAAGTTTACTACCCAATATGTGACCTGACGTATGAGCCTTTCCTTAAGAATATAAATGTTTAAGGGATGAGTGTTTAATTACTCTAATTTTAACATTACATAGAATAAATCTGTATAGAAATATTATGTAATACGACTTAACTATGAATATATTATTACATATCAATCAGAAGTATATTTTTGCAATATATGGTTATTAGTCATGTCTGTGCTTTAAAAATATTCAGAAGTATGTTTTTCATTTGTATGTTTTTCCTGTGGATTTCTGTTGACCTACATCTGGTGTGCGACGAATGTTGGAAATACATTGTGGGAAACCTGTGTGAAGACTTGCATTCCAATAATGTATGGGAGACAGTCGCAAAGCAATCTGCACAGGTGCTGTTCCTTGCCTGCTTAATGTCAGTAGCCATCTCACTTTGCTACCTCTACGTTTTGTTTGATGAGCCCCTGGGGAAAGGCCATAAATGAGCTAAATCATAGAGTAATCATGGTGATCCCATTCCACCTTGCCAGTGATTGGTCTGTGTGTGAAAAAAAAATTCTAGAATCTGGGCCTTGAGATGGTTGTCTGGAGAGTGGGGATTCTTGGAAATAAGTGTTCTCATTGATTTAAGAAGAGAACCACCAGAGAGGAGAAGGTCCCTTTTCTTCCTTCCCATCACCTTTGGTCAGCTTTTGGTGCTTCCATGCAAGGGTTAAATTTCTGTATCTGCAGCAACTATTTTGTGACACAAAGCAGAAAGCAGGAGGATAAAATAAAAGGAGTCTGTCACGTCAAGGAAGGCAGTTCTGCAATGCACAGCCTCTGGGTCTGTGACTGTGCCACCGAACTATAGAAAATCAGGAACTGCCTTTCTCCATACTTTTCATTTAAAAAGTAATAAAATACAATACTTTCTTTTCTTTGTAGAAAAACAACATTTCTTTTAATGTACAGCTTCTACCAATTTCTCACCAAAATGTTAACCATGGTTCTTCATGGCTGGGGCAGAATACCTGGTACCTAGAACTTAAAGGAGGAAAGGTTTATTTTAGCTCATAGTTTCAGAAGATCTCAGTCTATTCATGGGCATCTAGCAATAATGGAAGCACACGGCAGAAGCTTAGCTGGAGAAAAGCTGTTTACGAAATGGTGGGCGGGAAGCAAACTCTCATTAGCACAAGGAGCCTGCAGGTACTCCAGAACATCCAAATATCTGAAGCTTTTGGAAGACATTTCAGATCCAAAGCATAACACTGCTAAAAAAACAAAACAAAACAAAAACCCTACCAGTTACTTGAGATAACAATAACAACATTATTTCTATTATTGCCTCATTCCCTTTTTTTATTCATTGTAAAAGATATTTCTTGTGTGTTAGAAGAACAGGAAGCCAATCAGTTTAAGCAGGGTTTGAGTCCCTCTTTGAAGTTTGATACATTTCTGCATTTATTTAAGGGGAAAGTAAACTAATTGAAGTTTCTTCTATGTTCTGCTTAACGATCACAGACTCCAATTGCAATGATAGAAGAATCTGATCTAACGTTTTGCCATGATCTCCACTATTTTGTCACAATTCAAGTTTGTTATCTAAAAAATTATCCAGGAAAGTACCACAGTATTGCAAGGGTTTAAGTCAACTTCCTCAGTAATGACTCAGGCGTCTAGCATTAAGACACGTTGGATAAATATAGCTTATGCTAATGCATGCCATCATATTATCGGTTTAAACATCCTGTGCTGAACAGGCAGCCTTAATTCCTTTATATAAATATCTGCTCCACAGAAATAAACATGACTTGTGAATTTTTATGTATCAACTTTACTACAGAAAGCTACAAATCTATTTTTCTGCCACTTACATTATCATATGAGCTTCCTTATAAGTGCAAAATTTAAAATCTTGGTTTTAATAAGCAATATTATCAGTGAGGTATGGGGACACATTACTGTAACGTGAGACACTCAGGAAGCTGAAGAGGGAAAAAATCTGCAAATGTAGCTCCATAGCACGGCTTCTGTGAGCCTGATCCCCAGCTCTGTTAAAAAATACATATATCATTTGGCGTATTTGCTCATGTGCATTATTCTAAAAATAAAATACATAGGAAAAACATTTAGTAAAACTAGACAACTCTTCCACATATATAGAGATTCATAGAAAGGGGAGTAGATTTCTAATACAGAATTGTGTGTGTGTGTGTGTGTGTGTGTGTGTGTGTGTGTGTGTGTGTAGTGTAAGAGAGAGAACGATAGAGACTGAGAGACTTTTGGGGAACCTTGACATTTACTCATTGAGCTACCATTATTAACTAAGAAAGCTCACTTAGAGAGTGTTCATAGGACTGAATTAACAGACCATTAAATACAGACACACACACACACACACACACACACACACACACACACACACGGTATCATCTTCAAGGGGAGTGAGCTTCTGGACTCATAGAAAGTCTCTCCACTTTTTCTTTTCTCTCTGAACACGTATACGTTTAGATAATGCAATCTCCCCAGAACTCAAGCCAGCCATAGTCCTATTTTTAGTTTTGTTGACAGATTTGAATCTGAAACCTGAAAATTTTAGGAAAGTGTCTGTAACCACTTGCATTCTCATATTTTCCTTCTTCCTCCTTGCAAAACACCTAGGGCTGAGGAACTCGTGGGTGCTTTTCTTTTAGATGAAATTTCTCCAGTATAATGGTCGCAATGTGCAAAATGATCTTGACTATATGATAAATATGTTTTAATCATAAAAGGATAAATGCTAGGGTACCGCCGAACTTTTCTGATTATTCATTAACCAAATCAAAATCTAAATTAAGCGATTGATTTTTCATCATATACATGCTCTAAGTTGAAGGGAAGGAGATCCACATTTTGTGAAAGTAAACATTTTACTATAGTTATTGATGCATCTCTGTCCAAACGACAGTGTGACATTTCCATAGGTGCATGTGTCATGCTTTGGTTATAATCGTGTTCTCCTTCCCTTCTACCTTCTCGAGTCCTCCTCTCTTCTTCCCCATCATTCCCTTCCTTTTTCCTAATAGTTCCTCTTCTATTTTTAGGTCTTCTTTTTCTTTTTTAATTTCCACATATGAGAGAAAACATATGACCTTTACTTTTTTGTGTATGGCTCCTTTTGGTTAGAGTAATGCCTACTAGTTCTGTCAATTTCCCTACAAATGATGTTATTTTGTTTTTTTCTTAGAGCTGAATAATACTCTATTATGTATTTATCATGTATATTCTTTTTCTGTTGATGAACATAGGCTGGTTACATTATCTTAGCTAGGTGAAAAGTACCACAATAAATACAAGTACTCATGTATCTCTGGAGTAAGCTAACTTGGTTTCTTTTGGAAAGAAGTTGTAGAATTGGGTTGTATACAATAGTTTTAACTGCATGAGGAACCTCATTACTACATTCTTCAGTGACTACACTAATTTTCATTCCTGCAACATTGTATAAAGGTTTCTTTTCCTTCAAATCTTGGCCAGCATCTAAGTATCCATGAATTTATTTATGCCTTTCAGGCTAGGGTGAGATAGAATCAGTGTAGTTTTGGTTGCATTTCCCGGATGACCACAGACAGAGGTTGACCATTACATCTATAGGCTATTTGTATTTCTTTTGAGAAGTATCTATTTCAGGTGGCTTGCCCATTTTAATTGGATTATTGCTTTGTTGTTATTTTATGTTATTTTTAAGTTCTAAATGTTAAATAGCTGGCAAGTATTTTCTCTAGTTCTGTATGTTACTTTCACTATGTTCATCATTTTGATATTTTGAGGATTATTGCATTGGACACATAGTTCACTTTGGGTAATACAGCCAATGTATAACAATATTAAGTCTCCCAATTCATAACCTGGGGAGACTTCCTGGCCTGCTATTTACTTCTGCTTCCAGTGTGTTCAGGGTTTTCTGGGCTTCCCGTGGTTTTCTTTCAGTTGTTGGGGTGCTCCTCCCCATCCTCGCTACATGGAACGGGCAATTTTGACTGCATTTTCAACTTGTTATGTGGGTCTACAAGGAGACATTGTGCAGCTCTGTTACTTGGCTGCCATCTTAACTGGAAGTCTGGATGTATCTGTATTTATAATCATTATATCTTACTTATTCATTTTTTCCTTTATCAGTATGTGGTGATCTACGCTATCTCTTCTAATTCATTTTAGCTTAAAGTCAGTTTCTTTAAAACGAGCAGACACTCCTGATTTGTTTCCAGATTGCATTTGCTTTGAATATCACTTTCCATTCTATCTCTTTGAGAATATGTATGTCTTTGTTAGTGAGGTGAATTTCTTACAGGTAGCATATTTTTGAGTCTTGCCTTCTAATGCAATCAGCCAGTTTCTGTCTCTAAGTTGGAGAAATGTGATCACTTACATTAATATTTTTTGAAAGTTATTATTTGTTCTTGTCATTTTGTTGTTCTTTTTTCTGGTTGTTTTCAATGTTCTATGTTCATTTCTTCCTCTCTTATTTATATTAGATTTGAGGCTTACTGCATTATAATGCTGGATTCCTTCCAATTTGCCATGTGTCTACCCACTCCTTTGGTGAGATTTATTCTTTCCTGTCTTTCACAATTGTGTTTATCATTTTTTTCTCTTTTGAGCATATATTCCCTTAAATATCATCTGAAATGCTTATTTGGTGGTCATTAAGTCCCTAAGTTTATAACTATCTTTGAGGTGATTATTTCTCCTTCAATTCTGAAACACAACATTGCTGAGTATAGGAATCTAGTTTAGCAGTTGTTTTCTTTCAGGATTTGGAGTACATCATTCCGTGCTATCCTGGCCTTTCATGTTTTTGCTGAGAAACCCACTGCTATTCTGAAGAGTTAGGGTACTGTGCACCTGAAGTCAATTTCTTAGAAGTTATTGTTAACTGATATAACTCAGCAGAATATTGAAGGTGGACATGACCCAGTGACCTCCATAACCATAGCACCTCTCCAAGCCTATTTTGGAAGATAGAATTAAGAATGGGAAAATGGATATATGTGGAATCTCTTTCCCTAGCATTAACAAATGTATGCATGCTCTGGGAATAAACACTGACTTCATTTTTTGTAACATGAAATTGTTATCAATTTTAGGAATGATATCATTTTGAATAGCTTTTCCAAAACTGCTTTCTCTATACAATTTGAGACAGTGAGTCAAAGTATACTTGTCTTCCACACGAACACCTACCTAATTATTCCCCCCTTACATCATCATCAAAAAGAAATTTGTGTCTAGTGTACAGCTAGGCGGCCAACTTTGTTTATTTCTGGATTCTCTCCAATCTATTCCAGATCCTTCCTCAGTTTACCTATTTTGCATCGCTATAATGCTGTATTATACTGTTGCTAGAATTTTAAACATTGTTATCTGGCAACCCAATTACTTAGATCCTTCATGAGGTAGCCCATTGTCCAGCAATTGTTGGTTGTATATGACACATTTGCTATTTTAAGATAAATAAAAGTTCTATTTTATGTAAATTTCTATCAAGTAGGTTCTCCTGTTTCCTTTCTCGGGAAGGGCAATAGAATGCCCTGGAGAAACAGAGCCCACAGAATGGACGTGTCTATGGTTATAAGATTGGATTGTGTGGTCAGAGGCTGAACAGTTCCACCATGAGCATCTACATGCTGAAGAGCTCAGAAAACCAGTGGCATTTTTAACACAAGAAGCTGGAGGCCTCAGAGCAAGAGGAACTAATGATAAAGCCCACGTCAAGTCCCAGTGCAAAGGCCAGAGCCCCCTGGAATGTCATTAACACAAGACTTTGTTTGGAGCCCAAAGAACTTGGAGTTTGATGTTTTTAGAAAATGGAAGCAGGAAAAAAACAAACAAGCAAACAAATAGCTTCACTGTGGGCACGTGCAAGCCTCCTCATTCTTCTGCATTTTACTTCATTTCACTAGTCAGTTCTTGTTTGGCATTTTAATAAGATCCAGTCTAGATCAGATTCCTTATTTTCTTTTTTATTTCTATCTTAAAGCATGACCTTTCAGCATTTGACTTGAGATGTTTTGGTGATTGTTTCATAGTTTTAGAAACTTTAACAGACTGATTTTTGCCAGTAAACATTGTAAGATGACCACACTAGATTCTCATCCTACAGAGCTTTAAATTTTGGTGAATATCTGGAGATATACTGGCTGGCATTTTTACACAGTGAAATTACCCAAGACCAATGCTGCTTCTTAGAAATAATTCTTGTCCACCTCATGCACTGACCTAAAGCCCCAAAATGACTGCTGGAGAAAATTGACCATCTACTTTGAAGCCCTAGGTTTCCAATTCATATCTCCAGTCTTAGGAAGCCATCAAAGGCTTGGTGGGCTCTCGTGTTCAAAAGCAAACAAATAAGCAATAAAACGTATCTCTATAATGTACTCAAAAATTTCAATAATCCAAAAGAAAAAATGTCTAGCTCTTGTCACTTTACATTTGAAACGTCAGTTTATTTGAAATAAACTTCAGTTGATTTCATCTTTGTTACATATACTGCTGTATATTGCCTTTAAACTGCAGTTGACAGAGGCTGGGCGGTGTAGCTCAGTAAATGAAGCACTTGCCTAGGAAGTACAATGCCCTGGGTTGGATCTTACAGCACCACATAGTAGCTGGGCTTGTCAGTGCAAGCCTGTGACCTCCGCATTCAGGATTGCTGTGTGTTTGAGGCCAGCTGTGGCTATGTAGTTAGATTGTGAAGCAGCTTGGATCACAGAGGATCTCTGTCTCAAAAAAAAAGCAGGTGTTTGTATAATTACTCTGGATATTTCTTGTTGTTTCAACGGAAGAATAGTTTGCTTTCTTATATCCTAACCAAATGCCTCTCTCGTCTGATTTTCTAAGTGTACCTAATTTTGCACAATTTCCTATAATAAAAAGTAAATAGAAAAATGTTACTCCCGTGGAAGAGTTCTGCTAAGTCCATCTGACATGAGGAGTTTTATAAAGTTTCATGAAGGTTTAACTTGTGTAGATAAAAGATAATGTCTCCTTGTCTCATCCATGCTGTAACTAGGCATGGCCTTGCTTCATACATGGTACTAGGCATGACCTTCTTGCTTCATACAAGTTGCTATGAGGCATGGCCTTCTTCATGTCTCCCAACCTGAGCATAGAACAGAAGTTCAGTTTTGAGAAATTCTCTTGTGATGGCAAGAAGGCCCAGTCCTCCCCTCAAACATGATGGTACCTAGAAGAACATATAACAGCAAAAGACTAAAAGGACTCCTTACTCTCCTGGGAGGAGAAATATTAAATTTGCAATGACGAGTAAGTAAAATCCTTGAAGGCAAACCTCTGAGAAAATGAAACAGCATTAGTAAGGTAATTTAGCAAAAGAAGTTCCTTAGTTATTTTTTCGTTGTTTGGACAGAATACCCAAGAGTCACAACTTAAAGGAGGAAAAGTTTATTTTACTTTGCAGTTTGGGAAGGTCTCTGTCCACTGACGGGTGGTCAGTCCATGGAGAACCTCTAGCCGGAGAGAATCTGTTCACAGTGCTCTAACAGGAAGGAGGAGAAAGAAAGGGCTGAGCTAGGGTACACCCGCCTAGCTCATGTCCCAGTGATGTGCCCCCTCTGGGTCAAGGCCTTGTGATTCACCCCCTTCTGACGAAGCCCCATCTCTTCATACCACGTGGAATACATAGATATTCCACCACACCTACGTATAAGAGGCCTTCGGGGACCATTCCAGATCCAAGTCATAATAAAAAGCCAAAAATTTAAAATAACAAAATCAACTCTTGGACAGACTCAAAGTTAACATAAAGTTAGTGTTCCACTATACACTGTACAACCTATTTCTGCAAATTAAATCCAGAGCAACTTCTCTTGACCAAATTTTGATCTTATCTTCAAAAGATAGAGCCACACTGTTGGAGGCAAAGAGCCCATGGTCCCTAGACAAACATCCCTTTTCACTTTAACTTAGTGTATAAAATATGTGTGTAGTAATATTTTTAATTTTTATTATTAAAAAATTGGTTATATGTAATATAATATTTTCTAAGAAAATAAAGATAATAAAGTTGATAAAAGCATCTGGAAAATAATAAAATAGGCCATGGTCCTCTCATTACTCTTCGCAATATTTTTCATTCACAATTTGAGTGAAACATCTCTCCCCTTCCACATTCTCTCTAATGTTGTTATTTTCACTTTGCTAAAAATATTGTTGGTACAAATGTTTTGCCTTATGAAATGTAATATATAATGCATTAGAGGAGTTTTCAAATACACTGACTCCTACACTCAAGTTATGAGTCAGCTTTAGAAAGCTTGGTTACACCCACCCTGCAGACCAGGATGTTTGCTACGTTCTAAGCACTTTCCACAAAGCTGAGGTTTGCCCTTCGTGTGCCCTCTGAAATTACAGTGTATTGAACTGA
Source organism: Ctenodactylus gundi (assembly GCA_004027205.1). Classification (NCBI taxonomy): domain Eukaryota; kingdom Metazoa; phylum Chordata; class Mammalia; order Rodentia; family Ctenodactylidae; genus Ctenodactylus; species Ctenodactylus gundi. The sequence continues at coordinate 552,335 of PVKB01000281.1, forward strand.
AGAGAAAAGAATCTTAGAGCAATGAAATCATACACTGAATGGGGAAAAAGTAACTATGATTACTATACACATTGCTTATTGCAAAAATGTGAATGTGAAGAAATATTAAGAGCATGTTGCATGTGGATGCTGAAGCCAAGCTTATAGATTCAGGTAAGAACCTGAAATAAAATCTAAAAGGCCTTATTAGTGGGTAAGGGAGTTGATTTGAAATTATGAGTCCACCAAAAAACAAAGACGCCTGGGTTCTGGTGGCACAGGCCTTCCACCTTAGCATTCTGGAAAGCTGAGTCAGGAGGATTGCGATTTCAAGCCCAGTCTGGGCAACTTAATGATTTAGAAAGACCCTATCTCAAAATAAAAAAACAAAAATGGGCTAGTGTTGTAGTGTGAAGGTTTGAGACTCAATCCCCAGTAACACATGCACCACGCACACACACACACACACACACACACACACACACTCAGAAAAATAAAAAGAAAGAACCTGACAAGTAAAGCCTCCACCAAGGTCTTCAAACAATTTTTTCAATGCCAGTGAGCCTTCAAACAAAAGTTCACTCAGAATCTCAGTGTCTGTAATAAATAAACACAAAACTCACCTGTTGAAGCAAGGCTAGATGGTTCAAAGGCCTTTTCAGAATATCTCCCAGCATGCTATATAAGCCAATCCAAGGTAGCAGAGGAGTCACATCTTTACAAACAGACGTTCAGATATCACTAAAATGAAGAAAAGTAACAGAAAAGTCAATACTCGTCAGTGCTAGAGTTTGAGAATGAACTTAAGCTAGAAGTAGAACAAGAAACAACAGGAGAAACACTTTGATCCTGGGGAATCGGTTTTCTCATGGCATTCTAGTTCCAAATACATTTCTAGTTCTCACTTAACTCCCAGTCTAAGCATTTTTAAAGAATACCCTCTGTATTTATTTTTTGAATGACTTTAATAATCTGAGTGATTTTTGTGTCGTAATAACAGAAACAGACTTGTTTACTAAAATTTCTTGTCATTGATAATTGCGGTTTGGATCTGGAACGTCCCCCAAAAGTCTCATGAATTTGGATGTTATGGATTGTCTATGGAACCATGTGCTGTTGAGAGATTGGGGCCTGGTCTGGAGAGGTGGATTGCAGGTGTGCGGATTGTATTTCAGGTGTGTAGTGGGGGCTTACCACACCTTTTACACCTGGAAGGGGCAGAACACTGAGATTGAACTCAAAAGAGGTAGATTACTGGGACTAGACCTGGAAATGTATATATATATATATATATATATATATATATATATATATATATATATGCTGCTACCTCCCTCTGGGGAGACATTGAACTTGAGGAGCTTTGGCCTCCTGATTGTAATGTCGTGAGGAGCTGCCTCGGCTTCTGCCTCTGCCATCTACTTCCCTGTTGCCAGCTGCCCCTGACTGGACTATGATCTTCTGAAACTGTGGGCTAAAATAAACCCTGCTTCCCCTAAATATGTGGATGTCAGTTATTGAGTCACAGCAACAGAAAGTAACTAAGACACTGGTTCAAATGCTCATGATAAAATTTTCATCCTTGTATCTATTACTCTAGGACTCTCGAAAATAATGGAAAATTAATTAAAGGCGAAAGGTAATGTACTATTATCATGATGAATACATCATTATTACACATTCATTTATTTATTCAACATCATTTGAGCCGATTTTGTTGTAGGCTTTTTGCTAGGCTTATAGTAGTATGCAATTAAGAAATTGTATGTGCCATGGTAATTTATTATTTAAAAGAAAAAGAAGGAGGAAGGATGAGACAGATGAACCATTTGACATTAGATTATGTTCTTTATAATTGCTTTAAAAATGAAAGTAAAAGCACAACATATCAAAACCTACTGGATATAATAAAGCAATACTAAGAGGTAACGTAGCGATAAGACGTTTGTGGTGCTTTGGATTTGGAGTGTCCTCTAAAAGCCTTGCATTCCTTCTGGATCCTGTGTAGGGTTGGAAGGCGGGGCCTGGCTGGAAGGGGTGAATATTAGGGCTTGACCTGAAGGGGTGTGTGCTGGTTCCGCCTTTTCTCCCAGTCTCTCTCTTCCACCATGCTGTGAGGGTCTCTACCTCCTGATGCTCCAGCTACAGCCCCACCGTGTGGTTCTATCATTTTCCCACCACCCACCTGTGAATGGACTGTGCCTTTCTGAAACTGTGAGCTACAATAAATCTTTCCTCCCTAGGTTGTGGATGTTGGGTATTGAGTCACAACGAGAAAGTAACTAAACATCTCTACATTAAAAAAAAAAAAATTAGAGGACTGAGTATGTAGCAGAATGTTTTCCTAGTATGCACAAGACCTTGAGTTCTATCTGTACCACTAGAAGCAAAAATTAGAACAAGTCATAGTCACATTCTTGTTGCTGGGACACAGTGCCTGGCACCCACAGCTTAAGGGAGAAAGGTTAATTTTAGTTCTCAGTTCAGAGTCTCGGTCTTTCATGGCAGACATAATGGTGGCACAGCAGAAGGGTCTGGAGGAGAACAACCGCTCATCGTACCAGAAGATGAAGAGGGGGTTGAGGAGAAGCCAGGGCAAAAATACATTCGTTCACACCAGACACTCATTGATCCACCATACACACCCTCAGTGATGCACCCCACATGACCAGGCCCCACTTCCTAACAACAGGTGAAATCCATAGATCAAATCACTGGATCCAATTAACACCCACAATCCAACCACAATCCAATTGCTACACACAGGATTTTAGGGGATGTTTCAGATCCAAGGCTTAAGAGTAATGTTTCAGATAACTAACACAATGATGCAACTCAAGGAACCAGAGGACCAAGAAAAGCCAAGCCCAAAGTCTCCAGAAGAAAAGATAAGAAAGATGAGAACACAATCAAAATAGAGATCTAAAAGCTACAAAAGGACGAAATGAAGTGTTGGGGAGGTTGAAAGATAAATAAAATGAGAAGTTTTCACTTAGACTAACCAGGAAAAATAGAGCGTGGACTTGGATAGGTAAGATCAAAGATGAAAAAGGAGACATTGCAACCATATCACAACATACAAAGAATTATTAGGAGCTTTTGGGAACAAGCATATGTCCTCAGCAAATTAGGAAGCAGAGAATAAATAAATACTTTTCTGGACACATATAACTGAAACAAAGGATGTGACATCTGAGCAAACCAGTAATAAGTAATGAGATTGACTCAGTGATAGAGTCTCCCAGCAGAGAAGCCCAAGACAAGATGGCTATCTGGCTGAATTTTCTTTTCTTGTAGAATGAGCTTCTATTCTTCTCAAGTGATTCCAAAATGCTGTAAAGGAGTTAATCCTTCCAATCCACAATTAGGTTGGAATTACCCCAGCAGAAAACCAGATAAGGACAAAATGACCCAAAACGTGCAGAACAATATGCTACCAAATTAAGAAGCAAAATTTCTCAATAATATACTAGTAAATAAAATTCAACAGCACACACATAGGGAGACCCACAGATACACATACACACACACACACACACACACACACACACACACACACACACACACACAAGATTATGCATCCTGATCAAGTAGAATCTATCCAAAGGTACAAAGAGATTTCACCCTATGCAAATCCAGAAACATAATACAGAATATAAAATAAAAGCCATGTGATTATCTCAGTAGATACATAAAAAGCATCTGATAAAATTTGGTATCTCTTCATGACAAAACTCTTAAAATAATTAGGTAGAGAAGAAACACACCTCAACAGAATAGAGTGGCTCTAACAAACCCACAGCCTATGTAATATGGAATTGGGAAAAGCTGAAGTCATTTTCTCTAAAATTAAAATAAGAGGAGGCCGTTCACTTTAGCCAAGTGGATTCACTGTAGTATTAAAAGTCTTATCCAGACTCCTAAGACAGGAAAAATAAATAGAAGGTATCTAAATGAGAAAATATGGTGGCAAATTATACTTGTTTGCAGATATATGATTTTACATTTAAAATAACTTAAACATTCCACCAAAATACTATCAGAACTGATAAAGAAATCCATTGAGTTTGCAGAATACAAAATCTGCATGCAAAAATTAGTAGTTTTTTATGTACTAGTAATGAAATTGGTGAGAAAAGTCAAGAAAGGCACAACATTCTCAATAGCTAAATTTTCAGGAGTAAATTTAACAAGGAAGTGAATAATTTTTGCACCAAAAATTACAATAAGAAATGATGGATGAAATTGAAAAAGAAATCAGCATGGGAAAAAATGGAAACACGCCACAAAAAAGAATGTTACTTTCTGGAGCTAGCTAGTATGACTCTACATTTCTAATGTGGGCGCTCACTTCTATAAAATTCCCTATTAGAATGGCTTTTATTGTGCCCTCTTGTTCTGGTATGTTGTGTAGCTATTGTCATTTGATTCCACGAGTTTTAAAATTTCTTCTCTGATGTCTTCTGTATCCCATTAATTATTCAAGAACATAGATTATCAAATCCACTTGTGTGTGTGTAGTTACATGAATTCTTTATCTTTTGATTTATAATTTTGCTCTGTTTTGATTAAGGAAGATGAAAGAGATGATTTCAAGTCATAGGTAAAATTAGTATCATCAAATGGCCATATTACAAAAAATAGTGTGTAAATATTTAATGTAGTTTCACAAAATATCAACAACATTTTTCACAGACTAGGAAAAAATTTCTAAAATTTATATAAAATTAGAGGTGACCCAGAATAAGCAAAGTAATCCTAAAGAAAAGTAAAAATAGAGAATGCATTTGACCCAATTATACCTCTTCTATGTATTGCTCCAAAGGTGTTAAAGATATTATATCACAGTGATACCTGTTTGCCCATGTTTACAGCAGCACAACTTACGATACACAAATCTTGGAAGTAGCCTATATTCCCATCAACAGATGAGTGGATAATGAAAAAGGGATGTGTATATACATAATGGAGTACTACTCTGCCCTAAGAAAGGATGCATTCATGTTATTTTTAGAAAAAATGGATGGTCTTGAGACCATAATATTAAATGAATAAAATCAGACACAGAAAGTTAAATATCCCATGTTTTCAGCTCCATGAAAAACCCACAATATATATATATATAAAGATCAAAGTAAATAACAAATGATAGGAAGTAGAGAGGCAGACATTAGAGCAGAGGAATGAGAACAGGAAGGGGATCAAGAGAGTGTGAGAGGGAAGGGATTAAAAATGATCAAGATAAGGGAAATGTAGTTTACAGGACAGAATACTTTTCATCCATAAAATAATGAAATTCTGTCATTTTCAGCAACATGGCTGGAATTAGAGCATATTAAATTAAGTGGGAAAAAGCCAGGTACAAATAGACAAATAGTAAATATTCTCACTCATTTCTATAAGCTAAAGATGTTGCTCTCGAATGAGTAAAGAACAGAATGGCGGTCGCCAGATCTTGGAAAAGAAGATGGTAAATGAGGACAGGTGTGCAGTTGCTGAAGCGGAGCCGCCTCTGCTGTTCTGAAGTGTGGGGCAGCAGCTGCAAGTGACAAAAATTAATTGTGTATTTCAAAATGACCATTATGGAGAGCAGTATTGAGATTCCTCGGAAAGCTGAGAATAGACATCTCGCTTCATCCAGTACTACTCTCCTGGACGTGTTCCCAAAAGAAATAAAGTCAGCTTACGATGAAGACACATGCACACCCGTGTTTATAGCAGCACAATGCACAATAGCTAAATTCGGTAAGCAGCCCACTTCTTTGTCCACAGAGGAATGTTGTGGTGCCTACACACAACAGAACACTATGCAGCCGTAAAAAGACAGACATGAAGCATTTGAAAGAAAATGGAGCCACCTTGAATCAGTAATTCTCAGTGGCATGGACCAAACACGGAAGACGGACTATAGCAAGTGTCCCTCTTAGGAAATCCACAAATATAATGGCGATAAAATGCTCCAACATAAGAGTATGATAGCCAGGGTAGAACGAGAGGGAGTAGACTGCTCCAAAAGGGGTGACATCTCGGAAGGGGATGGAGAGGCACAGGGCAACGGTAAGAAGGAAGGAAAAAGGGCCAAAGTTGGTGCAGATGGTCAGTGATTCCCCACGCCATGGGTTTCTAAGGCGTTACAGAATTTGGAATTAAAGTACATACAAATAATTTAAAATAGCTATTAGACAAGATTTTGAATGTTTCCAGTACAAATAAATCATACATGTATGAGGTGACAGATACGCTGGCTGCCCTGACCTGATCATTGCACACTTTTTTTATATGTACTGAAATATCACAATGCACCCTACAAATACATAGATTATAGCCAATGGAAATAGTTTGTCAATACAGAAAAGGAAGTATGCTTCTTCAATAATTGTATTTTAACAATAACACTGTCTGGAGAGTCAGTTAACCTGAGTGAACTTTCCTGGACCTCTGAGGACATTTGAGAAGTTGATTATGAAGTAGGTCATTCTCTGAGGTTCTGAGATGCCAACTTCGGCCTCTTACAACTGGAAGCAATTTGAAGCCTAGGACCTGAGAGAGTCTTGAAAGTTTGAGTCAGAGAAGTCTGATTTTGTTGCCCTTGTTGCTTTATTATATCAATATTTAAGTTGAAAATGGTGTGTGTTGGGCAAGGAAGAAATAGAATTTTCAGTAGTAAATGATAAGAAGAAAAGACATACAAAATCCCATTAAGGAGCAAAAATAATGGTGTATAATTAGAGGATAATCAGAGAGTCAGGAATTCAAGTTATGCTTTCCTTGGTCTTAGATACAAATGTCTCCCACAGAAATTTATGTTTTTAAATGTGACTTTTCAGCCTCTTTTAAGTGTTTTTTTTTTTTTCACAAAGAAAGAAAATTTAGACTATCTCAATTAGGTTTTGAAGAAACAATAAAGATGATTTGAGTTCTAGGTTGGCCTAGTAACTTAAAGAAGAGACAGTGAATTTTAGGGATCCAGGCCTAGAAGTTACCTTAGAAATTGTAATCATCAAATCTCTTGGGTGTGAGTATAAATATACGCCCTCGTCCTCCATACAAACACAGAAAGCCAGTTTTGTATATACAACTGCCCAGTTCCATCCAGACAATCTCTAGTATCCTGCCTTTACAAACAACTCAAATTATTCGCACTTAACGGGATTAGAAATTTCCTTATCTTACACTATTAAGCAATTATTTAAGGTGGTCTTTATGAAAAGTAATTTTTAAAATATTTAAATATTATTTAACATACACAGAAGAGAAGTTTTCTTTCAATGTCTTGAAAGACCTGACTGGCCTCAAATGATAAATGTATAAAGAGAATTCACAATTACTGGAATTACTTGAATGACTTTGAGATCCCATTATTTCCTCATCTTTATCTCAACTTAAAAATTTCTTCTCCTTCCTTCATTACTGCTGTTGAAATCTCGAAAGTAAACCCTTCTCTGGTGCAGGGTGTCCCATCTTCTGACTAGTGTTGCTGGTTTTCCTGTCCGGATTTCCACACTGTAACTTCTGAAGAGGGCTGAGGATTTCCTCAGCAGCGTCCTGCACAAGAAACCTCAATTCACCAAGATGAACTTTATGAAAAGCAAACTGGGCTCTCGGAGAGCGTTTCTCATCTTCCTGATGGTTAATGTTGCCATCAAAGTTCTCATTACATGAATTTGAGGATGCTTTTAAAATCCATTAGTTTTCCAAGAGCATTGCCTCTTCTTCCTGGGGTTTTTAGATCACATTCACACTGTTTTCTTTGGGGAGTGGCTTTGATAACCAGGAAATCAGCTTTTAACTGAACTTCTGAAATGAAACCTATTAGAAAAATTTTTCTTTAAATGCACCTTCATCACAGGTCCAATGCTCCACTGAAGTCTCAGCTGAAACTTTTCTCAGGTACAGTTTCTATCAAAATGTAGAGCAGACATTTTGTCACGTAACATTAGCCTAGCTTAGAAATTTAGAAAATAAAAATGTTTGGAAAAGTTAAAGCTGTATTTTTAAAACATGGAATTTAACAATATCATTGATTCGTGTTATTTTTTGAAAGACACTTTTTAAATAGTAGACAAAGCCAAAAGTTTTTTAAAAATGCAAAATTTCCTGATGGGTTTCCTCTATCTTACTGGAGTTTTCTAGGCCTTTTGGTGTATTCTGCTTGAATAACTTACTGGTGAGACAACAGGTATGAGAATCAGATAATTATTTCTTCTTCTTCTTCTTCTTCTTCTTCCTCTTCTTCTTCTGGAGAAAGGGTCTCTCTCTCTGTAATCCAGGCTGGTCATGAACTTCCTATGTAGCCCAGATTAGCCTCAAACTCATCACAATCCTCATGCCTCAGTCCCCCAAGTGTTGGGACTGCAGGCATGTGCCATGTTATCTGGCTTATGTGGTGCTTGGAAATCAAACTCACGGCCTCATACTTGCCCCAGAATTGAATATTTTTGACATAACACAGGCCATCTATATAAGTTATTTTGGTTCTCAAACTTAGCCATTTAGTGGAGTATGAAACGTCTCTAACTAGATGTCCCCTCAAGGAGAGTTGGAATAATCATTTTCACCATATAGTTTTATTATGTAAATAACATGTCAGGATACTTAAAGTATATATTAGTAGGTAACTGTTCTTTTTATGTTAAGTGCTCAAAATACTGTAGTTGCTTTAAAATGCTTATGGATTTGAATACTAGAAGCTGCAATCGACTTTATGTCCACATTCTTTTGTTACAACATACCTTCAAATTATTTCTGTAAGAATTATTTTTTTGCAAACACCACCGATTTCCAGACTACAGTCATGTGCAACCTAATGCACAAATTAATGCCAATTATATTCTTTAAAATACAGCTTAAATTACTTCTAAAGCAGTTGTTTTCCACAAGTACCCATAATTTCCAGACTATGTTCAGGAGACATTCCTAGTGCATGAGTTAATACAGATAGATTCTAAAAGCTTATTTGGCACGTTCCTTCAGAAAATGTAATACAAATTGTAATTAAGTTTCTAGCATAGACCATATAAGATTGTAGCAACCATAAAATAGCTGAATTTGTATTAATTTACCTTGCTCCCAAGAACTCTTGAGAGTCAGAGCTCTAGTTAACACCAAACTTGTGTCCACTTGAGGATTAACTAACTCCAGCTGACCACTCATTCATCGTGGGTTTTGTTCTCCGCCTTGAGACTGTGAAAACAATAAAGAGATACAGGGAACCTGGGAGGGCAGAAGGAAGCAGAAATAGAAAAATTCAATAACATCAAAAATTTATAGAAAAAGTATGGAGATTATTGAGGAAGAGTCTGAGTAAAGAAGTGCTAATTTAAGAGGATTATATTGCACACTCATTTTCACAGCAGCAGTATTCGAAAGATGGAAGAAGCTCAATGTTTCACCAATAAATAAACATGTGAACAAAACGTGGTACCTACAGACAATGGAATCTTGTCTGTTCTTTTAAGGCAGGAAACTTCTGACACATGCTACATGACCGTGTAACTTGAGCACACTTTGATAAATGAAATACGCCAATTCAAAAAGATAAAACTGTACAATTTCACTTACACGAGGTACCGAGAGTAGACATATTCCTAGAGACAGAAAATGGGGATTTCCAGAGGCGGGGGGGGGGGGGGGGGGGGGGGGGGGGGGGGGGGGGGGGGGACTGTGGTTTAGTTACCCATGAACTTGACGCTTCAATTTTCCAAGATGAAGAGATTTCTGAAGATAAAAGCAAAGCAGCGTGAATGTGCACAATATTACTGAGCTATGCAGTTAAAATCGACATGGTGCTTCCGTGTTAAGGACATGTCCAACGTGAAAACAATGTGCTGTGTTTGTTGGTTTTTGAAATACTAGCTTCTTTGTTGTAGATAAATAGGTTAAATAGATAGATAAACAGAAAGAAAACAAGATTACTTTGGGTTTCTAATCAGAAGTGCCCAAGGGGGTGGCATGCACAGGTCATTTGTGTTGCTTGTGAGCACCCTCTCCGACCCCTGGGAATGATTATGACTTCCTGGCTGAAGCCTGGAATTTACTCTTCAAGCTTCTCCAGAGACTAAGTGTATCAATTTCTCAGGGTTATTATAACCCAATGTTATTTATAAAAGGAGTGGCTTCCAACAATAGAAACTTACTGTCTCACACTTCTGGAGTGTAGAGAAAAGGAAAGCCAATTGTCATTGCTATGGTTTGGACCTGGAGTGTTCCCCAAAAGTCTCATGTACTGGGATATAATTGAGGACCTATGAATTTCATGTACTATTAAGAGATGGTAGGGCCTAGTCCGAAAGGGTGGGTTACAGGTGTGTGGTGGAGGACAGGCATGTTTTACCTTAATGAGGGTGTGGCCTGGAAGATATAAATTCTCACTCCACCTTCTGAAGGGCACTGATTCTTCTTTCTTTTTTTTTAATTCCAAGAGTAGCTGTTCTCCACCAGACATTTTCTACGATCACCTGTCACATATGAATAAATCAAGATGTATGGAAACTGTAAGCTAAATCTTTCCTCTTTTATATTGTGGATGAGGGATAACATGTCCCAGAAACAAATGAATGACAAAGGCAATCATTAATTTTGCTTTGTCCTGAGGGCTTCTGGTTGCTCCCTGGTGATCTCCCCATTTGCAGTCTCTACCTTCATCTTCATATGGTGTGTGTGTGTGTGTGTGTGTGTGTGTGGGTGTGGGTGTGGGTGTGGGTGTGGGTGGGTGTGTGTGGTGTATGTCCCTAATTTTTTCTTTACCCTAAGCACAGCCATCATCTTGGTTTAAGGACCCACTCTACTTCAACAGGACCATCTTAACTAATTCCTATATCTACAGGGACCTTATTTCTAAGTCAGTCCCAATTTGTAGTACTAGCAATAAAGAATTCAAAATACGAATTTTGAAAGGGAGACAGTTCAATCTGTAACAGTAAGCCATACACAACAAGAGGAAGTAAAAGCCTTTTAGAGCCTATGTAGTTTTGTTAGTAAAACAAGTTACATAATACAGTGAAAAGTTATTCTCGAAATTCTAGCAGCCAACCATGTTCAGGCTGTTTCTTCTGTTGTCAAGTGGAGCCATATGATTTCAAAGATGGACTGAAGGTCATATGTTAATCAGATTTGTTGAAAATCTTTCTGAAAAAGTAATCTACCCTCCCAATAGGTCACACACACGCACACACATCACCATGTAATTGCTTACCCGCCATCTCCCAAAATATGGCAAATTTGTTCTCTGGCAAGGGTAAAACAGGGAATGTTAGTCTATGGGTTACACAGGAATTTTTTTAAGTATAATTGAAGGTAAAGTTGAAAGAGATTTTTGATTAACTAAATTTTCAGGCTTTAAACCTTGAGATCTCACCTTCCTTTTCAGTGGGAATCCCAGAGCCCTGGCAACCAGGATGATTTCCCACAAGCAAGAGGTTAGGTGGTGAGTTCTAGATTAAATTTCCTGGAAACAAAGCCTGAGACATATTTTCATGTGAAAGATTTTATAGGGACTGATACATGAGCTATGCCTACAAGAAAGTGAAGAGGTGTAACTGGGCAGAAGGAAAAGCCACCTCTTAAAAGCAGCTGCTGAAATGTCACCCAACCCCTTGGGCAGATCTGTTTCTGGGCTGACTCTCTTAGTGGAGACACTAAGGCAAATGGGCCAACCACAAGAGAAGTACCATGACCTTCCCCCTGGGACTGAGCATGGCTCAGTGTAAAAGAAGTTGGCAATTCCAGTGAAAAATTCTGAGGATAACAACCTATAACTTTACCAAATGAAAGGACCCACCAAATTGTCCAGTGTAATATGTAAAACTGGAATACAGTCGAAGAAAAAGAAACCTATTTTTAAAAAGAAAAAAGTGACCTAAAACATTTGAAGAGCTTTTTAAAATTTTTTGTGAATACATGAATTTCAAATTCTATTACACATTAGAGTCATGGGGTTTGGGGAATCAGTGAGCATCTATGCCCATCCCTTTGGCAGAGGTTCACCCCTTTCCTAGCTGACCATTGCTTCTCTTCAACCCTGTCACTCCTGTTGGGAGCTTCTTTATGACATTATTTTTGTGCATTTCTTAAGGACACCCATCTATAGTCCATTTTTTGGGGTGTTTGGTCCATTTCACTGAGCAATATTGACTCACTCATTTTTGTTCAAAAGCTTCATATCTGCCTTTTTATGACTGCATAGTGTTCCAGAGTGTATAGGTGCCACATCTTCTTTAACCATTCCTCTGTTGAGGGGTAGGTAGGTTTTTTCCAGGATTTGGCTATTATGAATTGTGCTGCTATATACATGAATATGCATGTGTCTTTTTGGTACGATGACTTTATTTGTGGGGGGTGGGGGGGATGCCCAGTAGAGCAGTAGCTGGATCAAATGGAATTTCTGTTCTCCGCTTTCTAAGGAACCTCCAGACTGCTTTGCATAATGGTTGTACCAGATTGCATTCCCACGGGCAGTGGAGTAGAGTTCCTTTTTTCCTGCACCCTTGCCAACAATTCTTTCTTGAGCTCTTGATGTCGGACATTCTCACTGAGGTGAGGTGAAACCTCGATGTTGTTTTTATTTTCACTTCTCTGATGACCAGTGATGACGAACACTTTTCCATATCCTTGTTGACTATTTATATTTCTTTTGAGAAACTTCTTTTCATTTCAGCTGCCCACTTCTTGATGTGACTGTTTATTCTGGGGGGTTTTAAGCTTTTGAGTTCTTTGTATATTGAAGAAACTTCTTAATAGTATCGCTGGCAACATACCAATGTAGAATGATAAACTAAACTTTCAGGAAGCATTTGCCTGTGGAAGTGAAAAATAAAAAATATTTTTAAAGCTTCATCTTCAATTTAATGCTTCTATCTTATATCAGCAGTCAAAGAGAACCTAATAAACAAGGAACACACAACCATATTATTTTGAGATATGAAAGTAAGTCATGAAATAGATTAAAATGGAAAGGTTCTGCCTTTGTGGAATAGAAAATGGTAGTAATATGTCTGAGGCTTTTTAGGTCATGTAAAACTATTTTGATTGTTTAAAACATCTGTACATCTGTAGCACTGACAAAAGATAATGTAACACTATTTGCCTCTGCCAGAATCACAACCCTGCTTCTGTAGAGGGGATTTCACATTCCATTTTGAAGAACAAATATTTGCACCCACCCTTGGATCCAGAGTATATTTACTGCCCAGCCGACTTCTGAACCCTCTGTGCCTCCTCAAAACAAATCTTCTTTATACAAGAAGACAATAAATACTAAACATGAGTAATTTAAAATGGAAATGATATAATAAGCTGTGTATAGGCATGATAACAGCACAGTGCCAAATGAAATTTCCTGGGACATTCAAACACCTAAGAACATAAATCATATGTTCATATGATTATGACTTACCAAATTAAGAATCTCTAAGCAAAATCCCTAATATCATTTCATTTCCATGGCAAATATTTCCGTCACATAGGAATAATGGGCAGGGAAGCATATATATATATGAAAGTGAGAGAGAAGAGGGAGTGAAAAGAAGAAAAAGAAGGTATTGGAGGAAAAAGAAAAAAGACAGTGGGACGCAATCTAAATGGAAAGAAGAGAAGAGAAGAAGATATAGGGAGAAAACTCCAATTAAAGAATTGACAGAAAATAAAATTGTATAACCATATAAAAGAAGTCTAATGAAAGATACAGCAAAATCACAGGACATAATATGACTGGAAACAAAACTAATTTGTAAAAGAGCACCATTGTCCCCTCCACAGAGGCGCTTAAGCTGGAACCACGCTCCTCACCCTAGTTACCTAATACTGGCATCTTCTCAGGGTTAGTCAGATTGAGAAAAAATTTTCAACCTACAGTATTGTTTCTCAGCCTTGGCAAACAGGCAAACAGATTAAGACGGTCTGTGTGCTGAGTTCCACCTCCTTCCCCACTGGGTAAGGTTAGTGGTGAAATAACAGCGGACATCTCAGTTCTGTGCACCTGGATGGGGACGCAGCCTTAGCTGAGGCCGCGCGCCGTGCCCCCGCCACGCCCCTCGCTCATCTAGCCGCGGATGGCAAGGCCCACTTTAGACTCCCCTTCAGTGTGCCTGGAGGAGCCCGGAGCGCTGGAGTGACCCCAGCAAGGCCCTATAGGCCGATGCGGTGCGGCAGCGAAGGGCGCCAGGCGCGGCCGTGCTGCGAGGGAAGCGGCGAAGCCAGCGGCCCGATGCGCAGCCCGCCCCCGTGAGTATTTACCCACGGCTGATCTCCTTTTCCGTGACGATGTGTAAACCACGGTGTCGCTTATTTATCTTTTTTACGTGGAGGCGGCCGTGGCTTCCCTCCGCCGGCACCTGGGGCTCCCTCCTCCCAAGGACACGCGCTCCCTGCCGCCCCCAGCAGCTGCCGTCCTTCCACTCGGCCCAGTTTTCAGCTGATCAGCGTCAGGGTCGCCGTTCTGCGGGGCCCAGTGGGATCTTAGCGCGGGCACCTTTTGTGTCACCGGAGAGAAGTGTCGATGCCCCTTGAAGGCGGAAAACATTGGGATTTCTGTTCTCTGACGCCGCCAGCACAGACACCCGGGTGATTCTTAAGACGGCCATGGCACTGTCTAAATCCGTGGGAAAATGTTGAGAGTTTTTTCTCCCTCCCTGGGTCTCTTAGCACAACTGAAACCGCACACTTTCCCTATAGCAGAGTCCGTATTCTGAAGAGTGCACTGGGGTCTCTTCCCTCCCGCAGCCCATTTTATCTGGTTCCCCCACAACCCCCGACACTGAAATTAAGTTGTTCAGAACAGGGCGCTTTAAAAAAAAAAAAAAAAAAAAAAAAAAAAAAAAAAAAAAAAAAAAAAAAAAAAAAAAAAAAAAAAAAAAAAAAAAAAAAAAAAAAAAAAAAAAAAAACACCTAACAACTTAGACTTTTGTATGTAGTTCACTATCTTTCAAAAGTAAACAAAAAACAAAGGCATTTTCAGAAATAATTCATCCTTATCAGAATGCAGTACAGAAAACTCTAAAATGATCATCCTTCACAACCTGATTCTACGATGTGGTTCACCAAAAAGGAAGAATATTGCAAAATAGTATTTTTTTGAAAATGTATTGCAAATTCTTTAAAAGCTTTAAACACAGCTTGGAAAAAATCCTTTATTTGGGGGCTGTCAATATATATTTTAGGCTTTAGAGAGCCTAAAAGCTGACAGGTGCTTACCCTTACAGGTGTTGCACAGAAGTATTAAGACACAAAACTGGCATCCTTATCCTCCAGTGGAATTTAGTTTCTAGGTACCTCACTGGTACAGCACTCGCTTGCCACATGCGAGGTCATGGATTCAACCTCTGGTTCCAAAACAGAGCAAAAGACCATAAAAATAACAACAACAACAACAAAAGAGGACTGGAAGAATGGCACAGCAGTTAAAGTGCTTGCCTTGTAAGCATAAAGCCCTGAGTTTGATTCCTCAACACCACATAAAGCTAGGCATGGTGGCACAGACCTGTAATCCAGCACTTGGGAAGCTGAAGCAGGAGGATTGCTGAAAGTCCACGCCAGCCAGGGCTCCATATTGAGTTCAGGACCAGCCTGGGCTACAAAGCAAGACCCCGTCTCAAAAAATATATATATATATTTCTAGTAACAGCTATGTTATCATAATGGCTGAAAAATAAAATATTGAGGGGAAGTAACCAGAAATGTGTGACTTACACACTGGAAACAACAAAGTATTTTGAGAGAAATTAAATATTAAATATTAAAGAGATACACCATGTTCACAAATCTGAAGACTCCATGTTGTTAAGATGTAAGCAGTATTCAAACTGATAAATGGAAACACTCTTAATTAACTTTGCAGCAGATTTTATTTCATAGAAATTGATGGGCTTTTGCTAAACTTTATATAAAATACAAAAGGCTTACGCAGCCACAACAACTTTGAAAACAAAAGGAACAAAATTGGAGGTATAGTCTTGTCTGATTTCAGGGCTTCTTGTAATTATACGGTGTCTCTTTGGCCTAATGTAGATAAATAGAACAATGGAACCAAATAGTGTGTTTATAAATGAATTATCTCATATTGCACACCAGTTTATTTTTGACAGATATGCCAAAGATAATTCAACTGGAGAAGAATGATCTTTTCAAAAACTTGTGTTGGAATAATTAAATAGCTGTGTCCAGAGCAAAGAATAAAACAACTCGACCATTATTATCACGCATACAAATTAGTTGAAAGCAAATCGAAGACACAAATGTAATAACTAATGGAAAACTAAACAATAGATTTTGTGGATGTGAAAAAAGGACTTTAGGTGGGGAAGAGGGGAGGAGAGGCAGGGCAAGGGGAACAAAAATAATTGAGAAGATGGATGAATATGCATGTAGATATAGATATGCAGACATGCAGATTTGCATCAATTCTCCAAGGCTAGTTTAATTATCAAGAAGCAAACATATATCAACAAAAATGTAGTAACTAAAAGAGTAAAAACTTCTAGAATAAACATAGGAAAGAAACCTCCATGATGTAGGGTTTGACAAATTTTTCTTTTCAAAAATATTACAATAAAAGTGAAAAGAGAAGCCACAAATTGGGAGGAATTATTTGTGAAATAGGTCACTGAAAGACAGATTATGACTTCAATCTATGAAGAACTCTATGACACAGGACAACAACAATTCAATTGCAATACTATAAAAGGTTTGAACACTTGACCAAAGTGTCGCATTGCTCGTAGATAAGTGCAGGAAAAGCTGTTCAAAATCAGTAGTCCTTTGTGAAATGCAAATCAATCCACAATGATGCATCACTGCACTCAGTAGAATGGATAAAATGTAAAAAGACTAGCCCAAGTGTGAGTCAGGCTCTCAAGTGGGTGCAGCACTAGGGCACTGTCACAGAGGGCACAGCTCAAAACAGTCACGCAGGTGGGAAGGGAGGAGGAGAGGCAGCAAAGAACAGGGACAGTGTGACTCCATTCGTGTACAATATTATGACCTGAAAGCTAACCTACAGTGGCAGAAATCAGATCAATGACTGTTAGGGACAGGATCAGGGCAGTGAGGAAAGCGAGAAAGTATTTACAAGGAGCCGGAGGATATTTTTCTAGAGGAATTATAGATTCAATCTCATGATTAAGGTGAGTTTCACCACTGGACATCTACATTAAAAAAATCAAATTATAAAGTTTACAATGACAATAAAATTTGCTTTGTAATGTTGATTATAAAGCAATAAAACTTTTAAAGATGTAGTATCCTATAGTGGTGATTAAGTTTATCTGCTCTGTCATTTTTAAAATCTGGCCATTTCAACCAATTTGCTAGCTCATGAAATTCCTCAACTAGAGAATCACTCTTTTGGTCTTGAATAAAATAGAAGTAAGAATGTCAACATGTTTAATCTTTTTTTATTTTTTCAAACGTTATACAGTGAATCCTCTGGTGCCCTTCACAATCTGGTAAGTGTTTGGCAGCTGCTTCCATGTCCCACCACCTTACCGACCACCTTCCCATCACCCTGCAGAGATTTAGTTCAGGATAGGAATTACTCCTTCTGTGTTTCCATAGAGTACAGTTAACTTTCATTCTCTCACTTAATTTGATGATTATAACTTCCTTGAAGGGAAAGAATTATCTTTTCACACTATATACTATGAGCTCCAGACCTTAATTAGAGGATGCAAATCAGAATTAATAGTCTATGCTGAATCTACAAAGGTATTCTCTTAACATGCATAATGTTTATTAAAAATTGTCATTTTAGGTCTATATTTTTTCATAGTAACAAGCCCAAGGAGTAATAAATAGCTACAGAGAATCTTTAGCTCACTCTAGTCCTCCCTATTCCCTATTGGCTTCTGTCTTAGTTTTGTGCTTCCAGTATATTATTATTTAAGACAGTAAGTTACAAAGAGTAGAGTTTTTCTTGCAGCTCTGGA
This sequence comes from Ctenodactylus gundi, assembly GCA_004027205.1. Taxonomy (NCBI): domain Eukaryota; kingdom Metazoa; phylum Chordata; class Mammalia; order Rodentia; family Ctenodactylidae; genus Ctenodactylus; species Ctenodactylus gundi. The sequence goes on from PVKB01000281.1 coordinate 570,232, forward strand.
GGCTAAGAAGCTCTGGAGGCTTAGGTTTTAGTTTGGTGGTAGAATACTTAACTGGGATGAACAGGACCCCAAGCTCTGATCCCAGCACCGTTGAAAACAACAACAAAAGTTGAAGGCCAAGAGACCCACACCTGGTGACATTCTTCTTGTTGTTTTCCTCCTATGTCAGAAGGTAATACTGTGTGCGTACTGGACAGAACAGAGATGAAGTTGTTCCATTTATCAGGAGCCCCATTCTTTCAACAGCCAAGCTACTCATATGATAATGCCACTAATTCACCTAGTCACCTCTTAAAAGCTCAACTTCTTAACTGGGTGTACAGGAGGTTAGGTTTCCAACACGTGAACCATGGGGGCAAGCCGCAGCAGTACAAACACTTATTACTGGCTTCCATTCTTTGACCCATGCAGCCCATCTTAAGATATCTGAGTGCATGGACATTTGACCATAGATCCATATTCAAGGAGCAATAAATCTTTTAGTAACGGGTGTAGATTTTATAGATTCGATTCAGTAACTGAAAGGCAAGAGGTTTTTGTTTTTGTTTTAAGTAAATAAAATGTATCCTTCTTGGGAAGAGGATAAGGTAGTGCAACTTTTTTTCCTACTTGTTATAGCCCAATCTAGAGTTATTCATTTTCATAATTTAAATGTCCAAGTGGTTATCTACATTTTGGTAAGGCCTAAATAATTCATGCAAGCCATTCTATGCTGAATTCATGCGTACTGTAAACATAGGCCAAATTAGATCGATCCTGGTAAAGAAATTCCGATATATAATTCACAGGTGCCAAGGGATATATTTTCAGAGCTTATATAAAGCTAACTATGAATATGTTCAATTTGAGAACCTCCCATTAATTTGAAAGCATTCCATTATAATCCATTTATAATAAAACACAGGATGCTAATGAAAGGGCTCGGATTTAATCATCTTTTCCCATCAGAATCATAACAATATATGCTCCCTGACTCCACGATTGCTATTTGGAAGCTCTTTCTACCCACCAGTACAGCAAATTATTTCCTAAATTCATCCTATTGCCAAATAATCCAGGAAGCCACTTCTAATTGTAGTTAAATGATACTGTTTAAGAAGCCACAATCTTTAGAAGGTCATCTTAGAAAAAAGAGATGAAACCTTTTTATCCAGGATAGGCAAAGTGGCATATGTGGGAAACTTTCACTAATGGTACCCATCCCAAGCACGGAACAGCAGTCAGAGCATTCAAAATGTCCCATAAACATCTTCCAGAAAAAATAAGATGCATCAAATAGGAAAAATTCACTCACTATTTCAAAATAGGGTTATTTCTAAATCAGTCAGTAAATACTCTTTCACAATACATGCAAAAAACCTAAATTGTATACATGTTTACAGACTATGAGAAAATTATCCTTTACAAATGGAAAAGGTACGTGTAAGTTATTTGCTACAATAATAGATGACTGGGACATTATTGACCATTATGCTTCTACTGGCAGAATTTCAATCTTGCAAGTGTCCAGGAAATAAGGATCTTTAGAGAATGAATTCTCTTATGAAAAGGAAAGACAGCGCTGTAAATAGGCCTGCCAAGACATTGGAAATACAGGACCCATCATGAATCTGAAGGACTCCTGTGCTTTGGCTTTGCAATTCAGGGTCTTCTTTCTATCCTGGGCATTAGCAATTAAACATATGTATTCTTACTGACATCTACCTCAGTAGTTAATAATTAATGTGTGTATTGTCCCCAAATGCCTCACACTTAGTTCTGCACCTAGTAGTCATTCAAAAGATAGCTGCTTAATTTCCTGGATTTCAATTTCCATCAAGAGTGTGACCAAGGCTCCACTCCATTAAAGGCACCATTTATTGGTCTGTCCACCTGGCCAAAGAAATCTTGAGGGCAAATATCTCTAGTGGCGCTTAGAATACACTACAGCAACGGCAGAATGAACCATGGGATGGCTGACCCCCACTGCATGAAGGGAGATTATGCATGTAGCTAACTCTGGAGGGAAAGCAGACAGATAAGAGCAGAAATGAAGCAGGTGGATGCAATATGAAAAGTTGACCTCTGTCTATTCATTATATAAATTCAATATTTAATGCTATACAGTGGTTTTCTAGTGGTTAGTTTTTCAAATTATTTTTTAAGATTATTCCAAAGGAATAAAAACAATAGATGAATCAATTTGCTAATGCAGACATGATAAAATATCGCTACTGTGGGGCAGGAGCAACAGAAACTTACCACCTTGCAGTTCTGGAGGCTTCACGTCCAAGCTCAGGTGTTGGCAGGGTTGATTCCTTCGGAAGTCTGCAAGGCAGTGTCTACTCTAGGGTTTTGTCCTGGTATCTGGTAGTTTACTGGCAATTTTGGGGTCTTTATCTTATGCAACTACCATATTGGCTTTCGCTTTCCTCTTCCTGTATCAGGCCCCTGTCTGCATGTCTCTGGGTTCCAACTGTCCCTTTTTATGAGGACATGGGTGACATTAGATATGGTTCTCTTACTACTCTGGTAAGACCCCATCTTAACAAATTACATCTCACCCATCTCCTGATAAGGCACATTCTGAAGTACTGGAAATTGCTTCTTCTGCACATGAATTGTGTGAAGATAATTCAACCCATAATACCAGGTATGCTTAGGAAAATGCTTTTATTTTTCTTATGCCGTCTGGATTACATTGATCATTTTTTTTTATTTTGTGCTATTCTTGCTTGTGTAATAGAGTCCTAAGCCAGTTGTTGCTTTTATAGACTTTAGATTCTTTCCTGTCACTGGTAATTCTTAGGACCAGTTCTGTGCTCCCCCGTCCTACATAAAGGAAGTTGACTCAGCCATGACCTCGGCTGCTCGTCTCTGCCACATGCCAGGGGAGATGGTGGCTCTGGGTGGTTGTGTCTTGTCCGGGCTCTACTCGCATCTTCCTCTGCTTTGTCGCCCTCATATTGAAGTGAGTGGAGGCCCAGGCAAAGACAGCAACAGCCAGGTGGACCTGGAAGTGCCCAAGGTGCCCAAAATCACACTCTGAGATGCCTCATTTACGTGATTATTGGCCTGCTACAGGAGATTTATCACATAACAATGTCATCCCCAACAGCCACGTGGTCCACAAAGATGGTGTTTAGTAAAACCACCAGGCTGATCATGACCCTTCAATTTCATCTTTCGAGGTTCTCATGTACCCTGCAGACCTATCACATTTGCCAGCCTGTCATTAAGCATGAAAAGAGAAAGACATTCAAACTTCTACAGTTAGGTAAAAACACATCACTGAATTTTTCTTTATTTATAGAATCTATGGTCCTGTGTCAATTAAAAGTAAGATCATCATATATTCTTCTCCAAAGTTTGGATGAGCTACATCTAGTGCAAAGGGTCTTTTTACTTGTCATTTGGTAATAATCAATAGCGTATTCTAAGGTCACATTGAGTAAGTTAATAATTAAACAGCAGAATTTCAGCTATCTCGAATCCTTGGGGGACACACCTATCTAGAGAGCCAAGCTTCTGGATGACTGGCCATTATTGCCTTTGGCCCTGAAACCTAACAAAGCAAACAAATAATTTTTGATATGACTTTTTCCTGAGTAAATTGTATGCTTTGATATTCATCTTAAAATCCATTTGCATTTAACCCTGCCTGTCAAAAAGTGCTCATCAGTACAATTTTTTCTAAATCTTATTACACTCCTTATCTCAACAGTAATTTTAAAGTGTGACTATTTGTCTCTATTTTAAATCACCAAAATTTGCCCTTTTAATTCTCTTTTCTAATTCTGGTGTTCTCTCCTGCTCTGTGTCTAGATGTTGTGCTACATGACTATGTCATGATGACCTTCTTGGGTTGAAGATTATTACAGTGACTCTGTTGCTGCTTCTAATCTCTTATGGAAACCAGGCACTCAGATTTGTTAGATTTCTCTGTAGAGGGAGCAGGGTTTGTTAGATTTCTCTGTAGAGGGAGCAGGAATGGATTCAGATTAGGCACTGTGTGTTACACATTTACAAGCTTTGGTGTTCAGAACAGTGACATTTGGGTTCCTCGGACTCTCTCAGCTTTTTCTCAGTTTATTTTCTCTATGGTAGTTATGTCTCTGAATATTAAGGTTTTCATATGCCTGAGTAGTGGACAGATGAAAAATCATCTCATCTATTATTAAAATAAAGTTCAGCTTCACATAATCTCTTTTTCAGAACCTACTTTCTGTAGCAGGCTTTCTTAAGAGCATTAATTCTCCCCTTTCGAGGGTTTGCAATCTTCTTGGTCTGCGTTCTGTGTAAGGTACCTAAAGAAAGACTACCAAGAGCATTATGAGGAATAAACATTCCAGATTTTAGGAGAGTGTTTACAGAATGATAAATCAAATGGTACATGGGTTTTAAAAAATCAGAAAAGAAATGGGTGGGCCCAAGGGACTGAAGGAAAGTCAAAACAGGAGGAGTCTCTAGGGGGCCTAGAGTCACAGAAAAGTATAAGAATGGAAACAGCTCTCAGCAGGGAGTGAGAGGGAAGAGAGCACGGAAGTGCTCCTGGGCAAAGGCTGGGGACGGTGGTGAGGACGGAGCCGTGATGTGCTGTCAGCTGCCTCTTGAACAACGCGCACTGGACTTGGTTCTTCATTCTCTTCAGTAGAAGATTCAAATGTGTTATTGCTCAAGCCTAGCAGCAGAGTTAACATCATCCTTTTGTCTTTTCCTTAACATGTCAAGCCTAGAGCCATAGCCAATTCTGGAGCCCCCACATGGAAATCACACAGTGTGTACAGCTAACCAGCAAATTCTCTACGGTCTCATTATTCTTACTCCTCAATCCCCAATATGTGATGGGAACAGGGGGTTCCCTTGAGATTTCCCTGGGGTCAGCATTCCTCTTTAGCAGGGCTCCCTTATAGCAATATTATTCATAAGGATGTAATATTACTAACACTAATGATAGTCTGCATCCTCAATGCCCTTGTACCATATTCAGGCCAAACTGGTACGTGATACCCTCATGTAGAAAGAATTATTGATATTTGCTAAATCATATGAAATTGAAATATTTAAACAGTTTTGACGTATTTGACCCACAAAGCCTTTTTCAAGAAGTTTAATCCATTCCTTTTTTCTTATTCCTACTCTCAATGAAAGAAACTATACATAATACCCTGATCGGATGGTTTGTGATGACTCATGCCTACTCATCCAAAAAAGGGTTCATGAGGGGAACTGTTATCCAAATCGATGCAAAAAAAATTTTTCATTCTGCAACCATTGTTTCTGCAGCTTCATTCTTAGTTCATCAGGTCTTATTTTCTATTGAAAAAAAAAAGTTCTTTCTCAATGCATGTGTTTTCTTTTTTACCTCAACACTTTCGTAATGTAGCAGCAAGGATGTCAGGGGTTATAAAATTAAGGAAGTCACTGAATGATCATATTTCTTTCGCTGTATACTTACAAAAATCTTGGAAAAAATTCCTTGAGGATCCAAAATTTCATCTATATTACGTGCAGGAAAAATTTTTTTTTAATCTTCCCAGATATCAACAAATGGTAGCTCTTACTTAATAAACATTTACAAATAGGATTAACAAAATTTGTGTTGCATACAGAGCTACACCTGTTTAGTTTAAAGCAATGATGGAAAGGTTGAAACACATCCTTCCTAGATGCTGTCCAAACAGTGAATCCTCAAATATTACTTAAAATCAAGGAATTTTTTTTAAACTGGAAACAGCTAGAGACTAAAATTCAGAAGAGTGGTAGGGTACAAAATTAACACACAAAGATCCTTATTTTTAATCATCAATAATAAACTCACCAAGAGGAAATTAGAAAAGCAATTCATTTACAATAGTTTCAATAAATACATACTTGCATATATATATATATATATATATATATATATATATATATATATATATATATATATATATATATACAGGCACAAATGCATACATACATAACCCAGGGATCCATGTAACCAAAAGAATTCACTTTGGGCTGGGGCTGGAACATACACTTAGCAGTTTAAGCACTTGCCTAGCAAGGCCCTGGATTAGATTCTGCAGTACCACATAAGGTGGGTATGGTGGTGTATGTCTGTAATTCCAGTATGCTGGAGACGGATACAGCAGGATTGTTGGGTGTTTGAAGCCCACCTGAGCTACGCAGGGCGTTTGGGAATAGCCTAGATTACAGAGCAAGATCTTGTCTCAAAAACAAAAACAAATCTAAGGGGATAAAAAACATCTGAACATTGAAGAAAACGACCAAAGAATATATTAGAAAATGCAAAGACCTTCTTGGCTCATAGATTAGAGCTGTAATATTATAAATACGGCCGTATTTCCAAAAGCGATATACAGATTAACTATGATCCTGATTAAAATGTCAACAATATTCTTCCTATAAATAAAAAAATCCTAAAAGCATGCGCTAACACAAAAGTCTCAGAGTAATCAAAGCAGTTCTAAGCAAAAATAGCAGTGCTGTAAGAATCACAATACTCAATTTCAATTTATAATAGAAAATCATAGTGACAAAAACACCAGGCTACTGGCACAAAGACAGACATGTAGAACAATGGAACAGACAGAAGACACAAAACCACCATTCGCTCCCGGAGCCATCTGATTTTGATAAAGGGCTGGGAAAACTGCATATCTGATGTTGAGGACTGAAACTAGATTTCTAAAATCAAATCAAAAAAGGCCAAAGACTGAATTATAAGAACAGACATTTTGAAATTGCTAGAGAAAAACATGTGGAAAACACTTGAAATCACAGGCACAAAGGGCTCATCAATAGGAGAATCTTGACAGCACAGGAAGTATTACCAAAACCAAACAAATGGCATTGTATCAAACTAACACGTTTCTGAAAAGTAAAGGCCACAATCAACAAGGTGAAGAGACAACCTACAAAACTGGGGAAGAATTCCTGCGAAGGACTCTTCTGACAGAGGTTTGGTATCTGGAAATACATAAAGAATTCAAAACTTTACTTCAAAACACAAACAACTCAGTCAATCATTGCACAAATTGAACAGACAATTCCCAAAAGAAGAAATACAAATGGATATTAAATTTTGTTTAAAAAGTTGAACATCTCTTGCCATTAGAGAAATGTGCATATATATATTAATACAGCCACTGTAGACATCAATATGAATATTCCACACACAAATACAAAGTGAAAATAAATGGTTTTCTTCTGGTTATACCACTCTTTGGTGCATTTCCAAAGTGATTAAAGATAACAAGCTATGGTGGTTAATGCATTCCCATGATTATTACAGCACAACCTACAATTTCTAAGCTGTGGGAACAGCCCAGATGCTCATCCACAAATGGATAAAGGGATATATATTGAAACATATGATATATATTTCAATATATAACATAGGATTATATATATTCAACGGAATATTACTCAGCCATAAATAAGATTGAAATCATGTCATTCCCAAGAGAGTACATGGAATTGGAGAGTATAATGTCACATAAAATAAGCCAGGTTCATATAATATAATATTGTATATCTTCTCTTATATGAGAAATCTAAAGCCACTTGAATATATGTGAAAATAAGAACTCAACCAAAAATACATAGAGACAAGATTTTGATTGAAAAAAATGAAACCCTCCAATGGCCTAAAAATTTGCAGCTCAAGAGATGAGCCAGGCAGCTATAGGCCACCCCTAGGTTCACAGATTTTTTTTTGATAAGCATAGTTGCCCCTTAAAGAAAAGTCACTGCTTCTTGCTTAAAAGGCAGCAATGTGAACTCAACATTCCTTACCACCTTGCCAGTAAGGGAGAGCTCTGTTTCTAAGTTTTTGGACAGGAATGAAACATAGATGTATTATGTACCATTTTGGAAATTATTTTAAATAAAAGACAACATGTTCTGCTCTTTCTTAACTCTTCCTTCCTTTACATTTAATACAATCTTTATATCCTAGGTGGAGTTCCAAAACCTATCTTTTGTCGTGGGAAGAGGAGTGGCAGGCCAGAGGACGGAGGTGAGATCAGCCAGGGTCACAAACCTGAGTGTCTTTTCCATTAGAAACGAAGAAGCTTCCTCCTAGGTTAAGCCGCTGTTGTTTTTATCACATGGATTAAACTTAATCCGTAAGCCATGCAACCATTGAATAACCAGTGATTATTTGCTCTGTGGAATGGGAGATGTGTAGAATTCTTCTAAGGACTAAATGAAAATATTATACTTGATCGGAGCAGCTGCACTTGGTCAACCCATAAGCTAGGAATTTACATCCTTTCCCTAGCATTGCAATGTGCAGCTTATTCCTGGGAGGAGAAATCCCTGATCTTACCCGTGAATTTGAGGCAAGGCCCTTGAGTGCCCTGGGCTTCCCTTCTAGACTGAGCTGCCCTTAGCGCTCCTTGTGGTCGGTTTTCCACGGTGTGTTCCAGTGCCACGCAGCAGAACCCATAACGACCATGGCAAAGTAGCTCCTATGAGGATGTTATCTGGTAGCCTAGTGTGCTCCCACAATTCAATGCTACATAAATTCAATTTTCTTCAAGATTTTAAGTACTTGGCTTGTAAATCACTGAAGTATTTCATGTGGAAGATTTGATGGGTTTACATTTGAATCCTGGTTGTTTTCCAGGATTGGTAGTTTTCCAGAAAATACTTTACGGTGATGTTCAAATGGATAAAGAAGAGATGATATATATGCATCAAATTCAAATTCATTAGCACACCACTGGGAATGACATTTGTGATAGCGTTAAGGATGAGTATTTGTTTTCTTGGGGCTTTTCCCCCCTGCACCTCACTTTTGGATTTGATCTTCCAAAGTTCCTATACCAAAAGAATAATGCTCCATATTTTCTAAATAATCAGCTCCTAAATTGATTCTATATTTTTCATCTTATAGTCATTCTTTGTAAATAAATATAAATGATTATATTTAGATAAATAAAGAGGCATTTAAAGAAACTTTTGAATACCATTAAAAAGATATGATGTTAAGCAGGTGTGGTAGGGCACACCTATAATCCTGCTACTCTGGAGGCTGAGACAAGAAGACCACAAGTTCAAGCCCAGCCTGGGCATCTTTGCAGCTTAACAAGACCCTGTCTATGTCTTAAGATTTAAAAAAAAGGGTGGGGCTCGAGGATGAAGCTCAGAGCAAGGGCTCAATTCCTAGCACCATAGGAAAAGTGGTTTACTACAATATTATTGTACTCATTTAGCGTCTTCAATGTTCATATCTTTAAACACCCAAACTTTCATTCTTTGGTCTCAAAGGAAATATAGGAAGAGAAGCAGAGAGCTTTTAACACAGACACACACAGAGAGAATTAGGATATTAGCTAGTGTGATGTTTAAGCTTAATTTTCAACTTCAATTGTTTTGGGAGCTGCTTAGGGAATTAGCAAAGCATACTTCTGAGTGTGTCTGGGGGGGTTACGGAGACCTGACCTTGGAACGAGATCTGGTCCTTGGCTCCTCTGTCTCTGCCACTGTCCCTCCTCTCTGTCAACTTTCATGAGCTTGGCAGTTTTGCTCTGTCATGCCCACCTGCCATGGTATTTCTGCCTTCCACCGAATCCCCTGAAAACACGACGCAAGGCTCTCTTCCTGTCAGCTCTGCCAGATATTTCCTCTCGCATTTAGAAAACTGACTCACAAAGTTAGTAAGTACATTTCAGAGACACACTGGGTATTAGAGAAACACAAATCTGGATTCAATTATTCAGCCAAGACAAAAGGAGTCGAAAAGACCACAAGCTTTCAGTTAAAGAATATGCAGGGAAGTTCAGGCCAACCTTGAAAAGGGGAAAGGATAGACAAAGAAGAGAGAAGGACCTGAGGGACAGAGCTGAGGAAAGGCCAGAAGTGTGCTGCGAGCCACAGCAGCTACGTGGCGAGTTTGAGGTCTGGGAGGGAGGCACGACTGAATACGCCCTGGTTGGGAAAAGAATCGCTTCCTTGGTGAGAAAGAAGACTAACTACGAGTGTGCACGTCAGATTTAAGCTTGAGCGACTTTGCATTTCGTCTGTTTGGAGGATGCAGCTGAGCAACACGTTGATGGGAAACAGATTGGGCTGGACTGCAGAGAGATGACACGGCGCAGACACTATTAATAGCGGTTTCCAGGAGGTTGGGTCACCCAGAAGGATAACATTGGAAAGTGGCCGTTGGGACCAAAGGCCAAGTGAAATTTGGAGGTTTTTGTTATTTAGGTATTTGTATACATAGGTGCTGAGGGGGAGGAAATGACAGAGAAAGAGTTATGGGTTGTGTATTCCTTGAGGGCCAACCCCAAGTCCTGTTCATGTGCAGGTACTCAGTGTTAAACATAATGTTGGCAAAATGTAATTGCATCAGTGAACGAATGAGTGAACAAATAGCCAGATTTCTTCTAATATATGCATATGTCCCTCTCTCGGATAGTACCTTTCACCCTAAATGTTCCTAGCTGTACTTCTATCTCCCTACCTGACTCCAGGTTCATCTCTTTTACTCTTTCTTAGATTTTTATCTGATTGGTTCTTAACCTGAACTGTGATTTCTTGTCTCCTGATGATTTTCACTTGATTGTCCTGGAGTGTGATTTCTTAGGATCCTACTGTGCAGTTTAGATTTTAAATTATTGGTTTAAAGATGATAAAAGATTATCTTTGTCATTCCCCCACCCCAAAGTCAAAAGACCTGTGTGATTGAGACCTCTGCTGTCCTAGCTGGCTGAGCACGTCACTCCGAGGTGCCAGATGGCCTCTGTACCTGCATCCCGCCTCATCTTCACTTCCGGTCTCCTCCGGTGGGATGAAAGTCAGTCCTCTGGCTGGAAGCAGGCCTAAGGCATTTGTGTGGGCACCACAGAAATGCTTACCCTCACAGAAAAGGCTTCCCCCGTCGGGCCAGTTGTGTGTGATACCGCTTTGAATGGCTGCTTGTCCTGCATTACAGCCACTTGTAAAGGTTTCATGAAGGCACAGGAAACAGGAAGTTGGTATCTGCCAGCATGGCCTCCTCTTTTCTTCCTCTCTGTGCCCCGCAGCCCCCTCACTCCTTTGAAGCAGGTCTTCTGCATGGGCTTTCTGTAAATTATGTTTAACATCAGTCGTTCCCAGGATGAAAGCAGATGTATCTGAAGATACAGATATTTAGATTGTGCCTCTGACTGTGTCATAAAGAGAACGGATTCTTTAAGATTGGTCACCAATCAGTTCTGCATAGCACACAAAGCACGTTCCTGTTTGCTGCAGCACTTCTGCCACCTGCCGGTCACATTCAGAATAACGATTTACAGCACTTGTCGAGATTGTTTCTGTATTTCTTTGGAATAGTTTATGTTTTCTGCCCTTTCGTATCTCCCACATCCTTCGTGTTGATTTTAACGTCTCTAATAGATTCATCAATTTTCACCATAAAGCTGGCCAACTAATTACTAGATGAAGCTACCAACTAGACCTGTTGTTTGGAGTCACACGCATACACTCACACTCGTCACGAAGACATGGACTTTACTCACATGTCCCTGTTGGTTAACCAGGCAGCCAGTATCCACAGGCAGTCCACCTCAAGGCCTCACATGCTTCGGTCAGGTAGGCCAGGAGCATCTCCACGCGGTCAACATGTCTAGACAGACCACGCTCTGATTATAAAAAACAGTGCCAAAAAATAAAGAAAGGAAAGAAAAAGAAAAAAGAGAAAGAGAAAGAAAGAAGAAAGAAAGAAAGAAAGAAAGAAAGAAAATGAGCCGGCTAGTGGATTTCTATCTTCATCTTCATCTTTGAAGTAATTTCTATGGTAGATGTTAATTTCATATCAATGGTCTATTGCTTTCACTATCATTTGCTTATCAATACAGGCTAGCTAGCATTACCCTCCAACAAGAAAGATAATTTCTAAGGGAACACAAATTCAGGAAGATTTTTTTTACCTGTTATCTTGCATTTTTTTCTCGCTGAAATATTATCTTGAGATTCTCTCACCATTCATTTCATAATATTGAATAATAATTATTGGATTAGAAACAATGAAAGATTGTTGTCATTTTCCCCCTAAACATCAAGTGTCCTTTCATACACAAAAAGCATCTACTGTTTTTGCCATTTGGCAGACTAGGAACAAATAAATACAAAGTAAAGTTTCTTAATGTACTTTTTTCAAATCATCCGGATGATAGCAGCATAGCCATATTGTTTTGACTAAATATTACAGGGTAAAAAAAAATCCACCTTCACATGTTTGGCATAATAAACATTAATTTTCCAAAATTATAATTTGAGTGTTCAAAATCTTCTAAAACTGATAACTGAAATGTTCCTAATTTGGGCTTTGGGTTACTTATTTACTATGACTATGTCTATAATTTTTCTACTGGTAAACTGTATTTATTCCATAAATTCTTTCATGCAATGGTTATAACAGACAAATCAATTATTTTCTATAGCAACATTGTCCAATAGAACTTTCAGTCACAGTGATGATATTTTATCTGTGCTGCCTAACATGGCAGGCATAAGCCACATGTGACCATTCAGCACTTGAAACGTGCTGGTGTTACAAAACATACTTATGCTACTGAGGAGCTAAATCATGATTTCACTTAGTGTTTGTTTGTTTTTGAGGCAATGTCTTGCTCTGTAATCCAGACCAGTACTGAGCTGACTACTTAGCCCAGGCTGGCCTTGGATTATTTGCGAATGTAGTGCCAGATGATACAAATGGTTTGGCTATAAAATCCCAGTGTTTCTCCTAATAACAAATTTAATGGATATTGTGGATTAAAACTTGTTTAACTACTAGCGTTTTACATGTATTTGATCAAAGGCCATCTCAGAATTAGACTTTGAATGAGAAATCCCAGTGTTGTTCTCACCCTGTGCTCTCAAATACTGTCTAATCTCGCCAGCTCCTCCTGAATCTCACTTCTCATCACTGCCACCCCTCCACTCTTGCCTTCCCGCATCTTCGCCCAGGTTCTTTTCGTCCTTTATGCGCCTCCCGCTCATGCTGACTATGACCATTGACCTCTGCATCCACACCTTCGCCTTGGGCGTCCCACTCATTGTATGGCTTTTATCCCTACCGCTGGGCTGCACCTTTCTAAATCTGTAGCTACTGGCCTTAACTATGTCACTCAGCATAGACGCAAATGTTTGATGAATGTCTCCACAAGGGAAGCTCCCGCACAAAATATGCAAAAATAAACTCATTATGTCCTCTGTAGATTTTCCTCCTGTAGATTTCCTTTATAGCTAATTAATTACTCAAGCCATATATTAAGCCCTGTGTCATTTTCCCGCTTACCCTCCCCGACAGCCTACTAATTCTATCATCTGGTAAGTCTCCAGCCCATCATTTTTCATGTTTATGATCACCACTGCATTCAATCTTTCCCTTTCTCTCTACTATTACAGTAGCCTGTTCAATGGTTTGCTTCTTTGTCTGCCTCAAACCCTTCCCCCATATTGCCATGTCTTTATAAAGACATTTTCTCTACTTAACATCTTCCTATGAATCCCAAAATGACTAAGAAAACCAAAACTCTCTGTGTGTCTCATAGAGTTCTCCATGACCTGTTTTGTGTAACTTGCCAGCCTCACCCCTTAGGCCCCTGGCCTCACCTCCCAGCTCTCTGACCTTACTCTCTGCCTTATATTTCTGTCAGCTGCTTGCAATGACCAGGGCACAGGGCTGTGTTCTCTCTTTCTGTACCTTCAAGGATTAATTCAATGAGCTCCCTCCACTAAAACATTCTCTACCCACCCTATCCTCTTCCCCAGCCAAGATCTTTCTATTCAGGCACAACTCAAGCCACGTTTCCTTTAGAAATCCTCTTTTTGATTCCCAACTGCTCTATTCAGTGTCTTTGTCATTCAAATTATAATTATCAGTTTGATCGCGCAGCAACTTGAATGCAAAAATGTCACCTTAGTTATGACCGACCGCAGTTTGACGGTCAGATTTATTTGGTCAATCTTACTGTCTTAGTTCCTTTTTTGTTGCTGGAACAGAATACCTTACAACCGCAACTTAAGGGAGGAAAGGTTTGTTTTGGTTTACAGTTTCAGAAGGTCTCAGTCTGCTCATGGGTGGCTGGCGATGGCAGGGGGGTGTGGCAGAGCACAGCTGCTCGCAGCATCACAAGAAGAAGGAATCAAAGGCCTCCAGAAGAAGCTGGAACAAGAGTTTACACCCATCCAGGCCATACAGTTGTGATTTACCACATGTCTGCAATCGACCATCACCCACCTCTAATCCACAACACATGTATAATCCACCTCCCAACCAAGTCCCACCTCCTAACAGCGCATGAAATTCGTGATATCTAAGTACATGAAGCTTTGAGGGGACATTAGAGATCCAAATCATTACATGTATGAGTGAAATGCACATTGAATTGCCAGAGCTGATTTTTCCAAGATAGTAAGGATCAGAAAAGTACAGAGGGAGTATACCTAGCAGGCACACTGCATAGGACTTTCTTATGCCCTAATTAGCCCAGTGTCTCGACACGTGAAGAACATCATGAAAAGGACGTGGAAGGCATCAACAACACAGGCAGGGAGATTACTTTTAGGAGTTTTTCCTCATGGATATCGCTCTTAGCCCGACTCTGAGGACTTGAGCATGTGATAGTCGTATGCATTCCTGCTGTTCTGGGTGAGTTTTCAAAGGCAGCCTCCCTTTATTCAGCCTCTCCACTCATCTTCCCAATCTGTAGCAACTATTACAGCCAGGTGAACATGTTGTAGCTTCTATGAATGAAAGAGGAGATCTCGTATTTGCCTTTCTGTGTCTGGCATATTTCACCTGACATAATTTCCTTTAGTTCCACCCACTTTGCTGCAAAATTCCACTCTTCTTAATGTTTAAATCATATTCCATTGAATATATATATATATATATATATATATATATATATATATATATACCACTTTCGTGTCTATTTATATCTGCCTCTTTTGATTCTTTATTATGAATAGTTCTGCAGTAAACATGTGCACAAAGATATCTCTTTGACATGCTGATTTCGTTTCCTTTGGATAAACGTCAAGAAGTGTGATAGTTGGTTCCTATGACAACTCTTTTATTGTTTTTAAGAACCTCCATACTGTTCTTTGCAGTGGCTGTACCAATCTGTATCCTCAGTAGCACTGCATGAGAGCTCCGTTTTCTCCACATTCCCACCACATTTGCTATTTTTTGCGTGGTTTTGTTTGGTTTTTGATAATAGCCTAGGGTCAGATGATATCTTGATGTGGTTGGAATGCTCATGTTTTTAGATGTTCTTTGCTTTCACACATTAAACACCACTGTTCAAAACCTAATTAAATATTTCATATGCAGCATGCACACACAAGTACTCCACACTTACAAAAATAGTCTACATAAATCATAAAGACCGATGGTGGCGTTTCCTCGGACACAGTGCTCACCATAGGGACAGAGGACAAACTAACTCTGTGTCCTTAACCTGTTACTCATTAAAAACATGGATTGTGTTTTCTTTTCAGGCAGTTGGAGAATTAGAAGCAGTTTTTGCTAAAAATCATGATTTTCACCTGATCTAATAGCAGCTCAATAGGTCATTAAAAATAGAATAAAATTTGGGCTTTATTTTATAATACTCTAGGTCGAATCTTTCTCAGCTCTGTGAGTCTACATTAGTCATTTGAGGAAGATTTGTCTAAAAGCTGGCAAAACATAGTTTTTTAGCCCTGATTTAATCTAATTGATCTCATTCTCTCTGAAGAGTAAGGATACTGGCGTAAGATTTACAGGTATATTCAGCTATGCCCAAAAGTATCTATTGCCCTAAACGTAGCATTACCTTGATTTCCAACAGACACATGACAGAGACCGCCTCAAACAAAAACAATTACCTGTGGGAACCAGATTTTCTATAAATCTTGAGGATTCCTCCAGAACTACAAGTTCAGGACTGAGATAAAAATCAACTAGATGCAAGGCCTCCACAATACCCAGAAACCTGGACTTTGTTATTTTGTAAGTGGACCAGTTTGATCCAGATTTTCAGACCGTATCCCCTTCAGTGTCTCAAACTGAAGCCATTTTTCTGCCTTTTCTTACTTTCCATTGTTACAGGGCTGGCTTGATCTTTTCAGAGCTGTGCACCCTTTATTTTCTATTACTATTCAGTTAAGTTTTTTTTCTGTAAATTCATGCTGTGTGCCTGTTTTCATTTGCATTGTCACTGAAGCAAGGACTCATGCAAGCTGGTGACAGACACTTCTGTGTGCGTGGGAATTTTGAGTGACCCTCTACCCTTTTGCTCAAGCTATGAGAATGGAAGGAGTTACATCGAATTAACAAGTATCAATTTGAGGAGAATACTACTCAGGAAGCATAACTGCACCCACGCATCTCTGCTCTGCCTTTCTTGGAGCAGGGCTGTCCCACAAGCTCGCGTTTCCCTCTTCACTCTAAAACTTCACCAGGCCCTCGATTTGGCTTTGGGAGTTGTAGAATTGGCTACCGAGCTCAGCAATAGTATCCAGCTTGGCACTTATCATAACAAATTTTATATTGTACTTCCTATTTCTTTTCTCATCTTATGTAGACCTCATGGGGAATGTTGAAGACTGTAAAGATGGTAGTGAAATTTGGAAAATAAGGGCTGTTCGTGGAGGCAGGACTTTCTGGATTTGCACTTCAGCGCATGTTCACGTATTTCGATTTTCATAGTTTCTAGGGCTTTGGCAGATCAGATGAGCCTTTTATATGGTACAGTGGCTTTGCTGGAATTTTTGTCATACCAGGTAACCTTTAGCTTTTGACAACTTTATTTCCAGGCAATGACTGTCTTGAAATAGGACGACACTTGTATTATGACCAGGGATCAGTCAGGCCTGATTCTGAGCCAAAGTTCTCTGGATTACTGGGTTTATTTGGCTACCAACAACCAAGAGTATAATAAAATATCATTAAACATTTAAAAATAGATTTAGTTATAAGCAAGCCAAATTTGCAGGGCAGCCAGTCCACCTCACTTCAAATGCAAAGAGGCACTCCAATTTACAGGAAGCTAAAAGAAAAGTCAAGAAATAGCAACACACATTTAGCCAATCTTTAGTCAGAGAATGAAAAGTATTTAATCCTCTTTGTCATCAGGCCCAAAAGTTCAATTCAGCTTGAGGAAGTCTGGAGAAACAGATTATCTTTAATTTTTAAAAAATCCTAGCTCTTAAATACCCATTTTACCTTCTCACACTATTTGGCCTTGGGGTGAGGGTGCTCAGGCACCCTTGAGAACCCTACAGAAGCTTGGATGTGAGCAAAGAGGGTGGAGGGCTTGGGAGAACTGCAAGGGGTCAGCTTGAACACAGCCTCGTGCAGGCATGGGGACGTGGAGTGTGGGCCACAGCCACTCACCTTCCAGGTGAGCCTCCCAAAGAGTCATTGTCAAGGTGAAAAGGCAACGAGCGAAAAGAGGCTTTCTTTCTTTATTATCTTGTTTCTTTTCTCATCTTGTGTTTTTAAAGAAAAGAGCGTTTTTTGCTGCTTTTACTGCCTTCGCAGTTGGACTGCTAAAGCAGCTCGTTTCTACATGTGCTGGAGAATGCTGCCTTGAAATGATGAATATCAAACAGCTGGATAGGAAGCCTCGATAAACTGCCCTAAATTCCATCTATAAGCAGGACAGAGAAGGAAATTGGAGAAACTATCTCAGAATTCACTAGCTTATTCACAGATTCTAGAGTTTAAAAATACTCATGAATTTCTAGGTGACAATGCCCAGATATGCCTGAAAAGAGAGCACGTAGGCAGGTGTGTCTAGAGGGCAAGTGTGCCATCCACATGGGGGCTCAAGTGGCAGAGATGTCTCATTCATCCTCTAGGGTGATGGTTTCCAACACTAGGGTGCACCAGCATCACCTGCAGGGCTTGTTAAATGCAGATCGCTGGGCTGTGTCTGAATCTGCGCAGTCACAAAGCCATACAGAATCAGTACCTCTAAAGGCTGCAATGAGGCTGACGGTGCTGGACCAAGGACTTCATTCTGAGAACTGTGGGTCTAGGTAAACAGAGGTCAGAGCATCAACAGAAGCATCACTCAGTTCAAATGTCAGCCAGGGTGATTTTCCAACATAAATGATTCTGAGTTTGAAAGGAAAAAGAAAATTTTTTTCTAGACAATGAGGTTTTTTTATGGCTAAGCAGTAGTCTAATAAGCCAATTGGAAACCTAAGAGAAAATAGACCTGGAGGTTTATTCCTACTGATTAACTCCCATTTCATTGGAAATAAACTAAGTTTAGGATTCCATATGTTGCTTTAGATGAAAATATAATTTTGTTCATATTCATTCATTGACCACTCTCTCAATATCGTATTTGGAGGTAATACCTTTGGGAGGTTATTGCAGTTGAATAAGGCTAAAACAATGACACTGTGCTTTATAAGAACAGGAGAGATGTGAGCTAGTATACTCAGACCCCGTTATCACGGGACACCTTGAGCCACACTGGGACCTGCCGACAAGCTCTCTGAATCGCACATGATCCCAGCTACCCAAACTGTCTCCAGAGATTCCACTCGGCTTTCTGGAAACTTCACAGTCTTTCTGAGTGACCAGACACAAGCAGCCAGCACACCATCCATAGGGTTGCTACTGTTGTAGTTGCAACCTTTAAAGGGTGGGCAATGGGCTCGGCTCTGGCATGCCCACCCGCATCCTCGTCCTACATTTGCTCTTCTGCTTCACGGTTTGCCTGGAATCTATAGGATAGAACTTTCCTATATATTCCTAGTGCCAGGCAGGATACTGGATTTTGGGAGACACACTGTGTGTGAGAGTGGTTGGCGTGGTGATGGGAGTGTACATTGTGTAAGAGGTAGGGCTTGAATTGATTCGACAAGGAAGAATTGCTCAGAGTGAACAAAAGAAAAGCAGGGTGGAAACTTAAAGTCCGGAAGAATAAAGTCAGAGAGTTTCTGCGGGGGAGTAGTGAGTGAGAGGTCAAAAAGAAGTGATATTTGGAGAGCTAAAAACTGCACTGCAATCAGGGGCCTACAGACAAGTATTTTTCAAGTGCTTTAACTGCTG
Source organism: Ctenodactylus gundi (assembly GCA_004027205.1). Classification (NCBI taxonomy): domain Eukaryota; kingdom Metazoa; phylum Chordata; class Mammalia; order Rodentia; family Ctenodactylidae; genus Ctenodactylus; species Ctenodactylus gundi. The sequence continues at coordinate 589,271 of PVKB01000281.1, forward strand.
AACTGGTATGTTAAGAGTTGTTGAACAGGTTTGGTTCAATCACAAACTATTGCTACTACAGTGGGGGAAAATCTGCCTCTAAGAATTAGCGTACTTAACGAAGACCAGAGAGTCAAACGACTTTCTTCCTCTTCCATGATGCCCCGACAATTGCAGCTTATGTAAATGTTGTCTAATGGCCACTAGGGTCAGTCTCCTTGAACTTCGATCTTGGAATCATGCTGTGTGATGATGAACAATTTACTCAGCTTACACTGTTCCAATATTCCAGTTTTCCACTATTTCACCTGTGTGTGGCTAGAAATAGTACGTATTGCATAGGGTTGTTTTGAAAAATCTAATAATTTAACATATGTAAATGACTTAGGGCCAGTCACATTCGGCGAATGCTCAATATTGTTATTTCATTATGTGTTACTGATATTATTGAATGTTTCAATTCTGCTTTAATACTGAGTTCACATATCAGTTTTAAAATCATTTGTACTATGAAGTGTATAGCAACTAGTGTGTCTAAATTGTATATGTCCATTTTCACCAGCACAGTCACCTAAAGTACGGTGCAAACTGGGAGACTGAAAGAGAACTGAGGATTTATTTTATTAATATTTTTATTTTAATAAAGCATTCTAAAGCCAACTTCTCAGTAACCAACACCAGATCAGGAAACACAAAGTCACCATCATAGAACTTTGCAGCCTCCAGAAAAATCACTTCTGGGTCATTATCTCTTCCTTCTACCAGTCATACAACTCCTACGGTTTCTTTTATGGTAACACTTGGCGTATTGTCATCTACGTCTTTTCCTTTGTTCTTTTTTTCCATTCTTTTTATTTTGTGGTCCTGAGGATCCAGGCCAGGATCTTCACTTTCAGCTATATTCACAGCCCATTTTTATTTTTGATTTAGCCAAGTTGCTAAATTGCCCTGCCTGGCTGGAACCTGCAATCCTAGTGCCTTATCCTGCCAGAGTGCTAGGATGGCAAGTCTGTACCACTGTGCCTGTGCCCTGATTTTTTTTTATTCCTAAGACATATAGTTTATTTTTCCTTTTGTGATTTTTCAAAAAGTGATTTATATTTTTAAAATATTTATATTCTTTCTTTTGTTTCATGTAATATTAATCAATATGCAACATATAGTTGTAGCTCAGTTATTTTTCTTTGCCATTTACTTTTTTATTGTAGAAATATCCAATGGCCTATTTATCCATTTTGTTTTCTATGGTTTAAACACTGTTTCTTCTATCAAGGTTTCAACAGAGGAATAGCATGATAAAAGTAATATCTTGGGAGGAGTAGTTAATTGTTAGTGCATCAGATGAATTGAAAGAAAAGAAAGGAAAGGAAGAACAACTGGACACCTTTATGTGACAAGCACAGTGCAGGTTGCCCTCGCCTACCAGCAGGGGCAAGTATCAGAGGACGATAGGGGGCTGGTAACTATACTAGTAGCAGTCAGGCTAGGGTCTGTGCTGGGCTTTAACTTGAGTTTACTTCTCACGCAGGATGGCAGAGTTTAGGATCCTGAGATCTATGGTTATATAGTGCTATGCTTTGAGACTGCCTCTGCTACCTTCCACACCTGTTTAAAGAGTGCTTGTTGACCCGGACTTCCTGAGATAGCTGTGATGATTATATGACACTGTGGTTTCAGGATTTAACTATTTCATCTGAATCTCAAAAATTAGGAAAGTGACATCTAGGAAAGCAGAGTAGTTGGGTTTTTTGTTTGTTTGTTTGGTTGGTTTTGTTTTTCTGCAGTGGCTCTTCCATCCCATTTCCTTGCCCCCTGAGGACTGCTGAAATCATTATGATTGAAACACCTAGAGGACCAATTTTGTGCAAAAGAGTACCGAGCACACAACAAGGCGGCTCAATAAAGCTCTCACGACAGAACAGGTCATGTCAACCGTTGCATCTTCATCATAGGTCAAGCTTGCCTGTGATTACTGGGTACCTTAGTTTGTCTTGGTCCTTCGGGCTTCTGTGGCAAGAAGACCATGACCAAGGTAGATTAGAAATAATGAAAATTTATTACTTAGCTCGAGAAGTTGAAAAGTCCAAGACGAATGTCCTGACAGGTTTGATGGCTGGTGACGATGTGCTCGCTGGTTCGCAAATGGCACCTCCTATCTGAGTCCTTACACAGTGGACAAAAGGGAGCTAATCCTTTTCATGAGAACAAGACTTCGGACCTAGTAGTCACTTCCCAAAGGCTCTACTTTCTAATGTCATATTGCTTTGGGAACTAGGTTTCAACATATGAGTTTGGGGAAGGCACAATCATTCGGAGTGAAGCACCACATTTTGTACATTTTGAAACAAACCAAGAGAAAAACTAGGATATATACTGCTCCAGTTCTTTTTGACCACAGAGTAAGCAGTTGCTTGGCTGAAAATGAATAATTTTTTTGCCTCTAAAATTCTCCTCTAATAAGATCATATAGCACATAGCCACCCTTTAATGTCCATAAGATCAGTACACATTCTTTCAACCATTAAGCAACACGTCATTAATGTATTACTGTCATTGGGGTCTTTCTAAGTAGTTAAATTAGTCCCAAAGTCACAAAGATATTGCTCTTTTATTAAAAAAGTACAGACATTGTAGACACAGAAAGTAATTTTTTTTTTATTTTGCTAAAGAGCCTCACCACTTATAATCAGAACATACCCTAACTTGGTAGTTGATTTGCTTGTCTTCCCATCATGACCATATTTATTATGGCAAAAAATGTTTTATTATCTGCTAAGTAGTTAATGGGAAATAATTGTATGGACAGGGCCTTGCTACTTAATGTTGCCTATAACTTCAGCTATGAACTTGGTGAGGTTTAGCCCCAGGTACTACTGTTGCTGATTTTGTCATAAAAAAATCTCTATATGCTCTAAGTATTCATAATCTAAAGGTCTTTGATATGTTTTCTAGACTCCAAATCTTCACTTTTACAGAAAATTTAGCATTTCGGTTTTTACTCTTTTCAATCTAAAAAAAAAAAGTAGCATATCTTACTAGGCTACCTGATTGAAGATAAGACATTAAGGCTTTTGTAAAATATGGATTATATATATGATAAAAAAGAATGTGGGAATTCTTCGGGTTTTCATTTTCATATCCAAGAATATCAAAAGAAGAAAAGAAAGAGAAAATAAAATCTTTAATTTGGGACTGATTTCTAAATCATAGCAGATGGTAAACTAGGGGGAAACAATGACTCACCATGGCTATTTAGAGAAAGTCAGTGAACAGACTGTTACCCATCCTCTTATGAGTTTGTTTTCATGTGAACAAGTCTGAGAAATCTCCCAAATTTATGATATTTTTCCATCATAAAAATGGCTTATTACAGAAGTACAAACATGTAACCACTATCGACCAGTCTTTTTACATTGAAGAACATACGCCAAACTAAAGAGAGCCCACCACAGAAACCATACCTATGTAATCATTTCCCATGTTACGCTAGTCATTGCACATGATCATGTAACCTGGTCATCTGCAATGTCCAACAGAAGCTGATGAGTTCAATCCCACCTCAAGAAATAGATGGGACTCTGCCTATCTGTCAGTTTCTACCACAACTCCAAGCACCCCAAGAGTTTTTATGAGACCTGGAGATCTCTTTGCATGTTGCCCTAAAATTCCCTTTTGGCCACCTTATTTCCCCAACCTGTATTTCTTATGATAATTTACACATCTATATTTCAGTCCACCTAGAGTCCAGCGTTCTATATTCTTGTGTTCTTTCTCACAATTTTCAGGCAGTTATAGTATAAAGAAATTCACTTATCCCAAGTTACTTTACACCCAGGTCCATCACCCACCAAGACATTCAGCCTTTTAGTCAAAAACGTTGCCCTTGTTTGAAAGATTTATTTGTTGCAACCGTACTATTACTCAGTTTTAGAAGTTGTATAGTTTACTTTTGTATATCGGCATATGCAGTGACATTTTTCATAATGTTTAGTAGGACTCTTATTAAAATTGTTAAGAATCTGTTTCAAATGAGACACTACATTTTTAACAGTTTTTGATAGGAGATTTTCTAGATAGGTAGATATTATATATACAAAAAATTTGGTTCATCATTTTCATATACAATATTAAAAGAGAAAAGAGAAGAAAGAAGAAAATAAAAATCTTTGAGTACTGACTTCTAAATCATAGCATATATATATATATATATATAATACATAATATATATCAGAATATACACATACTATATTATATATATATATATATATATATATATATATATATATATATATATTTGAAACCCACTACCAAATTCCACTAATATATTATGATATGAAAAACACAAAGGTATAGAGGAAAGTAAGATCAAATTTGAGCAAAGCTAAATCTTTTAGATATCAGAATTTAGACACAAACAAAAAGAGTAAGCCGGCACATAGTTTGGAGAATTGTCTGATTAAAACAAATAGAACTTGGCTTATTTAAATCTCTCAGCATTAGCCAGATTTACTTTGTATACACAAAATAGAGTGTGACAAGCTCTTTACCCAAATACCACCCAGAGTTACCAGCCCCATCTCATATTTCTCCTCATTTAAACACAACAATGAAGTTGTTAAATTCTTTGACTTTGTACATTTGCAACCAAAATGGCACACGAGTACAAAAGTCCATGTATTGCTCACGGTTGCTGTGTCTTGTCAGTCTACTTCAATCTGAAATAGCTTTAGCTTTCCTCGGACCTGATGATTTTATAGAATACCCCTCAGGTAGGAATTCTGTATGCTGTTTCCTTCCCATTTGAGCAGGAATATTACGTTACGTGACTAACTCCTTTAAGGTGAGGTTAACTTTCACTACCTCCTTCAGAGAGTCATTTTTTTCCATGCCACTTTTCTTCATATAGCATTTTAATGCCATTTTTCTATCTCCCTATTACTGCCTATTGGAATGAGAAAATTTACCCGTTGTCAATGTATCTTGGGATTAAATAACTTGCTTTTGAATTTTGCAAAGCTCCACAGTCAACATCTTGCCTTGAGTCTCAAAGGGGGCTTTTAATTTGGACATTTGAGCAAGGCTGTAACTGTGAGACACAGGGAAAGGAATTAGCATGTTTTGGGTTGCATATGAGATAGTAACATCATGTTGGGTAGGATAATAATATTGGACACTTACGTGTGGTTTAAAGAGATGCAGTTAAGCTTAATCGTTGACTTGATTAACCTAGGAGCTGCCCGGCGTAAAGAACACTTATGCCCATGTCTATGTGGGCCACAGATGCGTGCCCTTGTGAGTACTATACCTGACCTCTGGACCCTTCCCCTGGCTCTATTCCCCTCTGCTATTTCCCAGTCACCAAGAAATGACCAGACTTTGCTCTATCATGACTTTCCTGCCTTGGACCAGCTGTCCATACCCTGCAATCTCTGAAACTGTGATTCTAATTGATATCCTCTTCCTTCATGTTGTGCAGCAACAGGAAATCTGACCAATAATCTCCCCTGTAATCCAACATCACACTAGCCTTTGACATTATTATATTTGGGGGGATCTCTTTTCTGATCTTACTGTATTTTTAAAGCAGTTTTTCAGCAATGAAAAACCTGGTTGCATTTCTATTAATGTATTGAACAAATCCTCAATACTAGAAAATACTAAAAGCAATTTCAAAATTCTTAACCTACATCACAAAAAAAAAATCCCTTAGAGATTAGTATTTGTTTAACATTTGTGTATGACTATTTTTCCTCATGAAATATACATAGTCAAAAAACTGTGTTTGAAATTACGTGGCCCATTTTTCTCCTATGTGGTTACATTAGTCATCCCAATAAACGTGATTTGTTTGTTCCTGTGTATATTACATGCCAGTTTCCTCCTTTTTTCTTTTGTGTTATATTTAGTAGAAAAATATTAACATGTTTCAAAGATCAAAACTACAAAAAAGGCTTTCAATACTGAATTACTTCTAGCTTAGCTCACAGCCCCTGGACCCCAAATCTAGTTTTTTTTTTAATCTATTCTTCCTGTGTTTCATTTTTGATTAAGTAAGGACATGTAAATTTGCTTTTTTCATTTTTTTATTTCACAGAAGTTGATACATGCATGTCATAAGAGTATCTCCTTAAATTTTGTGCCTAACTCCTTCACTTGCTTTGTCAATGGCCATGGCCTGTTGGTGAATGAAGAAAAAGGAAACATATATCTTGTTTACAGTTAGATACATGAGGCATCCAGGATCACACAGAAGTGAATGCTGCAGCCTTATAACCCATAAGGAAGAGCCTGAAATACAGGAGAGAAGGAAAATCCTCCTGCAGTGCATGTCCGTCCAGCAGTTCATCTGAACATCTGCCCTGCTTGGCTTATGAGATGTCCAGAAATGAATTTCTGTACTGATCCCTATGCAGATGCTAAGGATATGGCTATGTTGTCTTAATCAGAAAGGATAAGATTAGAAAATTGAGGATAAGAATGTTTTTAGAGTGTGACATGGAAGAGTGTTGTAACTGAGAACTGTGTGAGGATATTCAAATGTCCTGTGAGTGATCACGGAAAGGCTCTAACCATTCAGTGATCAGGTAGGAAAAATAACGTATTCTAACATGTCATCTAACCTCTCCATCTAGCCATGCTAGTATTCCCTCAAGAGATCTGAGAGTAACAGAGATGAAAGACATGCCCAGGGCATCACAGGTAAAATTTGCTCTGAACAGTGATGACCTGCGTGTCACCACTCTTGGCTGACCAACCTGCCAGCAGCAAAGATCAGCGATGTGCTTGGAGATGGCCCCTGCCAACTAGAAACAGGCTGGTGCCATAGCCCCTGCCACCCTGCAGAAACCAACAGCCTATCTTTGTCCAAACAGACTGCTATTTTGGATATGGTTTTGCCTTTTCCTAGTACACTTCCACCATCATCACATGTTGTCCATATTTACCATCTTGTCTTCCATTACAGCAACACTTCTAACAAAATAGTTCATTTTTTAGAAAGAGAAGTGACGAAATCATCATCAAAGGATTCATTGGTCTTGTCCATGTGATTAGTAAAACTGACCTACTGCAAAGTCAGTTATGAAGATAATTCTCTGCAAAGTCCAGTGCCATCCCGGATGATGTAGTGTGAACATACAGAACCATGACCACCACTTGCTTCTTTTCCTCTCGTAGTCCAAATACATGAGTTCAAGAGTCCAACACGAGAATTGAAAGGACTTGTCAAACTATTTCATCTTCACAAAAGCATTTACAAAATGATTGCTTCCCATCCTCATGTCTTTAACTCTTGTATGCTCTTCAAGAACATGGAATCTTTTCTCAACTGGCAGTGGGGCCACTACTGGACCATTTGGTTCATACCATACTAACAGATCGGTTCCCATGCTAACTAACGCTATTGGTCACAGTTACCAAGAGGACAGTTGATTGCTGCTGCACACAGAGACAGTCTGAATTCTGAGAGTAGCAATTATTTAAGATTTAGTTTCTCAAGAATAGGATAATTAAGGAGAAATTATGACCAAACATACATTTTCATCATCTAAATTAAAGACAAATAAAATGAAATGTAGCTCTTTGCATCTAGGTTTATTTTTAGACAGGAGCAAGTACAACTTTTGTTGCATAATGAAGAATTATTTATATTAAGTGAAAGCATAAATTAATTAGTATTGCTTTTTTAATTCTTAAATGTGGATAGAAGTGGCATTTGAGTACTGAACAGCCCAAATGGGTAGACTATACCAGTTGTTTTTGTGCTGGGTCCCAGCCCAGGAAAGTCTGGGAAATTTTAAATACCACGTGGGTGGCCCTCTTTGATTTCAGCTCTTGCTATTTCGGTTGCTGGCAGCTGCAGAGCTGTGCAGGGCACAACCAGCGGTTGCAATGCACAGGCTCTGGTCCAGGATGCAGGCCGCGTGCTGGTCCCTTACATCATTCACACTGCAGACCCTCTGGCTCTCCCCCCCCCCCCCACTTTGACCTTCCCCTCCCAGCCACCTTGCAAACCTTTCATTACTTTATGTCACTTTTATTTTGAATTCTTAATGTAGTTTATGTCCTCTTGCCTAGAAAAAGACTAAAATTTACTTTTACTCAAGGAAAGTGTATTTTGGAAAAAGATGAATTTAGACTTTTCTCAAAAGTTCCTTTTCTATGTTTCAAAAATGAGTGAAACTGTTATATTTTACCTGTAAATATTCTCTAGATCATATATATATGTGTTTGACAGATTAAGAACCAACGAAAACTGTCCATATTTCAGAAAGTCTTCTAATATGAAGCAGTGTAAACTTTTAAACACTCCCCTAGATAGGAAAATTTCCCTATTCCAAGATGCTCCTTGGAATAAGCAAGTGGAAGCATAAATTTTTTCTAGTTAAATATAACAAGTAGAAGCTGGAGTGGGTGTCCGCACTCAGGAATTTTGCATATCAACCCAAAGCTTGTGAACCTTTTCAAATATCGTGTTCAATCCTTTGTTTCTTTTAGTTTTATGGTTGTAAACGTGCTTCACATAAAAAGGAAGTGAGGAGGGATGGTGTTGATGCAGAGATGTGTGGGGGTCTTACCACCACACACAGGCTGGGGGAAAGGAAAGGTGAGCGCGCAGCTGGGCCCCCTCATCCCAAGAGTCCCAGACCCAGCCGGGAGTCTGTCGAAGCAGGAACTCACTTTATTCAGGAAGTACAGAAGCTTATATAGGGTAGAGGGAGAACATGGCACGGACGGGAGAGCAGGCTATTTGACGTGTGTGCCTATGTAAGCGCGCATTAAGCCAATCAGTGAGATGTCCATACAGGCAAGTGCCAGGTGCTTGTAGCAATAACATTGGGATCACAGGCGGTCCATGGGGGCGGAAACAGCTTGGCCCAATCAATCATCTTCCTTGGTAAACACCTCTGTGGCCGCCCTGGAATTCCGGCAGGTGCCATCTTAGATATCACCCCACAGAGATGCTTATTAATTACAACATATTCCTTGCCAGCCAACTTGACCTGCTCCCGCACACTTCCCAGCTGCACCCCTATGTCTCTGGGGAGCTGCCACGCTGACCTTCTTAAAGTCCTCAAACATGCCAAGTCCATTTCCAGCTCAGGACCCACTCCCTCTGCGTGGAATCTTCTACACCTGCACTTCAACCACCCCACTTCTTCACGTTGCCTATAGTCTTTGCTGAGATGCTAACCTTTCAGTCTTTTTCAATCCACCATATTAGTAACAGAAGTACTGATCTACTTGTTCTTTCTTCAGTGTTACTTGTCTTCCAAGGCCCCGTCTCTGTGTATCTGCTTATTTTACACTAAATTTCTTTTACTGAAGGTAGCACAGAACCCAGAAGCTTAGCTTCATTCTCTGTCTTTATCTTATTCCTAGAATGCTGAGTTCTTAGCACCTACTGAATCTCAATTCATATTTATTAAATCAAGGTGTTGATTCAGAAATTTTCATTAGCATGCATATTTTACATTATATGAGCTGAGATACTGGGATATTTTTCCTGCCTTTGGACTTGAACTAAAAAATAACGCACCCCTCTTTGAGGGAAAGGTTGTTTGCTCTTTTGTAATTATTGTTTAGTTTTTGTATTGTGTTACTGGAAATGAAATCAGTTCTATCACACTGAATTACATTCCCAGCTCCTTTTGTTTTGCATTTTGAAATGAAGTCTCGCTAGGTCACCAAAAAATCAAGGTTGGGCGGCTTGAACTTGCAATCATTTTTCCTCAGCCTCACAGAATGATGGAATTATAGACTTATGCCACCACAGCTAGCTTGTTTTTATGTTTTGATGTTTTTCCTTAATACTGGAAATTTTACCCAACATCTCCTCATTGAGCTGTATCTCAGGCTTTTTTTTTTTTTTTGAGACAAGTTACCCACACCGGGCCTTCAACTTGAATCTTTCTGCCTCAGGCTCTTAGAGTGCTGGGATTTCAGGTGAGTGCTATCACACCTGGCTCTCTCCAGGTCTTCAACATAACTCACCCCTCAGGTTCGCCTGGTTCTCGGGTCTTAGGGCTTGGACTGTAACCACATTGTTCCTTCTTCCTGTTCATCTACTCCCCACCGCAGGCAGGCCTCAGAATTTGTGAGCTTCCATATTGTGAAAAGCAATTCTTTGGAGACCCTTGACTAACAGATGCTATTTAATTGTCCTACAAGCGACATGGGGTTGAAGTGCTGTGCATGTGAATATACTATCACATAATTGGCATTGTTCCAGTTTTGTGCGAGAGAGTGTTTATGAATAATCCAGGTTTGGTCCCCACTGTTACTACACACTTACCTCAGTGATCTCATGAGTCTTGCTTATTACCTTCACTCTAATTTGTATACAGGAGTCAGCATGCTCAAGATAAACCTTATAGCATTTCAGCACTGCTTTACGCAACAACAACAACAACAACAACAAAATACCTTTTATTACACATTCACATCTGATTAGAGGTTGTGGCTTCCAGCTAAACCTGTCATCTCAAAGAATGCCCCAAATTATATTCGCTGTGTATAACTTACATTGTGTTTTCCAAATCTGAGTTAATACTGGTGTGAGTCGGTTTTAATAAAAAATATATTTGTCTGTTATACTTGAGCCCCTTAAATCAAAATTTTCCCCACTCAGAGATTTCCAGATGTTCCACACATTTTCCATGTAAAAATGTTTTTGGTCATGTTCAATCCACAAGAGTTAAGGTGGGAGAATATTGAAAATTGACTTTTGGATTACAATAACCATTTTGTGC